>JALPQD010000057.1:3945000-5145000 GCA_023101885.1 Typhlomys cinereus | reverse complement strand
GACCAACGATATGCAAAATACTCCGCACAATTTAGGGCTGCAGCAGCCAGGATTAGACTTTGCCTGACTTGCACAATGGCTGGCATGTCAATGACTTCCAAAGTCTAGTATGGATCATAGGGGAGAAGGCTCCTGGCAGTAGGATCCTTAGAGGCAAGGGATTAACAGTCTAGAGTTCCCATGCTAACAGGAAGCCCAAGAAGTGGCCCTAAGCTATGTCACTGAGTCCTGAACCCTCACTAAGGTGGAGGACTCAGAGGGAGGTTTAGCATTCACATAAAAGATGGGATGGGAGGGAGGAAAAGGGAGGCAACGAGAGAAGGAAGAGGGAGGGAGGGGGTAAAAAGAAGGCGGGGGACAGTACAATGGAGGATGACTGGGTTGGGGAGGAGAAAGGAGATAATGGGTTACCTATTGAGCTTATATATGATTAAGAAAAAAATAAAATGTGGGAGAAAATAAAAATAAAATAAAATAAGGTAGCAACAAAATCCTCCACTAAAATGCTAAATGTTACTATGCCCTTGGTTCAGTTCCCTATATTTGGGATAGGGAGTAAATGCTCTTTTTAGTTTATTTTTGGAGTCAGTTAGTTCTAAACTATGTCTAAATTGTCACCACCTCTGTCGCTTTCAGAAAAATTAAGTGTATTTAATGTTTTAGTCGCACAGTTCATTGCTCTAATGACTGCCTGACCTAAGCAACACAGGGGAATGAGGGATCTTATTCAGCTCCCAGTTCGAGACTAGATAGAGTACATTATGGTAGGAGGTCACACCACAGCAGAAGTGGACGGAATTAGTCATACCACATCCAAAGTAAAGAGCAGAGGGTTGGTGGTGGGCGTACAGGGAATCAATACATCCAGCCATCTTTATACATCCACATCATTATACATACCATTTGCTTAGGAAATGGATCTATCCCACTCCACTGAAAACAATTAAGACAATTTCCTGTAGATATGCACAGCGGCTTGCTTTAACTGGGTAATTTTTTAAAAATTTTTTTTTATTTATTAACTGGGTAATTTCTTATAGGTGTGTTCAAAGGCCTGCTTCTCAAGTATCAGATAACTGAGATCCTCATACTTAATTTTGTCACTTCTGAGATGGTTTTGTGTAAACTTATATTACACATGTAATATTTTCAATGCAATCACATTTTGGTGAACACTCTTATTCTAGAGGGGCTGCTATTAGGTTATTAACTTCTGTTAGCACCTTAGCTTAGAAAAATTAATCTATTTCCCGAAGGTGAAAGGATGAAGAGAATACTGATGAAATCATCTAAACAGGTCATAAGGAAAGTAGGTGTAGCAATACGCATGGAACATGTCCCCACAGGCTCATGTGTTTGAATAATTGGTCCCCAGCTGCTGGCACTATGTGGGAAGGTTATAGAACCTTTGGGAGTTAGAGCCTTGTTGGAAGAAGTGCATCACTGGGGACAGACCTTGAGTTTTGATAATCCACCTCCATCTCTTTTCTGTTTCCTGAGTAGATACGGGGCAACAGCTGGCCTCCTGCTCCCATCTCCGTGCCTTTCCCTGTTGCAATATTTTCCCTGCCATGATGGGCTGTATCCCTAGCTGGAACTGGAAGGCAAATCATAGCCTTTTTCTCTCTTATATTGCATGTCTCCATGTACTTATCGCAACAGAAGATACAGATTCCTGTCCGCAGATGGAGTGTCCAGTTAGGCATGACACTGCCTGGAGGATTAGCTCTAGACAGGTGGGGTCACCAAGGCAGAGCCCAGTGGAAGGATGGACTACCTCACATACAAGGTGAGGATATATTAAAAATAGCCTGGGCAAAGAAGCGAGACTGATTTGAGCCTTCTAACTCCTAACACCCACTGTCAGTATGATTTCCTGGAGATTCCATTTCCTCAGCTCTGAAACACAAATTGAAAATTGCAGAATGGTTGAGCAGATTAGAAATAGCACCTTTTACATAGCACCTACCAAAAAACAAGTATAAAAACAGCTGGTTTTTAATATAATTTTTTCTGTGAAGCTGCATTTTAAATGAACTGCAAACGTGCAGTACGATTACCAGGCCCCACCAAGTAGTGCCCCTGATCTAAAGATGCTTATCGTGGGTCTCATTGTTCCAGATGGAGCCCTCCTGTGCTGCTCTTCCAGTGGAGTGAAAGGTAAAGAACTTTCTTCAGATTTTGGTAACATTAAAGTACATGATGAGAATTATCATGTAAGAGCTTACTCTATGCCCCAAACAATTTAATGAAGCCACTGATATTTTCTTTTCATTTGTTTCTCACCATTGTAGAGCAATCAGTAGAGAAGGAAACTGAGGTAAAAAGCATTTTGCTGAATCATTCAAGGTTACATGGGTTGAAAGTGACAGATGTGTATCCAAAACCAGAGAACCTGACTTCAGACCTGCTGCTCCTCACACTGTTTTTAGTATGAAAGACATTTTAACCAAAGAAAACTACGCTTTGCTTTGTTAAGGCTCAGGCTGAATTGCTGGAGTCAGCAAACTTTTTGCCAGGGAAAGCTGTTCCGCGGATGTCAGGAGGAAAATGAGGTTATAGATCTCTTCCTGTCTGGAGTGTATATTTATTGTACAGTAGGATGTAATCTAAATTATTCACATTTTATATTTTATGGAAATTTTAGCTTCTGTAAATCTGACTTAGATTTCACTTAGAGTTATGTGTAATAAAATTCTTATAAAATCCATTTAAAAGATTAATGATGAATGTATTGTAGGAAATTAATTCTGGGTCTTTTATTTTCTCAAGTGTCCGGGTTCATCTCATTTGGCTGGCAGAGCTGATCTTGGTGGCAGAATCTTCCTTCATTTCCCCTGATTCTACAGACATGGAGTTTCTTCTTGAGACAAGTTCAATTAGTTGTCGGGATAGGTTTCTTCTCAGATTTCCAGCACAAAATTTCCTTCTCAGACTTGGAGGGGAGTTGCTTTAGTACCACTTATTGATTGGAGAGTGAAAAGAAATCATGGTAGCATTTCTGAGCCTTAGCTTTTGGAAGTTGAGATGTGAGGGTATCAGTTACTCTTTTCTGTTGTTATGAGAACACCCAAAGTTAAGAAACTTAAAGGGTGAAAGGTAGATGCACTCAGTTTATAGTTCCAGAGGGGAGATAAGGCATGCCTGGCTAGCAGAAACTGGAGACAGGCTAAGTCACATCCTTCATGGAGATTGAGAGTGGTAAAACTGCCACTGCTAGAGTAGACTTCTCCTGGAAGTTGGGTAGCTAATCCATTTCAGAGCCCATCCCCTATGACTGCCTTCTAGTAAGGCTCTACTTCCTAAAGGTACCATGACCTTCTCAAACACATGAGTCTGTGAGGGACACATTTCAAACCATGAAATTCTATCCCTGGCCCCCACAGGCCCATTGCCATCTCATTATGCAAACCATACTCAGTCCAGTTTTAAAAGTTCCATAGACTACATTAGTAATCCCAACACAATCCAAAAGTTCAAATTCCAAAGTCTCCTGTAAAATCAAAAGTCAGGTTATATACTTCCAACATACAATGACACAGAATAAACATTCCCATTCCAAAAGGGAGGAATGGGGGCATATCCAGGAAAGAATGGTCCATAACGAGACTAAAAATCAGCAGGATAAACTCCAAATCCTGCAGGTCCAAATTCAGGAAAGGAGCTTCTTATTGAAATCACCTCAATTTTGAAGGATTTGGGTTTCACCTTCTCCAGTGCAGCTGCTCATAGTACATGTCACTCTCTTTGGCTGGCTCCTCCCAGGGTATATAGTTATCTTTGGCAGATGTTCTACATTGGCTCTGGAATTTCTAACATCTTCATTTCTCAATGTCAAATGAAGCTTTAAATTCACAGCTCAAATTGCTTTTCTTGGACCTCTAAACTTCAGACTTTGTGTCACATGCTGCCTAGATTATGGCATTCTCTGAAACCTTGGAGGAGGGATCCACCTTCTCCCTCTTGGATCTTTGGTGGCTCTGAAGCCAGAACCACATGGATGATATTACCAATTTCTGCTTCAGTGTTGGGTTGGAGACTGGCCCCCTTGACTCACTGCTGGTTTAGCTTCTCTGTGCTTATTGTAGGCAAAATTTCACTTGGGTCTTTGCTTTGGAGGAGAAACAGAGCTTTCCTTTGAAGCTCAACCCTTAGCTTATTCCTTCCGAAAGGATTTGCATTCTTATGAGTGGGATCCTTTACCAGTTATGGTGGGACATGGCATGGCTAACTGGCAGAAGCTGGACACTGGCTAAGTCACATCCTTCATGGAGACTGAGAGCTGCAAGACTGCCACTGCAAAAGCAGACCTCTCCTGAAGCAGGATGGAACTGGTCTACCTCAAGGCCCACTTTGTTGACTGCCTTCCTCCTGTGAGGCTTCATCTCCTAGAGGTGTCATGACCTTCCAAAACACACTATAACAGGGTGGCATACTTTATTTCACACATCTTCATTAGAACTGGGGAAATTCCAGGTGCATCCCGAATCCAGCTGAGAAGGTTGTGAAATCCAGTCATGAGGGTTGTGAAATCATGTGAAGGGTTGTCATGGTTTGAATGTGAGTTACCTCCCATCCCACAACTTTATGTGTCTGAATTCTCAGCTGTTAATGTGTATAATGTGTGGGAAGTTCAAAGTGCCTTTAGGAGACGGAACCTCGCTGGAGGAAGACATGTCCCCTGGAGCATGTCTTGAGGTTTGGTATCCTGGCCCTGCTTCCACTAGTTCTTTCTGCCTGCTGATTACTATGGTGATCTGAACCGGCCTTATTCTTTGGTCACTGGTTTTCTGGCCTCCTATATGTAATTTACACCATAATCAACTATATCTTCTCTAGAGCCATAAGCAAAATAATAACCTTTTCTCTGCCTAGGTTTGAATATTGTCTCATAGCAGAGGAGAAGAGTGAGTGAACAAGGATCGATGGATTCAGCAAACATTGATCTCAAGAGATTAGACATTGTGTCACTTTACCAACTCAGATAACAAAGGATATCTTTATACCATTTGAAATTAGCTGGAGTCTTCCTTTACATAAGACACAGGTGACCAAGGCACAGAAATCCCAGAAGGATCACAGAGCAATAGCAGCCCCATGAGTGGTCATTCACTTGAAGAGCTGGTTGTCTCTGTGATAGACAGACACCTGTTGAGATTCGAGAGACAATACATGAGAGGCATCTCATGGTGACAAAAGACTTTGGAAAAGCTTAATTATTATTAAAAAGATACTTTGATTACTGGTCATGAGTAGATGTTGGAAGATTGAGGAAAGCTGGGAAGGCCAGGTAGAACTGAAAGTTATTAGTACATGGTGTGTGATTATGAGTTGAGCACTTGGGAGGCTGAGGCAGGGTGATTGTTTGAATTGAGGCCAGGCTGGGTAACATAGTAAAATCATGTCCCCCAAACAAAGAAGCAAGTGACAACTACCCCTAAAAAACATAAAAAATGAACTGTGAGGATCTAGCTTATCTGGTTCTGTGGTTAGAACTAGAACTTTGGTCACAGACATACATAGACTTAAATCCTGATTTTTCTCTTTACCAAGATTGAGTCATGGAGCAAGATATTTTCTTCCTCAAGTTTTTAATTTGTGGAATGATAACCATGTCATCTTGCTTGAGATGGCAAAGTAGTTCAGTGGGTAAGATGACTTGCTTGCAAACCTAGTCACCCGAGTGTGGCAAACTAGAAGCCCAAATGATAGAGGGAGAGAACTGATTTCTAAAAGTTGTAGTCTGATTGCTGTCCTTGTGCTGTGGCACGCATGTGTACACCTTATCTTAATATAAATAAAATATTATTTTATTTTAAAAATTACAACTTACTTGAAATATTGTGAAGAATCAATGAAATAACATGTTTGGAAGGCCATTTTTCTTTACAAAACATAAATTATGATAGTATATAACATGCAAGGACAATTGACAATTCTTAAGCAGAATTCCTCCAGGTCGGTCATCTCCCAATGACTCTATCTTTTGGAAATCTATCACCAAAATCTTTTTTTTTAAAACATTTTTTATTATCTCCGCTCATACAAATTTAATAGGTAGACCAGTTCCCTCCCTCCCTCCTTCTCCCCCCCCAGAACCCTCTGCTCCCCCTCCCCTCCCTCCCCACCGCTCAGTACCTCCAATCCCCGGAGAATCCTTTAATGTGCATGCCAAACTCTCCTCTGGGTCCTCCTCTCCAATGACATACAAGGACCCAGTGGCATTTCCCTGAACCCTTTCCTTTGTTCCCCTTAAGCATAGGAACACTATTTTGGCTGTCAATCCCTTGCCTCCAAGGATCTTGGTGCCTTTAGCAAATGCTAGACTTTGTGGGGCCAATAGTGTGTTGGACATTGTGCAGGGCATGCAAAGTCCAATTATGATTGCTTCGGCCCTAACTTGTGTGGAGTATCTTGCAAATCATTGCTCCTCCCATCCTTGTGCTCTTACACTCTTACCGCCCCCTCTTCCGCAAATTTCCCTGAGCTTCAGGATGGGGAGAGATTAGTCTGGCCTAGTTCTAGGTGGTTGATATAGAGTCTCTGAACTTCTGGATTACGGTTTGTTGATTTTCTTTTGCGGTTTTGCTGCTCCTGCAATGCCCATCACTCCATCCTGATGGGTATTGGATGTTACTCCCTGGCCAGAGATAAAAAGCTGTTAAACTAGAGTCTTGTTATAAGAGTATATTCAAAGGTAGATGTAATAAAAGTAGGAAACTATAGTGAGGGAGGGGTCAATCACCCATTTGCAAAATGGTTACTTTTTATCTGCCAGACTATATGCCCTCCCCTTCTAGTGAGATCACACCCCCTCAGTTGTAAATGATCAGGAACGAAAAGTCTGTGAACTTAACCAGATGTCTCATTGCTTACTTACAGTCCTTTATGGAGGCCCATTTTCTCTGCCGTAACATGGTCCCCTCTCTCCATGTTTCTGGTGTGGCCCTCCTACCCCATCCCTCCTGTTCAACTCCTTGCAATTACAGTATTACAGAGATTTATCGTCGAGTGTCTCTAGGTGGGCTGGGTGGGTTTGGTACTAGGAGCCACCTATTAGGGAGTACATATGGCGCTTAATTTTCTGGGTCTGGGATACTTCACTTAATATAATTGTTTTAATGACATCCATTTCCCAGCAAATTCCAGTAATTCATCATTTTTGATGGCTGAGTAGTACTCCATTGTATAGATGTACCACAGTTTCCTTATCCACTTGTCAACTGTTGGACATTTGGGTTGATTCCATGACTTTGCTACTGTAAACAGTGCTGCTATGAACATGGTTGCATTTGTGTTATCGAGGCTATCACCAAAATCTTAAGGAAGAAGCTGGAGAGATGGCTTGGAAGGTGAGAGTGCTTGCTGTGTTTAAACACGAAAGCCTGAGTTTGAATTTCCAGGCTCCACATGAAAGCCCCCCATGGCTATGCATACCTGTAACACCAGTGTTCTTTACAACAGCATTAGGAGGTAGAGACAGACAGATTGGGGGAGGGTGCTGGCAAGGTAGGATAGTAAGCTTTAGGTTCAAAAACAGACCTTGTCTCAAGGGAATGGAGTGGAAAGAGATAGAGGAAGACTTGTGACCCTTCTTTGGCCCCATGTGCGCAAATATGGGTGTGCACACACAGGCAGGCACACCTGCATACACATGTGCATATACCAAACATACAATGCAAATATATATCCTCCCTGCACACACAAATTTTTGGGGAAAAAATCATTTCTGCTTGGTTTTCTTTGACTGCTTGGTCCCTTCAGTATTTAGAAAGTATCTATTTTATTTCAGGTTTCTTCTCTGTTTTCCTCTGTTAGCATCATGTTTGCCACTGGTCGACAATTGATGAATGTGCAGTGGCTGTGGCAGAACTATTCACCAAAGCAATGAACACCCTCATGCTTTGAGGTTTCCCTTTCATTCAATGCTTCTCTCCTCAAACCCATTAGTATAATTTCTTTCATTGTGGGAACAAAGCTTTCCTTTACTTAAGGCTGATTTCTTTCACTGGGCTCAGGGTCACACTTGCCCATTTCAAGGACCAACTCTCCTAATAGATGTCTCCCAATTTCCCCCCTTTTTCTCTGACCTTTTTAGGTATCCAGTTCAGAACAAATCATTTGTTCCTCAGGGCTTGCAAAAATTTCAGCTGTGAAAGACTTGGCTCAAATACAGCTTTATCTGGCAACTCTGTAAAATGTAAACGCTCAGCTGCTCTGGTCAGGTAAGAACAGGTGGGAAGGGCAGTAAGATGGCTTAGAAGGTAAAGTGTTTGCCACGAGACCTCAGGAACTGAGTTCAGGACCCAGGACCCAGACGTTAAAAGGAGAGAACCAATTACAACAGATTGTCTTCTAACCCCCGTATGCATGCCATGGCACCTGTACACACACACCTACTTGAATAGATAAATGAAAAATAAAGGGAAAATGTGTGGAATGAAAGTCTGAAGCTTTGAATTTCTATGTCCAGCTTTCTCCCTTATTTTAGAGTTAGTTTCTATGCAGTGCATTTAGCCACGGGTACATCAAAAGGACAATTTTTAAATATTTTGTGCAACATAAAAACTGGTAAGCCAAATTTTGTGGCTTATATCCCCTGCAGTGGAGACAGCTTGAAGGTCATTGTCCTTTTTTCCATTTCTGGAGTTGTACACCCATCAGCATTTTCTGCCTCAAGTGGGTAGGCTTTCTATTTTGGTCAGCCTCCATAGGAAGTACAACAATCAGACAATCAAACACAGACTGTTCTCCTACTTGAGAAAGGTTGGCAGGGCAACGGGATGGCGCCATTCTCCCGGGGTCACAGGAAACAAGCAAATAGTGATAAACGCATTGTCATACACGAGAAAGAAGAGCCGCTTCTATTAATCCTGCACTTGTGTTGGTGAAGGGACACAAAACCTTCTGCACACATTGTTTCTTCAGTACTCAAAGACACAAAGCCTCATCAAACCTAGATTTCTTTGTTCCCCATTGAGGCGCCGGTGGCCGCATGGGATGAATCCGGATGAATATGATTTGCTGGTTGCTAGGTTCCCCATTCTCAGACTGCTCCAGTCACTCCTTGGTTTCCCTGTCTTTTGCTTTGACTGCACGTCTTTTGTTGGGATGCCAGATGAATTTGTAATTTCATGGCATGTTTATAAGAGCCTGGCTTACCTTTCCAACTTTGCAACAGTAGAAACTAACAGAAAGGCATTAAAACTCCCTTCCCAGAATGCTAAGTGAGCACATCTGTTGGATGCTTACAAGTTTTTCCTCTGTTCCTCCCATTGAGAGTGCTTTATCTGCAATGTATCAAAAGATGATTTATTAAGAGAAAATATACCTCCTTCCATGCCCACAGCGGCTCTTCTAGAAGCCTCCAGCCTCACATCTCCCTGCTTCAGCAGAAAACCTTGTTCTCGCTTCAGAAAGGACAGAAGGGAAGCAGGCAAGAAAAAATGCCCAAAACTCTTCCAGGCCTCTCACCTCCAGACTTGTTTGCCTCATTTTCTTTTTCTTCTTTGGAGAGAAAATTTCTTTTTCACAGTAGATTCTATTTCTTCCTTCTGAAAATTTGCTTTTATTCTTTCAGTTTCATATGTGAGTAAAATAAATCTGTAATTTTCACCTATTACCCAATCCCATCTCCTTCTTTTTTTCAATCACAAATCTTCTTACCAGTTTCCTCCCTACTTTCATGTCTTTTTGTGTGTCCCTCTGAATTTCATCTGGGTTGCCTTTAATGGAAGTACCTAGGCACTTAATTTTTTTCTTTTTTTAACCTGGATTTCAGCTCTTTCATGTTCTTCTTCACAACTCATTCTCTGGTATGGTCTCTCTGTCTGTCTGTCTGTCTGTCTGTCTCTCTCTCTCTCTCTCTCTCTCTCTCTCTTTGTTTCTCTCTCCTCATATGCATGGACTGTGCAACCCCAAATACCAGCCCATCTTCATCTTCGATCTTGGTTTCATTGCAAAACTTCAACTTCAACTTCAAGATCCGCCCCTGTGATGTATCTTCCTCCAGCAAGGCTCCACCTCCTAAGGTGCCAGGACTTTTCCAAACATTGACAACAGCTAAGAATTCAAACACATGAGCCTATGGAGGACAACTTACATTCAAGCCATGACACCATGTCCATAGGTCCACTGGGAGATGGAAAAACCTCACTTGCCAGTATACTTCGATAGACTTGAGAATGTCTGCTCAAGTCTATGAAAGAATACCTATTCCCTCAGTTAGGTCCCTTCATTTTATCTACCCGCCCAGAGAAAAGCCCCCTCACCCTTTCCATCATGATAATTAGATACAGGTCTCACCTTGACAGTTACAGGCTGAATCTCAGACACAGCTGTGAAGTGTTGATAGCTAAGGCAAGCACTTGGACAAGCTGGTAGGAGACTTGTCTAATTGATTTGGAAGACTCAGCCCATAGCGGGTGATGTTTTTCAGTGGTGGATCAGATAAAAGGAAGTGCTAGGGGTAGGGACTTGTCCTTTCTTTTGCCCTGTGTCAACTTGCTGTGTAGAATTCACTGCCGGTCTGTTGTTACGTTTTTTTGTTGCTGCAGCCATTGCTATTATTTATTCACACTGAAGACCAGCCTCTTTGGCCTTCCAGTGTGACTAAAGTTTAAGAACTCTACAGGAATTCTTCTGTCTTCAAGGTCTTCAAGCAATTGACTGGGATTGCTGGGAGTCTTTCCAGGGATCCTCAGACCTTCAGAACCAGACTGGGACTGCTGTGATATTCAGCTCAAGAACTGAGCAGCTACAGGCAGCTATTTTTGAACTACTAAGATTTTACCTTACACACACACACACAGACACACACACACACACACATTCTACTGTTTCTGTTCCTCTAGAGAATCCTGACTAGTAAATTTGTTCAAGAGCTTGCCTTAACTACTAATTTTTATAAGTGTGCCCGGAGCTTGAGCCTTCAGTACCTAATTACCACAGAAAGGTTTGGAGCTTCTAAGATGACTCAGCAGATCAAGTTCCCTGAATGAAAACCTGGTATCTTGAGTCCAACTCCTAGAGTTCCCATAATGGAAGGAGTGAACTTACTTCTGAATTTTTCCTTAGACAATCTAACTCTGTGTCACTCACCTCACAGACATCTCTATGGTCAGCCCTCAACTGCAACTTGTCCTGAGCTAAACCAAGCATCCAATTCTGCCTCTCTTCCTGCACTTGCTGCTTCATTTAGGAGTACCCATGTCCAGCCAGTCACTGAATGGGACACCTTATGTTAGCCTTTCCCAGGGGCATCTTCAAAATAGATACAACACATCTGCAACAGTCATTGCTCATAGTTCGGCCCACTCCTGCTGACTACTCATGGTGGAGGCACCCGGGCTTCTCAAAAGATAGACCAGGTCTTATGAATTCTGAAGATCCTCCCGTTCCTCCTTTCACTGTGCATATCTGTTGGTGACTTTAGCTCGTCCAATCTATTTAAATCAACCTGCATTCTCTGGCTATGCAGAAGATTGGAGAGGGTTTGGACAATCTAGATGTGTTTTTTAACAGGATTGCTAGGGTACCCTTTGTTTTGGTGTCACTTCTTGATTCAGCCCTATGGCTCCTGTTCTCCATTGTTTAGGAGAAGCTGAGAACTGTCTCGAAAGCACAGGAAGGATATTGATCCTTTGCGTTGTGCAGTCTCCTTCAGTGTCTGCACCTCAGTGGCGCTTCATTTCTTCATCTTTCTAATTCAAAAGCTTCGTGTCCATACATTCTATTCTCTTTAATGTTATCTGACTGATATATTCCTTTTTTTCTCCCTGGAAAACAACTTTAGGCGGTAGGTACAGGACAGGAGTGCTGATGTGGACTTTATAAGAGGAGATAACTCATGAGCGCAGCACGTGTGTACATGGAAAGAAGCAGATACCCAAATAAATTGGAGTTTGTTGATGGAAAGGAAGCGGTAAATCTGCCCATGGATGAACACAACATCAGCAAAAACAAAAGAGAAGGAAAAGAAAACTGAAAGGAAGGGAGCCACAAGGTAGTGTTGGACAAACGTTCAATGTCTTTGCATGTATTTTTACTCCAAATGGTCGAGTGGGACTGAGAATTCAGAGAAATGGTACCCAAGCCTCCTAATGGCCTCCTTATTTGGCATGTTGTGCTTTCAGGTCTATTTCCATTTGTAAGCCTAAATTGTGAATCTGACCACTTCTTAAAATATCAGATACATTTTAGTTTAAAAAAAGAACTCATAAAAATTTTACTTTTGAATCCTAAGTCAGGGCAAAATTTAATAACACAGTTATAAACCCTCCAAGCAAGGGTTTATCTGGAATTGCCAACATAACCCCAAGTTCAGCAACGCAAATGACATGGCTATAATATAAGGAATAAGAAAGCTTTCAGTATGTTGTCTAAGGACTTGAGCACATTGAAAGTGATTTATGAGCAAGCCGACTGAGCATTTAAATGCCTTTTCTCACAGTGGTGTATTTTTCAGACCAACAAGCTCTCTCATATAAGATTCTACATTCTGCGACAGTACAGCTCCTGACAATATAAGTCCTCTCCGATAGGGTAACATTTCCAATCCGAGATTAAAATCTTGGAAACTTGTCAACAGAAAAGGATGATAATACGAGGGAAACTGCAGCTATCAAAGGAAAATGTCTCACAAGTAATTTCTGTAATGGTCAACGTCTAGTAATTTTCTCTTCCCCTTCGCTCTTAAGTAAAGGGGTTGGCCTGAAGGTCATTTTAATATTTTGGATAAGTACAGTTACAAACCAGAAATTCATGAACACAAGAGAAAAGAGAGTCATTTAATACCACAAAAATCAACTTTCTACATTGCCTTTCTTATTTCCATTTCTAATGCAGACCGTGGGGAATGTTTTTCTTTTGATGAATGGTGGTTTAAGCAATGAGTTGACAATAAATCCTTGAACTTCGGCAAGGCACTAAAAATTAGAGGATCAGAGAGTCTTAAGTTTTCTTGGCTGTATTTCCATAATTTTTTCTGTGTTACTTTATTTAATCTTCTACTTCTCCAGAGACTAGGAATGGATGACCTACTGGGTCTTTTTCATTTTTTTCTTCTTATAATTCTCTTTTTCTGTGTAGGATGTCGGGTGATCTCTCTAATTTCTGGTGTGCCCTTGGCTATATTGGAGGTGAGCTGGGGTGATTCTTAGTTTTAACAGCTATACAGGATGGAATATTGAAAGGTATTTCAGGGCCAAAGAGTACATCTGACAAAGTTGAAATCATTTGCACATTTTTATTACTGTGATTGTTCTAAAATACTACATTTCCATCACACGCTGTAGTAGCTAGAGTGAATTTTAAATAGTAATTCTTTCGTTTTTCTTTGACGAGTCATATCCTTGTTGATGGATATATGCATTTTTAATAAGTTCCCATGTGGTGTGGGTGCAGTCGTGCAGGGACCATGCTTTGAAAAGCGCCACCCTGGGAAGGCTTTCCTGCCTCTGAGACTGAGTTCAATGGTGCTCATTGTGTGTGATATATGCTCATATTCGAGTGGCTATGTGTACATGGTGTGTCACGCATGTGGAGGCCAGGGTGTATGGTGGGTTTCTTGTTCAGCTCATTCATTTGTTTATTTGAAATAGGGTCTCTTTCTGAACCTGGTTGACTGGACAAGTGAACTCCAGGGCTCTGTCCATCATTGCCTCCCATCACTCTCCCCAGTGCTGGAGTTACAAGGGATGTTGCCACATTTGGCTCTTACACATGTACTAGGGACCGGAACTCAGGTCCTTATATGCTAGAACTCGGCTCCTTGCTTTGTGCTGCAGGCACTTCATAGACTGAGTCACCTTTCCAGTCCCTCTTTGTCCCTTTAATGCTCCTCTTCCCCCAGAATACACAGATCTTCTCTCATCACAAATCTAAATACTTCGAATTGAAAGTATACATTCACACACACACACATGCATTTGCATTCATTTAACAATCTGTCAAATGTCGTTTGGCTCGTAGTTATTGACCGTGCGCTACTCTGTGCCAGGAAGACTGTGCCGCTGTGTTCTGGGGTACACGGTTATAAATCAGACACGTGCTTGTTCTCATAAAGGAGCCAGACAGTCAGCCATCAAACCTCAGAGTAAGAATCCTAGGAGAGGGATAAACAGAGGGGAAGGGAGGCTCATGAAAGCACCGTTGAACTCAGTCTCGGAGGCAGGAAAGCCTTCCCAGGGTGGCGCTTTTCAAAGCATGGTCCCTGCACGACTGCATCCACACCACATGGGAACTTATTAAAAATGCAAATTCTCAGGACCCATCCGAAGACCTACTAAATCAAAAACTCTGGGGATGAATCTTCCATCTGCTTTGTAACAAGCCCTCTGGGTGATTCCCATACATACTCAAGTTTGAAAAGCAGTGTCCCAGAAAAAGTAACAACTTTGTAAGAAAAAGATGCTCTATTTGGCATGAGACTCATTTACATAATTGATACCTCTTGATAATTAAGTCATCTTTTAACATCTCCCATTGTTTTATTTATCTCTAAGATGTAAAAAAAAAAAAAAGGGAAAGAAGAAACCAAAGGAAAAAAGAGAACAAAGAGATTCCATTTTTATTTTCTTAACAAATGTTACTTATTTCCACTTTGTTTATCCAGAACAAATGTAAATGGCTTAAAGGAAAAATTCAGGCAAATAACTAATCACTTTAGAATTAGAAAATGCAGAACAACACTATTAGGAACAAGAACAAGAACCACAGAAATTCTTTTGAAAACTAAATAGAGTGAGTTTGCCAAATCACTGAATCTTATTGACCGTGCTGACAGACCTAGCTTGGTTTGTGAGTGAGAGAACATCTGTGTCCTGCACCCTGTCTTGTGGAGTATTCTTCTGGAACCTAGTTTCCATTTTAATTTTGTTTTTTAACATTTTTTAATGGAGAAGTTTTCATATATAAACAAAATCAGTTTATGTCCTTGCCCCATCCCCCTCTCTTCCCATCCCCTCTTACCTCTGTTCCCTTCACCAATCCAGCCACGACCCTCCTGCCCTACTGTCCCTCTGTGTGTGGAAATCACAGAGCTCCCTCCAGGATACCTGTGCTGGTAAGGGACCAGGCCTCTGTGGCAGTCCAAGTGGTCCTTCATTGGTAAACTCACAAAAGGGGAGGCTCCACTTCTTTTGTCAGCACCTGCCCTGGAAATTCTTTCCAAGTTTGGTTGATTGTCTTGAGATCCTCGCTGGTCTATGGTGGGACGTTGAGAGTCATGGTGCAGATCTGGTGAAGTAGATCTCATTGCAGTGAGCTCCTGCTTACAGCAGCTTTGTGACTGGAGTGTCTTGGCTGGCAGCGAACCTCCCACCTTGAAGTCTCACAGTCTTACAGCCTTTTCTTTCTCAAGTGTCCATGAGCCTTAGCATGGAGAGAAATTTTGATGGTTTGATTACAGCTGAGCATTCCAAGGTTGCCTATACTCTTTACTCTAGCCAGTTATAGTTTACACCTTGCTAATCTTCCATTGCAATAAGGTGGTTCTTGGTTGACTGCTGAAGGCTTTTCTTAGATGAGCATTCACTTTTTAATTACCCCATTCCTTCTTGTTCATGGAATGAGTTCAAATTGAAGAAAGGAAATAGCTAAATGAATAAAGTCAGACTAAATAAATGCTCTTTTATTATTTTTTAAACAAAATTTTATTTATTATGGGGTAGCTTTTTTGTGTGTGTAAGTTGGAGGTCATTGTCTACTTTTTCCCTTAATCCACCTTATCTGTTTATTTCTTTATTTTCTCTCTCTCTCTTTCTCTCTCCTATTTTTCGAGACAGGATCTCTTACTGAACCTAGAACTACACAGCTAGACTGTGTAGCCAGTAAGCCCTAACTATCTCTGCATCCTGGGGATTCAGTACTTTATCAATGGACTTGTCTCTGCAGCCAGAAGGGATTCATTTTTTTGATAGGAATATTTGTATATTTTACAGAAGAATATACCATTTTATAAACAATTCTTTGAAATTAAATGGGCACATTAAAAAGAAACTCTTAAAGGTATTGCTTAATAGTACTACAAGTTTCTACTTATGGTAAATAAGATGCTACATCATTTTGTACATTATGTAATAATGTTCTTTAATCTGCTATTATAATTATTCAGATATGATATATTGTATCCTAAAATATATTTACATAATAAGGGGTAACTAGGTTTGTACTAGAGTTTTTAGATCTCTGTCATCATTATTAAAAATGGATTTTCTTGGCCACAATAATATTAAAGACATTCTTAATCTCTCCTTCTCACCCTGATTTATTTAAGCTCTCATCACTAAATACTTGCCAACTTAATCCTTAGCCTTTTTCTTTTACTCCTGCCACTATGTCTAACCTATCATTACCAGATTCACTTCTTTTACACACACATACATTGCATTATTCTCACAAGTGGACTGTAAAAGTGGTCTTAGACGGGATGAAACCCTTTTGTAAACAAGTCTTTGTTGAGTTTTCATTATCACAAATCCTAATTTCTCTTATCTTGAGGCTATACTTGCAATGGAGAGGGGTTTTCTTCCTTTCTAGTTTCTTGGTTTTGTGGTTTCCTTTATTTACATTGCCCTCATCTCCCTGCCGAGCCTGGATGACTGGTCATTCAGCACTCGGCATCATCTCTGTGTGGAGGCATCAGTGTATTCTTCCAGCAAGCCAAACCTTTCACATGTGAGTCATGGCAATATGTCACAATTAGACACAGGTGTCAACTTGACAATTTGTAAGCTTGAGCTCTGGGCACAGTTGTGAAGAACTGGTACTCGAGTTGAACTCTGGACAAGTCAGCAGGAGATTGTCTGATTGACTGTGAGGGCCCAGTCCATGGTGGGTGGGGCTAGGTTGTAGGCAGATGAATAAGCGGGAGGGTTAACTGAAATTGGCATCCTTTGTTATACTTGGCCAGTCATGCTGGTCTAGCAAGTAAGGGTTGTCCCTCTCTCAGCTGGCCTGCAGATATCTGGATATGATGTGGTCAGATTCTTCAGCCTCTGGTGTTTGTGTGGACTTTCCTTCCTCCCAAGCTATCCTAAGAACTGTAACTGGACAATGATAAGAGAATAAAACACCCTGTTTTCTATAAGCTGTTTGCTCATGGATTTGTGGGCAACTGCAACACAATAATATTTTCTCTTTAGGGTGATACATAATGCTATGGAAGTGAAACACATAAAAATATTTATTGATGCAAAATAAATTGAAAAATGTAGCTTACAGATAGAGAAGAGAACAGATAACTAAGTCAAGTTTTATAATCTTTGAGAAATTATGTAATTTTTCATTAGGAAAGAAAAATGTTGGAGCTGCGTGAGGTAGTCTCTACCGCTGAAGCTCACACTGGATTGTGCTCCAATCCACACTAAGCATCTTCACTCATAAGGAAGCCATGACCTCTGTGGATAGTCCATCCACTCCTCATGCTCTGTCTCACTTCCCCTGATGAAAACATTGAAATATCACCACACCCTTTTCTCACATTCCATGTTATGAACATAATCTAGGTAGGGGTCCGTTTTAGTGAATGGAGCCCAGAAACCATCACAGTCTGCAAAGAGAAAAGAAACACGACCACACTCATCTTAAACACTGATTTGTCTGAAGTATCTTTAGCTTTACACCAACACTGTGGAAGCAAAATCTCAAAGATGAGTCAGTTGAAAATGGTAGTTGCTACATCAGTTTCTTCTACTATGTTTCTATTGGCACAACATTGGACCATGAGCCCCACCAGAGTGACAAGGATTTAAGATCTTAAACAAGTGCTGAGATAAAAGCTATTTTGCTGAATTTATTAGGATTCGTTAATTATTCTTCTTTGGAGACTGATTATTCCACTGACTGCAGATCTGAACATTTTTTTGGATTGCTTTCCGAGTCTTGCTTTCAAGGGTGTCATGAAAGCACTTGTTCAATCTTTTCAGAGATCTAGATTCCCTATTTCTCTTCTATTTCTCTGATCTCCCACTGTGGTAAAACTCTGTCAGTAAGAAATGAGGTTAGTCTGGCAGGCCTATTCTTTGCGAGCTCACCCTGAGCTTACAACTTCCTTTCCCAAGCACTCACAAGCCATTGTTTAGAAAAATTGTTCTAGAATCTTGCCTTGTATCAATGTCAGGCTCAGTGCTCTGTAGTTCACGAGTGCACATTCTTTCTTTTTATAAACCCAAGTGACACTTGCCTGTATCCAATTTTCCAGGAACTCTCTTTTCCATTGCAGTGTTCTTTAAGCTCAATGACAGCAATTCAGCCATGTCTACAAGTCCTCTGAGTACACTGAAAGCACTCCTCGGGCCAGGAGACAAGGATTCATTTGGAGCAGCGCCTTTTAATCCCCTCACCTACTTAAGAATGCATCTCTTGCTACTGGAGAGGGGAATAGAAAGCTGATTCTCTCAATTCTAGTTGAGGTCTGGTTCAGCTTGATGATTAGTCAAGCAACAAAGTGTTTAGCACTTTGGAAGTATGTGTAGTGCTGTGCTAGGTGTTTAGAGAATTTAATAAAAAAAAAGTAAGATGGATCTTACAGTGAATTTGTGGGAAATGAGTCTTTAATACCCTCCCTTATATAGTTTAATTTGGCAGCAAAGCTGAGCTTGGAAGAACACAGCCCTTTGAATCAATAGGAATTTAAAACCAACCAGTTCTCTATTTTTATTCCCTGAATACTACCACATGCATCCAGAGACTTTAGAAATATTTCTTCACATTGCTATTGGTCCCACTCCTTTCTTGTCACCTTACAGTTGATCCCACTCCTATCAATTCAGACTTTTTATTTGCTGGAAAAGTTTACCATTATCTTCCTGATGCATCTCCTTACATTTCCTTTTTATGCCATCTGTGTTAGTTACCTCTCTTGCTGCTATGACAAAATACTTGACAAAAGCAGCTTAAGGAAGGGAAGGTTTCAGGATATTGACTATCATGGCAGGGAAGGCGCTTAAGAATAGTGGTCAGGTTATGCCTGAAGTCAGGAAGCAGAGAAAGATGAATGTTTTTGTTCAGCATACCCTTTCTTTTTTATTTACTCTAGGACCATAGTCTATGGAATGATACTGCCCAGATTTATGGTTGGTCTTCCTACCTCAACCTAATCAAGATAATCTTTCATAGACGTCCCCAGATAATTGTTTCTATTGTGAATCTAATCTAGATTTCACCAAGTTGACAATAGAGAACAACCATTGAACATTTCTTGTGTGTCCTCTTTTTCTTTTTTATCTTAAAGCCTCTGATCTAGCCCATAATTATGCCCCTTCTTGGAGGGAAGGAAGTCAGTAAAAGGACTGACCAAAGTTCTCATTACTGGCATTACTCATACAGGTTCATGTTTTATTCTGCCACAACTAGACATAAAAATGATAAGCATGCACCACCAGATAATGAAGAGATGATGATGTGCAAGAAATTAATTTGTAGAGAAATGAAAAAACAATCTAGCCTTGAGAAGTCAATGCAGTGTATTTTGCATATGTTTTAAATGGTTAGGATTTTGTACTGTGTTGGTGAGAGAAGACCTGAGCAAACTTGCAGGAGATAGTCTGATTTATATGGGAAGATGCAGCCCATAGTGGGTGGGACCATTTCCCGGGATAAGACGTTTCAGTAAAGTTTGGCAATCTTCATCATACTTGGGCGCACTTGCAGTCTGGCAAGTGAGGTTTTCCCCTTCTCTCAAAAATACATGTGGATATCGTGTGGTCAGGCCCCTTGGTTCCTGGTGTTAGCATGAACTCTCTTGCTAACTGAGACTAAGAATTGGAGCTGATAATCATAAAGAATAAAATCCCTTATTCCTCTAAGCTCTTAGATTGTGAACTTATGAGCAACATGTAGACAAACCACAACAGATATCTACATCTATCATATCTCACAATTTGTAGTGGAAGTAGATAGAAAGAGGACAGTCCTTTTACAGGGGAACAACTAACTGAATCCCAAGAGGCAAAATCATGTGTCCAGGGTCATACCACTTTTGAATGGCCACATCATTCAGGACTTAAATATTTTTGAATCTAGTTTCAAAGCTGTTCTCTTTCTACTGTAGGGCACTGTCTAGATTAAAATAAATCAGGACTCAAAGGGCTTTCTCCTTTTGTTCTTATAAGCTGTCTTTTAATCGAAAGACAAGGCAGAAGCCCACACCATTTTTCAAATAGATTGCGATGCTCTGCTACTTTTATTAACTCTCCCTCTTCCTTGTTATGTTATAGTAAAAGTGCAGTATAATCGTTTCCATAAAGTAATGTCACTCTATTACCGTGCACAGATGAAATGCATTCTCACATAGACATTTTATGTGGGAGCCAATAATATCAGGAAAGTGAAATCTTCAAAGGTGACTTTTTGTTACCTGGCTACTTACTGTGTCAGAACAATGCTTGGTGAGAGACTGGCCCTTGGCTGAACTAAGTGTTCTAGATGTGGATGCACCAGTTGCAGCAAATTGAGGCCTCTGAATGAAGACCCAATTTTAATGCAGAGCATAAAGTGTGAAGCTCAGGAGAGAGTACAGTGCGGGGAGGTACCACATCCTTGCTAGTGACAGACACATACTGCTGAGCACGGGCACCTGAAATCCAATCATAAGCCTGAACTTAAAATTAAACCAGGAAAAGAACAGCAGAAAGACAAAGCACCCACAGCATGGAGCAGAAAGAGCCAGGACACTGTAAGGACGGTAAAATCCCATCCTTATGAGGAACAAAAACTAATGACCATACCTAAAGCATCTCCTTTTGATTTTTTTTTTTCTGAGTTAATTGCAGTGCTATGCGTGCATCAGTCCTGGATTTAAGTTCAAGTTGTGATTAAAACTATGGCCAGTGTATTCTTGTTTAGTCCTGCTTGCTTCCATTTCTATTCAAAACCTGGGGTTTGGGGAGAACAGTCCTAGTTAAAAATACAGATGTGAAAGTGGGGAAATCAGATTTGGGAGGGGCAACCACTAGCTAGGGAGCCTGTGGAATTTCCGTACTGAAGTAAAAGCTGTTTGTGTTTGTTTGTGATGTTTTACTGTAATCTGCTTTACTCAAAGTATAAATATTAAGGAATCATGCTCACGGCAACATTTAGACAGGTAGGTGATAAGCTCAGCCAAGCTGTGTGACACGCGCGATGACTCCAAGGTGTCCCGCAGTGCATCCTTTCTCCAAATCCCATCACACCCAGTTTTTTCTTAGGACCGGAAGATACCCCACAGGTCTTGGTATACCCTTTCTCATGCAGCGAATTGAATAAATGCTGTCTCTAGTGATTTACATCAAATGGACTTAAATGGGTCAACCTAAGATTTAGCCATTGACACGGGGATCAGGAAGTGCCGGTTTTGATGGAGCAGATCTTTGAAGGTGTGGTTTCTGTGTCATGGCTGTCCTGATGGAGGCTTTCTCGTGAAGTGATATCTGACAAAGGAAATACTTGAAACAAATAACATAATGAGAATATGGTATCTATAACAGTTTGACTAGACTGTGGGATCTAGTTGTTTGGTGTATACATGTCTAGATGTTGGCTGGGGATGTAGATCAATGGTAAAATGATTGCCTAGCACACGTAAGTGCTAAGTTTGACTCTTTAGAACAAAAATAATAAATCGTTGTAGGTGTTGCTAAAAAGGGACATTTTAGTTGTGAAGATGTTAATGCATCATGCTCTACAATGCGGGTGGGTGAACCTTATCTAGTCAGACTAAGGTCTTAAGAGCAAAGTTTGAGATTTCCAAGAGGAAAAAGATATTCCATCTTAAAATTTTAACTTAGGAACCCTGCCTGAGTTTCTAGCCTGATGCTTTTAGAGTCAACATTCACTGTGAATTAGCTAAATTTTCAGCCAGGAAACTGGATAGATTGTACATATCCATTCCTTAGGAGCTGTCACTTTAAACATCCTTCCCTTTCTATATATATACATTCCATTGCTTTTATTGTTCTTGTTCTCTGGAGAACTTAACAATAACTGGTAGGCATAGTGATTCCTGCCTGACACAGGCCCCAGTTACATGAACGACCATCATGCTACGACTCTCTAGTTCCAGGTTCCTTATGCACACAGAGAGGAGATTGAATCAGTGATCTTACCTGCCTCTCCAGCCATCAGAAAGTGTGCCGTGGAGTCTTACACAATAATCCCATCCTTATGGAGAAAAAAAACTAGTGACAATATCTGAAGCTCCTACTTTTGATTTTTTTTTCCTGAGTTAATTGCAGTGCTATGTATCATCAGTCCTGGGTTTAAGTTTCAAGTTGTGACTAAAACTATGGCTAATGTATTCTGGATAAGTTGCATACAAAGAGAGAATTTTTTGTAATGTCCCTGGAGATTTTCACATGTAGAGAGAATGGCACGCTCGTGGCTGGTGCATCACAGACTGGGAATTGTTGGCCCAGAGGGAGAATGTAGACCAGAGGAGGCTGAGAAGGAGGCCACAGGCTCTGCCAGCCCCAGCGTGGCATGCTGTAAATTGCACAGGGGAGCCATGTAGTGGGAGATGGGAATTGCGTAGGTAGAAAACCGGTCTCAGTGTGTGATGTTCTGTTTGTGCTACCTACTGTTTTCTAAGGAATGCAAAATTGTAGTCTTGTTATTGGAAAAAATGCAAATGTTTGTTTACAGAATCTTCCTACCTACATAGGCACAGCTCTTTTCTCACTGGGGATGTGCTCCCTCTGCCCTCTTCTGTTTTATTTTTATGAACAGAATTTGTAATTTTGGATGTATATTCATGTCTTCATTTCTTTTCATTGTTATTGCCACTAGAAGGTTTATGAGAGAAGATGTGTTGTCTGTTGTACTTGCTGTTAATATCCTGAGTGTCTATAGCTGTTTTGAAAAGGTATAGTAGTGATATTAAATACATATTTGTTGAGGATATTAATCCAAAAAGTCCAGGAACAAATTTCCTGTGCTCTACTTCTCTGACCACCACGGTTGCAGCATCCTGAGGATACTGTCAGGGTAGCACTACTGTTCCTTTCCTCATAAGTCTAAGTCTCCTGAGAGACTCATCCTCCTTTAGAAGAGAATTAACTTTCCACATGCAAAGCTCCAGGACTCACTCTGTTGAGTGGCTTCACTCCTGAGTTCAAACACTGGTTAGGATGAGCTTTCTCCAGCTGCTCCGTCTTTCAGTAAGGTGTGTCAGTTTTCATAATCATACCTGATGTGACTGGGTATTCTTGGGATCTGTAATTAGAGGACAAGTAAACCTTCTGTGTTGTGCAACCAATCAGCAGTACAGCACAGCAGGGAGTTATGCGCTGCTCTTTCTGAGAGTCAGGAGTTCAAGGCTTCCCTAGCTGCGTGGCTTGGGCCCTGGGTTTCTCATGGGGTTTCGGCTGTTCAGTCATTTCTGTGGTCAGTTGCAGGTTCACTTCTGAGGCTATTGGTAGGAGGTCTCAGTTCTTCTCTCTATAGCAGTTTGGCTTATTCCCGAGTAAGTGATAATAGGAAGAAAGGGAAAACAACAAGGAAGAAGGAGATGGAAAGAAGAGATAGATATAAATAGGTAGATGATCGGCAAGGAAGAAGTCAAGCTATCCCTATTTGCAGATGACATGATCTTATACCTGAATGATCCCAAAAACTCCACCAGGAAGCTCCTGGAACTAATTGAGAAGTTCAGCAGGGTGGCAGGATACAAAATAAATGTGCAAAAATCAGAGGCCTTCCTATATGCCCAGAATGAAAGAAGTGAAAAAGCCTTGAGAGAAACAATCGCATTTACTATAGCCCCTAAAAAAATGAAATACCTTGGTATAAACCTAACCAAGGAGGTAAAAGACCTTTATAATGAAAACTTTAAAACCCTAAAGAAAGAAATAGCAGAAGACACCCAGAAGGTGGAAAGACCTCCCTTGTTCCTGGATTGGCAGAATCAACATCGTAAAAATGACCATCCTACCAAAGGCAATATACAAATTCAATGCTATAACAATGAAAATCCCAAAGCAATTCTTCAAAGAAGTTGACCAAACAATCTCAAAATTCATATGGAGACACAAAAGACCCAGGATAGCAAAGACAATCCTGACTAACAAAAACACTGCTGGAGGTATTACCATACCAAACCTTAGTCTATACTACAAATCCATAGTTGTAAAAACAGCCTGGTACTGGCTCCAAATAGACACACAGAGCAATGGATAAGGGTTGAAGACCCAGATATAAGCCCACAAAATTACAGCTATTTGATCTTTGACAAAGGGGCCCAAGGAATCCAATGATAAAAGAACAGCATCTTCAACAAATGGTGCTGGCAAAACTGGATCTCCACATGCAGAAGATTAAAGCTGGACTCGTACTTGTCACCATGTACAAGACTTAATTCCAAATGGATCAAGGACCTTGATATCAGGCCAGAGACTAAAAAAACCATAGTTGAAAGGATAGGGAACTCCCTCGAGCTGATTGGGCTAGGCCAACACTTCCTAAACAGACATCCAATGGCACAGTCACTGCTACCAACTCTCAACAGTTGGGATCTTGTAAAATTAAAGAGCTTCTGTTCAGATAAAGAGATTGTCACACGAGCTCAAAGGCAACCCACAGAATGGGAGAAACTCTTCACTAACCACCTATCTGATAGAGCTCTACTGTCCAGAGTGCACAAAGAACTTAGAAAACTAAACACCAAGGAAACCAATGGCCCAATTAAAAAATGGGCCCTGGAACTTAAAAGAAATTTTACCAGGGATGAAATTAAAATGTCTAACAAATATCTTCAAAAATGCTCCACTTCTTTAGCCATCAGGGAAATGCAAATCAAAACTTCCCTGAGATATCATCTCACCCCGGTCAGGATGGCAAAAATCCACAATACAAACAACAACAAATGCTGGAGAGGATGTGGAGAGAGGGGAACTCTCCTACATTGCTCGTGGGAATGCAGGCTCATACAGCCACTCTGATGAGCCGTCTGGAGATTCTTAAAGAAATTAAAGATTGAAATGCCATATTACCCTGCTGTTCCACTTTTGGGAATTACCCCCCCATACGGCAGAGGTTCACCTCGATAGCACAAGTACAATCATGTTCATAGCAGCACTGTTTACAATAGCAAAGTCATGTAATCAGCCTAAATGTCCAACAGTTGCCGAGTGGATAAGGAAAAGGTGGTACATCTATACAATGGAGTACTACTCAGCCATCAAAAATGATGAATTACTGGAATTTGCCGGGAAATGGATGTCATTAGAAACAATTATATTGAGTGAAGTATCCCAGACCCAGAAAATTAAGTGCCGTATGTACTCCCTAATAGGTGGCTCCTAGTACCAAACCCACCCAGCCCACCTTGAGACACTCATAGGTAAATCTACGTATTACCTACAGTAATTGCAAGGATTATGAACAGGAGGGATGGGGTTGGAGGGCCACACCAGAAACAAGGAGAGAACTGACCATGTTACAGGAGAGAAAATGGGCCTCCATCAAGGACTGCAAGTAAGTAATGTGACACTTGGTTAAGTTCACAGATGTTCATTCCTGATCATTTACAACTAAGGGGGTATGATCTCACCAGAAGGGGAGGGCATATAGTCTGGCAGATAAAAAGTAACCATTTTGCAAATGGGTGATTGACCCCTCCCTCACTGAGGTTTCCTACTTTTATTACATCTACCCTTGAATGTGCTCTTATAATAAGACTCCAGTTTAACAGCTTTTTGTCTCTGGCCAGGGGGTGACATACAGTGCCCAGCAGGATGGAGTGAAGGGAATTGCAGAAGCAGCAAAACTGCAAAAGAAAATCAACAAACCACAATCCAGAACTTCAGAGACTCTATATCAACCACCTAGAACTAGGCCAGACTAATCTCTCCCCATCCTGAAGCTCAGGGACATTTGCAGAAGAGGGGGCGGTAAGAGTGTAAGAGCACAAGGATGGGAGGAGCAATGATTTGCAAGATACTCCACACA
This sequence comes from Typhlomys cinereus, assembly GCA_023101885.1. NCBI lineage: Eukaryota > Metazoa > Chordata > Mammalia > Rodentia > Platacanthomyidae > Typhlomys > Typhlomys cinereus. The sequence goes on along the minus strand of JALPQD010000057.1, from coordinate 5,119,077 downwards.
AGTTAGGGCCGAAACACTCATAATTGGACTTTGCATGCCCTTCGCAATGTCCAACACACTATTGACCCCACAAAGTCTAGCATCTACTAAAGGCACCAAGATCCTTGGAGGCAAGGGATTGGCAGCCACAGTAGTGTTCCTATGCTTAAGGGGAACACGGGAAAGGGTTCAGGGAAATGCCACTGGGTCCTTGTATGTCATCGGAGAGGAGGGCCCAGAGGAGAGTCAGGGATGCACATTAAAAGACTCTGGGAATTGGGGTGGGAGGCACTGGGGGATGGGGAGGGAGGAGTGAGGGGAGAGGGAGCAGGAGGTTTTTGGGGGAGGAGGAGGGATGGAGGGAACCGGTGTGCCTATTAAGTTTGTATGAGCGGAAATAATAATAAAAAATTAAAAAAAAAGAATGGATAAGCTTTTCTACTCCTAATCAACATCAGGATTGCACAGATTGTATTAAATTGTGCTCCACTTATACCCAGGTACAAGAATAGGGAGGCTGAGTAAGCCCAATTTGTTTCATGCAAAAAAAAAATAGGTAGATGATTGATTGAGAGACAGACAATAAATAGGCGATAGCTTTCTGGCTAGATGATAGGTAGATAGCATAAGCTACAATGAGGCCACAGTGCTTTTTAAAACCCAGTCATTCAAATTCGACTTATTGCTTATGTTACAGCCTCTTGTTTACAATAATCACCTTTAGTGCATTGTAAGAATGGACCTTACAATCATCATGAATGTTACTCTAGGAGGGCATATCTACAGATTGCTACAGTTGGGGTATTGAATGTCCCCAAAGGCCCGTGGATTGAAGCTTGATCTCTCTAAGGCTGTGATCTTAGGTGGCAGAGACTTGACGGAAATTCTGGTCACTGGGAGCCGACATTCAAAGAGCATTCTGGGTAATAACTCCTTGGTCTTTTCTCTTTGATTTTTCTTGCCGTGATGTAAAGCATGGGTTCCCCATATGTTCCTTGCCTTGATAGTCGGCTACACCACCAGAAGCTTAAAGCAGTGGCTGTCCTTACAGTCAGGGCCTGGTACCTCTGAGTCAATTTAGAGAAAGCAAACAAGACAAATGTGTCTTGGAGACTGGATACTGCAGTAGTGAAACTTCACTACTGAGTTCTTCAATTTTTTTAAAGAAAGTAGCCATATTTTCCATTTTTTTCCATTTCTGAGTGTTTTCCTCCAAATACGTTTGCTTTATGTGCACCGTCCTCATTTTATTTCACTCTTCTTATTTTTAAAAGATATCAAGTCCAGTTTTCTTTTTTTAAAACTTTATTTATTTATTCATTCATTGTGTGTGTGTGTGCGTGTGTGTGTGTGTGTGTGTGTGTGTGTGTGTGTGTATGTGATAGGGCACTGTGTGTCCCTGTGGAGGGCCAAGAGTGACTTTGGGAATCATCCTGGGTTGTTTCTACTTCTTGCTTCGCTCTGGGATTTCCCAGGCTCCGCCCACTAGGGCTGGAAGTGTGGGTTGCTGCCTTCTCTGCCTGGAGTTTTCACGTGGTATCTGGGATTATGAACTCAGGCCTTTTGCTTATGAGGCAGAGACTTAACCCCTGAGCCATCTCTCCTGCTCCAAGTCCAGCTGTAATTCATGTTGCATGTTTGGGAAAACGAGGGGCAAAAGCTTTTGCTCGTCTGAATGGGCTGCTCGCTGGGTCGGTCTTCTGACTGTCACTCAAGGTGTCCTGGTTCAAGCCCAATGAGTTTTTTTTTTTTTTTTTTTTTTTATCTTAGAACTTTATCTATAGGAACTCTCTGAGAACAGATCTGGGGTCTACCTTTCCACAGAGGATTTGCAGTTGCTTCTGTCAGGCAGTAGGGGACGCTTCAGCCCAGAACCGCCGGGCTGAACCAAATTCCTGGCTTACATGGTCTTGTATCAACCGAATATTGTGAATGGAAGCACTCCATATACAGCCATATATGCGCAGTGTTCAACGTTTACATACCTGTCTGAATTTCTGTTTGGGCCTAGCTATTGGCCTCTGAGAGTAGCTTGCTAGCTTTTCAGTGCATTAAAGAAATATATTCTTAAAAGACATATGTTATCCAACATCAATTATTTTTATGTGGGAGGGTAGATCAAGGGATTTCACCATAATGTTGTTGGAAATGAGTTTCTCTTTCTTAAAAACCTTCTGAGTGCTATTGAACTTTATTATTACTAGTATATACTCTCTCTATATATACATTCAACATTTTGCCTTTGCTGCATCTGAAAGGATGTGTTTCAGAGCAATATGTAAAGAACAACCTCTTGCTTTCGGCTTTCTCATTTCTTTCTGAAAGAACATTCTACTTCTTTGGAATCTAATGAGATTTTCAGCACAGAATCTGCTAGCCTTATAGAAATTTTACTCTTTCATATTTTTAAGGGTATATTCTGAAATCATGGAAATTTTGGTAAAAATAATGATCTGAATAGAAAAGTAAACTGTTTTTCTTCCCGAGCATTGAAAGGATGGCCCAGTGATTACTTTTTAAGCTTATGATTTTTTTTCATTCTGGACATTATCCTTTCTCTTCTGTGGCTCCATCTGTCACATTAAATATCCAATTTTAGATTCTGTTGTCTAATTGATTTAATGATTAAGAAAATGTTCCTGATATCCAGCCTAAATTTTTCTTCCTAATTTATTCCCATTACTCCTGGTTAAATCTCGAATAACTAGAATTGATGAGGCTCTGAGAAGTAATTAATTGATTGCTAAGACATTGTAGTACCATCCAATTCTGTTGTGAATTCTCTTAGTTTTAAAAATACTGTGAGCAGTAAACTGCATTGCTCGGTTGTTTGTTATTTTTTCCTCCATGTTTTTCTGGAACAAATTTAATGTTCCCCCCAAAGTTGCCTCATGTAGGTATAAACTAAAAAAATGGTTCAAATCTTACTTATGTGTTTTCAGTTGCCTTTCTGTAGAGCAGTTTATCATATTTTCAGAAAAGGTTTTCTAAGTTGAGTGGCATGATGGGAGAGACCGTCTCATAACCATTGAGGACACATTGAACGTCAAAGGGCTCTGTTGAACATATTGCCCACACCACAGTCAAAAGTTTTTTCATCTGAATCTTTCTCTGAACCCTTCTCACCCTTGCATGGTGAAGTTCAGCCCAGTATGATTTCCTTCAGTGATTTTTGTAGTTCTGGTGTGATTACAACTCTTTGAATGAGAACTTTGACACATCTTTTATTTTCTAGGGACTGTACTTAGTTGAGTCCAGTGACTGTCACAGTCATTCTTCTTTGGTTGTGAGATAATTCTCATATGTAGCTTAAGAGAGAAAAGGCTGGTCAGGTCACCACACCCATATGAGTGTAGAGACGCAAAACAGAAATAATGAGAAGGACCAAGGCAGGGCTACCAAGTGCCAACACCCCCTCCCTCTGACAGTACCTTCCCCCAGAAGGCTCTATCTCCTCAAAGTGCCACGCCTTCCCAAACATGAACACAGTGTAAGGATTCAAACACATGAGGCTGTGGTGACAACTCACACTGAAACTTTGCTATGATCTTGATACCCAGCACACTGACAGAGAACTCAGTTCTGGACCCATGGAAAGTTCCTCAGAGCAGGTGTGTTTTGACTGAAATGTACTTGCTTTAGAAGGACTTAGGCAAGTAGAGATGTGAGAACAGGGATGTGTGTGTGTGTGTGTGTGTGTGTGTGTGTGTGTGTGTGTGTGTGTATCTGCACATGCATGTGTATTCATGTGAATGTGGAGGTCAAAGGTCATCCAGTGTCTTCTTCAGTTGCTCTCCACCTTATTTTTTTTGACACGGGGTTTTTCATGGAGCTTGGAGCTAACTGATGCAGCTAGGATGACAGGCCAGTGAACTCTATGTTTCTCCTGTCTCCACCCCCGTAGTAGAGGGATTACAGATATGCATTGCCATGCCTGACATCTTACGTGGGTGCTGTGGCTCTGAACCTAGTCCTGATACGTTCTCATGGTAAGCATTTTACTGACTGAACTGTATCCCTAGTATCATGAAGACTATTTTAGACAGCAAGGTATCAACTCTATCAGGTGCTGCTTTAGAAAAATGCTGATGGATAGGGCACAAGGGTTTCAGGGTGAGGCAGACAAGGGTCATGTCACAGTGTATCACATGTGCTATGACTCGAACAGGCCATGTTTCTGATGAGATGTTAAGCTTTTGTTTAAAAGAGTGGTCTGAGCTGAAGAAAAACTGTTGTTTCTTTTATTTACCATATCCTTTGGTTTGCAAGTTGTCATAAGATTAGGCGTAAAAAAGTACAGTTTTGTTTTTCCCTATTGAGACAGATTTTAAGGCCCAGTTTATGAGAGATGGTCCAGGGAGAGCTTTTATTTTCCCCGGGTAAAAATGCAACATGATTTGGGGAAAACAAAACCATATGGATTTGACAGTTGTGGAGCATTCAATTGTTAGATACTTAGCTGAGCCAGAGGGGCTGGCTGATGGGCATTTCTTTTCATAATTGTATGACAGACTTGTAAGGTACAGCACTGCTGTAAGCAGGACAAATTGAAAGAGGAAGGCATTGATTTGTGATTCAGAGTATTAACTTTTAGCATAAGAATAGAGATAAGACATATTGTTATTAATTTTATTAACTTCCTTTTTATCTTCTGTATTAACCTTTAGAAGAATATATTTCCCAAACATTACATGATATTGACTGTCTTTTTAGTCACTTTCTAGAATTTTAAGCAGTCACCTTCATTCTGAGGAAATCTGGGAAACACTGCCTATAAGAGTTTTATCTTGGTATCATAGTAAAACATGACTGTGGCATTGACAAAATCACCTCACTGTCAAGCCCAAAGGAGTCTTGTACTTTTTGCCTTTCCTTGCTAACGAGCATTGTGGGTGGCAAGCAGGGTCAAGGTTGTTCAATAATGTTTTGTGCATAGTTTTTGTTGGTCAATGTGAGACTTAGTTATAATCAAGAATTTATTGGTTGGTAACTACATTAATGAAAGAAAATATTTTCTCCCTTTAGAATCACATGGTAATTTCTTTTTGTGTTGTTAATTTATTTTAAGATGAGAGGGTCAAGAATGTTTCTTTTTTTTTCTCTCCTCTTGGCTGTATTTTTTTTTTAAGGAAGGAATAAAAAGTTTTTCAAGGAGATTAAGGTTGAAGAGAGGAGATACGGGAGATAGAAATGAGAAGAGAGGATATAGGAGGAAAAAGAGAGGGGGAAGAGTGAGAAAAAAAATGAGAACATAGAAGAGAAGGGGAAATGAGAAAAGGATTCTCTTTCTGCATTTCAACTTAGTAGACATTTTATTCACAAGCAGGGTCTTGGGAATATAGAGAGTGAAAGTTGACTTAGTGGTTAGTAAACAAGAAAATACCCACTAACTCATGGCCTCTGAAACAGTTTGAGACAGCAAGCTGTAAAGAAAAGTAATAGAACTAAAACACACTGGACACATGGCTGTAACTTTCCTTTGTGTGAAGGTAAGGCTTATTCATGATTTATGTCCCTTTTGATTAACATCTTGAGATGTATAAGTATACACACATAGACAGAGTTTATTTACAACTTTGTTTTGGCAGTCATCTAGCATCTAAACCACTTTTTGAAATATTGCATAAGTCAAAAAAATCTAAAGTTGGCAATAATAGAAATTAAAAGGTAAAGGAGATGGAGGAAGGCAGTTTACCACAGAGAGATCAAATTTTATTTTAATTTTTTTCTGCCTAAAGTTTAACACAAAAGATAAATCTTTCCTGACAGCACTGACTAAGGAATATATCATTTCAACTTGCAAGTTATTAACTGAGGTCTTATTTTTTTTGAGACAGATATCACCTCAGTAACTGCTCCAAATGCATTTACTTTATTTTAAAGGTTGTTCTTTCCATTATTAATGTCATACTGAATCACAGAGCCATTTATGATGAAATGCACTACTGTAAAATTCCCGTAAGTGCATCTGCAATGGTCGGTGATACGTTCCAGCTCATCCTAAAATATACTGTCATTTTTGGGGAGATGTTTTTATCTTACTGTATATACTCCGTAGACCGTTAGAATCCAATTTATTAACTCTCTACAAGTCAAAGCTATCCTTGAATAAAGTGGCACCAGTATTTGTCAGGATTGGCTCAAAATGTGTATTTTATGTGATAACACTACAATTGTGGACTCTGAATTCCTTCCATAAATAATAACTGGTGGGGGAGGTGCAAGGTTGTTTAATAAAATCTCTCTCTCTCTCTCTCTCTCTCTCTTTCTCCTATCTCTGCTTGCAGTATCCAAATTGAGACTGGGAGATTTCACTTAATGGAAAAATATTTAATCATCAGAATAAATGACTTTCAAACTTACTCATTTGTAAAACTAAAGGATATTAATATAGGATTCCTCAGTTCCACTTTTAGAAAGCTGCATTTGTGCTGCGCTTTGGTTTTCGCTTGGTAGCTGCACACATGCAGGCTAGTCAGGCAATCTGTCTGAGACTTAGTTCCTGCAGGTGCAAACCTGGGAGTCTGCATGTGATTTTGTGCTTCAGACACTTCAGTTAAGGGTAATCATCTCTTTAGACCACAGAGGACTTTTGAAAGGTTCCCAGAGTGAGCAGATGGTCATTTTGTGAGCTCTGCCAGCCTGTGTGAAGCCAAGGTCATTTAAACAAACCAATACATAGAAGGGTGTTCTCGAAACTCTAAGTTAAGATTCTAGCACCATGAAGTGACAGAATACTGATTTTAGGTTTACCTTAGGAAAATCCTTGATTGGATTTGAATTTGTGCTCTTTACTTTGTATAGAGAAAGTAAGCTAAATTCTAGAAACATCAAGGGACTTGGAAACTGAAACACTTAAAGTGAATTTTTTTATTATTTATTTAATTGCACGCGTGTATGTGTGTGTGTGCATGTGTGTGTGCATGTATGCGTGTATGTGTGTGTAGAACCACGGACGAATTCGGGAACCACCATGGACCGCCTCCTCCTCGTTTACTCTGCCCAGGGATTCACAAGCTCCGCCCTACCAGGACTGGAAACGCAGGCCGCCCCCACTTCTGCCTGGCGTCTATACGTGGGGTCTAGGATCCGAACTCAGAACCTTCTGCCTGCAAGGCAGAGGCTTAACCCCTGAGCCACCTCTCCAGCCCCGATTAAAGTGAATTTTGATAGGGCTTGAAATCTCTATCTACATTTCTTTACTGGAAGCTATTTGGTGACAGTTTCCCCTTCTTTCCTTTCAGGAAGCGACTTCAAAACTGGTCAAGATGCAGATATAAGTGACTGTTGAGTCTTTTATTTTTATTTTATGCTGGACACAATAATAACTGCAAACATTGGCAGCATAAGCAGAGAGTTCTTGTATTCAAGGTATGTGAACCCCTTCAGCCCCTCAAGTTGTTCCCTTATATTCACCTCATTAGTCATTGTGTTCCTCTTGCTGATTCATAAAAACTATTCCGATCGCTGTTCTAGCACTGGGTGGGAACATTGCACGTTGTGACTTTCACAGTTTCCAGGAGAGGAACTCTGTCTCTTGCTTAACCGGCTTTTAATGAAGATTTGATGTCTTTAAAAACTGTGTGGGTTCTGAGGCTGCATCACCAGCGAACTTCATTCCTGACCTCTGATAAATGGTAGCTTGTTCTCTCCCTGCTTTCTTTCTCCTTTCTCTGTTCTCTACCTCTTCTCTCTCTTTCTTCTTTTTCTCTCTCATCTCTCCTCTCATTCTCTTTTCTTTGGGTATTCTTTGTCCTTCTCTCTTGCTTTTAAAATTGATTCAGGAAGTTCTTTGCAATCTTTATTCCCTGTGTACCCTTTTCAGAGATTAAAAATTCTTTAGAAGAGGATGCATTGTTGACTATAAAGTGCAAATAGTGATAGAACTCTTTCTGGTGTTCATTTCATTTGATGTATAGTCAAAGAATTTCATTAAAGAAATGATTTCATGTCAGTTTCTACTTCTTGATTTGTTAGAATTTATACTGCATCCAAACGGGATCACAAAAGTTGGCCTTATAGGAATCTTAAGACTCCAAAAGGATGAATAAATAGTCCACGTGTGAAGGAAGTTATAGAGCAGAATGTGTTGGGGATGTTTTCAAAGCCTAAGGCACACAGTCTTTGTCACCATAGTGTTTTGGTTCTCTCTGAACATTTTTTTCCACCTTGTGTGTTTATGGCAATGGATAAATGCTCAATGTTCAAACAGTTCCTGCCTTTCAGCTCCAGGATGGCTGTGTTTCAGAACTGGGGGAAGCATGTGTTTTCTGGATGAAAGGTGTGGTATAAATGCAACTTATTATCATTTTAGGCAGAATTCCCAGGCCAGCGTTTAGCAATTAAAAAGCAGAGCTAAACATCCTCAGGAGATCCACATCCCTCATTCTTCCAGCCCAGTTATGAGCAAATGCCTAAAAGACCCACCTGTCCTTTGTTGGCCCTTTGGAGCGTCTATGGTGGCCCAGGCTGAAAGCGAGGGGCTCAACTATTTTTTCTCATTGCTGACAGCGTCAGTGGAAAGTCTAAATGAAGAGGTGCAAATGGCTCTTTCAAGAACTTGTCAAAGCAAACTTCATGTTAGAACAGATTTATTGGTTTCCCCATATCAATAGAAGAATCTCTCTTGATATTTTCAAGCCTTTATCTTCCCTTCAAAGAGCACACTGTCCTCGGCTTAAGTTTGCAAAGTGCATCGGTGAGGGGAAGATTATCTTCACAGGAAATGGAGATTTAGAAAGATGTACTTCTGGGACAGAATGGTTTAGCCAAAAAGCTATTTCCCTAACTCAAAGAAAAGAAACTCAACATTTACAAAACCTTACATGCTAGTGATTCCTGAGTGAATGACGGGTGAAAAGAATTCTTCTTAGAGAAATACCTTCCTGCCTGTTTGGATTCAGGTCTTTACTATGAGAATAAGTCTTTCTCCCAAATGTTGTTACCTTTAAATATTCAGTATTGATTTCTGACTATTCTCTCTTTCAAGTTCAAGGTTATATACTCTTTGACTACTTTGTATGGTGTCTGTCTCACAAGGAAATGCATGATCTCCTTTCCAGGGACTGCTGTAATCTTCTTTCTAATATTGCCTGTATAATGAGTCTGGGAACTATAACCTTAAGGCCAAATCCCTCACTATTAGTGGCTTGTGTTTGGGTAAATTACACCAACAGAGAGTTGGCAATACCTTTTACAATCAAAGCAAGGACATTATTTATAAGCATATGAGCCTAAATTTGGCCTGCATATATTTTAAAATCATTTATCTATAATTTTTCTCATGAATAAGCAACAAAAGAATGGAAATGCCTTAAGCTTGGGGTAAAAATGTCTTTCACATGATTTTTCTATAATTTTAACATTTTTTTCTTTATTGGGTATCATAGAGGTGAACTACATTTCAATTCTTTCTCTAGTCTCAAACTTCGGTGCTTCATCTGTTTTTCCCTTGGAGGACAGATACTCATTGTTCTGCAATATTAAACTATTGCATGTCCAACAAAAGGCACATACAAAATTTCATTGCAGCTGTTATTTAAAAGTTAGTATTTGTTATTTGCCTACTTCTTGGAATTGTAATGACAATTTGTTACACAAAGCAGGCATCGACAGAATACTGTATTCACTATAGTAATTCCATGGTACAATAATACAAAACCATGCCTAATCACAGCCATTCTATATGACACGGTACTGATAGACACCTGACACTGTTCATTCATCAAAAACACACAGATTTTCATAGCATGAAGAACATAGCATGTTCAAAAAGCATGTTGAATGTCAGAGGATCCTTGGATGGAAGGCAGAGCTTGACAAAACAATCTCAACTCCATTACAGTTTGTGAACACTATCTCTGAAGAGAAAAGGTATGTTCTGACCTAGGAAAATGGAAATGATCAGAAACTGTGAAAAGAAAGGAAACCGAAGTATATGTATAAATATATGCCAGCTACTCTTCTCTGCTGCTGTGAGACACCACTCAGATTAGACACTTAGATTTAGGGGAGAAAGGGAGATTTATTCAATTTACAGTTCCAGAGGGGACATACAGTTCTTCATGGGAAATGGCATGGTTGGCTGACAGAAGCTAGAGGCAGCTTAAGTCATGCCCATCAAGGAGGCTGAGAGAGCAAATTGTAAGAGTTGACTTCTCCTGGAAACAGGGTGGGGTCAGTCAACTTCAAGACCCACTCCCTGTAATGTGATGTTCCTTAAGACTCCACCTCCTATAGTTGTCACAACCCTCCCAAACATCAACCAAGGATTCAAACACACGAGCCGTTGGGGACAACTCATCCAAATCATGACAAAGCACTTTTACTGATAAAGCCATTCCCCCTTGAGATACATTTAAAAATTCTAAAATCTTTATGTATATGCATTGGAACTGAACAACCAAGGACATATGGCCAGAGCGTGGAAACAGGTTTCTCATTGTCAAAATGGGAAGTTGTAAATAAGTAAGAAAGGAGGTCAGAGTCATCTATTTGCAAGTGCATTGAAGTTGTAAGCATTAGGATGAAGTAATATGTAGCTTATTACAGATTTTGATCACCATTCACAGATGTATTCATAGTTATATATACATGCATGGGCAGATCTGATCATACACATATGTCTTTGCTTTGTTGTAGATTAAAAATATTTCTTTCCCTTCATTCAACATCACATGCTGAACCCATCTGAAAGGCATCTTATGTCATGGTACTTGGGAGCTGATTAGGTTATTAGAAGATAGCTAAGAGCTTGCTTTCTCTCTCTTTTTTTCTGCAATGGGAGAATAGAACTGTCTGCATGGCAGGAGTAGGTCCTGACTGGAATGCACCCTCATCTCAGATTTCTAGCCATCACAATTGTGAGAAGTGACTAGTTACCATTTAAGCTACTCAAATAAGACATTTTCTGTGTTGAGAAAGCCAATAAGTATTGACATTCTAGTAACCATGAGCATGCTCACGTCCTAGACTTTGGTTTCTGACACCATTTTTCTCATAGACCATTGCCCTTGCTCTTGGTTGTCTACCATAGCTACATCATAAGACCCTGTTGCTCAACCACAGGCTTTGGTTGTAGGACATAGAGAAACCAATCTCAGACTGACCAGGAAGCTCCCTCCCTGCTGCCTAGGCTTCATAGTGCCAGATGATGCAATGTATGCTTCTGGGGGGTAAGGGGAAAACATTAGTGGTCTTACCCAGATCTGGACCTTGCTTAAGGTGTACTCAGTGGTACATTAGTGGATGATGGTTCTGAGAGCAGCAAAATAATCTTGGACTGCTACCCAAAGTACAGAGTATCAATAGGAACAAGTTCATACTGTACAGGAGGATTACTGAATAAAAGACACATGGGAAGAATAGAAAACCTGCCATGTACAATGAATTCTGATAATTTTCAAAGCTACTTCTGTCTCAAGAGGTGGAACACTGATCCTTTTTCTTGGTTGTGGGCTGAATTCAGTGATCTCCTTCCAGAGAAGAGTTTGGGGAGTGGTAATTAATAGTGGGGAAACCTGACATGCACTGTGTAATTTAAGTGATCAAGGTTAAGACTGTGGTGAAACATCTCAGTGATAATCTTTGTATCTATAATATTTATATGGTATGATGACAACTGCATTTTACCGTTGTTACCTCAGATCAATTCAGCCTCAAGAGACATAATAGAGAAATACTCATTAAAGGGAAGGGGGCTGTCTAAACAATGCTTTCTCAAACCATCAAGATCATCAAACCAAAGAAACTCTTCATATATTTCCATTGTCAAGAGGAACCCAAGTCCACAAGATGGCATGGTGTATGGAATGAGATCTGGGAACAAAACAAAGGAATCAGAAAAAATTTCAGTAATTCTGAATTCAGTATGACTTCAATTTAAAGTACACTAATATTGGCTTGTTAATTTGTTTAATTGTGTTTTGACAAACACATCATGCTGATGCAAAATAATATTAGTAATAGGAGAAACCTAATATGATACACATATGTCCTTATTGCCTTTACAACTTTCTATAAATATAACACACATTTATTTTGGAAAACATACAGCATGTTAGTGGTATGCTAGCTTAGCTGGCAACATGAGTTATCATAAGGAAAATGAAACTAAAGATCTCAATATGTTATCATCTCATTCCATTTAGAATCATTGTTATCCAAAAGATGAAAATAACAAAAGCCATGAAGGAGGTGGAGAAAGGGGAGATGTTTTCCACTGATGGTGGTCACATAAATCAGTACTTACCTGATATCTCTCAGAGCTGACAGTGAGGTTGGAGTGATGTGACATGAAAATATTTTGGGGAACATAGTTTCATTATTAACTAATGTGAAGTGATTGCATTTGTTTTCAAAGTATAATAAGGACACTTTCCTTGTTCAACAAATGTGCACTATTTTCTTACTACCTGTTCTTTTCTCTGAGATAATGACTCATGAAATACTAGTAACTAAAAGCGAAGCAAGTACATATGAATGAGCTTCTTAAAGGTGGTTGTCCAATGACTCTGAGAATGGAATTTCAGGGAACACTTTGAGATATCACTATGTTTCTTTGACTGGAAACCACAGATGGGAGGCTTATTTGCAAGTCATGTTAGCCTGATATAGCTGTTCTTTCCCCAAGTCAGATCTTTCAGAGCAGAAGTTTATTACTATGGTGAAGTGAACCTAATTGACTTTTTATTGGACCTAGACATTTTTTTTCACTTGTTATTCATTGCTATGTATATATTGCCTTAGTTTCTCTTCTGTGGCTGTGAAAAAATACTGTGATTAAAGCAACTTAAGTGATGAAATGTTTCTTTTGGCTTATGACTCCAGAAAAATAGAGCCCATCATGCAGGGAAGGCTTGATGACTGGAACTTAAAGCTGTCTTATTACATTGCATCAACAGTCAAGAAACAGAGGAAAGGAATTGGGGATAGGCTATAAAACCTCAAGGCTACCCTCAGTGAGGTACTTTTAACAAAACTCCTAAAGGTCCATTAAACCTTTCCAACAGCACCACCAGTCGGGGACCAAGTATTTTAAAGTGAGAATCAAAGGGGGACATTTGATATTCAAACCACGTGTACCTTGTGCAACTATTTAACACTTTGAAACTCATTGTTTTTTTAATCTCTTTGAAATCACTCAACTTTACACAATGAACTTTTTTTTAAAGTACAAAATACAGAAGTGTATTTTTGAAATATTAGAGAGTTTTCTGTTACATTGCAAGTCCTCAATATTATTTCTGAAAGTTTTGCATGAATGGTGCATTCCTAGATTCCAAGTGCTAAAGTTAGAACAAATTTGAATGTTAGGTCACTTCTAACATGCAGAAAAGCCAGAATGTTAGAAGGTTGTTTCTTCTGTGGGTATTTGTTTATATAAGCTTACCCTTCACTGGACAGGGGTGCTTAACATATACTCAAACAGCTGTTATGTGATTTCTTGTGGCTTCAGGTGAACGATTGAAGCTGTCAATGTAACCACTACTCTTCCCTTAAAGGTGACATTGGGCTGATGAATCAGTAGAATTGCAAAATCATTATTTAGTTTATGTAAAAACCACAGTAGCTAAGGAAATGCTCTCCTGAGAATGCTCGAGGCACCACAGAGGAACACTACATCAAAAGAAAAACAGAACTTTGGGCTATTTATTTTATAAACATTCCTCATTTTCAGAGTCTGAATAGTGGGCTTTGGATAGTCCACTTATCAAAACGGCTAACAAATGTTAATATGGTACGATCCCAGAGTTAATCATATTATATCATAATATCAGTAACATTTATTTGAAATTGGGATGGATTATATAAAAAATTAGTACCTATCCCTTCTTCCTTTCCATCTGTGTTAACTAAAAGTCTTTGTGAGTTACATATTTCCTATGGCTGAATTGACCTGTAATTGCTCTTTTACTTTGCTAAATTAATTTTATAATGGAAAATACCTTTTTCCTTTATTACTTCTATTGAGGTGAATTTCTGCATTCGATTGCAATGATTATAGAACAGAAAAGTATATTTTCAATTTTATTAAAAACATGTATAGATTATTGATATATAGGTTCTGATTCTTTTAAAAATATATAAGAAATGGAAATGTTCTGGCACACAAGGAATTTGGGATGAATTCATAAGTGAAATTTGCTTCATCTATTTAATGATCTTACAATATTACGATGTCAAAAGATCTGACCCCTCAACAATGCAAGCTTCACAAATTTCTCCATCTTAGTTTGGATGTTGGTGATTTTTTAAGTTATTATATTGTTAATGATTTTTAAATTATTTTGCTTATAGGACTGTGAAAGATAGGTGACTATCAATGATATTGCAATATTGGGCTTGGTCTCTTAATATCTTATCAACATTTTCTTGTTACTGTTCTTAATATTCTTGAGTTGGAGCTGAATGACTTTAAATGTGGTCACAGGTAATGTGTTTTGAGGTAGATTAAGCCTCCTACCCCTGTGCATCTAATTGGCCTGCTATTATTCCTATCTTTCTTGGAATCCTTTAAAGGACCACAACCAGGAGAGAATTGCTGGTGTTAGCCTAAAATCCACTCTGGACTCTACCAGGAGACATTGAACCAAATTCTGCCCAGATTTCCCCACTATTCAATCAAATCCACAACTTACTACAGAACTTCATAGTAATTTTCTTTTGTTAAACTAGTTTTTCAGACATCTCAGTGCCCAAGTGAAGTATAAAAAAAAGGAAAAGGAAGCAGAGTCAACTTCCCTGCAGACTTTATTTTCAGTCCGAATGGTGCATGCTGTTCTTTGTGTGCATGGCTTTGTGGTGCAACTCTATTCAGCTCAAGACATATAGAAAGAGTTTTATGTTTTAAACAATTAGACTTGATGGAGCTATTGTTTCTTTCTTATTCAATATCCCTCAGCTCTGGAGTCCAGCCAGGGTCTGTATTCTGTCTCTAAATTTAATTCTTCTTCCTTCTACATTTTACTTAGTTATCATAAGACAGCAACTTATGACGTTTGTTGCTATGGTTTAGGAGTATCTTGGATTATGTCACTTCTCAGTTGACCTGTTTATCTCAGAGGGAATATATATATGTATATGTATATGTATATGTATATGTGTGTGTATGTGTGTGTGTGTATATGTATATATATATATATATATATATATATTCTGTCTAATAGTCTTTTGGGAACTTGCATCATTGATGATTTCCTTTTCAGGCCCTAAGTTGTTCTGTAAATGTTTCAAGAGATAACATAGTTTTTAGATATTATTGTTTCTGTTCAAAAGAGTAAGGCAGCTGTAAATATGTAAGGAGTTTAAGCATATAGATATTTTAGAGAACTGATTAGCTAGGTGCAGTTGCCGGTGTGAAACTTGCCAATTTGGAAAATCTAAAACTCCAAGGGAGATGGAGACTAAGGCCCTGGGATGGGGAAAAATAAGTCCATACCTCTTATATCACCTCAGTTCACTCCAATTCAGTGTATCTTTCAGGGTACTGGGTGAGGAGCTGGCACTGTCCTAGGTGCTGAAACAAACTTCCCATAAGGATTTGTGTGGTCAACTATAACAGGAACAATGTGCAGAGCCTTGGAGAAACTCATTTCACTTCCCCAGACTCTGTTTTCCCTATCAGCTAAAAGGTGATCTCCTCAGCCACTCACATTTGGTGATGCTTATTATGGGAAGGTAATATGTTATACTTGAGAGAGCATTTGCTTAGAAATAGACATGCATGCTGCGGTCCTGGCTCTGGTACTATTGAGCTGTTGTGGTGGGCAAGTCAACCAGTTCTTCTGACTCTCAAATGAATGATCACAAAAACTGATTTGAAGGTTACCTTGTTAATTTATATTTCATGAGATTCAATGCAACCTCCTTTGTCCATATTTGTGCCTTGCATAGAGAAGTAAATAAGTCACACATTTACTGTTTTTTTGCATTGAATTGGCATTTCACTCATTCATTCATTCATTTGTTCATGTTGGGGGTACTGTGTGTCCCTGTGGAGGACCACAGTGACTTTATGAATCATCCTGATGGTTTCTATCCCTTCCTTGCTTCGTTCTGGAATTTCCCAGGCTCCACCCACCAGAGCCAGAAGTGCAGGCCTTTCATGTAGGACCTGGATTCCAAACTCAGGACCTTCTGCTTGCGAGGCAGAATCTTAACCCCCAAGCCATGTCTCCAGCCCAAATTGCCATTTTTTACTCAAAAGTAATGAATGACATGGTTTTTAATAATAACATGTAAATTGCTATTGCATACATATGCAACTTATGTCTACATCAGAAGATACAGCTCTGATACAACAAGGAGAGTAAATATAAAAGTGTTTTTTCTCTCCAAATGGATATCTCTTTGAGTCTCTGAGAGAAGTCTCTGGCAATAATTCAATTTGTATGAGTTATGTGTGTCAACTTGTGATAAAGAAATAGTCCATTAACTATCATCTGTTGAAGTGTGTTTTAGACATGTATTCCTGTTGGCTAAATATTTCCATTTCTTATTCTATGGACCCTTTATGAGAATTCTTCATTTGATTGACATTAATCTTTGCCATATGACTTAACTTTTACTAGTAAGAGATGAAGAGAAATTAGATGAGCTGCTTCTGAATGTAAATATGAAAGGCAGTGAGTGATCTGTCCCCCTGTCCCATAGGTCACTGAAGTGCACCTTGCAGTGGAAGATGGGATAGAGTAGGCATCATCCCTACTCAGGGATGAAAATATGTGAAGTCATCTTAGGATAAACATGTTTGTAGTATAAGCAAGGACTCATCTATTGTCATTACAATAGGCTGAGATTCTTTTTTAGTTGCATTATTACCAAGGCCGCTCTGCATTGTGTTTGTGATTGAGAAAAATAGAGTGGTGAACAAGTTAAATATAATCCCATTATTGTACTTCCATCTCTGGCCTGGCCTCCTTCTTTCTCTGCTGATAGTATGTTCACAAACATGGTGAACATATCTAAAACGCACTGGACTTTCTACAAGAAATGTGGCACGCACTAGCCCCACAAAGTGACACAGTATAAGCAGATCAAGGTCTTTCTGTATGCCCAAGGAAAGTGGCATTATGACAGAAAGCAGAGTGGCTATGGGTGGGCAGACCAAGCTTATTTTCTGTAAAAAGGTTAAAATGACAAGATTAAAATGCTGTTAAGAGATGCAAGCATTTTGAACTGGAAAGCGACAAGAAAGGAAAGGGCCAAATGTTCCATTTCTAAGCAGATGTTGTTAGGAAGACAAAAAAAATGAGTTGATATTAAAAAATCCCATGAAAGTAAGATACAGTAATATACAGTGTATGTTGTAGCAGATAAAGTGCACAGTACATGGATATATTGAAGGAGATATTTAAACATTTAAACTCACAGTTAACACCTTCTTATGGGGGAGGTTGGCTGAGAACCTAGAGGAAGGAGAAAGTATTGCAATTAAGTAACTTTCGGCAAAGACACATAGGCAAGAAAGTTTATGACAATATTGACAATCACATGGTTGAGTGGTAACTAGAAGGTAGAACAAAAGGTGGACTGGAAAGGAATATAGCTAGCGGGATAAAATAAATAAAGCATGTATTACTGTTGTGCTTTAAACACACTCTCCTCATGATTATTATTATCATTATTTTAGTTGAACCAAAAAGAAGTTTAAAAACTTGCCTGCAGTCACATAGCAGAAATGTGATTTTTAGCTGGAGGGCAATAAAAAGCCATTGAACCTGGGCTGGAGAGGTGGTTCAGGGGTTAAGCCTCTGCCTTGCAGGCAGAAGGTCCTGAGTTCGGATCCTTGACTCCATGTATAGACGCCGGGCGGAAGCAGGGGCGGCCTGCGTTTCTGGTCCTGGTAGGGCGGAGCCTGTGAATCCCCGGACGGAGTAAACAAGGAGGAGGTGGAGGCAGTCTATGTTGGTTCCTGAATTCGCCTGTGGTTCTACACACACACACACACACACACACACACACACACACACACACACACGAACATGCACAATTGAATAAATAATAATAAAAAAGAAAATAGTTTAAAAAAAGAAGCCACTGAACAGAGTGACTTATGGAAGCCTCATGATCGGACTTGCATTTCAGAAAGATTAGTTTGGTGCCGAGTCTCAGATTAGAATGCAGCCCTGGTTTGAGTGAATGTGAGTTTCAACTTCCGTAGCTCAACTATCTGAGTCCATCAAACAAGGAAGGCAAAGGGCAAGCAGGAAGAAAATAGCTGGAGGGCTACAAGAGAGGCAATGTTTTGAATGAAGTATATGAGGGAAACCATATTATGGATTGCAACATCATTAAGATTTGGTAACAGTTTTAATTACAATATAAGTGTATAAAATGATTCCCAAATGAATTCTTGTGCTTAATTCAAACAACCAATAAAATATTACGTGAGCATTTTTCAATTTACTTTCTACTCCTATCTATATAATATAGTGGGTAAATTAGTAGAAATACCAACATTTTTTGAAGCAGGTTTAGTGTTCTGTTGTTCTTCTGTCTTTGTTTTTTAAGGCTGAATAATAGTTTTTGTAATTTGTGTTTCCCTTTATCATAAGTTGAGACATATATTGATCAAGAGGGGATATAACCTTTTTAAACAATGATGACATTCATGAGCGTTTTTCTGTAAGTTGTTTGTCTTGTGTCTCTCCAGTGCCTCTGACCAGCATCCAGACAGAAAAGGTCCCCAAATCAAGATATCAGGGACTGTGATTAAAATGAATGTTCTTCAAGTTTTTGTAGGGCTTCTTGTTTCAACAGAATTCAAAGAAGGGTTGTAAGTAATATTGGTATTCATAATTTACATCATATATCCTCTACACATACTGTCCCCGGAACTCCAAAACTTTCTGTTCTCTTCCCTTTTCCATTTCCTTTTTCTTTTATTTTCTTCCCTTGACCAACCTTTCCCCTTATTTTAGAACAGCCAGTTTCTGTAGAAAATAGCATGCTAGAAATGAGCTGACTGCCAATATATGTGAAAAGATTAATTGCAAAAGGGAAGAGAAGTTATGAGACAATGCACATATTAATCTTTCTGTTTGGTCTATGAAGATCCAGCTTTGGCTATTCTTATTTATATGCTTTTAAAGAAAAGCAGTTAGGAAAGAGCAGAAGATATATGGGCTGATGGACCAAGATTTACAGCTCAAAGTGCCCAAGAATACAGGTTAGTTAAACCATTGTGACTCCTCCCTAAAAGCCACAGTCTGCATCTTCTGAAACACCCCTACATTGCCTGAGGCATCACTGCATCCACTAAGGAGCTACTCTAACCACTGAGGCACAACTGCATTCTTTGAGGAACTATATGTCCTCTGAAGCACCACTGCATCCCCCGAGGCACCACTGCATCCCCCGAGGCACCACTGCATCCCCCGAGGCAACACTACATCCCCCGAGGCAACACTGCATCCCCCGAGGAACCGCTGCATCCCCCGAGGCACCGCTGCATCCCCCGAGACACCGCTGCATCCCCCGAGGCACCACTGCATCCCCCCGAGGCACCACTGCATCCCCTGAGGAACCACTGCATCCCCTGAGACACCACTGCATCCCCTGAGGCACCACTGCACCCTTCAAGATACTGTTAAAAGGTCATGTTGGCAGATATTTTCAATGCTTTTTTCCTGACAGGGAAGTTGTCAAAAAAAGATTAGTGCAGGTTTAGGGACGGTTTTGAGAAGTTTTCCTGAAATAACCAATAAGAAACTGCCGGCTTAGATAGCTGTTTTTATAGATCTTGCAACAGCTGGATCAAAATCTAATGAAGATGTTTGCATCTGACAATGGCAGGCCTGCACATTTCTCTCCTATTTCTTGAGTGCAGAAATGCATTTCATTTGGGAACATGAAAGGCATATTTAGTGACAACTGATGGTTCTTAGTTTTTTAATTCCCAATAATGTCTTCAGTAAGTGCCTTTGTTAACATTTTTGCATTATACAATAGGTGACACAGGAAGATAATCGGTGTGCTGAAAGCAATTAAAGAGTTTATATCCGACTTGTTCTGCCTATTAAATGGATCCATTCGGCATGGGAGTGCATTAGCATCTTTTCAGTGGAATGGTTGCCGGAAGAGGTTATTCACAGGGCTGGTGCTTCTTGCTTCTATTGCAGTAAGATGTATCTTCAAGATTGGAGAATAGGAACGAGCCATTTTTCTCTCCTTGGAACTGTAAACAGAAGTGAAACTATTAATAGATGCTGCAGCTAATCCCAGGAAGCTGCAACTAGGAGATTAAATAATGTTGCAAAGAGCAAAAGCTGGAGTGAAGGGAGGGGCGGGAGGACAGAGAAGGCCAGCTTCCTCATCACTGAGCTGAGTTACACAAGGACAAATGGAAGAACTCTGGAGAAACAGAGGATCCAAGATCAGCAAACGGGTGGTTCTTGATACAGCCAAGTAAATATCACCTTATCGCTTTTCCCAGTCTTGCTCTAATAGGGAGAGTTCCCTTTTATTTTCAAAGTAACGGTCAAAATGATCTTAAGCAAAAGGTGATGCCATGGAGTTGCAGCTGAGCCTAAAAGGGACTAAAGATCTTCCGGAACCAAAAATTCTTTTCTGATAACAGTGAGAGAGAGAGAGAGAGAGAGAGAATGTGCTGGGAAGATTTTGAATATATTCACAACAGAAGGACAAGACCTATTTTTGTTTCACACAAAAGGAGTTGCAAGAGAGGTTGAATAGAATTAAATCTTGTGTCAGGCAATACTGGAAGTGATTAAATGATCCACAGGTTTATTGGTATCTAATACTCTTGGACTTTGGTTGCTCTTTCATTTGTTGGTGACAGAGAACCATGATGTGGCTATGCTAAGGGTCACAGCACTGTGTCCGTTCTTAACAGGAACTGTGAACTGTGTTTTCCTGTCACCATTTAGTCCTCCTTAAAGTGGTTCATGGTCACTGTTATCATCATCATCACTTGGAAACTCAGAAATATAAGTTCTTGGCTTTACACCAAGTTGAATAAATCAGAACCTCTATGAGTGGGGACCTAGGGAATACAAGCAATTTTTATGCCTGATAAATTTTAAAAAGCAATGTTTTTATAGTTGAGAAGTCTGGGCTCCAAGTGTTTGAGTGATGTTGGGAATTTATCTGAAACTTCCTTTTGCTGGTCAGCTCTCATATTACCTGAAGGTACCATAGAAGCTGAGTAGAATAAAAGAATCAAAGTCTCACAACCACCCTGGCAAAAGGTACAATATGTGTAACAATGGCATACTATGTTGGTAACCACGTGCTTACTGGTTGGATTAAGTCTCACTGTCCAGTAGGAAACTTGCCTGATGTTGTAAAATGGGACAAGAACCTATAAATGAGAGGTCATATGCTATATAAGGGAGCAAACTTACCATTTTGTTATGTGGACACGATATTAAACATGAAGATTAGAGCAGTTCTCAGCTCTCAGCTCAAAGAATCTTCCTTCTGCAATGAACGATGTTTTAAAAAAGAACCACAGCTGGACAGAATACAGAGAATAAGTAGCTATGGACTGCCTGGACTGAAGCTGAACATCTAAATCAGCCCTTCTTCACCCATCACAAGGCTGAGGGAACATGGTGGAAGATGAGGCAGTAAGAATATGAGAGCCAGAGGTGCTGCCAGACGGTGTTCCCTGGACATGACAGGCTGCTGCACATGTGAGCTCACTGCACCTATACACTTCCATAGGACTCGCACTAGATTTGGCCTGTCAACATTTCACCATAGAGAAGGAAAGATGTTACGAGGCACAAACCTCCCTGAGTGACTATTCAAGGTGAATGCTGGCTACAGGAATGAAAACTCCTTTTCTCACTGCTATACCCACTTACATAGTGCTCGTGATCCAGGAAAGGCTCAGACCAGTGATAATACAGAGCCTCCAGATGAAACTCAGTGGGCCACACATGAAAGTAGAAGGGAGAAGGTTGGGAAGAAGAAAGTTTTCAACAGGAGCAGAAAGAAAGATGGATTTGATTAATATGGAGCAAAGATGGTATAAATTCACTCATTCATAATACAACTGTCAAAGAATAAAAACTACATTGGAAAAAAGGACAGAATTTTGGGTTAAAGAATTTTTAACGCAGATCATGGTGTTTTATAAAAGTAAATTACACATTTATTTATGTTGGTGGTGAAGTCAGCAGTGAATTGACCTAGATCAAGGAATTCAACAGGACCATGGAAGCATGAATAAGCACCTGGGTGAAACAGGTTACTGATGTCCACCTAGTCTATTGATTGCCACTCTCTGTGCTTGGGCAAGCATTAGCTCAGACCTTTGATGCTCCAGAAAGAGTAGGTTACTCTTTAAGATATGACTGCTTTCACTTCACTCTCCTTGCCCCCTCTTTCTTGATGGCATGTAGAAGTCATGACCCAGAGCCTGGAATGTGATACTTAATTAAGGGAGACTTTCAAAACAAAATTAATATTGTCTTTGATATTTGAAACTTTAACTAAAGGGTTTCAAGAAAGGACTATGTTAGAGGAGAAAACCTTTGGCATCTTACATAAATTTTAATTGTGAGTCTATTATTTGTTTGTTTGTACATAATTGGTCTCATTATTTTTAGCCTCTTTAAAGAAATGTTCTTTTCATAAAATATGGAGAGAGTTTCATGTCTCATAGTGATTGTGTGGATGAAACACAGGTGACCATATATTCAGTTTGTGTAGGACTATATGGGTTTATGTCTATTGTGTGGAGAATTCTCTTTTACTCTGAATGTGTCTTGATTTGGATGAGAAGATATATGTGTTTATGCATAGATTGCAAAATCATGTTAATTAAATAAGATAATTTGAATGACCCTATTTTCATTCAGAAAACGGGAGCTATTATTCCAAATATTGTATTTGCAAGGCAGTTTCTGTTCACTAAACTAAATTGAGATTTTTCTCCATGGAACATGACCATCCAAATATTCAGAGCTGTGAATATATATTTTTATAGCATCCAGCAGGCCTGTCCCTCCCTGTGCTCTTCTTTGGCCTTAGTCACCTACTACAAATCATTGGTCACTTCTGCAGAATTGAGTGCTAATGTCGCCTGGGAGACCTGGACTATTGACACAGCGTTTGGCGCTTTCTGCAGAAAATTTATGGCATGGACAGAAGCTTATCACATTTTCTAATGTATGCTTGGCACCAGGTGCTCCACTTCTCTGAATTCAAGGTGGGCATTCTTATCTCACCTTATGATGAAGTGACCCAGACTCAGATGTCAGAAAACATTTTTAAGACTAGGCAAATGACTATTTGGAAAAGACAGGAGTTAACATTGCATTTTTTGGTCCCCCACACATTTTTTTTCTATAGCAATGCTTAGATATCATTAGTGACGAACAGTTTAATAGTACTTGATATATGAATATGATCAATATTTTCAATATTTTTGACTTCCTCCCTTTTACAGTGAAATATTTCTAAAACCAATTGGACATCTCCTGGATCTTAACTTTTTGTCTGTCTGTCCATCATAGATGCAACTTTTCATAGCCATTGACTATCTTTGATATTAATTGCTGCTATTCTGAAGTTTCATCAAACATCTCAAAATTAGAATTATTAAGAAACATAAAACTTTATTTGGGTCTGTGGTAGATGGAATGAGAAAGAGAGGAGAAACAGGAAGAAAAGCAGGAATGATCAGGTTCTTTTCTGCCTACAGAGATGGGAACATCTTCAGGGAAAGCTGTTTTCCCCCTTCTCCATAATTTTTGGTTAATTTTGACCTGCATTAGGTAGATAAAGATAAATGTGATTTTCGAATTATATTTTATCTTCATTAAAGTAATTATCTCTCTTAATGAAGAATTTGCTGGGTTGTGGTTGTGCAATGGAGTATAAAATCCTAAGTGAATAAAATCAATTTCATTTCCAGGCTAGCTTTTCTGTCCATTAATAAACAAGACACAGAAAATATATTTGCTGAGAGTCATGTGGGCTGCTCATAGCTCATAAAAAGCCAATACCACTTACAGAAGAAGGACAGTTGGTTTTCCATTTCTCCCCTTTCATTTTTCAACCTAAAGGAGAGCTTTCATCCTAAAGAAGTTGCATGAGTTTTCATACCTTGGTTGTTTTACCAAGACTAGCAGCAAGACTATTGTGCGAGAGGTCTCATGCCCAAGCAACTGTTCTAATGGCATGGTATTTGTGCCGTGCAATGTATTTCATCTAAGTGCTCTGGTTTATTAATCACATAAGTATGAATTAGAGTCTGGCATGCTTTTGTTTCCTAATGCATGAAAATTGCTTATTTATTTCCTTGCTGTTACAATGGAAAGAAACAGACTGGGTCTAAACAGTGATGCACTGTAGTGTGAAGCAATTTAGTGAGTTATGAATGCCCTTTAGGAGGAGGCTAATGAGAGACTGGTGCCAGGTTGTCACCATTGCTGCTGGTGGGAAAGAAAAGAGCATGCCACTCAGCAAACAGAGACTCATTATGTTTAATGTAGGCATAGAAGCTTATTATTGCAGCTAAAATTTAACATTTAGCTGTCATATAATTGCTGATAGTGTAAATGGTCTCAGTTCACCTATCTTGATGACTGAGCTAAAAAATATCCAGCTATCTGTTGTCTCTAAGAAGTACACCTCACTGGCAATGATGCCCACAGACTCAATGTCAGAGGATGAAAATTGATCTGTTCAGGAGACAGAAACCAAAAATGAGTGGGAAAGGCTATTCTGACATCTAATTAAGTAGGATTAAGCCAAAGAGAAATGAAGAGAATAAAGAAGGCTGCTATATTAATAAAGAGAAAATGTATCAAGAAAATATAATAGGACTGGGAAATAATTCAGCTGGTACAGTGCCTGCCTAGCATGCATTAGGCTCCAAGTTTGATCTTCATTACCACATAAACTGAGTGTGGTGGTATAAACCTTTAATTCTGTCATTCAGGAGGTATAACCAGGAATATCAGAAGTTTAATGTTAATCTTGATCACATAACCGCCTGTCTGAGCTACATGAAACCTCAAGAAAAAATATAATGACAATTTTAAATTTATGTGCATTGAATGTTGGATCATCTGATATCAAAAATAGTACTGGGCATTAAAAGTCAGGTAGGTCCTGATATAATAATGGTGGGTGGGTAACTAAAATACCACACTCTCACTTTTAAGTATGCTATCCAAACAAAAGAAAAATCATCCAAAAAACTTAAAATTTCAAATATGTTATTGACACTGAATCCATATGGGATTGGCCTGGTCCACAGTTAACTATGGGTGGAGGAGGAACTCATGGGCCCCAGACAATTACTGATGAGCAGTGGATAATTGACAAATGTAGGGATAGGAGAGACAAAGTATCCAGGTGTACAGTCACTGATGAGCCTTTTAGGATTCCAGGGATAGCCCCAAATCCATAGTCACATGCGCAGAACTGACTAGACCCAGAGGGACAGCAAACAATACATAAAAGCATGACTATGGAAAGAAGATTTGCAATGAAGAAATGGGGCTGTCAGGAGTGAGAGAGAGAGAAGAGAAGGTGGGGAGATTAATCAAAACGTATTATATACATGTTTGAAAATGCCAAAGAGCAAAAATTTACCAATTAAATGAAAAAGAAAACAAGAATTAACCTATACTACAGATCAAATGAACTTAACTAATACATGCTAATTATTCCATTCAACAGATTCACAATGAACATTCTTTTCAACTCATGGAATCTTCTCTACAATAGATCATATTTCAGGCTACAAAGCAAGTCTTAAGAAATACTAAGAAATTGAAATTATTTCTTATATCTTCTCAGATCATAGAATAAAACAAGAAATCAACAACAAGACATACTACAAAAATTCCACAAGTAGTTGAAGAAATGAGCAATACTCTTTTGAATGTTAAGAAATTAGGGAGGAAATTAAAAAAAGTTCTTGGAGTTAAATAAAAACAAGTAATAAGGTAAAAGCCTGGTGCTATTGATGGCATGTTTGTCTTTTTCTTTTATGTGATGTTGATGGCACATTTATGTCTCTTTCTTCTATCATTTCTGGAATTTAAGAGTAGGTGCAAGACACTCTTAAATTGGAGGCAGCTATAGTGCTGCAAAGGGCTATATGCCCTTTGGGGCTATATGCTTCTGAGTATTGAGTTAGTGACTTACATGATACTTTTCATCAAGTTACAGTTTTGAATTTGTGTGCCAGTTTTTGTTCCAAGTGCTTGCCCAATTTAATAGTAACCATCTGAGGGTTAGTTCCCCTTAAAACTGGGTCAGCTAGCTCAACCGGATGTAGAGCTCATGTACTGGGCTGCCATCCATTCTTCTGTTCCCTGCCGTATTGCAACCAGTGTTACAACAGTGGGCCCCTCGGCACTTGGGTTCCTTTGTAAAATGTGGGAGGTTTATCTGGTTCGTACTTAGATGTCTCATTAGCTATGATCTCACTTGCCTCTCATAATTACTTGTAGCGTAGCTCCAACATGAGAAAGCAGTCTCAGAAATTTTGTATCTCAAGGATCACAAAGCGACTGGACAAGGTTTCAGACTTAGTTTGCCCTATGCAAAAGTATGCTCTGCTCCTACTGTTTATGTGACAGTGTTTTGAGGAACACTGCAAGGTGGCAGATGTAAAGTACCGAATACTTTCTGGTACAAAATATATTCGATATGAGTAAATTCATGTCAGGACAGTGATCAGCAGAGGTTAAGAGAACTGGCCACAGCATCCAAAGTCAAGAGCAGAAACGAACCAGTGTGTAGTAGTGTGCTATGAACTCGAACAGCTTTCTTCATCTTTATTCACCCGCTCAGGGAATAGTCCAGTCACTATGCTCTGGGTCTTTTCACATCAATTATGCAGTCAAGACAATCTCATGCCGGTCTACTGGTTTACTCTGGACTAGGCAATTTTTCATAGGTGTTCTTAGAGACCTGCCAGTGAAATGTCAAGTTGATGGCTGAGACTAACTACCAAAAAAGCTGTGGTCTAAAGGTAGCAGAGGAGAGGGTTTCCAGTTAGGGGACACACATCTAAATGCTGAAAATGCAGCATTCACTAATCGCTATGAAATAGAAAAGACTTATGAACTGCTTAATTAAAAAGTAACGGGTCTTGTTCTCCCTGATTTTCTCCTAAGCTTCTGTAGCTGCAAAGGGGCTGGCTTGGCAAGCTGCTTTCTTTTTTTTTTAACTTTTTTTTTTATTCAATTTTGTGTGTGTGTGTATGTATGAGTATGTGTGTGTGTGTGTGTGTGTGTGTGTGTGTGTGTGTGCGTGTAGAACCACGGGCGAATTCGGGAACCACCATGGATGCCTCCACCTCCTCCTTGTTTACTCTGCTTGGGAATTCACAGGCTCCGCCCTACCAGGACAAGAAACGCAGGCAGCCCCCGCTTCCACCCTGCGTCTGTACGTGGGGTCTAGGATCCGAACTCAGGACCTTCTACCTGCAAGGCAGAGGCTTAACCCCTGAGCCACCTCTCCAGTCCCTGGCAAGTTGCTTTTAGAAATATGCATTTTCCAGTGAAGAAACAGCCCTGAGGTATGAAAGATACAGTGACATTATGTGCTAACTCACCACGAGGAGAAATTTGAGTGGTATATTTTCTTCAGATTGGCTTTTAAAGAACACCACTGCAAACAAAGCAGAGTCTCTTCTTTTATCTTTGCCAGTGATACTGCTTTCCTCCTCCTTTTCATTCTCCATCCACTTGCCATTATGAATTCGTGAATATCGAATCTATACATTCTACCTTTTAACTAACACATACGTAATTATAAAAATTCATGACATCATTTTTGTTTTCAAGTAGTTAAAAAAATGATAATGTAACTTGCTTTATTCTTTTCACAGTCAATCTGTTTGTGAGAGTTAAGCACCTCAATATAGCTATAGCTATAGCTCATTTCCCTTTTATATTTCATCTATTAACTATGCAGAGATTTTTTTGATAACCTTTTCTTGGGCATTTAAATATTTACAGTCTTTGCCATGCAAAATTGAATATTGATTTTCAGCTTGCATTATTAGGATTAAGTTCATGCAAATGGAAACCTACAGAGGACCTACCAAGTTCCTATTTCTTCTTGAGTCAGTAATATCTTTCCTTGCTGCTTAGGGTCTTTTTTTTCCTTCTTAGTGGCCTGCTGTTTTGCTGTCCTGTTTGAATTCTCTTCTCTAGGTATGCCTTTCTTAGTCCTGTAAGGAGAAAACAAAATAACATTGTTAAAATGGTAATACTATTTAAATTGTTTTCATTCTTGCTTCTTCATCTTATTTCTTTCTAAATTTGCTACACTGCCTTCTTTAAAACTTTACATTTTTTATTTTTAAATTGAAAAATGAAAATTGCATATGCTTATGGGGTACAACAGGATGTATGCAATACATGTATACTGTGGATTGCTTAAATCAAGCTGATTAACTTATACATTGCAAGCTTACTTTTCGTGATGGGATTGTATGGGATCCCACTTAGTAATTTTCTGTGATATAGTGAGTGCATTGTTGCCAAGTACAATCACTTTGATACATGATAATTCTGCAACTAAAATACATTCCTAGTTCCCTCCCACCCTATTCCTAGTAACCACCTTTCTATTTTCTTTTTGAGTTAGATATTTTCACAAAACTACACTGTTTTTTATCTGGCTTGTTATCTTACGATATGCTTCTAGATGCATCCATGGTGCTGTGACAGGACCTGAATAGTTCTCTTTTTTATGTTTATTTTTTTCCCAATCATACAAACTTAATAGGTACCCCATTCCCTCCCTCCCTCCCCCTCTACCTTGGGCCCTCCTCCCCTTTTTCTCCTTCCTTTCACCCCCCTCCTTTCCTTTCTCCCAATGCCTCTCCCTTCCCCCTCCCATTCCCTGGAGCATCCCTTAGTGTGAATGTCAAACTTCCCTCTGAGTCCGCCACTCTACTGAGGTGTAAGGTTTCAGTGGCATTGTCCAGAGCCCTTTCTTGTGCTCCCCTTTGCTATAGGAACACTATGTGATTGTCAATCCCTTGCCTCTAAGGATCCTCCTGCCTGTGATCCATGCTAGACTTTGGGGGGTCATTGACATGTCAGTCATTGTGCAGGTCAAGCAAAGTCTGATTATGGCTACTGCAGCCCTAACTTATGTGGAGTATCTTGCATATCATTGCTCCTCCCCATCTTTAGGCTCTTACAATCTTACCGCCCACTCTTCTACAAATTTCCCTGAACTTTAGGATGGGGAGAGATTTGACTGATCTGGTTCCAGGTGACTAATGTAGAGTCTCTGATATTCTGAATTATGGTTGGTTGTTGTTTTCAGTTTTGCTGTTCCTGCACTGCTCTGTTGTAGGTATTTACCACATTTTCTTTGCCGACATTCATTTTAGTGAGGGACACTTAAGGTATTTTCATTTCTCGGCTCTTGTGAGTGGTGCTATTATAAACACAGTAGCACAGATGTCTGTGTGACATCATTTTATTTCCTTTGGTTATATTCTGAGAAATGGAGATTGCTAGATTGCAGTTTTAACATATGAGAACTTCCATACTGTATATTATGATGGTTGTATTAACTTGTAATCCTAACCAGCAATGTATAAATTCTCCTTTCCCCCAAGCCCTCACCAGCACTTTTTATCTTTTTTCTTTTGGATAACAGCTATTCTAACAAGCGCATTATGATCAGAATTTTCATTTCTCTGATTAGTGATAATTATATATTTGTCTCAGTCATTTCTTCTTTTGAGAAATTCAGACACTTCAACTGTTTTTTCTTGTGTGTGCAAGTGTGGTATTTGTGTCTACTTTATCTTTCTTTGCCTTATTTTCCTAAGATAGGATCTCTCATTCTCTTCCTGAATCTGGAACTTGCAGATTTTATTTTATTTTGTTTTTACGTGGATGCTGAGGATTCAAACCCTGGTTCTCATGCATGGACAGCAAGTGCTTATATCTCCATTTTCTCATCCACAGCCCTCTGGCCACATTTCTGAAGTGTTATTTCATAAAAGTGGTATTGAATTGAAGTTCTTCAAAACTATGATATTAACTGCCTTTAACTTGAATGAATTCATTCATAGAGTATAATATCTACGAAATTCCTGTGGGTAGCACACACATTAGTTATTCATTCTGATCATCTTTGTCTGAAATAGAGTCCTTATCCATTTATGTATGATATAATTGTCAAAATGGTTAAATTGAAATCTACCACTGGGATCTTATCTAGGCATCTTTTTTTCTTTTTGGATCGCTCTATATACCTATCATTTTGGTGTAATAGTTTTCTAAGTTGGTAAAATATAGTTGCTTATACTTTACTGAGTTGATTCAGGAATTTTATTACAAACAGCCTATCTTGCAATAATATATCCATTCATGAGTAGTACAACTGTCTAAAATATATTTCCTTCACTATGTTATTGCATGTTCATATAGGTAGTTGTATTTCTGATGGCCTGCTTTACATTTTGTCTATATTTGATGTCCTTTTCAGCTCATAATTTTTGTAAGTCTTATGTATTGGATTCTTTCAATTTCAAGTAATTCTGAGATTTCACCATTGTTAATTCATTTGAACTGAATTGGTCTTCCTTTTGTTAGGTTCCTATTGTTTCTACATATTCTGGATGAATCTTTTTTAGGTTTGTTCTTCTTAACTCTACATCTTTGACTTTCTTTGTGGGTCTGTTTTGGTTTCTACCTGCAGTGTCGCATGGAAAACTATTCAACTTTGATTTTAGTCTTAAAGAAGACACCGAGAATCAGGTTAGTTTTAATATTCTTTGCATCTACTTCTGCATGTTGTATGTGTGTTTAATTGGTTTTGTTATTTTATTTTTACTCATGGACTTTGGATTATCTTCAGTTGTGAAAATACTGTATCCACCTCTTCTTCAGGAGGTAAGCCTGCATTCTCCTGAATTCAACCACTGATTCTAGTTTTTTTCTCTGTAAGAAAAATGCTCTGTTGTTTGTTTGTACTCTGCAGGCATTGTGTGTGTAGCTTTACTTCGGTCTGTTTGTGGACTTGGATCCAGCAGGTCCTGGCTTCAGTCCAGTTCATCACTGAATTTCCATTCCTTTTCGAGTGCCATGTATTATATATCCTATTTGGGGGCCTAAGTGTGTCTTTCACTTTAATTTAATTTTGAATATTTCATTTTTCTATTTTTGTTTTGGAACAGTACCAGACACACAAAATTTACCTCTGAATAACATTTGTAGTCGCCTCTCCTTTTTCCTCAAGACATTGAAGACAAATGGCCTTATTCTCATTCCATAGTAGAAAAAAGTCCAGTAAAGAGGGGCCCTGAAAGTGGGTGGAACTTTTGTGATTCCTACAGGACTTCTATTTTTAGTTATATATAAGTATAGTCTTTTCTTCAACTTCACATAGATTTTCCTTTTGGTATAAGAATTTGAGAAGCAGAAAAATCAATTATTGGTCTGGATGACCCAGTCTGTAGGATGATTGATAGTGTTTTTTTAATAGCTATATTTTAAATTTAAAACTGGATTGGAAAAATAATTCAATTACACAGACCTGCCATTCTCTCTGAGCAAGATAAGCCTGTTTGGTAGAATGAGAAATTTGTCCAAGCCTTCTTGGGGCACTCTGGTCCTCTTTCTAGAACTGGCACCTCTCATGTTAGGATACCTACTCAGTCTCTGCTTTCCTTTACCAAGATGGTAATCTCAAGGTTATGGAAAATAATTCTAAGTTCATATATTATCAATGTATATAATTTTCTAGATAGACGAGATGGAGGGAAGAGAACTCCTCAGTTTTTATTATTTCCCTTGTAGCAAACCTTTAAATCCTCTTGAAAACTCCAGCTCCACTGCAACACTTTGGTCCCTGTGTCTGCTTGTGTGTCATGAATCAGTTTCCCTCAGAGGGTAACATCATCTCTGTCATAACACTGTCTGACGTTCCATGACATTTTTCACTTGGTTGACTTTATAAAGGCATTTGTTCACATTGACAGAATATAGGACTTGATATTTGAATTCTAATTATTCCAGGAAAAAAGATTAAATATATAAATAAATGTATAATACAATCTTTACTAAAACATGTGATTCAAAAGTTAATGTGATTTTTTATGAGATAATCTGAGCAATTAGCCATTATCTCTAATGTATAGCTGAGAGCCAGGTTTCTTGAACTCAAATGGCTTCTTCACTTATTAGTTACTTGGCTTTGAGAAATTTATCTGATCTTTCTGGTCATTGCTTTTCTCATCTTCGAAGTGGTCCAAGCTATTTCACCTGGTTGTGGTGCTATCAACAAATTAACTTATGCAAAACAACCATGTCTAGAACATAGATAGCAGGTGTCATTTATAACTATTCTTTCTAAACATTTTACTTATTTACTTGAGAGAAAGAGAGTAGGTATGTGCTATAGTTCACCTGTGGAGCTCATGGGATAACTTTCAGAAGTCAGTTCTTTTTTCCACCATGTGGGTTCCATAGACTAAATACAGATCATCAGGTTTGCACACAAGTGCCTTTACCTGCTGAATCGTCTTGCTTGTCCCCAAATTCTTCCTAATCATACACTTCGTGCAGTATTTTGCTTTAGGCACTAAGGATACATTAATGATCACACTTAAAAAGCTTTTTGTTATCAAAGGGTTTGCATGCTAGTAGGAAAAATACAGTGAATCAATAAAACAAATATGTTAATTTAAAGAAATAATAACCCATGAAGAAAATAAAATAATGTTCATAATTCCCAGCACTGAACTTGAAGCTGCTAACTGAATATTTAATGATTGAGCAAATGCATAAGACTTTCCCCTTAGATTGTTCCACAAATTCTCAGAACCATACATAGATTGAACAAGGTCATGTAAAAAAGTGTGGAAAGAGTTCTAAAACTTGAATGTGATTCTGTGTGTGCCACATACTTTGACTGACACTGTGTCCTCATCTTTTCCCAGTCCTCTTCTGTTAATGGAGCACATTCTATGCTAGGATTTCTCCTTTGCTGACTCTAATCATGCTAAGTTTAATAATTTATACATGAATGTTTCACTTGCTGCCAAATCCCCCATTACAATGGGACTTCCAGCTACATGAAAGTCATCTTGCATTTTATTTTGCATCATCATCAAATCTAATATGCTTAAGTCATGTAATGATTTGCACATATATAAATAAGAGAATTGTGATTGCTTCAGATATTTATTAAATATATCAAGCTTGGGGCCAATCCATGATAAGGTATTTATTTTGCCTCTTGTGTGAGAAGACTAGACCCAGGTTTCATAAGACCCCCAAAACATTTCTTTTTATCTTTAGATACTTTAATTTTGTTTCAAAAAAAGAGAGTGAGAGATACAGAGAGAGAGAGAGAGAATATACAAACCATAGCTCACTAGCAGATGTTAGAGAACAACTTCAATAAACCAGTTCTCCTTACCATGTGGGCTTCCAAGGATTACACTCAGGTCACCAGGTTTAAAGACAAGTGTCTTTCCCACTGAGCTATGTCACTACTCCCCAAATGACATTTCTGTATATTTTTTGCCAAAAAAGAGACCAGTGGCAACAACATTGTTGATAGGGTTGTGCCAACAGTCATCTAAAACCACCACTTAAAAAAAATCACAGATATCAGTACCATGCAAGTAAATCTGAGAGGTTAGAAAAGCAGCTCACATCAATTCCAGGCCAGGTATTAAACTCCCTTAGCACATCTGTGTTATAGAAAGTTGACTCTAATCCCTTTGAGGTTTCCATATATAGAAGCCATTGCTACAGACTTTTAAGTAAGGCTTTCATGTAGAATATTAACATGATTTTGCTCTGTGAAATGTGGAAATAGAGTGTTATGTATTAACTGATCTCTAATAAATTTTTCAAAGCTAAAATGAAGAAACTTGAGGACACTTAGAAAGCAAAGTGCTAATCTCTAGGTGCTATTGAAAGGTCATTATAACATGCCACACATTACATGAGTTGATTTTGTTCTCTGATGTCTAAATAATTTATTTTTTCTGTTTTTAATTGCAATGCATTGAGCTAAAACTCATTTTTATATGTATGGGAAAGATGAAAGAATATGGTAAAGATAGGTATAATTTACATGTTAGCAGAAAAATTATCAGCAAATTGTTCTCATTAGTGAATTGGTGATATCTTTAGGTCACACAATGATTATAATCAATACGGTACCAATCTTGATATTACAGCTAATATAAGCCAAAGTGCCAAGTATAAACTATAAGAATGAGTTAAAATGACTTAAATTAATACTTAATATGTGTCCATCGTTCATGTAACAATATCTAATATTCATCAAATAGTAGGTGTGAGACACTGAGTGTGTCCATGTGCCCTTTTGACTCATAGAAACAAAGTGTATGTTGTCTTTAGCACATCCGAGTTATTACAGAAGCTACCACAGAGTGTCAATAACACGATGGGCATTACACTGCTTGTAAATGGTGAAGACAGTCTTTGAACTCTGACACCTTGACAATGGCCCTCATGTGTTATATTTAAGTTTAAAATTACTTAAAAAATTAAAAGGGCAGGATGGGAAGACTGTGACTACTTGTCTTAGTAAAACGTGCTAAACATAGAGCTTGGGCCAGATGAAACCTTCTAGAGCTATAAGGAAGACAGGCTTCCTCAGTGTCTCCCTGTCTGTTCATTTTTCATTCATTCTTTGTTTCAAGAATAGGCGACAAAGACTTGTTCTGATGATATTTCCTGGCTGAAAATCTTTAGATTCTTGTTCTGCGCTTTAGCCTCACCTCGAATGAATCTTTCTGTGCTCCACGAGTCACTTCAGGCTTTTTCTGCCTGCACCCACTCATCTTGTGTCTCTCCATCCCATTGTAAATTAAACTATTGAAAACTTGTACTTTTCTAAAGGCCCAGATCAAATGCTACCTCCTTCAGGGGTACCTCAAAGGCCAAGAGAATGCATGCCCCAACAAGAGTAAGAATTATCACGATTGTTACATATTAATTATTCATGTGCCAAAGGATACCATACACTGATTTTTTTTTCAGTTCCATCTCCTATGTTCTGCTTTCTTATGAGAGAAATTGCTCTCATAGGCTGTTGTCTTGTACAAGTTAAGTGAAGTTAAAGTTAAATAAAGCACCAGCACAGTTTGCTAAGGCAGTCGTGAGGGCCACCAATGCCTAGCTGATTGTGTGGCTGCAGCGGCCCTGGAGTAGCATAGCAACAGGAGGTGTCTCGCTCCATTCTCCTGCGTGGTTTCCTCAGGGATGCAGAACTAGGAACAGATAGGATTTTATATTTTGAATTTTAAATTTTTATTTTTTATTTGTTTGTTGTTTGTTTATGTGTGTGTATTGCATGTGTATTTGTACACGTGGTCATTTAAGTGCATGAGTGGCTGTAGAGGCCTAGGTGTAAATTCAGGATTGCTCTACCTTCTCATTGTTTTTTTGCCTGGGGTTTCCCAGGCTCTGTCCTCCCGGGTCCAAGGTTGAGGTTATTGCCATTTCTACCCTACATTTTAACATAGAATCTAGAAGTGGAATTCAGATCCTCTTGCTTTAACCCCTGAGCCAGCCATCTCTCCAGCCTTGACGGGACTTTTTAAAAGCTTGCCAAAGGTGCTAGTAAGCAGTTTCTGTGGGTTCTCTATGGCATTTCTCTAAGAAGCTTCTCATTCGTGTCCCTTCCCACCCCATGCTACTGACTTTTTAAAAATTTTTTATTTATTTATTTTTTATTTCCACTCATACAAACTTAACAGGTACACCGGTCTCCTCCCTCCCTCCAACCCCCAGGCCCCCTTCCTCCCTATCCCCCATCCTCCCTCCCTCTCCATCCCCCAGTGCCTCCCCCTCCCCTCCACGGAGCATCCTTTAATGAGCATGCCAAACTCTCCTCTGGGTCCTCCTCTCCAATGAGGTGTAAAGATCCAGCGGCATTTCCCTGAACCCTTTTTCGTGTTCCCCTTAAGCACAGGAACACTACTGTGGCTGCCAATCCCTTGCCTCCAAGGATCCTAGTGCCTTTAGCAAATGTTAGACTTTGTGGGGTCAATAGTGTGTTGGACATTGCGCAGGGCATGCAAAGTCCAATTATGATAGCTTCAGCCCTAACTTGTGTGGAGTATCTTGCATATCATTGCTCCTCTCATCCTTGTGCTCTTACAATCTTACCGCCCCCTCTTCCACAAATTTCCCTGAGCTTCAGGATGGGGAGAGATTAGGCTGGCCTAGTTCTAGGTGGTTGATATAGAGTCTCTGAAGTTCTGGATTGTGGTTTGTTGATTTTTTTTTCAGTTTTGCTGCTCCTGCAATACCCTTCACTCCATCCTGATGGGTATTGGATGTCATCACCTGGCCAGAGATAAAACCCTGTTAAACTAGAGTCTTGCTATAAGAGTATATTCAAAGGTAGATGTAATAAAAGTAGGAAATCGCGGTGATGGAGGGGTCAATCACCCATTTGTGAAATGGTTACTTTCTATCAGGCAGCCTATATGCCCTCCCCTTCCGGTAAGATCACACCTCCTCAGTTGTAAGTGATCAGGAATGAAAGTCTGTGAACTTAACCAGATGTCTCATTACTTACTTGCAGTCCTTGATGGTGGCCTATTTTCTCTGCTGTAACATGGTCCCCTCTCTCCTTGTTTCTAGTGTGGCCCTCGTTCCCCATCCCTCCTGTTCATAATCTTTGCAATTATTGTAGGTATTACAGAGATTTATCCTTAAGTGTCTCTAAGTGGGTTTGGTACTAGGATCCACCTACTAGGGAGCTATTGACTTTTAATTGCTACTTTATACATGCTCCGAACATGTGATTGACATTTAGAAGAAAAGATATGGAGGAGTCGATGGAGATGGCTCAGCTGTTCCTAAATCTGGTGAACTGAGCTTGATCCCAGAAGCACACACTGTGGAAGGAGAGTACTGACTTCTGAAAACAGTCTTCTGACCTTGACCCATGAGCTGTGCCGTGCATGTGCAAGCATTCTCTCTCCCTCCCTCTTTGTCTCTCTTTCCCATTGTAAATAGGGAAATATATGTATATATAAATATAAAATATTT
The DNA here is from genome assembly GCA_023101885.1 of Typhlomys cinereus. Taxonomy (NCBI): domain Eukaryota; kingdom Metazoa; phylum Chordata; class Mammalia; order Rodentia; family Platacanthomyidae; genus Typhlomys; species Typhlomys cinereus. The sequence continues at coordinate 5,082,079 of JALPQD010000057.1, read as the reverse complement.
ATTTATCCAAGAACAAATGGAACCCTTGTTTTTCCTACACAACATCCACCAGGGAGTTTAAATCTCAAATAACTTTTAGATATGTCATAATGCCATAATCACAAATAATCATATTTTAATTTTCTAGTACTTGGTAACATTAGTTCTTTTAGTGCTGATTTTCTTAAAGCATTTCAAACTTTTCATACTGACTAGATATCTGTAAATGATACTTGGTATCAGTGTACTTGGAAGATGTAGGTTATTTCAATATATGGAGTACAATTTGTTATGTTATACTTACGTATGTATTTCATATTCACTAACCCCATGTTATTAATCTCAACACTTTGGAGGCTGAGGCAAGAGGGTAACAAGGTTGAGGCCAGCATCTGCAATAGGGTGACTCTGTCTTTAAAAATAGGGTTGATGACCTACATTAATCACCTGAAACCAGACCAACCAAATCTCTCCCCATCCTAAAGCTCAGAGAAATTTGCAGAAGAGGGGTTGGTAAGATTGTAAGAGCCTAAAGATGGGGAAGAGCAACAATACGCAAGACACTCCACACAAGTTAGGGCCGAAGTAACCATAATAGGCTTTGCAGGACCTGCGCAATGACTGACATATCAATGACCCCCCAAAGTCTAGCATGGATCACAGGCAGGAGGATCCTTAGAGGCAAGGGATTAACAGTCACAATAGTGTTCCTATACTAAACGGGGAGCACAAGAAAGGGCTCTGGGCAATGCCACTGAATCTTTACACCTCATTAGAATGGAGGACCCAGAGGGAAGTTTGACATTCACACTGAAGGATGCTTCAGGGATTGAGGGGGAAGAGTGGGGTTCTGGGAGAAAGGGAGGGAGGGGGGTGAAAGGAAGGATAAAAGGGGGAGGGAGCAAAGGGGTCCAGGGAGGGAGGGGACTGGGGTACCTATTAAGTTTGTATGAGTGGGAAAAAAATAGGGTTGATGAGAGAGCTCTGTGGTTAAGGTGCCTGCTGGTAAACCTGGCAACCTGAGTTTGGTTCCTGGGAGTCCACAAAGTAGAGAGAGGAAGCTGACTTCCAAAAATTGTCCTTTACCTTCTGCCCATGCACGGTGACATGCATGCCTTCTTCCCCTTCTTTCTCTCTCTCATCCTCTTTCTTAAAATTGAAATTAACAAATAAACATTGTCCTTCCCCAAGGAAACAAAAATGAGGGAAACCTCCCAGTTGTAGTTTTAGGGTAACTTTCAGATATGCCATAATGCCATAATCACAAATAATCATATTTTGATTTTCTGGTACTTGGTCACATTAGCTTTCTTTTAGTGCTGCTTTTCTCAAGCATTCCAAATTAACTAATAATAATGACAAAATTCTTGTTTTTTGCTCTTGATGTCAACTTTCAAAATTACTTTAGAAGTCAGTGGTGGCATCTACTTTTTGGTTTACTACAAAACTAATTTGTGAGATTAAATGATTGTTATCATTGAATTGGTTTGATCTTAGGACCAATGGATCTCTCTTTTTTTTAGTGGTATCCATTGCTTTTTTTTGATTTATTTTTTATTTCTTTTTTTCCACTCATACAAACTTGATAGGTACCCCATTCCCCTCCCTCTCTCCACCCCTCCCTGGATCCCCTTGCTCCCTCCCCCCTTTTCTTCTTCCTTTCCCTCCTCCCTCCCTTTCTCCCAGTGGGCTCCCTTGTTCCTGGAGCATCCTTTACTGTGATTGTCAAACTTCCCTCTGGGTCCTCCTCTTCTGATGAGGTATAAGGACTCAGTAGCATTGCCTAGAACTCTTTTTTGTGTTCTCCTTTAGTATAGGAACACTATTGTGGCTGTTAATCCCTTGCCTCTAAGGATCCTAGTGCCTGTGGTTCATGCTAGACTTTGGGGGGGGGTCAATGATATGAGGACCAACGGATCTTTAAGAAGTAAAAATAAATTGTATTATTCTATTTCCTTTCTACTTATAAAAGTGGTAAAAGTTGCTGAAGATATTTTCTTATCTCCTGAGATAAAGACAGGATTCCCTTTGGGTTGCCTATCGCAGGGCAACATTCCTGATGAACTACTCCATAGCTATGGTTTGCCCTTCTCTTTAGGCTCTGCATTCAAGTCGCTGTGGATCACACGTTCAAGAAACATGCTCCAGAGAGCAGACCTGAATGTGCCATGATGCAGGTAGGACGAGCAGGCTGACTGGCAAGCTGGAAGGCATGAGGGGACACGTGGCACCCTTCCTGCGGCCTGTGGTTGGACAAATCTCAATCTCTGGCCAGAACTCCTTGTTTGAGCGTTGCTAACCTGGGATGTCTTTGGTGCTGTTAGGCTCATGGTGTTTACAAATATACTGAGTGTGCACAGACTTCCTTACTTTCTATTATTTCCTGAACAATGCGGTGTGACAACTGTTTTACACTGTTTTCCATTGTATTATGTATTGTGAGGAACTAGAGTGAGAAGACCTCCACTACATAGTGGGTGGGACAATTGTCTGGGCAGGTGGATGAGAAGGAGAAAAGGACTAATTGTTATTTGATAAACTGGTTGATTGGCAAGCTAGAAGGTAAACATTGGTCCTTTGATTTCTGATATTGCTGTGGATGTGGTGTGACCAAATCCCTTGGTTCCTTTTGATGAATTCTCCTGTTGTAATCAACTGTAGCCTGAAATTGTTAGCATGAATAAAACTGTTAGAATCATGTATTCATTACAGCAACAGAAATATGAAACTAAGAAAGGACTTGTATCAGAAGCAATTTCTTTCTCTTTCTCTCTCTCTTTTTATTTTGCTTTTGAGGGGCAAACTTCCTAAAGTGGGAAGTAAGAAGAATAGATTTCTTTATTTTCTGTTCAAATTAATAGTTTAAGATTTAATATCCTCATTCCTGAACAACCAGTCAGTCAACAATGTCAATACTGAAGCAGAAGCTAGAAAACCTTGAATTTGTGAAAACTTTCCTGTACTAGTATGGATGATCTGGGTGAACTTTGAGGTAATTCTCAATCACCCAACTAAATTCATGAATCTTTGTTTAAGGAACACACTATATGATATCATCTCTTTTTATGTCTTTTTATATAGTATGTGTATATGTTTTTGAAACAGATGTGGTAGTGAGAACTCCAGTATATTCTCCCAAATCTCTGATACTTGGAATACTTGCTTTTGGGTAGGAGAGCGGAGTTGTCATAGGTATCTCATTACCAAGGCAGTTTGGATTCCTTCAAGATATAAGAAAGAAAACTCAGAAACTTAGATATTCAGGCATTTCAAGACTTGAATTGAGAAAAAAATGAATATTAAATGTCTTATTGAGAACTCGTATAGAGCTATGTTCCTGAAGGGGATTAAAAGTTATGATAACCAATTCTGAAAAGTTGGTTATCTCAGTTGGGAATGGGACTTGTTCACAAACCTGTTGACTTGACTTCAATCCTTGGAAGCCCAGTAATGAAAGAAGGCAATTGACTTCTGAAAGTTGTCCTCTGACCTCTACTTATGCACTTTCTTTCTCCCCAAAATAAATGAGTAAACTTAATAAATAAACACTCTAATGATAACCATACTTCAACTGAAAACAAAAACTAACCAGAAGAGGTTAATATGAATTCAGACTCAAGTAGACAAAGCATTGCAGTGACATTCATGAGGAAGATCTTCTTTACATTTTAGGAATTTGTCATGGTCTGAATATAGGTTTATCCCTGCCCCCACAGACTCACGTTTTCATCTTAGCAGATGCTAATGTATGGAAAGGTCTTGGCACCTTTTGAGCCTTGCTGGAGGAGGTCAAGTCATAAGCAGCGGGTCGTGAGGTTTTGTGGCACAGCTCTGCTTCCTCCTGAAGTTGTGCTCTTACTGCTGTGTCTCCATGAAGACTGCTGAGATCTGAACAAGCCTCCTGCTTCTGCTTCCAAGCCATGTATGCTGCTGTGAGATTTCCTCCATAATAGACTCTGGCCCCTCTGCTAGGTCTTCCTCTTCAGTTAACTGTATAACACGCACACACACATTTTATATTTAAAGAAGGTTTGTGAAAGTATTGAGCAGTGCGGCATATCTGCCTGCAGTTACTCACACCTACATAATGAATAATTGCAGTAATTTGATAAAACATCCAAATCATCTACGAAAACCTTCATCAGAAGGTTTTCTTCCTTGAATATAACTGGGGAAATCTTTCTGGTATGAGCTATGCCATTTCAGATATTGTCAGAGACAGACCAATCAAGTGTTCCAGAGTAGCTAATCATGACTATCATTAGCCATGTAGTATAGAAATTATATTCACTCATATCTCCTCCTCTCCTGTTCTGGTACAGATCCCCATTGGGTAGACTATATTCCATCACACTGATGAGAGAGGATATAAATAGCTTGAGTTAGCCAGCGAAAAGTGGATGTGATAGAGTGTGGGTCCCCAGAGATAGAATCTTTCCTTTACCTGTGTCTTATACAGAGACTCACAGAGGAGCACAGAGCACAGTCAGCTGGCCAGGGCCTGGAGCAGCTGATTTACCAGGCAGGCGCAACCTGTCCCAAAGGCTTTGAGGATTCCTCAGAAGCAAGAGGTGAGATTTTGAGGCAGCTGTAACTTTTTCAATCTAAGCAAAACTTGACCAAGTTGAACATCTAGCATTTTCCAGGCATGATGCTGTGCATTTTATTTTTGTTATTTCAAAACCTTACAAAAATATGATAATAAATTATTAGCTTATAACACTATGATAGTGTAACACTTAGTTAAAGATGCAAACTTGACAATTGAGGGCTGCCCTTTTGGGCACGTTTAGTAAGAGTTGTTTAGTTAAGACAGTCCCTGAGCAGGCCTGGGGGTATCTAAGTTGATGTGGAAAGACCCAACCCACAGTATGTGGGACCATTTTCTGGGCAGGTGAATAAAATGGAAGAACTGGTTTGGTATTTTGGCAGATTGGTACGCAAGCAAGTATGCCCTTCTTTCCTGCAGATGTGGTTTGATCAGTTTCTTAGCTCTTGATGTTGGATTGAACTTTCACGCCATGCCAATGAAGTAAACGGAGATGAACTGAGAATCATAAATTGGAATGAAACCCGGATCCCCTGTTTTGCTTGCCTGTGTATTCATATTGGCTAGAGAAGTGTTATCTGAACAGATTGCTTCTGAATGTTACAAACAGTTCTGATATCTGAATGCTACAGAGACAGACTTGAAAAGATTAAAGAGTCTAACCTCTGTCCGGAAGGAAATCAGTGCTTTACCTGGCACTGGAATCTGACGTGTGTGCCTGAATCTAACTGCAGAGTTCTCTCTCTTGCATAAATTAAGAAACGGCTCCTAATTACTTCCCGCTGTGACCATTAAAACTTTATGATTGAATATTCTTTGTTGTGAGGGCCAGAAAATATTTGGGAAAAGATTTTTAGCTTTGCCAATCAAGAAGTCCTTTTCGAGTATGCCTGTGAATTTGAAGGTATGTGTGCAAGTACATAAATTTTGGCTTGTGATGAATTATAAGATGAAATGTACACTGAAGTTACTCTGAAAATGCAATCCATGCTATTGAATAATATGTGGCAACCATATGTAGCAAGTAGAGATGAGACGAGAATATCATTCTGTTACACTTACATTAACTCTAATCACATTGCATTGCTGATGCACTTATGTGGGCTGCCAACTAGCATTTTAGGTAAATGAAGAGCTAGGATATATAGCCTTCCGAAGCAGGCACCTCTGCTGTCAAATAGGTAATTACAGAGGCTATGACTCCATTAGGAAAATGGCGGCCAATCAATGGAAACCTTAAGAGCCCAAATCCTTTGTAATTGATTGAGAGAGTGGGTGACTTCAGTGCAATTGAGTTTCCAATGTAAGAAGCCAGCATTCAGCCAGATGGCTGCCATGAATTCCAGAGGGAGTTTATGAATTTAATGAGAGCAATGACTACACAATTTAAGTCACATGTGCTAATACTGAATGAAATATGCAAATCAATTTTGAAACTGCAGTCTGGAGTATCCAAGCTTTCATTTGCTATACCTTAAAACTGGTATTTATTTCTGTGGGCTTGCAATTGCTTATTACACATAGTTAGGAGAAACTTGTTAATGCAATTCACAACTAATGTGGTCTTCTTATTTCTACTGAGATTACATACATTACATAGTTTAAGATAATTTAGAATTTCTGATTTGGAAGCATTCCGTTCATGCTAATAAGAGATATTTAGGTTTACTCATTCACTTAATGGTTTCCACAAGGGTAATGTGAATGTGCTGCAGGAATTTGGGATAAATCATGGGTAGATCAGACATAGTTATGAACTGGTGTTATAGAAGAGCTTGAAAGCCCAATAAAGGAGGAGAGAGCTAGTTTAAAGATAACTATAATACAAAGTTGGAAGTGTTAAGTATAAAGAGAGGCATGAATGTAACAGTGATTCTGCTTAGTTTGCTAAGCTAAATTACGGAAGGCAATTAAATTAGCTCAAGAAGAGGCAAATCTAACCAGCATTCTGACAAAGACAGCAGAGAATAACTGGGCATCATTAAAGAAAGCAAGTAGAAGCTATAGCAAAAATTATCTTAAATGGTAAAATACTTGAAGTATTCCCATTTAGATCAGGAACTAGACAAGGTTGACCACTCTCATCAATTCTGTTTAATATTGTACTTGAAGTCCTAGCTAGAGATATAAGACAAGAGAAGGAGATAAAGGGGATACAAATAGAAAAGGAAGAAGTCAAACTATCCTATTTGTAGACAACATGATTTTATATCTGAGAGACCCCAAAGATTACACAAGAAAACTCCTAGAACTAATAAATTCTTTCAATAGAGTGGCAGGCTGCAAAATTAATGTTCAAAAATCAGAAGCTTTCCTGTGTATCAAGGATGAAAAAAGTGAGAAAGTTCTGAGAGAAACAGCTCCCTTTACCATAGCTCCAAAAAAAAAAGGATGTATCTTGGAATAAATCTAACCAAGAATGTGAAAGATCTATACAGAAAACTTTGAAACCTTAAAGAAAGAGATTACAGAAGACACCAGGCTCATGGATTGGTAGAATTAACGATGTAAAAATGACCATCCTTGAAAAAGCAATATAAAGATTCAGTGCCGCACCAATCAAAATTCCAATGCAAATCCTCACAGAAATTAATAAAACAATTTCAAAATTCATGTGGAAGTACAAAAGTCGAAGGATAGTAAAATCAATCCTGAGTAATATAAACTATAAAGCCATAAATTCTTTCAGTAGAGTGGCAGGCTGCAAAATTAATGTTCGAAAATCAGACGCTTTCCTGTGCACCAAGGATGAAAAAAGTGAGAAAGTCCTGAGACTTAATAAAGACGGTATAATCCTGGCTTCAAAACTGAGATTAAAAAAATTGGTGATACAAATGTAAGTTCACAAACATATAGTTAATTGATTTTTGATAATTCCAAAAAAAATGGAAAAAGGAAAGCATCTTCAAGAAATGGTGTTAGGAAAATTGGATATCTATGTGAAGAAGAATGAAATTCGACCCTTACCTGTCCCTCTGCACAAAGGTTAGCTCTTAATGGATCGAAGACCTCGATGTTAAACCGGAGACTATAAAACTCCAAGAAGAAAGAATAGGCATATATCTGAGCTGACTGGCCTAGATCAGCATTTTCTAAATGCACAGGAAATAAGATGACAGTCAACAAGTATGATTTCATGAAATTAAAAAGTTTCTGCTTGGCAAAAGATACTGTCAATCTAGCAATGGGGTTGCTATGTTATTCTATAGCAATGGAATGGGGTCACATATCTGACAAATATCTGACAAAGGACTAACATCCAGAATATACAAAGAACCCAAAAAATTAAATATCAAAGAAGTGAACAGCCCAATTAAAAATGGGCCTTAGAACTAAAAAGAAACTTTTCACAAGATGAAATTAAAATGTCTAACGAACATCTTAAAAAAATTTTACCTCCCTAGTCAATAGAGAAATGCAAATTAAAATCACCTTGAGATATCATCTCACCCCAGCCAGATAGCTAAAACCTAAAGCACAAACAGTAACAACTGTTGGTGGTTCCCGAAAAGTGGCCATTCATTGCTGGTAGGAATGCAAATTTATATAACTGTTTTGGAGATCATTATAGAAGCTCCTAAAAAAATTAAAAATGACATTACAATACCACCCAGCTACACCATTCCTGGGAATATTGTCAAAGGATGCTACTCCTTGCAGCAGAGGCACATGCACATCCATGTTTATTGTTGCTCTGTTCACCATAGCCAATAAATGGAATCAATCTAGATGTAAGCTTGTAAAAATTTAAAGGTGGGGACATGTACTGCCAGCCAAAACATTTCAGCCATGACAGGACTGTTACACCCAGAAGCTCACTGCAATGAGGTCTATTTCCACCGAATCTACACAGTGGTTGACCTATCAACATTCTCCCTGGACCAATGAGGATCTCAGAAGAAACAACTATACTGAGAGAGAATCTCTGGGCAGATGCCAGACAAAAGAAGGGGAGCTTCCCAACTTGTGAATTTTCCCACTGATGAACCATTTATACTACCACAGAGACCTGGTCTCTTATTAGCACAAGTGTCTCAAAGGGACACAGGCAGAGGGACAGGAGGATGAGAGGGACAGTGCTAGATTGATGAAAGGAAGGGAGCGAAGGGAGGGTGGGAGAAAAGGATAGAAGGGGAAGGGGGTATGGCAAGGATATAAGCCCATTTTGTTTGTATATGAAAAATTCTCAATAAAAATGTGTAGGCACAGATGACTTTAGACTGGGATAAGGCTTGAATTAATTTTACATTAGACAATTATCATAGAGTATGTATGTACACATCCAGGTGCTATATGCACAGAGGATAAGTGCAATATGATACTGTACACATGATGTGCTATTGATGGAAACATCACCACATATTATATGAGTGTACTTGAGTACACAGAAGAGCCAAATATATATTGACAGATATGTAGCCAAGATTTTGGCAGACTGATGTCTGAAGTCCAACATGCAGGTTGGTTGCTTTTCCTGACTATTGATCAAAGTACTGAATATTACTTTTTTTGGTATGTGTGGATATGGGTATGTGTGTTTGTGTATGTGTAGAAAAGTGCACTTGAATGTGTGTTCCTGTAGAGACCCAAGTATGACTTCTGGAACCATCTTGGATTGTTCTACATCTTATTGCTTTGCTTTGGGGTTTTCCAAGTTTTATCTTCCAAGGTTGGAACTGTAGGCTGCCACCATTTCTACCTGTCATTTTCTTACATGGGATCTGGGATCAGAACTCAAGTCCTTTTTCTTGTGAGGCAAAGGTTTCACCTCTGAGCCATCTCTTTTACCTCCTGAGCATTATTTTTGACAGACTTGCAGGACAAAGAGAAAAAAGTTATAGTCCAGGGTCTGTTCAGTTCAGGTAACCAGGAACTAAGCTTTAGATGTGGAAAGGCCACACCTCAAAGTAAGGATTACTGAAAAGTCAGCCGCGGGTGACATGGGAGGCCCAGCAGGTCTCTATCCCTGTGTTTGTAGGGGAAGAAGATTACTGGTGGCTCAAGGTACTTGGCTCAAACAACAGAAATATTCTCTGGAATAAGAGATTATCATCAAAGGCTTAAATTTATTTCTTAAAAAGTCATAAAAACGTTCACCTCATAAAACTGGTCTGGTATCTGACAACAGAAACTTACGTAAGTGAGACTATTGCAGAATTATCAGATGTTTAAAATAACTAATCTTAATATATTCAAGAGAATCAAAGGCAAGCATGAAAATTTAAGAGAGAATAGTGATATAAGGAACAAAAATTCTAAAGAAGCAAAAATATCTTATGTAGCTCTGCGATTCAAACCCCCAGCAGGTCATCAGATTCATGTTCGTGTATCTTTACCCTCTGAGCCATCTAGCTGGTGTAAGAAGCAAAAATTCTAAAATTAAAAAAACAAAATTTTAATCTGTATGGTAAGATGTGGAGATGACTGAAGGGTTAAAACTTTTGCCTCAAAATCAAAAGGGCCTGAATTCAGACCCCCCTCCCCAGATCTCGTATAAAAATGCCTGCCTGTTGGTCGTGTTGGCTACCTATAATCTTAGCCCTGGAAGGTAGAGCCCCAAAGCAAGCTGATAGCCCTAGTTATGTGCTTTGGATTTGGTAAAGAACAAGGCTCACAAAAATAAGGTGTAAGAGTGATCAAGGATGATTTCTGATTTACCCTTGGGCCTCCAAAGGCACATACATTCAAGTCCACACTTGTACATATACCCTCACCCATGTGTGCCCACCTATATGGAAATATACACATATGCACATGTATAAATCCATGCACACATGCAGAAAAGACAAAATTATTTAGCCATATGTTTACATTTTGCACTTTTTTCTATTTTATATGCTATATTTTACAAAACATGAGAAATACAAAAGATAGCATTTTTATCATCAGATAAAATGCTGAAGACTATATTACATCTTTGAACTCACTTATTTAAACTTGAATAGAGATGTTTTCTCAGAGAACTAAAAGGGATATAATACCTAATGACTGGGCAACAGAAGAATCAGGTTATGCAACTACATTTTCCTGATCTCACTCTGTGTGTGTGTGTGTGTGTGTGTGTGTGTGTGTGTGATAAGTGTGTGGAGGTCAAAGGAAACCTTTGTGAAGTTGGTTCTTTCCTTCAGTCTTTATGGTGGGTTATGAGGACCAAACTCAGATAATAGGCTTGCACGCAAGCACCTTTATCCACTGAACCTTCTTGTCAGCCCACGTGCTGTGCCCTTATCCCTATGCAAGAAGCCCCAGTAAAGAGGAACTGTTTCTGGGGGTCATGCTCAATGATACACTGCTCTGGCAGAGCTCTCTGCTCTGGCCACTGATGCACATGGTTCTTGAAGCAATGATGATCCTACCTGGGCCTCAGGCAGAAAGTCTCCAGAGAAAGTCGGTTGGCATTTCTAAAATTCTCCCTCAGATTTTCCTCTTTAAAACTTATCCCGGGGTGTAGGAGAGGATGCTAGGTCTCAACCAGTGAAAAGTTCTACTTATCTTTTCCTTCTTTGACTCTTAGGGGGATCCAGCCCTCTTGTGCTATTGCTTCATACACTTGGGATTATTTTATTTCAGGGTCTTGGTTACTATTTCCCTACCATGTGATCCCTTGTCATCTCAGCCTTTCTATGCACTGGCTCTTTCCCTCTCACAAAGCCCTTTCTTACAGCTCTTGCACATTTCTCATTTTCCTTCCCCAACCACCTCTGACGCAGGAATGCTGAAGGATGGTGGGAGAATCAAACTTGATCACATTATAGAAAAAAATTTCTTTTATTGTTTTTTCTAGGGTGGTTGGAAGTTATTCGCCTTATGACTATGTAACCCATATCATCCAAATAATTCTTCTAGGAAACAAAGACTTACTCAGAGGTTATTGCTTTGTTTGTCTCTGGATATAGAAAGGGCTGGTATTTTTAGTTCTTATCTTTTCCAGTTTGAAAAAGAATTTTCCTCATTAGGCACACTGCCACACTTCATAAATGAGAGTTTTCTGTAACCTAAATAAATTCTGTGGACAGATGTTTGTGTCTTCCAGTGACATAGTGTTGAGGGAAACAAAATAAAGCCACATTGTGCAGGCTGCACAAAGGCTGCCCGCACTTTGCACACATGCCTGGGCCTCTGCAGCTGGGCCTATCGCATCCAAAACCAACCTTCACAGCGAAATGGAGCATACTCATGGAGTCTGGCTCGAGACATAGCTGAAGAATTTGGGCAACTTCAGAAAGAGAAGTGAAGACTAAGGTGCAGGCTGGGTGCCCAGGCCCCGGGGAAGAGGCTGATCAGGCGCCAGATTATGACTCAGTGTGAGCAAGTCTTACCCAAGAGTATAGTGCAAAATGTGGTTCCACCAAAGAAATGGGCTGACTTGGAAGTCCCAAGTTTTGTTAGTAAAAGTGCTTAAATCCTGGGTGGTCAGCTGCTCTCAGGAAGGTGAGAGATGGGGTTCTGGAGATATGGGCACAGGTTTCAACGTCCTTGAACATTTGCTTGCTTGCCTCAGAAGCCAGCAGCTCCTGTTTCTAAAAGCAATGTGTTCTGAGTTTCTATCAATCCATGCACAACCTTTTTTCATATATGTGTGTATATATAAGTATATATACATACATAGATATGTATGTATGTATATATGTATATTAGGCAGTGTGCTTAATGAGGGAAATTCTTTTTCAAATTAGAAAAGATAAGAACTAAAAATACCAGCCCTTTCTATATCCAGAGACAAACAAAGCAATAACCTCTAAAAGAGTCTTTGTTTCCTGGAAGAATTTTTTTGGATGATATGGGCTACACAGTTGTAAGGCAAATAACTTTCATATGTGTGTGTGTGTGTGTGTGTGTGTGTGTGTGTGTGTGTGTGTGTGTTGCATGTGTGAGGGGTGTACATGTGTGTGTGTTCAAGCCTGTGTGTTGGCCTGTGGAAGCCCAAGGGTGACATCTGGAATTATCCTGGGTTGTTCTATCATCTTATGGCTTTGCTCTGCGGTTTCCCAGATTTTGTCTTCCGGGGCCAGAATTACAGGCTGCAGTCATTTCTGACCAGGATTTTTGTGAGCTCTTGGTATTAAAACTCAGGTCCTTTGGCTTGGGAGGCAAAGACGTTAACGCTGTGTTATCTTTCCAACCTTCATTCACAAGTTTTTAGACTATGACCACTCACATGTAGGAGCTCTTAAGTTCCGTGTTTCCTATTACAAGAAAAAGGGGGCCTTTGATACGACCTATACAAAGTTGGTGATCTGACTTTGAACCCCAAAGCCCACATGTCCTCTGACTTCACATTGTGGCATGTGTACGTGTGCCCCCTCTTACTCCTCCTTACTCTCTCTTTCATTCCAGATAAATAAAAAATAACGATCATAAAAGATCAGAAGTATAAACATTTTAGATTAAGTGAATATCTGTCTGGGACAGAAATCTAAGAGTAAATTGATTTTTTGAATAAACAGGCGCCTCAAAGCTGGAGGCTTTGGAAGCAGCATGGAGTTATGTTCAGTTTTTATTTATTATTATTATTCTTTGTCCTTGTTAGACCAGTGTCTTCATTTTTCATTAATTCTCTTGTTAAACCATGCAGTTACTGAGCCGTGCGGCGCGGGCTCTCTAAGAAGTCTGTTTGCCCTTGAGTCGGTCAGTGAAGCAGTGCCGTTTAATTCAGAATTTGATCAGGACTTTGCACTCTGAGTGTCGTGCGGGGAAAGCCAGCCAGGGAGCTCCCAGGCATTGTTTTCTGAAACTGGTATTGAGTAAACAAGGCTTTCACTTACCAGAGTCGGTCTTTTAATAACGTAAAAGCAGAAAGTGCTCCAAGCCCTCTGGTTTCTGCTTTTCTGACCCAGTTGGTGTTAGAAAGTTAGAGAGGCCTCGCGTTCCTAATCAGTTTTATCTCAATAATCTCTGGCTTCAGAGACAGCAGTAACAGAACTAACTGGGCAGAAAAAAATTCCCCTGAGAGCCATTTCCGTTTGTAAACCTTTGGTAAGCACTTTAGCATGTGGATTTTCAACCCTGGAGGAATCATACTAGGGTTTAATAAACCTAAGCCAGAAAAGAGACTCTTAGATCTGCAAGATTTTATTTGAAAGCAACACTACAGACAGTAGGGGAGAGCAGACCTTTGCTTTCACCTGTGAAACAAAAGCCCCAATAATTTTTTAAATTTAATCTCAGCTTAAATGAGTAATACGTTTCAGGATTTTTCTTTTAAAAAAACATATCCTTGGGCCTAAAGACCTGAATCTCCTATCATCCTAATTACCTTCTGTAAAAGAGTTGTTCTTTTTTTTCAAAGGATAAGAAAAAGTGTTGGATATGGAAATGTGAGTGTTTTTAACTCTACTATCCCAAATATATGCTTCTGATGCATTAAAGATCCATATTTCACATGTTCCAAGAAATATCTGTTGCTTTCAATGGTTTTTCAAGCATGATTCCTATACTTTTCTTCCCCTCTGATATTTCTGTACATGTAATCTGGCTCCAGATATTGCTTTTTACTTGGATTTGAAGTTGTCCTTTTTTATTATTATTTTATTTTTCTAGTTTTACAAGCATATTGAGGAGTTATCCCTGCTTCCTTCCACCCCCTTCCCACCCATTCCCCATCTCTTCCTTTCCTCAATCCCTCCTACTCTCTCCCGCCCTCCTGCCTGTCTGCTTCTATGGACCCCAAGGTTCACTCTGGTTTGTCTACTTTTTAAAAATTTTTTCTACAAGCATATTAAGTACTTATCCTGCTTCTTCCATTGTCTCTCCCTCCCATCCCTCCATCATTCCTGCCCTTCTGCCTGTCTGCTTCTATGGATCGAAGAGTTCACTCTGGTTTGTCTACTCTTTCATTTTTTTTTTAATTTCTGCTTTTGTAAGCATATTGAGTATTTATCCCTGCTTCTCTCCCTTCCATCCCTTCATCAATCCTCCTCTCCTGTCTGTCTATTTCTATGGTTCCAGGGTTACCTCTAGCTTGTCTACTCTTGTGGGGGTTCAGGTCTCTGTGGTTTGTCAAATTGCCTCTTTTGGGCCACCCCGCCAATAGGGGCATTTCCAGAAGTCGTCCTTTTTTTTTTTTTTTTTTTTAAAGAAAAATACATGCACATGTTTTAGAACAAACAATTCAGAATCTTAGAATAAACTCTTAAATTATTCTCCAAAGTAAGGTATAAATGGAAGAGGTAAAGGGGGCGGGGAGGAGAGTTAGGTGACAGATAAGTCTGAGAAAAGGTTTTTAAAAAAATTGAAATTGCTCTTTTTGATCCTGTTTTGTGTGTGTGTGTGTGTGTGTGTGTGTGTGTGTGTGTGTGTGTGTAAATCAATCAGTTCTTATTGACCATAGTCATTTTATCTAAGTCTAGGGGTAAATTAGGACATGTCCTAATTTCCAGCAAGTCTGTAGGCTGGGAACTTATAGTTTACAAACATTCTATTGTTTCACAGGCTCTAGGAGTGATTAGTTTTTCTTTTTATTAAAGGTTCATTTATATAGATGAGGCGACTCAAAGTGACAGCAGGGTATAGAAAGCATGATGACAAATGGCCCTCTGTTTTAAGCAGTGATCGTCCTGTAGAAAAGAAGTTTATTGTGCCAGTGGATTTATAGCTGGCATCAAAAAAAACTAGCCAGACCTATCTAATCACTTAAGTGCTTTCTGTGTTTTGGCATCATTTCTGGTGCAGGTGTAATTGTTCTGAGACTTCAAGTAAGTTCATATGACATGTGGGCCAGTGAGTTGTCAAGCTGGAGTTGGTCATTTCATCTTTATAAAATCACACACAGTGGATTCTCTTATTCTTTTCATTTTGTAGATTAGATCATTGAAGCTTACAGAGGTGAATTTTTAGTTTTTATTGAGAGAGAGAGAGAGAGAGAGAGAGAGAGAGAGAGAGAGAGAGAGAGAGAGAGAGAGAGAAACCCAGCCCATGGAGGGAGGAATTAGGCTCTGGGCAGGGTAGTAAGATGCAGAGAAATTCAAAATATGGTTCAGTCCATAGGGACTTCTGGGGATTGAATTCAGGTCGCCACCTTTACTCATAGGAACCTTCACATGCTGAGCCATCTCATAAGCCTACAACCTTTTCGTTTTCACAGGAAAACTATCCAGACAAGACCAGACCCAACGCCAGGCAGGCTAACTTCAGGGTGCATGTTACTGCTTCTGGACCAATTATCTAATTGGCCCATGACAAGAAAGAACAGGCCTGAATTATATTTTATACAACTTTGCAGTTGAGCATATGCATGGGTAAAATCTTCAGATTTTTATGATATTTCCTGTCAAAGCCTAGATTACTTTGTGGAATCCATTCTATTTTTTCCCTTAGTAATTAGCCATGGACATTTTAAAATGAAACCAGACCAAAAAATACTTCCTAGAATTCCCTTTTCTGACAAGTGCATTTCAGGAGCCTGGTTCAGGACTCAGAAGAGTCATCTTACTCTTCTCTGTACCCTTTGATTTCCTCACCAGGACGTCATCCTTGTGCCCACTTCTGACAGAACTTGGGAAGGAGGCTGCATAAGAGGCAAGCAAATACAAACACTTTAATTTTGAGGCTATATATAAATATGACCTTGAGTTAGACTATGTTTTGGCACATGGTTTTGTGTTTGTGTGTACATGTATAAGTGTGGAGGAATGTCATAGTTAGATGCTGGTGCCAACTTGGTAGCTATAGACTTTGAGCTTGGGGCTGTTGGTTGAGTTAAGCCAGAGCAAGTCTGTAGATGATTGTCTAATGGATAGGAAAGAGATAGCCCATGGTTAGGAGCATTAGACCCTGCACAGGTGAATAAGGGGGGAAATGATTGGGAAAATTAGCATCCTTTGGTATACTTGGCCAGACATGCTAGTGAGCCTCTTGGCAGTCCTGTGGATATGGTGTGATCAGGTCCTTCTGTCCTTGGTATTGGTGTGAACTGGTCTACCAAGTTGGGCAATAAATTATAACCGGACAATGGAAAACCAGAATAAAACCCCTATTCACTTTAAGCCATTTGGTCATGAATTTATTGGCACAATGTAAGTAACTACAACAAAGGAGTATCATTTTTTCACACAACAAACATTTTCAGTATTCCCTTGGTTCTGAGCTTTTTAAAGAATATATGACTCATTGCATCCTTTCCTCCGAGAAGCTCCTGGATTAATTAATATGCAATTGGTTCCATATTCTGGATTTCTGCTACAAAATCTAAACTTAAAAGGAATCATTTCTTCTTTCAGTCTTGTACCTATTTCTTTCTGGAAATTCTTTTTTTTTTTTTTATTAAAAATTTAATTATACATTTTAAAAATTTTTTACCAGTTCCCTCCCTCCCCCCTCTTCCTCTTTCTGGAAATTCTTTAATATGACACCCCCTTCTCATGTCTTAATTTTCCAAAATTTTGACTTGAATTTCTGACTTCCTTGTATTTATTTATCTCTTATTCCTCTCCTTTCTCTCACACAGCACATGGCTTTGGGGTCTTTTCTTATTGTCTTTACATGAGTGTCATGGTTGGAGTCTGAAATGTGCCTGTGGACTTATGGCTTTGAACACTTGCTTCCTGACTGGTCGAACTGTCGGGGAAAGCCATGGAATCACTGGGCCTTGCCAAGAGAAGCAGGTCACTGGGCATGGGTCAGGAAGGTGACACTCATGTGTGCGTTGGATCTGCATTCTTTGTCTCCTGCTCCTCGAGCCAGGGTTGCACATTCTACTCGTACCTCTGTGAACTCTGCTGTGGCTTCCTTCTAGGATGACGTGTGTCCTCTGAAACCGTGGATCAAAATAAGTCTTTCTTCCCCTTGATTTTTTTCATTCAGTTGTTTGGTCATGGCAATGAGGACAGTAACTAACACAATGGGCAGATTTATTTCTTCCATAAACATCTCTGTTTGGGCAATCTCCATGCTGGCGGTCTTTGTAGTGGGTTGTTCCCATCAGAGCAGGCTAAGTGGATGTCTTAGGTGGCAGGCCCAGTATTCTGGACACAGTTTCCTGGACACATCTCCTTTGTGATGATTATGCCATTTGAGATATTCATCTCAATGTTGACTTTCTCTTCAGGATGCTGAATTTCACAAGTAGACCACTCATATTTTCTACTCTGTACCATATCAGGACACAACAGAGTCTGCATGGTGCGTGTTGTCTAATGTTTGTTGGATTAATAAATACTTGAAAGACTCAACTCACCTGCCTTTCCAGCTCTCATCTTTAGGAGTCCTTTCTTTCCTGACCTCTTCTGGCAGGTAAAAATTACACCACTCACTTGTGAATTAATCCTATGTTTTTCTGAGAGTCTCTCTTAGATTGCTGCTATTTAAATCTTATTGTGCTATTTAATACCTTTTCTATGTTCCCATCTAGATTGTGAACTCCTTGGAGGTATAAGAAAGATTTTTATAATTCTGGGTGTCCTCAGAGTACCTCCAATGGTACTTTGACTAATTCTAATTCCTCCTTAATAATATTGGTCCATGAACTGTTAAAGCTTTCCAACAGCAGTGAGCGAGAGCGCCCCACAAAGCACAGATTACATTCCCATTGCCTTTCACTCTCCATTTCCTCCAACATTAGGAACATTGCGTGATAGCAGGTCTTCAGAGAAACTGTTTTGTTTCTCAAAGGACTCTAAAGAAACTCTTGGGGAGGAGGCCTGGAGATGGGATTTTTTCTTATAGAAACACAAAATACAGTGTCTGAGGAAATCTTTGTTTTGGAGCTTCTGTATCTTAGCTTGTAAATGTGGGTGTGCTAGTCAGCTCTTTTGCTGTGAGAAAACACCCGAGTAATTAACTTGCAAATTGAAAAGGTTGATTTTGACTTAGAATTTTAGTCCATTCTCATTTGATCTTGTTGATTTGTGTCTGTAGCAAGGAAAAATATCATAGCAGGGACACGTGGTGGAGTGAAGTTGGTCATTTCTTGATTTTCAGGAATGAAGGAGGGTAGGATGGAGAAAAAGGAAGGAAAAGGGAGAGGAATAAGAGGAGAAGGAAGGGGAAGAGGAAGAGTAGGAGGAAAAGGAGTAGGAAAAAAAGAGTCAGAAGAAGAGAGGGAGGAGGAAAAGGAAGAAAAGGAAAAAAGAGAGATGAGAGGAAAAGGAAAGGAGAAGAAAGAAGAGAGGAAGAAGAGAGAAGAGGCTGTGGACCAAAGCCATAGTGAGCCACCTTCCTCCTATGTGGCTCTACCTCTCATAGAGTCTCAATGGCCTCTCAGTATTGCCAGCACAGGCCCAACACACTAGGCCAAAGAAAAGCTGACTGATGTACTCGTGTTTACAGATAAGGACCAAAATGAAGATTTCCACCAGCTGTAATGGTGATTCCCCTGATAGATTTTTGGAGAATAGGCAACACTATCAGCATATATATGTATGTTAGGCCATCAACCCAAGTTTGCTGCTGTAGATGTGAGGACTTACCATATTATAATAATTTGAATGAGCTCCAGAGGAAAAAAGATCTGTGGATATGGTTCTTTCCGTTTCCTTTAGTAATCTCTTCACATAGCAGCATGTATGTACAGATATTGCTACAGGTGTTTTACATATATCGACCCACTTGAGCTTTAAAACAATTCAGTTAAATACATTGTGTGATTATCTACTTTTCAAAGATGAAATCATTAAAGCTCACATATTGCCCAGTGTTGCAGCTAATAAATGGTAGAACTGGAGCTACACCCCGTGCCCTGGATACAAGATTCATGTACTTAACAGTTACGTCACGGACAACCTGTTAAGCGTCTCCTCCTCATCAAGCATGAGCAGTGCACTAAAGGTTAGAAGATGAGGAAGTGCAGTCTCTGACTTAATGGCTTTTCTAGTTTAATGTGAGATAGAGGGAGGTAGACAGACAAATCAGTGCACAATTCCTGATTAATGTAACAGGGAATGTAACTAGTCTGGTCTTCTGTTTCACTTTGCCTGAGATAGTCATACTGGTTACTCTTATGTATTACTGTGAGAGAATACCCCAAAGCAAAGCAACTTAAGGGAGAAAGGGGAGATTTATTCAGGTTATGATTCCAGATGGGAGATATAGTCTTTCAAAGTGGAAACAGCACGGCTGGTGGCAGAAGCTGGAGACAGGCTAAGTCGTATCCATCCGGGAGGCTGAGAGCTGTCAGACTGCCACCTGCTAGAGCAGACTTCTCCCAGAAGTAGGGTAGGACTAATTTACATCACAGCCCACCCCCTGTGACTGCCTTCCTCCTACAAGGCTCCACCTCCTAAAGGTGCTGTGACCCTCCCAAACACTTGAGTCTGTAGGGAACACATTTCAAACCGTGACAGTAGTCCTAGGTGATACCATCACACATTGTTATGAAAAGTGTTGTCGCTGACATTCAACAATGTGCTGACTTGGATGATATGTTAATGTGGTCTAACACTATCCAGGGAAGACATTTTGGGACCTCCAAATAGAGAGGTTTGCCTTTCTGGGATAGCGCTTACCTTAGAGATGAGACACAGTTTGGTGGGTAGGTAAAGGACATTTGAAGCAGGAGGGAATGTTGATGTTGTAGCTTAGAGGTTGTTGGGAGAGGGGTCCCAGGTGAGGGCTCCCTCATGAAGGAGAGTGTTCCTGAATAGAGGCTCAGACTTTCTGCAGAGCCTTAAGGTGACCACCAAGGCTTTGTGAGTCTCCTTACTGATGTGCCTTCCTGTTAGGGCGGCAGGAAGAGCTAATGATAAGCCATGGAGAGGAAGATGCACTTTCTATTCAGAACTCTCTAACAGTGAGTAATATGACATCAATTTTGTTTGTAAAATGTCTTCCTATGTCCAGAAAATGTTTGTAATGCTGCTAAATTTGCCAATGATCATTAGGCATGTTTGATATCTAAAGATAGGCATGAAAATACCTAATAATAATTTTTCTATTAAAAAATTTCTGCAGTAAAATATGCACACACACACATATATACAATTTCTATTCTACAGATTCTATAAAAATTGATGTTTAATTAGCTTTCTCCTCCTCCTCCTTCTTCATCTTTTTCTTCTCTCTCTCTCTTTGCACATGTGGAGTCCAGAAAACAACCTTGAGTGTTAGTTCTTGTATCTCCACCTTGCTCGAGGCAGGGTTTCTGTGTTGCCATGTAAGCCAAGCTCCTTGGCCAGCGAACTTCCAGATTTCCCATTTCCAGCCTCCCATGTTCAGTAGGGATACTGGAGAATTCCAGAAGCTGTGCTACTGCATTGCTGCATCAGGCTTTTATGTGGGTTCTTGAATCGAATTCAGTCATCAGGCTTGCATAGTAAACACTTTAATCTGGTGAACCGTCTCCTCAGCCTTCTCTTATGTCTCTTAATTATTCTCCACTCCGGCCTAATGTGTAGAAGGTGGAAACTGCTCATAACTATGACTAAAGAAAAGTTAAGAACAGTAGCCATACTTCTCCATCAAAGAAGGTCTGTCTGCCTGAAGTCTACCATCCCCATTTCTACACGATGAATTGTTTTCTTAAGACTCTGGAATTCCAACATCAGGACCACAGAGCAGCGCATCCCTCCATCAGCTGGCCCTTGCCTGATACAACCTCTCCCACCAATCCATCACTCCCATGCTCTTTCCTGCTGCTTCAAATGTCCTTTCCTGGCTGCGGAGCTGCTTCTCATCCGAAAGACAGCCAATGAAGACCACCCCAGAAAGTTGGGCCTCCATATTTCAAGCCCTCAACTTTCACCCTTCTTCCAGAGTTCACACGAGTCACTTTCTTAGGATTTTCCCTCTGGAGAAAATCATCCATTGGGAATAGAAATGGGCTGGATTGGTGGCCTGGACTGACTTTGTGTGGAAGTAGAGAGGTCTATCATTGTATGTATGAGATTGATATACATGGATCATGTATTAATTGGAAAACAGGAGCATGTATATAGCCTCTCACAGTGCAAGACAAAGCTGGGGCGTGGGCAGGAGCAAGAGTTTGCTCTTCCCACGATGTCATGTCCACACACAGAATTGTCCATTTGAGTCTAGGCTTTCTTAGTAAAACTTCAAGGTAATTTGGGTTAGTCAGAGGATACAATCTATTTTATTTAAACTTAGTTATTTTATTATTTAAAAAATTAGTGGCACAAAGAAGAAACTGCATAGGGTATAAGAGTACTCCTAGCCTACATAGTATTCCATAACAACAGGATTTACTTGTAAGCAAAACCATTATGCACAGAAGTTGAGGTTGGCTTTTCTGAGGTGCCTTTTATGTTTTCCTCTATTTCAACCCCCTCCCACACATCTGTCTCTCTTCCCCTTCCTCTGCCTTTCAAGTCAATCACTCTAATTATTAACTTTGTAAATGAAGCTCTAAATAAGCTATTTAAGTTCATTCCTATTAGATGGGACAACAGATTAGCAATCCAGTGCCACCTGGGGCGGGAGAGTGTTGGGTTTCCAAGCTAATGCCTCATGCATGTTTTATGCCTCAGATTAGCAGCTAATGTGGCCATTGATCATCTTGTGTCACCAGAGCTGCAAACCTGCTGCTTTGTGCTAATCCTTTAAGAAACCTGTCTCCAAATCAGCATTCAAAGTCAAGACCAAATTTCCAGTCTGAAGAGGAGGTCATACATGCTTTTTGGTGGGGGTCATGAATGTTTTGCAAACTATCTGTCTTCTTTATAGATAAATAGGGTATAATATATCACTGGAATTAAGTTGGGTTTGAGAAATTGCCAAGGTAAAAATGTTTACAAAATGTCAACTCAGAAATACTTTTATACCCTATGTAGTTTCTTTTTTTTGTGCTACTAATAAGAAAATAAGTTAAAAGTTATCATTTTAAAGTCCATTCAATTCATATTTGAATTACCTAAACATTTACCTCATTAAATGGGAAATTGAGGACATTTTTGCTTCAAGTTATAAAGCTCTGTCATTAGAGTGGTCCAGTGCAAATCTTAGCCTGTTCACTTCAGCAACTATGACCTTAGAGAAGTTATTACCGTCTCTGCTTCGGTTTTTTATTGGAAACATGAGGGTGAGAATCAAGGCAACACATGCCAAGTGTTTAGAAATGTGTCTGGCACTCAATAAATATTTAAACGAGTAGCTGTGCTCATAGTCAGTCATCTTGGTAGAAATTTGATGAATGAAACTCTCACTGATGAAATAACATCATTAGGAGTGGAAATTGGTCACGATCTGGTTGCAAAAAATTGATGGTGGGATGACATGTGAATCTTTAAGAAAAGACACTTTCAGTTTCCTTAGCATCCAGACAGTAACCATCAACCAAGCCTGGGGTGGAGGGAAGAGTAGAGGACACTAAACAGACCCCAGACCTAGTGACCATCTCAATCCGGCTCAGGGATACCAAACTTGCCGCCTAGGGAGAGGAAAGTTCAATCTTGATTTTTTTTTTCACTGTTGTTCATCCTGAGATATGTGGTTTATCTCTCTGCTACAGCTCTTAAGTGGAAAAACTGGGAATTCATGCCAATGTTTTTCTCTGGTCTCCTGCTTCTTCTATGTATATTTCTGGCAGATTTCTACAAGAACAGTTAGGAGAGCCAGAACCTCTCTGCTGCTGCTGCAGCGCAAGGCATGCTGGGCCTGGGCTTGCCTTCAGCTCTCCTCGTCTCGCAGCGCTGTCGCAAGAGTCTGGAGAGTGGTAGGCAGCCATGTGAGGCTTTGAATGTTTCCCTGGCTTCCAATCCCCTCCTGAGTTTCAGGCTGAAGAACAGAGGTTCTGGCGATCAGGGAATATTTGTTTCAACAAGAAAGTCTCTCAAGTATAACTGAACAAGCCACGGCAAAGTGAGACTTGGATGATTTGGATTAGACAATTATGCTTGAAAGTGCATTATGGGCAACATTTCCCATAGAGTTTGTTTTTGGCTTCTTTGCTTTCACCCTTTAAGGGATTGAGTTGAAGTTGTGTCACAAAACCTGCAAATCTATTGCAGAATTAAATTACTTTTCTTTGCTCTTTCCTTTTGAGAATACTGTGGTGGACTTTAAAATGCTTCGAGGAATGATTTCCTTACAAGATACCGGTTATTTTTCTGATTCAACTGATTTTTTACATGAAATGGATTTTAGCTTTATAAATATGTTTACACTTGTGAATTACACTCTTATTTTTAAAGCAGCAGTCAGAATTCATTGAGAACAACTTTCTGTAGATACTTTGCTCCCATGTTGAATACAGAGTTAAGATCTTTGTCAAGACATCAAACACGTTTCATATTCAGACTGCTCAATGCTGTAAATGTGACATGCTTATTTATCTTGAAAAATAAATAAGGTCGGACTTCCATAAATAAAATTACAATATTTAAATTTCTGAAAAGAGTGTTCTAAGATTTAAGATGCTAATGGGTTCATTAGTTCATAGAGCCAAAGAAAATATTAGGTATATTAGATAATGAATGGAAACTGAGCTCATTATGTTAAGTGAAAACCACGTAAAAAGAGACAAATATTGTATGTTCTTACTACTATGTAGACTCTAAAACAATAGTTCTCAAAGAAATAAGTGTCGACATAATTCAGAATACCAAAGACTCTATAATATTCATCTGGAACCAGACCAGCCAAACCTCTCCCTATCTTAAAGCTCAGGAAACCTTGTAGAAGAAGGGGCGGCAAGATTGTAAGAGCTTAAATGTCAGAAGGACCAACAATATGCAAGATACTCCACACAAGTCAGGACTGCCACAGCTAGTATATAGCCACAATGAGATTGGACCTTGCCTGACCTGCACAATGGCTTACATGTCAACAAACCCCCAAAGTCTAGCACAGATCACAGGAGAGAAGTCTTCAGGCAGTTGGATCCTTAGAGGCAAGGGGCTAAATAATCATAATAGAGTTCCCATACCAGCAGGCAGCCCAAGAAGGGGCCCCAAGCTATGCTACTAAGTCCTGAACCCTCATTAGTATAGACGACCCGAGGGAAATTCAGCAGCCACATAAACAAATGTCCTGGAGGATGGGAGGGAGAAAGCAGGAAGCACAGAGAGAGGAGGAAGAAAGGAAAAGGGGTGGAGGGAGAGTGGGAAGGGGGCAGAGTACAATGGGGGACAACAAGGGAGAAGGAAAAGGGGAGGGAGAAAAAGGGGGTACCCATTGAGCTTTCAACTAGGCAAAAAATGTATTAAAAGTAAGAAACATAGCTTCTAAAGGCTAAGAAGAGTAGGAGTGAGGGAAGAAGAGAAGACAGAAAGGTGGCCAGTAGATATGAAATGATAACTAGGTGGGGGAAAGAGGCTCTGGTGTAATATTGCCAAGTAAGGTGGCTATGAATAGTAAAAACATGCTGTGTATCTCCAAAAAGTTAGAGGACAGGATCCCTAATGTTTTCACCACAAAGTAATGAAAATCTGAAGGTGAAAACATGTTTAACCTTATTTAAATATTGCATATCATATATATCTGTTGAAAAAAATTAATATATAATGGATGTGTCATGGTTAGGCACAGGTGTTAACTTGACTGTTGAGGGTGTGAGCTCTGGGCACATCTGTAGAGAATTAGTAGTTGAATTAAGCCCAGAACGAACCTGAAGGAGATTGTCTAGCTGATGGGGAAGACCCAGCCTATGGTGGGTGGATTAGGCCCCGGAATAAATCACAGAGAGCTGGTTGAGAGAGTGGGCATCCTTCTGTACATTTGGCCAGACATGCTGGTCTGGCAAGTAAGGATTGTCCATCTCTCAGCTGTTATGTGGTGATGGTGTGGTCAGTTCCCTCGGCCCTGGTGTTGGTGCGTGCTCTCCTGTCAAGCTGGACTGAGAACTGTAGTCGTAAGGAAATAAACCCCTTGTTCCTTTAAGCAGTTCGATGGTCATTTATCAGCAACCATGCAGTGGAACTGCAACAGGATGGCACCCACAAGTTTATGTTTTTTAATGTAGAGTTAAGATTTTAGTTTAAATTAAAAGTAAGTCAAAACAAAGCTGTCTGCAGTAGTTGAAGATGAAATACTGCCTCTGGTACGAGTGAGGGCAAGAACAGTCTAGAAGTTATGTCATAGAGCACAGGCTGTGCATACACACTTCTGGTTATGAATTGAGATTTTTTTTTCTATTTCCAGGACCCTTGGAGAGTGGCTTAAGTTTTTCTTTTGTAAAACAAGCATAAGAATAATATCTGCCTCTGAGGGGTGTTGGTAAGGTAGGAAAAAGTAGCTCACATGAAGAGCCTGGAGTTTCCACAGCAAACACTTGATGTGGCTCATTAGAATTGCTCAGGAATATAATAAAACTTCCTTGACCATCTTGGTAAGACTAATAATATACTCTTCTGGGACTGCTGATAATTTTTGAATCTAGCGTTGCTACATCACCTGGACTGACAGTGTCTGTGATGCCTAACAGTTGTTGGCTGGCATGTCATTTTCCCCTTTTCTTGCTGTGTTATCTGGTCCTGGCACATTCACGGTTGCTTTAGTAGAACAGCCAGGATGATGAGGCCTCTTCCTTTCTTAATGAGTGCTATGAGCAATGATGGTAGTGGTTTTAGTAGAGCCAAGGGCAACACCACTCCATCCAGACATTAGACTGGATGACCCAAGTGCAAGGCCACAACTGAACCCAAAGATACAATGTACAAAAGATAAACATACATTCTACAATTTATTCCAAAATTTTATATAGCCATTCAAGTGTTGACTTGGGAAAATTATCCCAGAGAATTTTCTAGATTTAAAAATCAGAATAAGATGATGAGGTGGTTCTGTTTTGTGTCTGAGTTTTCTATTGATGCACATGCATATTAGGCCAGAACTTCTCTGGTTCCTAGGTACTTAAACCATGTTCTCCTACATGGAAAGACAAATGTTGATTGGCTCACACATTGGGAAAGTGGGTACTGCCAAACATTGCCCTCACCTTACATGAGCTGTTGACTGAGGCCTTTGTGACCTTGGTGTTTTGTCATTAATTAAAGCAGCATATAAAGAACATATCTCTGCATAAGCAGAGAGAAGGTTTCTGTGTGTAGTGGCTGATTCACATTCATAAGTCTGGCATTTGGGACTCTGAGCCAGGAGCATTACCCAGCAGCCCGAGGATAGCTTGAACTACATAGTGAGTTCTAGGTCGTGCTACACTGTGGTGTCTACAAACAAACAAACAAACAAAGAGACAGACAGAGAGAGAGAGAGAGAGAGACAGAGAGAGAGAGAGAGAGACAGAGAGAGAGAAAGAGGGAATCTTCAACATTTTTTATGTATACAAAACCAAGATCTAGATGGTGAAACATCTACATGGCCTAGGGAGCAAGCAGCACAGTATGCAGGCAGAACAATACGACCGACTGGAGTGTGGAAGAGGAGAAGCTTGCAGTCAGCGGCCTCTCTGCCTCTGTTGTTTGCTTATAACAGGCAGAGTCCAGTTTTTGCAACATCTGAATGCTGGAAAAAAGATTCCTGCTTCTGGAACTGTCTGACAGGAAGTAGAATGAGCATAAGAATGCAAAGGCAATGGTCATCCACAAAACATTTCTTACAATTGTGCAAGAATCTGAGAAAGTAGACCCTTACCTAGTGGGCCACTGATGCTTGATTTGGAGGAAGCTTCCTTAGAAGGGTTCAGATCATAACACTGCCGTAAGGCCAGCTGAACAGTGGTAGGCAGGCCTTTGAAACGTGGAGCCTGACAACCTGGAAAATGTTCTTTCTTTTGATAGATTGTGCCATATGGTGGTACCCCGGAAGCTGTGCTCTGTGTTTCTCTAGTCTGCCAATGCCAGCACTGCCTGGGGCACAGAGAGTGTAGAATGCTCTGTGGAAATCTGATGAGGAATGAATTTACAGTTACACAAGTTCTCATGCCCAGACAAAATGATTGCTACAACACAGAATGAAGAAGAGACTTTCTTTAAGGAGATGAGCTGAATCTCCTCTCACTGGGCTGGGTTCATGCTCAGCCTGAGCAGCCTTTCTTTCCAGTGTGGCCTCACAAACTGGTTGCCGAGACCAGATGATGTGGCAGGAGTTGGTATCTGTCGTGGCTTCCCCAGGTTCCAGGAAACTGTAACTGACTGTGGAATATGGGAGATTTCTTTCTGCCTGTAGAAAGAATTTCATTTTTAGAGCGTAGACACTTCTCTGATCTATTACTGTATCATATGACTGTTAGGGGTAGAGGTGTGACTGTTAACCTTCAGGGTGAGTCTCACATCTAACTCCAAGGCTACAAAACCAAACCAGCTTACTACCATTGTTGAATTTATGCTTTCCAGAATACCAAGGGCGTAATGCTAGGGGAAGGCTGATATGTCTTTATTTCTGATTTGAAAGATGTTTTTGAGTACATTTTTCAAGACAAATAAAAAAAAAGGACAAGATCACACTAAACTTAATTTAAAACTTAGGTTGAATGAATGCATTTCTACCTTTCTTTCAAGACTCAATTGTTAGCATTCTCGCCCTTTCAGCTGTTTTTTAATTTAACAATTTGTCCACTTGATGTCATCCATTCAGAAATATGAAAACCATTAGACATGTTGGTATGTGGGATTAATAATAGGCACTTATTTCAAGAACGAGAAGCAATAGGGAGTAAAAGTGACTTTGTTAATATGTTATTTATAGATATTTTAGGATTTTCATTTCTTCTACCACTAAAAAGGGTTAATTTTCTTTTTAAAAGAGCACAACCATATTCTCACTATTGTATGCATGCGGTGGACTTGATGGTTGATCACAACATCAGAGGTAACATTCCATTTGAAGTCCTAAGACTCTTTCATCTGCCATAGACAAGGGACATAGATGTAGGGAAGTGTGGATTCCCAGCACAATGTCTAATGGTCAGTTCATTTCTGGACCATTGTTCACCACTGTGAACAGTGGCGTGTCAGTCAGGAGAGGGAAGTCAGAATGTGTTAGTTTAGAAACTTCCAAAAGGAAGACCTTGAAAGGACCAGGAAGTGTTATGTTGAGGAAAGGTGATCGGAAGGAACGTGGTTGTCCTTTTCATCCGTTTGAAGGCATGTCACAGGTAGAGGCATTTGATTTATTTTGTGCTGCTCCAACAAATTTTTTCAGGCCCAGGAGATATAAACATCAAATTCCCTGAATGGGAAATGTCCAAAAGTTGTGCGTGTAGCCTAGAGAGAAAATGAGCATCTTCCCTTCTGAATTGCTTCAGCACAGGCTGTCAAGCGAAGTGGCCACGCCCATGAAATCTGCCATCGGAATGCGAGGATGCCCTTCTGGACCGCGTCTCTGCTCCTCACTAGCTGAGAGCCCGCGGAGAAACTGCAGCGTGGGTTTCAGCCACTGTCTCATAAATCCTCATGGATGTCCACGGGTGTAAAACAGCAAAGTGGGAACTCAGGCAGGTGTTAGCATTTCTTATAACTGTCGTATAAAATGCTGGAGAGAGGATTTCTGTGTGGAGTAAAAAGATTTGTGGAAGCTGCTTTGCATCCTAAGACTGTTGCTACAATTATGTGTAATGATACTGTTAATTCTGTGAGGGACCTTCGAGCCTGTAAATCACAAGATACCTTCGCAGAGCATAAATATAACATATCTCACTGAGTCACTATAAATACAAGTCATGTGCAAAGGGAGATAAATAAGAAAAAGAAAAGAGATAGGTTTGTATTTAGATAGGCTGATACAGTGATAGCTCTTCTGAAGAGACTGGCCTAAGTGTTAATTTTGGCAGTTCCTAATGGCCATTCTATCCATGAATTATAGTGTACATAAACAGCATAAGGTATTTTATGCTAATTCTTGAGAGTGGTTTTTTAAATTTCATGTGAGCAAACCAGGCATATTGTTAGCAATATAATTTAAGCTAAATTGAGCTCCTAGTAAATTGCCAATGGTTTATTATTATTCACTGGAATACATTTACCCAGCTAATGCAATAGTGTAGCTTTTTATTATATGTTAATAGTTTAATAGTCAAAGTTAAATGCTATTAATAAAATACTCCAACTAATGGGCCTTGTTTGTAGGATTCTATGGGTTTCTTCGACATTTTATTAGTAAAGTTAAAAAATTACATGTCACGAAAAAGGAATTCTATTGGTCTAGTAACAAATCCTACTTTTAGAATTCTTCTATTAGAACTTGCTTCTCCATTTGTTTTATGGATTTTTGTTTATTTCTCTTACCACGTAGTCAGAGACATATTTTAGAGTTTGCAAATATTTTTTAAAGGGCTTTGACAATTTTAAGTCTGTGTTTGGAAGTGCTGTGCATACTGATTAAGACTGTGCTATTTTTCATATGATTGATTACTTTGTCCTTTTAAGAAAATTCCTTCATGCCTTCAGATATACTTTAATATTAGTATAGTTACATTATTTAGTAAATATTTTCATGGCATTTTTTTTCTATTTTCATGTGCCTGGGGGTGGTGGTAGTGGTGGTGGTGGTGGTAGTGATGGTGTGTGTATGTGTATGTGAATCTGAGGTTGATATTGCTCTTCTAATGTATTCCTTTTATGAAGGGTTTTTATTAAACCTTAAAAAAGTCTCTTAAAAAGGGCTAGTATAGCAATCAACTTTTTCAGGGGTGGTCAGGAATTGGGAGGGAATGGTGGATGGGGAAAGGAGGCCTGGTAGAGGTGGGATGGGAAAGTAGATGTGGGGGACAGATGTTGGGGTGGGGAAGGCCAACAAGCATATATGCTGTGGGCAGGGTACAATTCCCTTCATAGACTGCAGACCCTGATAACTCTCACCAGATGCAAAGAAGCCCATGGTAAGCATCACATCATTCTTCTGAAAGTGGGTGAGGCAGTCACATAAGCAGGTACACAGGACCTGGGCGGGCCTAAAAAGATTGTCAGCTTGTGGAAGGGCACAGGCATCTATTGGGCAATTGGCTCAGCCTCATCTGCAGTGACAGTGGGGCACTGCAGGGGACAGTGGACCGGGGTGGGGGAGAGGGGAGACTTGGCTTGGACAGGTTGTCCCTGAGGCAATTGTGGGTGAGTGGTATGAATTTGTAGATCTTTGGGATGATCGTATTTCCTTTGGGAAATCCCGTGAGGGAAGACTAAGTTATAGAGACAGTTTATAGGTTTTTGCTGTGGGGATGGCTGCCGGGAATACTTCTATTGGGACAGAGCTGGGTCTGAACTCTGAGATAATGGAGAGTGTTGTCCTTGTGGCTCTTGCAGGTACAGGCTGAAGAGGTGAGCGCTGCTATCACTTGCTTCCCTTGGGAGTAAAGTTTCAGGGTCAGTCTAGTGTAGAACCTCAGTTGCTGAACTAGGCTTGTTCTTGCCAAAAGATTCTCTGAACAATTCTCTGTGTGTGTTAGGATCCCCTTGCTGCAGACAAGCCCTTTAACAAGGTCTCTCTTGCTGACTGTAGCCATCTTGCATGTGGAGTGTTGGGAGACTGTCATGCTAGGTAATTTTTGATTGAATGTTAGACACCACATAAAATCTACAAAGGTTCTAAATGATCTAATATCCTCCCAGCAGAGATGATTTATATTTTCATTTACTAGGAAGATACAGACTTATAGTCTTTTGCATCAAACATGTAAGATTATAAATAGAGCTTAGCTTCTTTTCTTTTTCTTTTTTTTTTTTTTTTGACCATGAATAGTGATTTTTATTAGGGCAAGTGCGGGTGTGCTCTGGGGCTCATCACTTGCAAACGTGAATAGGACATGGGGTACTTGTGTCTACACCGGCCGCTCCCGAGGTCTGGTCACAAAATGCTACCACAGCGGGGGTAGATCACCTTCCCTTCTCCCAGGAGGAAAAGCTTCAGTCTTAGGACCATCAGGTGGAGTTTCCTCCTCCAGCTGCTTAACCTCCCGATCCCAACTTTCCATCCTCAGTTTCTTCCACTGTTCTCTCTTGGAAAAGTAGTCAGGATACATTGCCTTCTCAGAAGGATGCCAGTATTCTAAGGCCCATTCTGGAACCTGTGGACACACCAGGCAGGACTCCAGGTGGCGCAGCGCCCGCTTATAGAGCCGCAGCACCTTCTGCTGGTGCGTCAGGTAGGCCGCAGGAGCGCTCAGCGCCATGGCGGCCCGTTCTCCTTCGGC
This sequence comes from Typhlomys cinereus, assembly GCA_023101885.1. Classification (NCBI taxonomy): domain Eukaryota; kingdom Metazoa; phylum Chordata; class Mammalia; order Rodentia; family Platacanthomyidae; genus Typhlomys; species Typhlomys cinereus. Next base: position 5,050,583 of record JALPQD010000057.1, on the reverse strand, counting down.
GCCCGCAGCTTCTTTTCTTAAATCAGGTTGCTCTCAGGCAGAACTATAACCTTGGCTGAGTTGGTTCAAAACCCTGGACCACTCTGATCCAATCTGTGTTGAAATGGGATTGCAGTTTTGTCAAGACTCATTCTACTACTAACCTTGAGTTTTATACATGTCAATTGAATACCTGGCAGGTCTTTGTCTCAATACCAACCACAGAGAGTTCCACCATTTGTCAGAGATTTTTAACACAGCTTTTTATGAAGTCCTAGATAACATCATAGTTTGATAAACACAATGTGGGACTGGAAACATGTTTGAGATATTTAGAATCTCCACTCTTGCCATTCTGGATCTTTTGTTCTCAGGCCTTGAAGGTTCCTGGTTGGGGGAGATCAGGATACTAAACCTGAAAGCTATGTCCATAATCAACACATGTTATCAAAGAAAAAGCTGCCTCAGGCCTTCATCTCATTGCTGAAAGTTTTCTGGTCTTGGATTTATTTCCTCTCTTTCTGGTTGTTTTCACACTGTGGTTTATTATCACAACCGCCGTAAATTATTTGGAATCCTTCTACTTCCCTCATTAGGGCATTTGCCTGTGACAAATTATTTCCTCTTTCCACAAAGCAGAAATATGTATATCTACCTCAAAACAAACAAGCAACAGCAACAACAAAAACCCAGACTTCTGGTCCTCTACTTCAAACATGTAAGATATAAACCGAGCCTTGATTTTTTCCTTAAGGTAGGTGGACCTCAGGCAAACTGTCACCTTGACTGCCTAAATTGGTTCCAATGCTAAAATGGCTGTGACTGTTGCATTCTGGCATCTCTGATGCTGACTGAAGAGATGGAGGCTGTTCCAGCTGATGTTATTTATTTATTTTTTTACTTTCTCCATTTCATAATGTCTGTAGCTATTCTAAGACATTCTAAGTCCAAGAGTCTAAAGTATTCTTTTCAACTTTTGGTGAGAGTTACCCGTTGTCTGTCTTTATGCATATGCTAGGATTTTTCTGCCTTTTGTCAACAAGACAAAACTTATTTTATTTATGTTGATTTTTTATAGAATCTGCTGTGGAACTGGCTAATAACTTGGGTGAGTTACAAGCAAAGGTGTGGTAACTTACATCTTGCCACACCAAAATTATATTTCTATTTTAGCAGGATTTGCTTGTATCTTTTGCTCCAAACTGTTTGGTATATGGGCAGGGCTCTCACATTAGAGGAGGGTGAGGCAGAGGGAGATGAGGTAGCACCTTCCTTATTACCATTCAAATCATGTCAACACTAGAAAGCTTATATGGTCTATTAATCCATCATTTAATCAACATTTATTGACTACCAACTACCTATAAGTCATTCTGAAAGCCTCTGCAAAAATATAGAATTCTCTTTATTGTAGTAAAAAGAGAACAAACAAGCACGTGACTAACTGTTCCATAAGGCTTAATGGAATAAGGATCCTGGAAGAAGAATAGATAAATAATATAACCTCATGGAGATGATTTCTTGTCAAAGAGTTTCGAGATTCCTTTATGGTCAGAGTGATTCTTTGGTAATTTTAAAAAATGGATGTGATTTCTGGTGAGGATGAACACAAGTGTTTTTCATATAAAAAAGCATCATGAGCAGATTCAGGGATGTTAGAAGTACAGAGACATTCTGTAGCAATGGCAGTTTACATTCAGAGACCACCAATGACCATTTCTTGGTGGTGTGTACAGATTGATCCTTGATTGTCTATAGCAAATGGCTGAGTTTGGATTGCTGCTGGATACCAGCAGGCACTGTGCTCTGAGCAGAGGCTGTTTCACTCTTTAGTAAGATTCTTTTAAGTTATTAACTAGAAATGAAGACATAATAGTGTCCTGCCTTCGGGGTTTCTCTCCTATTTCCAGATCATGCAAATCACACATTTTCAGCATTATGCAAGTATCTTAACATCTTGTCAGTGTTTATAACCCAATTGAATAATTCAGATTATGGGGGTAGGGGATAGATCAGTGATTGCCTGGAAGAGAGGGAAGAGTGTGGGAAGAATAAGGAAGGCTACATGGGATGCGAGGAAGCTGGACATGATGCTCTTGCTCACTGAGTCGAATGTGCAGATGCTTTCATTGCTATATACACAAACCAAAATGTATCCAGTTATGAAAAGCTACTAAAATAAAACTCACCGATTCCTGTGGAAATTATTTCACCTCTCATGTTGTCTAAGTGACTTTAAGAGACCAAAAACTTCCCATTAAATGCTATCTTTCAGAGGCTGGGAATATTCAGCAAATACTTGTTAAGTAGATGTAGTTAAGATATGCTCTGAGTTACATAAGATTTTGGACTTGCTCAATTATGTTAAATTACCAGTTTCGTCAGAATACTTTTCATTAACATATTTTCCTTATTGTATAGCCAACTCTGAGCGTGAACGCCCTTCAAGAACGTTTTTCTTAAAAAGGCATCTCCATTTGCATCCAAGAATAAACTGAAATGGAGCTACCAATTTTTGTAGGAATTTATGTTAGAAATGAAATCCATGAAAGGTTAGTAAACATCAAGAGACAGCTAAACATCTTGCTTGTAATATTTAGAGATAAGTTAGCTTCTAAAGGAATCCCACAGCATGTAATCCCATCTGGATATGTGAATTAATGTTATAGTGAAATTACTAACTTCTGCTTTGCCAACTGTTTATGAATACAAATGATGTCCATCACACACCAGTGGGAAGACTGATCTCATACTCTCTTTACTAGGTTTATGAGAGTAGTTTCTGAACAGTAATGAAAGGGAAAACTCAGAACTGAATGTGTGCATCCCTTTCAATTGCTTGGAGTGTCATCATTTTCAAATCTCTCTCTCGCTCTCTTGCTCTCTCTTTTTCTCTCTCTCTCCTCTTGCCTTAGAGGTCATTCAGAAGTTTCTTCTGCAAAAATTTCAACTCTGAGCCATTTGAGAAATTATGAGGGAGTTAAAATTGGAGTATGTCTTGGGGACTAGTCTGTCATTTTCTTCCCAGTATCCTCAATGGCATCACTGTCATGCATTAAAATGGTAAAAACATACATTACAGCAATCCCATAAACAGCCTTCTATATAAATGTAAACACAGAGGCTGAATTGCCTCAAACAGTGCGGCTCCCGCTCTTGAGTGGCGTTTTATATTCTCCATCCTTATTCATTCTGCAGGCTCCCTGCTGCACTGTGCCGCCTGCCTGCTTCCCTCACCTTAAAATAGTTGTTCGAGCAGCTGCAAATGTTCTCGATGACAATTGCTTTTGTGATTTACTCAAAATCCTGACAATTTTGCGGTCTGGAAGAATAAAAAGCCTAAGATCTCAGGGGATATCACTGTGCAGGATCATATTTAATCTTCCTGTGCTATCTTCCCTTAGTTTTCTGTTTCAGTACTCTGCCACGAGACTTGTGAAAGACACCCTCTGCCACCTCCCCCCTTTTGACAGGTATTATCTCAGAGCTCTGTTCTTTTATTTCATTTGGTAGCCAATACATCTCACGATTTTCTTTGCCTGTGTTCACTGAGAATAATAGATATGCTTGCAGCTTACAAAGTATAATTTACCTTCTTGCATTCATGTTCTAAGTTACCATTAAGCTAGCTGCTGAATATTTGATGATTTGAAAAAAATGCAGTCATTAATACTGGTCTATTTTTTTTTTTTTGCTGGAGGATGGCAGGAAAGTGGGTAAGTTAAGAAGGAATAGCTGAGCTGGGGTCTGGAGGGTCTATGTTTACGATAAATACAGAGAGACTCCCAAATTGTCAAGACTGTCAGTGTGGTCTTGTAATATCTTGGCAAGAAACAATTGCATTGTGTTACATTGTGTAACTTTAAAAAGTCACCATTTTCCCACCTGCAAATTACTGAAGAAAAAATGTTTTATAACTTGGTGGTAAGTATACAAATATTTATACATACCACACACTTGACATTAGCATAAAGATGAAAAAATGTGTCCAAACAAATCAAGCGCACTTTCTGATTTATGTTATAATAATACCTTTTGTACTCTTAAAGTCATTTGCATAGCTTGCTTATGGATGATAAGAATTCTGTGAACTTTCAAAAGTATTTCTTAGCTAACTCCTATGCAAACACCATTGATAATGATATGGGATCTCTCTGTGGTCTGTATGTGTCCAGGTTCTTGTGTTTGGGAGTCAAAGATTGAAACCATAACATGCATATAGAATTAAGGCAGAATTTAATAGAGGAGAGGAAGAATGGAACCCATGGATTCCAGACGTGGAGTACCATGGGAGGCAAGGCTGCCCTGATATGTGTTAAAGCTTTCCTAAGGACCGTGTCATGAACTGGTGATCCAAGCTGAAATTGCATCAGTCGTCACCAGAGCCTGCATCTCTTCCAGTGTCTCCAGGTGTGCTAAGGGTTCCTCTGCCCAGTTTGGATTTCTGCTATGCAGCAGTGCATGAAATTTTGAAACAGTTTGGTTTAAGTTTAACAGTTTAGTGAGTTTAAGCATGCATTTGAGGTGGAAGTGGAGCATTGAATTAATCTTATGTTTTAAGTTTGTGAATAAAAGTAACTTGGGGAGAAGGTAACTTGGTCTATCAGCTGTTATAACAAAAAAAAATCTGGTGGACTATAAACAGTAAATACTTATTTCTTCCAGTTCTGGATTCTAGAAAGCCTAAGATTCTGGTCCAGGCTGATTCTGTGGCTGCCAATAGTTTGTTTTCTAGTTCATAGATGGTAATCTTGTGCCATATCTTCAACATGGGCAAAAGAACTCTTTCAGGTTTATAACAACACTCATTTCATTTATGAGACTTTGTTCTTGGGAAGTAGCCACCTCACAAAGACTCCCCCTGTCATTTGGGGATTTGAATTTCAATATGTAAATTTCTTTTTTTTTTCGAGGTGGGGTTACAAGCATTCAGTCTGTGGCAGGCGTTTTTTAAAATCTTTGTTAAGCTACAAAGAGAGAGACAGAGACCCCCACACACAACACACACACACACACACACACACACACACACACACACACACACACAGAAGCTAAGTGTGGCCACTTTGCCTTAGGTGATTCTGATTCTGAAGGAAGTTTACTGGGTAAGATGACTTCTTCTACAGGATCATTTAAAGTTGTGATTTTACTAGCATGACATGAAAGATTCCGAGAATCAACTTCCTCACCCTGTACCTCCCCTTCAGCACCATTTTCCAGCCTCTGAAAAACATTCCTTTATTGAAAAGTCCTTTCAGTCACTCAGGTGCAGAGGTCTAAGGGGAGGTTCTGCTGTGAGTCTGATCAATCGCAGACAATTTGGAGATGTCAAATGATCTCTGAAGATAATACTGGTAAGAACCAGAAGGATTTGTCACCACAAAACATGACAGTATGACCATATTTTATTTTATTTCTCCTTTTATATCTTGTACATCTCACACAATATGAAGAATAACAGGTATTCAATGTTGCCTTTTGTGTGAGATTGAATAGTAAAGTCTATTATCTTTAAGTTTGTTGGGTTTGATGTGAGAATTGCTATACCTGCTTTTGCTTCTCATTTGTGTAGAATCTTTCCTTTACTTTCAGCATGTGTATCGTTACTGTTGAAATAAATTCCTTGTCAGCAGCATATGCTTTGTTTTGTTCTTGTCTTTATAGCTCTCCATCCCATCTATGTATGCATGTATATGTATGTATGTATGTATGTATGTATGTATGTATCTACCTATCTATCTATCTTCATTATCCTCATCTATGGATCTATCTTCTATCTTGTCATCATCTATATTCTGTCATATCTATGTATCAGTAATCTATCCATTCTTAATCCCTATCTACTTATTGTTTATCTTTTTTTTCAGACAGGGTCTCATCATGTAGTGCAGGTTAGTCTGAAAATCATGATCCCCTGCCTCTGTCTTCTTAGTTCTAGGATGACAGTCATGTGTCACCATAATTTGCTGCTGGTGTGTATGTGTTAATCGAGCTTCAAATACAAAATAATCATGAGAAAAAACATTAACTACCCTGATATTGTCAGAATAGTACATCCATCTTCTGATGGATTATAATACATTCCATAAATATGTTCAATCATTGTGTGCTAATAAAAATTTGAAAACTACTTGTCATGAAAAAGCTAACTTCCTTGATTTTTATCATTATATATTGTATATTTGTATTTATTCATTGTAGTCTACAAATATATATGATTAGAATAATAAAAACTGCATAAAATTTACTGCAATTAGCATTCATTCAGTGTCACTTCTCTTTGATGGCTGCTCTGAGGTGAACATCAGACACCATGAAGAATGTGGAAAGCACCATGGTGAGCAAACCAGACCCAGTTGTCACTGCACTGCCACTATATATAATTCGGTGATGACAATGGAATAAATAATTCAGGAAGATTTACAATTTATGAAATTTGTTATCAATTTTGGGCTTAGAGAAGAAAGTCATAATTATTTTTTGAGAATTCTTTTTCTCATTGACTGCTATAAAGAATACATTTGTTATTCTTTTTGCATTTTTCTACTGAAGTATGTCTGAGTTCTAACCAATAACATAAATGTGGAAGTCCACGTGGCAGCTTCCAGCAGCCTTCCCTGGGAGTACCAAACATATGTTCCTTACCCTTTGCTTTTGTTCTGTTCCTTAATATGAGTGATCTGAATGTGGATATTAGTCACATCTGGCAGGGTCTTAAGAGTAAGTTAGGAGAAACTGAAATGTGATCTAGTTTGGAAGTCAGCAGAACCTTTTCCAGATATGACACTTCAGTGTATATTTGAAGGTTGGGTGGGTTATTGGTGGAAGATGAAGTGAAACAGGGGGAATGGAGGGAAAGGGGATGATTTCAACTTTTGGAGAGATGGTGGTGAAGAAACGATGCTTGTGGAAACACCAGGTGGAATGGCACTGCTCTCATTGAAAAGTTCTCATCATGAAGTGGGCACTTCTCAGCACATACTTCAAGGCTGTCAGCAACTGATTATTTACTCACCTCTCACTACTTTCATTTCTTCTTACTCCCTGCCGATTTCAGAGGAAGCTCATCTAGCTCCCTTTAGGCATTCTTCTTTGCTAATCCTCCTTTTTAAAAGGATCTTTTGAACTATCTCCTTTGTAGAGAATGTTCTACATAATCCTGGCCCCTCTGGAGAGTTCTGGTAACAGAGTGCCTCTCCACCCATTTCTACTTAGTCATAGGATGGATGAATAACTTGTCTTCTTCTATTGCTTTCTTTACTTCCTTTTTGGATTAACCACAGGTAAGGACTGGTATTTTTTTTCTTTCCTATTCTGGAATACATAGCTAACACTCTGGCTTAATCCATTGTGTTGACTGAATGGCCTGAGTAATGTTGAAAGTCATTTCCACTTCTGTCTTCTCATGGATGCTTCTACTTGCTGATGAGATTCTTTGAAGACCAGTCAAATGTAATCATTTCTTGTCTTGAAAGTTCCAATATTGAGGGTGGCCCTGAAAAATTCATCAGAGGAATAAAGTTTTCCTTGTCACTTCTGCTGCCCCGAAGGCCTTTGGGTAAATGATGGCAGACAGATAGAGGCTATGATGGCCAGATGCAATATTAAATCTACTTTCTGTCTCTTTCTGGTCTGCCTGGTGAGCTTTGATGTATTGAATTTTACATTTTGGAACCAATTTCCTTTTGATGAATTCATGCTCTGGGCAGCATAGGGTGGTCTATTGAATTAAGGACTTTCAGATAAATGGTCAGTTATGTAGGCAGTGTGTTATCCATAATGTTAGTGGTTTCTTCTATGGTCCTTGGTCCTGAAATGATTTTGACTTTCTTACTCACTTCTGGCATTGTGGTCTAAGAAAGTACTTGCTGAAATTTTGCCATCTTTGTGGATTTTATGCTTTGTTTCATCAAACAATTGCAATTGAGTTCTTCCATAAATATTCAGTCCCAATACTGAGCCAAACCTCAGCTGCGCAGAGCCAAGGGAAGAATGAATATTGCAGATCAGAAAGCTCTCATGATAATGAAGAGAGTTGATCTAGCTGATATGTGCAAATCCAAATATTTTAATGAAAACATCTCTGAAAATACTTTCTTGATGTTTCCTATTTCCTTGCTTCTGTTTACTCCAAGAAACCATACAATATATTTCTATTTCACTTAAGTATTTAACTAATACCAGACAAATGTCTACTATATGTTAAATACTAAGCATAAATATATAGAAAATAAACATCTCTGACCTTGAGCTTACAGTCGAGAAAGGGATTAGCAATTATATTCTGTAATCAGATAAATAGTAGATATCTTTGTTTTCATTGGCAATATATGTATTTTTCTCACACAACTACTTGTTGTGTAGCAATTTTCTCTGAATTGAAACATTTTCTTCTGGACAAAGAAGGAAGGCTTCTTAATATCCAGGAAGTAAATGAAACTCATCAATGCTCAGGAAATAAGTAAATGTCACAGTCTCACATAGTTCCTGAAATTTACAAGATTTGTGAGGTCTCTCCCCTAAGATTATACAGGCAGTATTGAAAGCAAGGATACATGGAAGGACAATAGCTTTACATATGTTCCACAGTTGCTGAGGAGAGGAGACTATTTGACCAGCTAACTAGCCTGAGAACTGGGTAAAGAAAGAGCTTCAAGATTAGCTTTTGGGGGTCATCACCCACACTGGTGTGGGCTTTTTGGTCATGCAGTTTACCTTTCAGTCATACATGCTTCTGTAAATAACCCCTCACCCATGTCACAGTAAAGTTGCTACATCACTAAGTTAGACTTGGATGGAATCGTTTATTTGGTCTGTTATCAGTGCCCTATCTGGGGAAGAGTCATTTGTTCATGTCTCTCCAGAAAAAGTCACATAAAAATATTGCAGACATCTATAAATCTTTTTATCTGTCACACACCTAATCATCATGACTTCTCAGCTGTTCAAAGGAAACACTACCTCAAAGCTTCCATAGCATGGTACATGGAAGCAATCCCTCTCCTATGTCCTATATGCAGCCCTTCTCAGGACACCTCTGGTGTGGCCTGCATCTGTGTGTATTCCATTTGTGAAAGGCAACCCAGGCAAGGCAACAGTGTCAGCAGAGCATGAAGAAATGGACTGTTCAAAAATACCCACTATGATGGCTGCCTGGATCAGAGGCATAGAAGAATGATGCCAAAGCAGGAAGTGCCAGTGTGGTGCACAAAGTGCTGGGTGGAGAAGTGATCTCTAATGCTGGGCACTGGACAGGCCTTTGGACTAGATTCAATGTAGGATGAAAATATTTCCAAGAGCTTTCTGGAGAAGAATTCCATGGTCAGATCAACATTTAGAAAGATCACTTCACATGGGGGGGGAGGTGCCTGCTATAATCTCTGCACTAAGTAAGAAGAGGAAAGAGCATTAAGAGTTCAAAGCCATTCTCAGTTGCAAAGTGAATTTAAATTCAACCTAGGTTATGGGAGACCCTGTCTAAACAAACAAACAAACAAACAAACAAGCAAACAAACAACAAACAAACACGTCAAAAAAGAGAAAGGAAAATAAAAGAGAATGTAAAGAAAAACCAGTGCAATAGTTTGGTGAAGTGATTTAAAGCTGAGACTAGGCAAATTAGTGAATGGGTGCTAGATGTCTGGGATTCATGCAGCATTTGAGCGTGGCAGAACCTTTCTTAGCCCAGCTGTGTGTGATCCGAAGACCTAGACTGCTGAGCTCACAGGGTCCACAAAGATCGACCTGGGGTAGTGGTCTTCTACCAGTAAAGATTAAAGATGCAGACACTCATGGCAAATGGAGACAAGGTTTATTAAGGAGAAGTACAGAACAGTGAGAAATTGCACAGAAGTGAAAGAAACCCATGGGAGTCCAGTGGGTCCCCGAGATAGGAAAAGGTCATGGAGTTTCCTTGACCAGGGATCTTGTAGGGCAACTGCAGACACTGGACAAAGGTTGACGTAATCGCAGCCGAGATTCATAAATTCTCTGGGCTGTTATGACCTGAGTCAATAGAGGAACCATAAGCTCTGCGCTTGCTCCCTGGTCCAGGCAGAGAATGTACACATGAGGCTCATGTGCTGCCTTCCAGTCAGAGATGGGTGATGCCTTCCTTTGTCTATTTCTGATTTAGACATGTTTAGCCGTTGACCTTTTCTTTCTGCTAGATGTTGCCCTGACTAGAATTGCTGTAATTGTCCTTGTAGGTGTCTTGTTGGCTGATAATTAGATTATATTCACTTTGTTGTCATATTTACATTACCAGTCTGTAAGTTTAATGTAGCAGAGAGTTAATTCTCTCATACTCACCAAGATATAGCTGCAGGCCTTATTGGTTGTCTTATATGTGGCTCCTTTTCCACTGAGGTAGTTTCCTTTCCTAGACAACCATTTTTCCTTATACTTACATCTGTTACAATTATCTGCATTAGAAGCAAAGATACATAAAAAGACAACAGAGCCTTTCATACATTCCTTGAGGGTGTCTGGAATAGGGGAGGGCAGCTTTCCTCTTGTCACAGGCCCATGCCCTGGTTTCTCTCTATCTGCTTACTTTGTTTCTCTCATAGTCAACTAAGTGACTTCTCATTCATCTTCCTCAGTGTTTCAGACGCTTCCATGTTAATTCCTAACCTTCCTTTTAACCCCAGCCTCTGTTCTTCCTGGAGTATATGGGAACAACTTACAGTTTTCACCATGGATCCCTATCCCTTACTTCTGAGAAAGTCAGCACAGTTCTCATAGTACAGAGGTACTAAAGCCACACTAAGCCACAGTCTTTCTTCACAATCTTAGTTTCAACATGAATGTATAAGTCAAAATTTTTGTCACTGTGAATGATAACTGAGGAATGCAGCTTCAATGAAGAAAGACTGAGTTTGGGTGCTGGTTTCAAAGGCTTTGGTCTGAGCTAGGCTAGCACCATTCTTTGGGTTCGAGGTAAGGCAGTAATCACAGGGGAGGATGCACGTGGTGGAGTAAGCTGCTTAGGTCATGGCAGTCAGGAAGTGCAGACTGGGATAGGAAAAGTGTCAAGATAAACCTGTTCAGGAAACACCCTCAGTGACCTGCATCCTCCTTGGAAGCTCCATCTCCTGGTTCCATCACTTGCAGAGAATGACATCTAGTTATGAATCCACTATGGATCATTGGGGCTATACTTTTCAAGATCCTGTCAACCCTCAGTGACTGATCTTTCTGCTTGGGATCAACACTTCAACATATAGATCTTTCTAGAGATACTTCATATCAAAACCATAACAAGGGGAAAAGTAATTTAAGTGGTCCTTAGTCTACTTAATAGCTCTATTTATCTACACATTAATTGCTTATTTTGGTTATTTTTCACATAAGACTATGTCTCCAACTCCTTCATTTCTTTGTTGAATTTTGTTACCTTAAATTGAATTCAATATGTTTAGAAAGCCTAAGTTAGGGCTTAATTTTAAAGAAGTTATATTGCAATGCTTTAAAAATTTCTTAGATTTTTTAAAAAAATCTCATCCCTCAACGTCTTTGTACTGTGAAATACATCATCAATGTACCCCTACCCCAATCACACTTTTAATTCCTGAGTCAGAAGTTTATTACATTGGATTTTGTGGCCTTTCACTATGCCCCTTCTAAACCTGTCCTTCCAAACTTACATACTTTATTGAATTTACTTTTTTTGGTATTTTAGTGGTTATGCAGGGATTTCCTCTATTATAAGCATGAATACTGAAGGTCTATATCCTACTATGCTTTCCCCAAAACCTTTATTGCAATACTTATAATTAATACATGATTAATTAAGGGATTCGTGGGTGAAACAGGCATTAAATCTCCTTTGACTCAGACATTCTAAGTTTTGTGACAAACAACTATAATTTTTGCAGAAATGAGTGTCACCAGTCACTTGCTTCCTCTGTGGTCTGGTTCTGATAACCCGGGAACAATTGCAAACAGGCATCTTAGAGAAAAACTGGAAAAAATCCATAGTCTCTGAATTCTAAACACTGGAAGGAATTTACCTGTGGGGTCTACAAGCAACAATTTGCATCTTGGTTTATGTGAATGGTGGAAACTTCAGTACCGTGTGGGGCTGCTGACACAGCAGAGACTCAGGGAACATGGGGAGCTGGTTCAGGGGCTGAGGGCTATGGTGAGGAGATTAATAATACGCTTGTTATTCAGGGCACTGAATGACTGTAGGCAGTTGGCAAGAGATTTAGCAATTACCTGATTAACCGCTAATGTTACAGTAGGAAACCTCTTCAAGACTACACTTCTTTGTGAGGTGTTACAAAATGGTAAGAAGCTGCTATTTTGTTCAGAAAGCTGAGTTGCAGGTAGGTGGGCTATATTGGGACCCTGGTGGGTCGTCACTCTTTCAAAGTTGGAAGCAAACGGCCCTTTTTGCTGCTGTTATAACTCTTTCTGGACGCATCAGCTTCTCTATAGCACCATAACTCAATTTTAATATGAGCGCTGAACTTGTTTTCCTTTTCATGTGGAGTTTTTGCTTTGAACTGGAAGGCCATGTATGCATCTTTACATTGTGAACTTAGGAAACAGCCTTGTATCTCTCTCCTGGTGCCACCCACGACACAGCATGGCCAGATATTTCTCTTTGCCTCTTGATTTAGATACAAAGTTCACCGGCACCTGCTGTCTGATCTAGTTTCTTTTAAAGCCACTGACCTCCTTTTAAAGCCAAATGATGTGATCATGAAATACAAGTATTTACCCCATTTATATTTTTCTTAAGGCCTTTGACCCTGAGTAATCACTAAAATTTTGTAAAATCACATTTTCTTGAGGATTTGATTAAAATGCATGAAGAAGAGTCTGTGTGGGTTGATAGGAAGCTCATCACCATTTGAAAATAAACTCAGTTTCCAATTGTACAAAAATAAATGTGAAAGTACTTATTTCTCATTGATAGTGATCACTAGAATCATAATCACAATTGACTCCCTTAGTTGGTGTTCTTGATGACCCAGGAATTTCTAGATCTGTATATTAACGTGGCAAAGCTATTTTCTATTTCTACGGATAAAATCCCAGAGTATTCGCAGCAAATCCTACTCTACCCTTCAATCCCCAGCTGCAAATTCCTCCCAGTCTATCCTGCAAACTGAGGGGCAAAAATTGACTTCTCAAATGCAACATGTGATGCAACTTTTCAGAGGGACGATGACTGCTGCAGGTATCAGGCAAAGGTTAACCAAGACAGTGTTCACATCCAAACTTTCCACTCTGCCACAGCTCATGAAAGCGTGGCACATAGAAAGCAAAGGTATTTCACAGTTGAAAAGGTTTTTAAGACCTGTATAAAAGTATTACAGTAGTTTTCTTTCAAAAATTGGTTAATGGAAAGCATTTTAGGAGGATATCAATTATACCATTGCTGAAAATCAATTACATAGTAATTGGAGGATAAAATAATAGATTTACTTTAGGAAAATTCAAAAGTCATGTTTGAAATATAGCTCTTCATTATTGTATCCTTGATATATGAAATTAATTTTATCTATGTAATGGTATTCATTAAAAGTAAAAGTTTAGTGATAAATGTCTTGTACAAATTTGAAAACTATAGTAAGGAAACAAAGAAGAAGTTGCATTTTTACCTGAGTTTTTTTTTCCATTCGCTAACCTCATTCACTAATTGACTCCTCTTTATCACTGCTTAAAATGAATATGCTTATTAAGGATTTGAAGTTAGATGCTTTTAGCTGACACCATCAAGGTTAAAAGCTGGATTCTAATTTTTGTCAATATTCAAGGCTTGTGTCAGTTTTAGAGAATCTTCATTGAGACCAACAATGACAGAAAATGTTAGCTGAGCAATCGCACTGTTGTGTGTGCTGTAATTTGGCTATTGTGCCCTGACTTTACTTTCCTGGCCCTTTGTAAGTATATTGTGGATTCTGGAAGCAGAGGCGATATTGTCAGAAGTCAAGCTCAGTAAGCTTTGTGCCCATCAATCCTTCAGAGAAAAGAGAATGATATTGCTGATCTTCTGACTTAGAGGTATCTCCAGGTCATAATCAGGTGGTAGGAAGAACTATTTCAAGGATGTGCAAGGTTTGACTAACAGGAGAATGTTTTATTCTCTGAGAAGTAATCATAATGTGCTCATTCCCTAGTAAATCCTTTATACTAATTTATGAAGCACAGCATGGAGAACATACTAAAGCTACACATTCTATGATTATCTTAAAGTTAAAATTGGTTTCAAATGCTCCACCTCTTTCAATTGTTCATTTATTAAACAAATAATCATGCCATGTGTGCTTATTAATATTCTGCTATCTTTAGTAAAAAAATTAGAATTAACTGACATAAAAATGATATGTAGCCCCTAAAAAATGAAATACCTTGGTATAAACCTAACTAAGGAGGTAAAAGACCTTTACAATGAAAACTTTAAAACCCTAAAGAAAGAAATAGCAGAAGACACCAGAAGGTGGAAAGACCTCCCATGTTCCTGGATTGGCAGAATCAACATCGTAAAAATGACCATCCTACCAAAGGCAATATACAAATTCAATGCTATACCAATTAAAATCTCAAAGCAATTCTTCAAAGAAGTTGACCAAACAATCTCACAGTTCATATGGAGGCACAAAAGACCCAGGATAGCAAAGACAATCCTGAGTAACAAAAACACTGCTGGAGGTATTACCATACCAAACCTTAGTCTATACTGCAAATCCATAGTTGCAAAAACAGCCTGGTACTAGCTCCAAATAGACACACAGATCAATGGATAAGGGTTGAAGACCCAGATATAAGCCCACAAAATTACAGCCATTTGGTCTTTGACAAAGGGGCCCAAAGAATCCAATGGAAAAAGAACAGTATCTTCAACAAGTGGTGCTGGCAAAACTGGATCTCCACATGCAGAAGATTAAAGCTGGACCCGTACTTGTCACCATGTACAAGAATTAATTTCAAATGGATCAAGGACCTTGATATCAGGCCAGAGACTATAAAAACCATAGTTGAAAGGATAGGGAACTCCCTCGAGCTGATTGGGCTAGGCCAACATTTCCTAAACAGACATCCAATGGCACAGTCACTGCTACCAACTCTCAACAGCTGGGATCTTGTGAAATTAAATAGCTTCTGTTCAGATAAAGAGATTGTAACACGAGCTCAAAGGCAACCCACAGAATGGGAGAAAATCTTCACTAACCACATATCTGATAGAGCTCTACTCTCCAGAGTACACAAAGAACTTAGAAAACTAAACACCAAGGAAACCAATGGCCCAATTAAGAAATGGGCCCTGGAACTTAAAAGAAATTTTACCAGGGATGAAATTAAAATGTCTAACAAATATCTTAAAAAATGCTCCACTTCTTTAGCCATCAGGGAAATGCAAACCAAAACTTCCTGAGATATCATCTCACCCCGGTCAGGATGGCAAAAATCCACAATACAAACAACAACAAATGCTGGAGAGGATGTGGAGAGAGGGAAACTCTCCTACCTTGCTGGTGGGAATGCAGGCTCATACAGCCACTCTGGCAAGCCGTCTGGAGATTCTTAAAGAAATTAAAGATTGAAATGCCATATGACCTTGATATTCCACTTTTGGGAATAACCCCCCATACAGCAGAGGTTCACCTCGATAGCACAAGCACGACCATGTTCATAGCAACACTGTTTACAATAGCAAAGTCATGGAATCAACCCAAATGTCCAACAGTTGATGAGTGGATAAGGAAAAGGTGGTACATCTATACAATGGAGTACTACTCAGCCATCAAAAATGATGAATTACTGGAATTTTCCGGGAAATGGATGTCCATTAGAAACAATTATATTAAGTGAAGTATCCTAAACCCAGAAAATTAAGTGCCATATGTACTCCCTAATAGGAGGCTCCTAGTACCAAACCCACCCAACCCACCTTGAGACACTCATAGGTAAATCTATGTATTACCTACAGTAATTGCAAGGATTATGAACAGGAGGGATGGGGTTGGAGGGCCACATCAGAAACAAGGAGAGAAGTGACCATGTTAGAGTAGAGAAAATAGGCCTCCATCAAGGACTGCAAGGGGTGACATACAGTGCCCAGCAGGATGGAGCAAAGGGCATTTCAGGAGCAACAAAACTGCAAAAGAAAATCAACAAACCACAATCCAGAACTTCAGAGACTCTATATCAACCACAGAGAACTAGGCCAGACTAATCTCTCCCCATCCTGAAGCTCAGGGACATTTGCGGAAGAGGGGGGGGGGTAAGAGTGTAAGAGCAAAAGGATGGGAGGAGCAATGATTTGCAAGATACTCCACACAAGTTAGGGCCGAAGCAATCATAATTGGACTTTGCATGCCCTGCTCAATGTCCAACATACTATTGACCTCACAAAGTCTAGCATCTGCTAAAGGCACCAAGATCCTTGGAGGCAAGGGATTGGCAGCCACAGTAGTGTTCCTATGCTTAAGGGGAACCCGGGAAAGGGTACAGGGAAATGCCACTGGGTCCTTGTACATCATCGGAGAGGAGGGCCCAGAGGAGAGTCAGGGATGCATATTAAAGGACTCTCTGGGAATTGGGGCGGGAGGCACTGGGGGATGGGGAGAGAGGGGTGAAGGGAGGGGGAGCAGGGGGTTTGGGGGGAGGAGGAGGGAGGGAGGGAACCAACCGGTGTACCTATTAAGTTTGTATGAGCGGAAATAATAATAAAAAATGTTAAAAAATGATATGTAAATATTTGAAATCTCCTTTACAGATACCACATGGTTGATCTTAAAAAGAAATGAAGTTGAAAAAAATTACACTGAATTTTTTGGATATTAACAAGATTATCTAAAGATAATCTAAGCCAAAAAAAATCTAAGTGAAAATTTCATTTGCGACACAAATTATATCTGGGATCACATTCTTGTCTGTTAGCATGCTCCTGTTGGAAATTTTGTTAATTGCTGTGATCACGAACTATGCAATCCTAACAGAATATTTGATATGTGGCAGAAAGCATATAATTCTTATTGAATTGAATGAGAATTTTCAATTGGGCTTCAATTCATGTGAGCACATCAATTTGTGAGTCTAAGTGCCAAGCCATTGGCCAATGCAACTGCTATAGAAATAGTCAGGGGGAATTATCTGTCCATGGAAAATAGGAGCTGGGACCATTGAGGCTAGATTGGGGTGAGCAGGTAGAATGGTTAGTTTGCTGTCTAAAACTGGAAATTTCCTCAATCCAGAAACAAGTTCTCTGATTGTTTTACCAGGATTTTTTATGTGCTTTTATATGGATTTATCTGTGAAAAAGTCTAGATGTTATTTTCATTGGTGACTTATAATTTGTAGGCACATTAGTAAAGAAAGACCTCAGCATCTTAAAATTGAATTTCATAATGAAAAATTTTCAGACCTGGTGTTTTGTTGAGGCTATTGAGAATAGAAATTCAGAGGACTGGAAGCAGAGGCACAAACACAATGTTCAGCATAGACCCAAGCAGCTTGAGTAGAGCACCATATTCTGTGTCTCCATTTTTCACCCATGGAATCCAATTTATAAATAAATATTATCCTTTTTAACTTCAAACATATAGTTACATATATTTCTATATGACTTGTTGCAATGTAGCTATAGAAACCATCTCTTTCATGTGTCTGGTTTGATCCATCTTCTTCAATTCTACTTTAGTTTGGTTATCTTTACATTTTCCTGCACTCTCCTAACCAATGTTCCTTTTACCATTTCCAATCCCATAATTTCATCCCATAGTCAGAAGAGAAATGTCCCCATACTATGGATTATATTATTATCAATTCCTAGCTTATGAAAATTAAAACTTCTCATACAGCCCTTCTAGACCCCCTTCTATTTTTGCCTCTTCAGTCTTATTCATATCTTTACTGTTTTCTCTAGCAAAGTTTTCTTTTTAAGTTCTCTGAACACATCAAACTACTTCTTAGCCCAGATTGTCTCCACCTGGACATTTCTTCCCATCCCTCCCAGCACAGGAACTCACCAGCTGCTGCTAGTCCAATGCTGTCTGTTCTGTACATGCAGAATTAGGTCCTTCCTCCAAGGCTGCTTCCATCTGTCCTCAGAAATCTCAACTTATGCTTTATTTTCTTATAGCATTTTCAGAATATGTGATTGATTTCATTTGTTAGTGTGTTCCTCCCACTGTAATATAAACCTCATGTGGGTGGTGACTAAGGTATTACTATGCTTGGTACTTGACGCACCATGGGCACCCAGTGAATAATTCTTGGACTGGTACCCGAATACTTGGGTGACTGGCTGCTAGCATTTCTTCCTTGTGCCCGGCATAGTTAAATAAGAAAACAGACTTCTTGTTAGGTATTTCTGCTATGTATTCCTCTTTTCTGAAATTGGTTGAACCTGAGGTATAAATCTTCATGACTTTTGGAGGTGCAAAGCACTAAACCTACCATCTACTCTGTCCCATATATAACTGACCATGAAATGAAATGGTTGAGGATGTTTGAGGATGTTCATCCTGTTTGATTTCCATGCTGAATGTATAGTTGTTACTTGATGGACAAGGTTTGAAAGTTTTACAATGAAAATCAGCTATGTGTTCCCACACACGATTATGAATATTAATGGATTTGTGATGTTTGCTTACTGCTGCTATACAAATGACTTAAACCTTGGGAATTTCAAATTACAAACCACTATCCTTGTAATATGAGCTCATGAACGAATGCTAAGTGAAAATTCTTTGGAGACCAAATCACAGTTTACTTACAGTCATTTAGATAAATTTCTAGATGGTTGCTTAACAGTGGAAATTATCCAAGTATTTTAAAATATGAAAAGTTAAAATAATTAGAAATGTTACATTTCTTTAAGCCTTTCATGGAGTTTCCATATGTCATCTCTAGTGACGGATGAATTGTCTCTTCTCTTACATGAAATATATATTTACCAGTGACTGGAGTATTGAACATTTTTTGAAGTATGATTTTATTTTCAATGTCTAGAGGAAACATTGATCCTACATTTTCATTTTCTGCTCAGTGAAGTTGATTGATTTCTAAATTACTTTGCCATGATGATCCAATTTAGAATTTAAAAATCCCACAATGACAAAGTTTTCAGGTTATGAGGAAATTTTAATGCTCAGTGCCCAAGTCACTTTTTATTATTAAACTAGACACTTGGGGAGACCATCAGATCTTTTCACTGCCAGAAAACCTTTGGTGCATTACAGTTGCACTCAATCTAGCTGTGATCTGACCTCACATGAAATTTCAAGAATGCTGGCCTTTGAAATGGAAGCAATATGTTTGTTTATGGCTCCGAGAGCAAGGTAGAGGCCCAGAGGCCCTGTTCACCTCGATTTTGAACTGCTGGAGGCTTTGGCAGCATTAACACCTATAAGAAGCTAACATTAATGAAAAATTATCCCCAGATTCTACTGAGTAAGACCTTAAAAATTGAAGCATTGGGATATAATTTACATGCAATAAAATTCACTAGATTTAAATATACAGTTCAATGAATTCTGTAATTTTACTGAGTTGTTCTATAACTCATTTTTGAACCTTTAAAAAATAAGATCCTTTGAGTCCATTTATAGTTGGTATATATGCTTACCAACATTTTAACTAGAAGGCAACTGCTAATTTATTTTCTGTATGTTTTGTCTTGCTGAAAATGAAATCAGGTAGTAAGTTATCTTTGTGTCTGACTTCTTTTGCTTTGCATGATGTTTTGAGATTATGTGTATTCTAGCATGTATTAGTGCTATATTTTAATTACCACATATCACCCAATTATACAGCTATCCTGCATATTGTTTATGCCCTCATAAATTAATGACCAATTTGGATTTCTTCCAATTTGGGGTTATTGTGATTCAGGTTGCTGTGCACAGTCATGTGTAACTCTGTGGGGACATGTGCCTTCATTCTCTTGGGCACATAGCAAGATGATTTTAGAAGGTTAGTGGGAAAAAAGTCAACCTTTGAGTATATGGAATGGTGAGCTTACAAGTTTTGAAGATAAATATGAGGTAAAAAGTCTTGAAGAATCTGCATGGTGACTCACTCCTGCAGTCTGAAACCTCGAAGACTGAGGCTAAAGGATTATCGCAACTTCAAAGCCATCCTGAGCAAAACAAAAACAAAATGATAAGAAAAAGTTAACACAAATTACCGGGCTCTAAGATGCTACTTACTATGAGACACTATGCAAATATCATAGGGATGGTGCAAAATTTTTACCTCTTTAACTTGTGTATGTGAAGACTGCTTTGAAATATGTTTTTAAGACTAGTTTAAGAATTTTGGGAAATTATAAAATTATCAAAGTACAGAAGAATGCAGAAAAATCCCATGGGTATAACCTTGGGTAGCAAGACATCCAAATGTCCATTTAGGTTGAGGCATTGAAACCCTGGAACATTACATAAGGGCCAAGTCACCAGCACTCTATGGAGTGTGCATGGAGCTATGCCAAATGTTTAAGGAATTATGAAAGCAGTTCTATCAATGACCAGCCATCAAAGACAGGATCTGAAACTTGAAAGAGAAGTCAAATAGCTGGATGGGGAATTTTCTCCACTATAATTGCCTTTGAACTTTCCATTTGGCAACTCCATTCATCAGGGAGAAAAGAGGGATAACTTTTTCATGTCCAGGTAAGCTAGACGCCTCTAACTTTAACTTTCAACTTTAAGGGGACCATGTAGTTGCTTTGATGTGCATTTCCTAGGGCTTCAGTATGGAAGAACAGAGTACAATAAAGAGGGCTGCCTCTTTAGATTGGTACAGCCTGTGAGAAATTAAACGAAAGTTCTTGGGCTAAGTGAGAGATGAGTGGACAGCCAAATGTCACTTTAAGGACATTGCTGAAGAGCATTGGCTGCAGGAGTAAAAAAGACCATGGTAATCTAAGGGACACAGAGCCACTGAGCCTTTAGTCTTAGGTCGCCAGGTGGAGAAGAGATGTTCATGTCTAGGTATCTGTCAGTCAACAGGCACTGGGTAAAAGCCAGAAGAAACTTTTCAAGAGAAAGAGCTGATCTGAATTTTTCTGTTGCCTTCAAAGTGAGCCTGCTTAGCACCAGACATGCAAACCCTAAGGGAGTTGCCTTGAACCGCTCATCAACCCAGTCAGACCCAAGGGGTAGAAGCCATGGCTTGTGCTTGGGAGAAGAAGGTGGCCCTCAAAGAAGAAAAAGAAATGGCTCTCTTCTCACTGCAGTGTTTGGAACTGAAACACAGCTGATATGGAAAGAAATCTTTGTTTAAAGTAGGAGATACATGGTAGGCGATCAACATGCATAAGACTTTTCATTATGGAAACAAAACTGTCAGGATACAAGGAAACCACAGGACAGCGGCTATTCCTGCATGGCTGCATTACCTATGGCTCTGTTTCAGATTTAATACAAGAAGAGAAAGATCATCGGCCGCGTATGTAATAGCTACTCTTGTGTGTTGCTGTGAAAGAACACTCAAAGTCAAGTCACTTAAGGGAGAAAGGGAGATTTATTCAGCTTATGGTTCAAGAGGGGAGAAACAGTCTTTCATGGCAGAGGCGGCATGGCTGGCTGGCCGAAGCTGGAGTCAGGCTAAGTCACTCCCATCCGTGAAGCCGAGAGCTGCAAGACTGCTGCTCTAAAAGGCAGAGTCTTCCTGGAGGTAGGAAGGGACTAATCTACCTCTAGATCCGTTCCTTGTGACCACTTCCTCCTGCAAGGCAGCACCTCTCAAAGGTGCCACGAACTTCTCAAACACATGAGACCGTAGGGACACATTTCAAACCATGACAGTGTATTTATGGTAAAGTGGTAGAAAAGAACAGACACGTTCTGTTTTCCCCTTATGTCCATATCATTTCCAGATCATTCAGAATGATGGCTTAGAGCTTATGTAGCATATTAGGAGGAGGTGGGCTCCCCAAAAATACATTGGAATCAACATTTTTAAGATAATGTAAACCACATTATTCCATGGACAAATAGCAGATACCTACTGACATGTTAAGAAGAACCATTTGCAAATTTGGCTCTGAGAAGACAGAATTCACAATTTTACAGTTCCCACAGTTCTGAAGACAATGGCCCAATCATCAACAAAAGATTATGGTGGAGGCAATTAAAACAAAAGTTGGCCTCTTTCTAAAAAAATATTTACAAGAAAACTTTGTCATTCAAAATGAGCAGAAAGTTGTATGATCTTTTTTTTTTTTTTTAATTGCACTTAACATCTTAGTTCTCCAGAGAACTCCCTGGTGGCTTGAAAGAGTTAATGTTCCATTCTAAACACCTCAGTTAGCACCAGGGACCTCTTAACATGGGTGGTGAGGAGGAGAGAATTTATTCACTGAGCTCCCACAGGGCCATGAATAAGCTAAGTAGAAAAAAATTTCAGGGAAGAAAGATCCGTACATATCACCCTACTGCCAAAAATTTAAACCAAGCAGCATGTTCCTGTACATTACTCCCTGAAAACTAAGAGGAAATGAGAAAGTTCAAACAGTAAATGTCAGTGAACTGCTATGTTATAGTCAGAAACGAAAAATGCAACCTTAAGTGTAGTTCAGCAGAGCTTCAGGGAGAAGCCAGAATTTTCTAATAGGAGTATTGATTTGCAAGGAGAGAGCTGAGGCTATTATTAGAATAGGCTGAGACAGTGTGTGGGGGGAGAGGAAGAGACCAATTTCTCCTCAGCTGCAGTTTTCATTCTCTCTTTTTAAGAAGCATGTGGGTCTATCTAGCTTTCCTTCCACTTTTGGTGGCTTTTTGGATTTTCTGAGTGACGAGGTGTATATTGAATTGCCATATCCATTTCTCCTGGGATCCTTTATGTTCCCAAGTCAACAATTCTCAAATACGGTTCCAACTCCTCTCAGTCGCAGTGTCCTCCTATCAAAGATTAAGCTTCTGTAGCGCCAACACATGGATAATAGCAGTGAAATTTATTGAGCATATGACCAAATTCGACATACACTATCTTACTCAATTCTGATAGTATGCAGCAAGAAGGGTGTTTTATGGATGTGAACGCTGATTCTGAAATAGCCGAAATTTGCCTCAAGGCACACACAAGTTGCGTGGTAAAACAAGATTAAAAATAGGTCTGTTTTGCTTCAGAGTTTGTTTTATCCATGTTGAATCCCTGCTAGAAATGAGAATGTGAGGCCTTCAATCCAGAAGTGACTTTAGAAGCCAGGGACACTCACTGCCCTTTAACCCAGTCACAAAGGTTTTGTGTGGTGGGGAAGGAGCTCTTCTATCTATGTAAACACATGTCATGGGGATTTTTATGGAATGGTGTACATGTAACCAATTTATCTCTTATCATCAATTAGTTCCAACATATAGTGTGGCAGTTAGTTGTAGATGTCAATTTGACAATGGAAGATTGAGTTTCTGGGCATATCTGTGAAGGATTAGTAGTGAGCAAGACATTCTGAGTTGGACTGTTTCCAACCATGAATAAGACAGATAGATAGATAGATAGATAGATAGAGAGAGAGAGAGAGAGAGAGAGAGTGCTGGTTCAGTAGTTTAGTAAGCATGCACACTTGCAAGTCAGAGTGTATTTGCCTCCTCTATAGCCACACCATCCTGAAAGAACTTGATCTCGTCGGAAAGTATGTACCTCCCTCAACTCCTGTGGATGTGATGGGACTATTCATTCCCCTTGCGTTCTGATGCCGGTGTGAATTCTCCTGCCACACTAATGAAGTGTAACAGTGAATTACAATTATAACCACTTTTTCCCTGAGTTGTCTGGGTCCTGTCTTCATTCAGTGATGGAAACATGCGACTAACATGCATAGTAATATATCAAGTCTCCCCATTTCCTTCTTCTGAAATCCCTGCATTTAATTTCTAGGGAGTTACTTTGCTTGTCTATGAGTGGAGTTGCTGTCATTTGTGCTTTAATTTCAGAGATATACATGCAGACTGGGGTTCAATTTTTCTACTTTTCCTTCATTTATAAGTCGTCCTCTTCTTTCGTTCTACATCTTTGCTTGTTTATTGTAGGTTTTATTGACACTGGTTTATTCTGGGTTTATGAGAATTTAGTCCTCTTTTTGTCTATTTCCCTGTTTAAAAAAGTTATGTCCTACCCTCTTTTGTTGCTTCCTGGAATCAGATAATCTTACTTCCACTGAAAAGATCTATTCTAATCTCCTTTCATTCTCTTTACCATTTCTGTGACTTTTAGACTCTGTCAGGCCTGTAACTAGGTTATTGTCACTAGAATTCTATTTGGCCATAACTAATGTTGCATCTTGAACAAAATAATGCTGTTAAGACTAATAAACCAATGTGTATAGTAAAATTTGTCACATTTCTTCCTTATTTTCTTTTCCTGTTAATATTCTTGAACTAATGATTGTTTACTCTTTTAGTGTTTATACTGAATTTATATTTTCATACATTAATCCCATATCTCATCACTCCTCCTCCTCCCCTTATCCTTTCTTGTTCCTGTCTGTTGGAATTTTCATGTCTTTTCACATGAGTTTCATCTGGTTTGCCATTGGCGGCATGTGCCTGAGCACTTGTTAGAGTGTGAATTATGTATCAGTTGGTACCACTGAAGAAAGCATCTTCCCTGCTCCCCACCAGCATTAACTCTCATTAATCTCTCGGGGACATGTGGAGTCTCTTGAGATCTCCCCTTCCTTTGTGAAATGTCGGACAAATGAAGGACAAATCCCATGCAGGTCTTATGTAAATATACACAGCTACAGTGAATTAATGAATAGGACAATCTTGTCATTTCCAGAGGGTAATTTCAGGCCACACGTATACTTCCCTTCAGGCTCTTATAGTTTTATTGCTCTCTCTTCCTTGACATTGAATTAATAGTTTAACTTCTACACTTCTGTTTAATAGTTGCCCCTTACCATTGTTATGGGAAAACTCTGCTTTGCACTACTGCTCTGAGCCTGACCCTATTCTTCTATACCATATTTATTACTTAAAAGTCAATTGAACTAGTATTTATTAATTTTTAAATACATGTCAGGAACTAGGCAGAGATCTCCTACCCATGTAAAGCTGAGCAATTAAAAACAGTGAGTGAAGCTTAGTTGGTGATGTATGGACATAGGTTCTATTTCAGAAGCTACAACTAAAGGATCAATGTGTTGTCTGTTTCTGTGGAGGCAGAAATAAGCAGGTCCTTAGACTCATTGGCCAGTTAACCTAACCTACTTGGGGAAAAAAAAAACCTACTTGACAGACTGGTGAGAGATATCATCTCAAAAAATAAAATGGTGGGCAGTTTCTGAGGGATAACCTCTGTGTATGTACCTATACACACATGAACATTTATACTCATGTACACACACACACACACACGCAAATTGAGAATGGACATGTGTGGTGCAACACACTTGTAAACCATGCACTTTGGAGTCTGAGGCACAAGGATGTCAAGTTCAAAGAATGAGATTGCATCTCAAAAACTAACCACACAACAAAACAACAAAAATAAAAAATTGGAAATGACCCTTCTAGATTGGTGAACACCCTGAGGTGCCTTGAGAGAGTCTGTGCTTTGTGACCCCAAGTTATTATTAATATGCAAAAAGTGACCCTGGACATAGATCTTATCATAATACTTCATTGTCATTGAACTTCATTGGAATTTAAAACTTCCGCTCTGTAAAATGCATTGAGAGAACAAGAAGACAAATTGCAGGCTTAGAATATTAAAAGATATTTTCACAAGACATAGATAATAAAGGATCATTAGTAAAATATTCGAAAGAGTCATAATTAACTAATGAGAAAATGAGCAACTCTGTCTGAAAGAGGAAAGGAAAAGAGATCTGAACAGAAACTTCAGTAAAGATATATACATGTTAAATAAATATAAAATAATGAATATCATAAGACACCAGAGAACTATAAATTAAAACATGAACTGTCATTATATATGTGTTAGCCTAGCAAAAAAGTCTGCATCACTGACAACATCAAATGTTGGCAAGGAGATAGAGCAACAGATACTCTGGTTCATTACAGATGAAATGCAAAATGGTCCAGTTTACAAAACTAAACAGATTCTTCCACATAATCCAGTGGCCATGCTACTTGGCTGTAAATGGAAGGATTTGAAACATTTGTGCAAACACAAATGAGTACATACACGATATTGATCTTTTATTTATAGTTACAAAGTTTGGAAAGAACCAAGTTAGCTTTTTTTAGGGCAATCAATAAATTGTGGAATATTTAGACTGGATACTATTCAGTATTATAAAGAAAGGAGTTTTAAGGAATCTATTGTCTGCTAGACAACTACAAATTATATTATGTCCTTTAACAGTGTAGAAACAAAAGAAAAAAGAAAAAAGGAAGAAGATTAGTGTAGTGGCTGCCAAGGGCTCCTGAAAAAGAAGGAATGAGTAGGATCAGAGGCTCTTTAGAGAGTGAAAGTGTTCTGCATGATGTTATCGTGAAAGCCGTATCCATTTGTCAACCCTACAGGATATAAAACACCAAGGTAACTGTCAGGGAAGGTTTATCAGTTACAAGGGAGGCATCACTCTGGTGTGGCATGTTCATAGTAGGGAAGGTGTGAGCATGGGGGCATATTTGGAATCTAAAATTGTTCTACAAATAAAGTGTATTAAAATGTATAATGTATTTTTTTCACATCTTCTAAACTTACTTATTTTCTGACCTGTTGGCCAAACCGACTATAGAGTGACACACTGCACCAGTTTTTCTTGCTATTATCGATATCAGCAATGACTCAAAGCTTTGGTACTTGGCTACACTTTCTTCACTTAGTGGGTGATTCCGCAGAATGTACTTAGGATTCACAGGAGCTCTACAAGTCTGTAGAACTACTGACATTTTCTCTGATAAAAGAGGAAACTGGTTTGCGAATACATGTGGCTATTTACATAGATGGTAGGACAGTGTCAAATGAGACTTTGGATTCTCTTATGCTTGAATCAGATACTTCCTCCAAGGTAATACATGAAAAACACATCTGGTCAATGAATCATTTTCCTAGATTTCAATAGTATATGATTTAATTTATAAATGTTGATTTTTTAAAAAAAACTTTTCATTCTTTTAGAGTTTTACACATGAATATAGTGAATGTAAAATATTTTCACACTGTAATCCATAATCCATCCATCTACTTTTCTCATTATAACCCTTCTTTCCTGCCAGTCTCCTTCCTGTTTTAATGTTTGTTTTTTGCATGTTGTGGCCCTGAGTTTCATTTGGGTTGCCCTTGATGGAACGTGCCTGAATACTTGATGGAGCATGAGTCATATATCCATGGGTGTACTATTGAAGAAAGCATCTTTTGTTCTCCCCATCAGCATCTCATCAGTCTCTCAAGGAGATGTGGGGCTCTCAAAGAAGTAAGGGAAAGAAACCTTGAGATGTTTACTCTTGTGTGGTGAAATGTTAATAGAACAACTCCCATGCAGGTTTTGAGGAAGTATACATAGTAGGGAAGTGAGAGAGAGAGAGAGAGAGAGAGAGAGAGAGAGAGAGAGAGAGAGAGAATTCTTAGCAAGTGTTGCTAAAAATAACCACCATTTCCTCTTTGGAACAGAGATTGTAGGTGTATCTCTCTCTCTCTTTCCCTCCTGCAAGTAGGATACTATTTATTCCTTTGTGATAGAACTTTTAGCTGGACACTTTGCCACCGGATTAAAGTCTGAATTTCCCAGTCTGCTTTGAGATAAATGTTACCATGTGATTAAGTTAAGGATTTATTGAAAGTGACATTTGTGCAAGCTTCCTGTTGTTCCAGAAAAAAAGAAATTGGCTTCGCTTGTATAGACAAGGGTGAACACATGTTCAAAACTGAGCAATGCTGATCATCTACAATGATCTCTCTTGTCCAGAGCTTGGTTTCATAATTTCTGGTGTTTTGGGTTGAGATGACTTCAGGTGAGAAAGAAGTAAGGGAAAGAAACCTCAAATGAAAATAGGTAGGAAAGAGGAAGCTCCTGGAACTAATACAGAAGTTCAGCAGGGTGGCAGTATACAAAATAAATGTACAAAAATCAGTGGCCTTCCTATATGCCCAGAATGAAAGAAGTGAAAAAGCCCTGAGATACTCAATCCATTTACAATAGCCCCTAAAAAAATGAAATACCTTGGTATAAACCTAACCAGGGAGGTAAAAGACCTTTACAATGAAAACTTTAAAACCCTAAAGAAAGAAATTGCAGAATACACCAGAAGGTGGAAAGACCTCCCATGTTCCTGGATTGGCAGAATCAACATCGTAAAAATGACCATCCTACCAAAGGCAATATACAAATTCAACGCTATACCAATTAAAATCCAAAAGCAATTCTTTAAAGAAGTTGACCAAACAATCTCACAGTTCATATGGAGGCACAAAAGACCCAGGATAGCAAAGACAATCCTGAGTAACAAAAACACTGCTGGAGGTATCACCATACCAAACCTTAGTCTATACTATAAATCCATAATTATAAAACAGCCTGGTACTGGCTCCAAAAGAGACACACAGATCAATGGATAAGGGTTGAAGACCCAGATATAAGCCCACAAAATTACAGCCATTTGATCTTTGACAAAGGGGCCCAAAAAATCCAATGGAAAAAGGACAGTATTTTCAATAAATGGTGCTGGCAAAACTGGATCTCCACATGCAGAAGATTAAAGCTGGACCCATACTTGTCACCATGTACAACAAATGGATCAAAGACCTTGATTTAAGGCCAAAGACTATAAAAACCATAGTTGAAAGAATAGGAAACTCCCTCGAGCTGATTGGGATAGGCCAACATTTCCTAAACAGACATCCAATGGCACAGTCATTGCTACCAACTCTCAACAGTTGGGATCTTGTGAAATTAAAGAACTTCTGTTCAGATAAAGAGATTGTCACACGAGCTCAAAGGCAACCCACAGAATGGGAGAAAATCTTCACTAACCACCTATCTGATAGAGCTCTACTGTCCAGAGTGCACAAAGAACTTAGAAAACTAAATACCAAGGAAACTAATGGCCCAATTAAAAAATGGGCCCTAGAACTTAAAAGAAATTTTACCAGGGATGAAATTAAAATGTCTAACAAATATCTTCAAAAATGCTCCACTTTTTTAGCCATCAGGGAAATGCAAATCAAAACCTCCCTGAGATATCATCTCACCCCGGTCAGGATGGCAAATATCCACAATATAAACAACAACAAATGTTGGAGAGGATGTGGAGAGAGGGGAACTCTCCTACCTTGCTGGTGGGAATGCAGGCTCATACAGCCACTCTGGCGAGCCGTCTGGAGATTCTTAAAGAAATTAAAGATTGAAATGCCATATGACCCTGCTATTCCACTTTTGGGAATAACCCCCCATACAGCAGAGGTTCACCTCGATAGCACAAGCACGACCATGTTCATAGCAGCACTGTTTACAATAGCAAAGTCATGGAATCAATCCAAATGTCCAACAGTTGACGAGTGGATAAGGAAAAGGTGGTACATCTATACAATGGAGTACTACTCAGCCATCAAAAATGATGAATTACTGGAATTTTCCGGGAAATGGATGTCATTAGAAACAATTATATTAAGTGAAGTATCTCAAACCCAGAAAATTAAGCGCCGTATGTACTCTCTAATAGGTGGCTCCTAGTACCAAACCCACCCAGCCCACCTTGAGACACTCAAAGATAAATCTATGTAATACCTCCATTAATTGCAAGGATTATGAACAGGAGGGATGGTGTTGGAGGGCCACACCAGAAACAAGGAGAGAGGGGATCATGTTACAGCAGAGAAAATAGGCCTCCATCAAGGACTGCAAGTAAGTAATGAAACACCTGGTTAAATTCACAGATGTTAGTTCCTGATCATTTACTAACTGAGGGGGTATGATCTCACCAGAAGGAGAAGGCATATAGTCTGGCAGATAAAAGTAACCATTTTGTAAATGGGTGATTGACCCCTCCCCCATTGTGTTTTCCTACTTTTATTACATCTACCCTTGAATGTGCTCTTATAACAAGACTCCAGTTTAACAGCTTTTTGTCTCTGGCCAGGGGGTGACATACAATGCCCATCAGGATGGAGTGAAGGGCATTGCAGGAGCAACAAAACTGCAAAAGAAAATCAATGAACCACTATCCAGAACTTCAGAGACTCTATATCAACCACATAGAACTAGGCCAGACTAATCTCTCCCCATCCTGAAACTCAGGGAAATTTGCGGAAGAGGGGGCGGTAAGATTAAGAGCAAAAGGATGGGAGGAGCAATGATTTGCAAGATTCTCCACACAAGTTAGGGCCGAAGCAATCATAATTGGACTTTGCATGCCCTGCGCAATGTCCAACACACTATTGACCCCACAAAGTCTAGCATTTGCTAAAGGCACCAAGATCCTTGGAGGCAAGGGATTGACAGCCACAGTAGTGTTCCTATGCTTAAGGGGAACACAGGAAAAGGTTCAGGGAAATGCCGCTGGGTCCTTGTATGTCATCGGAGAGGAGGGCCCAGAGGAGAGTTTGGCATGCACATTAAAGGATTCTCCGGGGATTGGGGGGGGAGGCACTGGTGGATGGGGAGGGAGGGGCGAGGGGAGGGGGAGCAGGGGGCTGGGGGGGGAGGAGAAGGGAGGGAGGGAAGTGGTGTACCTATTAAGTTTGTATGAGCAGAAATAATAATAAAAAATGTTAAAAAAAAGAAAATAGGTAGAGAAATCTGGTTCATCCAGTGGTCATTTCATCTCTCAGTTTTCCATATAGCTGTGAAATCAAACCCTCTTAGTGATCCTAGCACAACACTTTCCATCCTTTAATTAATTTATTATTCTGTTGTACACATATTTTCAGTCTCAACATAATGTCTAAGGTAATATTCCTTATCTTTAAAGTGGAGATAGAGCTTTCCAGAGACCCCCAAGCAGTGCTGGGATTATAGTTGAGGTTCTAATAATTTCTTTCCTTTTCCTGTTAAAGAACAGTATCAGTTTATGGGGAAAACCTGCCAGGGCAGAAAAGAGCAAAACTTGCTAGTAATGTACAAATGTATCGCTTTTATGCTTTGGTGCTATAATTTCCAGTCATGTACCCTGACTACAATAGGCTTTAATTTAGGCTGTCAATTCCACGAAAGGAAAGTAGGCATGCTGTGGAAAAGCTTTTCCATTTTACCTGCACTGATTTTGGATGGGTATGCTAGAGTTGAGAGGAGCACCTACTGATTTAAGCAGGACCATTCTCATATGTTCTTTTTCTTCCTATTGCTTTCTCTTCATTCTTGCTTTTTTATTTGCTCCTTAGACCTCTGTTATTTAATGAGTTCACATCTTCATTAAATTCTCTATTAGGATGCTTATTTCCTGATCCAGGATGTTCATTAGCATGAACAAATAATAAGGACTTGGGATAGAAACTCTCAAAGCTACAGGTTTGCATCTTGTCAACATTTCTTTCTTGTCTCCTGACTGATGTGTTATTTTTTGTTTTTAGAGAAAGTTCAAGAGACAGTCTGGAAAAAGCAAAGTGGGAAAGAATTGGAGGACACTGAATATGCATGGGCTCTGTCGAATTTAAGAGCAGAATTCAAGTTACAGCTTGAAAACCTTGAAGGGTATTGAAATCTTAAAAAATAAACTTTCCACTTGGAGATTTCTAAGATCATTAAGATGAAGCAGAAGTTTGAGGATGGGCACATACTTATCAACTCCTTCTTTCCTGAACTATGAAAAACTATGAAGAATGTAGAATAAGCCTCTATTATCTTAAAGCATGGGGATTTCAGGTTAGTCGCAGCAGAGACAGGAGAATATAAGAGCATTTCTTCCTTTAACTAATGTAACTGACCTTAAAAAATAAGAAAAATGTAATTGCATCATGAACTGGACATGCAACTGAATAGGCTTATCCATATGAAAACTTCCATATGTGGGCCTTACTATCATTATTTTTAAATTTTAATGTAACGTGAATCACACCATTATCTTGTGACCAAGTTATGGACAAGCATTACAATTTGCCACTGGAAACTACATATTTCAGTTAGATTCGACTGAGTCTCTTGAGCCAATGTATTAGTCAATTTTTTTTGTTATTATAACAAAATGCCTAAGAAAAACCTAAAACTGAAAGGATTCATTTTGGTGTATGCTTTCTGAGATCTTAATACCTGGTTGATTGGCTCCATTTCTCCTAGCCTGTGGCAAGGCCGAGGCATGGGGGGGGGTGAGGAGGGAAAGGGAGAACATTGCCCTGTGACAGCCATGAAGCTAAAGGAAGAGGGGGAAGAAAGTGGCTGGGATATTGTGTGTCTTCAGAGACCCCCAGTCTCCCAGTAAAGTCCTTTTTCCAAGGAAGATGTACCTTCTTATACCCCTTTCAGCTGTGAATCCATCAGTAAATAAATCTAGTCTAGTGTTTCAATACAGCCACCATTGGGGGCCAAGTCTTTATCATTTGAGCCTTTCAGGTGGACAGCACCGCACATCCAAACCATCACACTCAGACTTGCGCTCTGCACTCTTCCTCTTAGTTTGATCTCAATCTTCCCTGTTACCCACTCTACCTACTCCATTGCCAGGCTCTTTCCCATCTTTGGGATGTTAATAATGATATCGAACACCATCGTGTTTTAGTTCAAGT
Organism: Typhlomys cinereus; assembly: GCA_023101885.1. NCBI lineage: Eukaryota > Metazoa > Chordata > Mammalia > Rodentia > Platacanthomyidae > Typhlomys > Typhlomys cinereus. The sequence continues at coordinate 5,018,012 of JALPQD010000057.1, read as the reverse complement.
GATCCATCAGTTTAACCTTACATTTTCCAACAACCTTTCCTGAGATACAGTCCCTCTGAGCCAGGGTTTAAAGTCAGTTTTTACAAATCTCTGTGATCGGTTGCTTGCTAAGGTAGGGGAACTTTGACAGCTGTGACAGAATGCTGCTGTGGGTGAAATGTAGGGGGTGGGGGAGAATGCCTGCAGCCGTCCTTTTAAAAAGAATCAATGCTTGTCAGTCGCCTCACCCTCTTGTATCAACATTGCTTCTGTGGCTAGAACTAAGTTAGCTTGTGAGAAATCCCTCTCCTAGGGCCCCTTTGCACGAGCAAATTGGTTAAGATATCATAAGAACAGTCATTCTGATGCATCATGTTAAATAGCACCAGAAATGTAATTCTGAGACTTTGTGCTGACTCCTAAAGATCATTTAACTGAAAGTTTGTGTTAGGGTTACAATAAACAAAATATAAGAAATGTTAGAATTCTATTGCTCAACCAGGTAAGATTAGTTGCAGTCTATAGCTATTAAATACTTTCTATGTGTTTTCTTTATAGAAACATTTAGAAAAATCCCATAAGCCAACATAAGCTATATGTGGCGTTCCTTTTTGTGCTGTTCCTCTTGTGATGTTAAGCATGTGTGGGCCGTGAAACCAGGATTTGGGGGCCTTTGTTAAGTTCTGTGATGTGAATCTAATAATTAGCACAGAAGAACAGTTGTGATCACGGAGCACAGACACAGCAAGACAGATTTCAGGACGAGTTCCAGAAACACTAGGGGACAGTTGCAGCGTCATCCTTGGAAAATTGAGAGAAAAATGAATTCAGGAATTAGTTCTTCTTCAGTCTTTCTCCTTGAAAGAAAAAAAGGTGGTAAAAATCATGACTTGGGCTACTTTAGATGAAATTTCCGTCATGTGCCAAACTTGGATCCTTTCACGCCCTTGCTTGCTGTCTCACCCGTTACTGCAAGGCATGCAGCAGGCCCCCACTACAGTCAGGATACTGCTCAGTTGTGCCACTGCTCCTAGACCATCCCTCAAATGGAGAAGAGCCTCTGACTCACCTGGAAATCCAGTTACAGAATCTAGTCAGCAGGTCTGTCGCAGACCCCAGCAGTCTGCTGTGTTTGGTTGAAGCTGGAGTTCTGTGTGCTCTGAATGTTCCCAAAAGACCCATACATTGAAGGCTTGGGTCTCAGCTTGAGGTGCTATTGGGAAGCACTGGAACTGTTAGTAGGTGGGGGGGTCTAGTGGAAGAAGGTCAAGACACTGCAGTGTGCCCTTGGAGGGGCTACTGCGACTCTGACCTTTCCTCTCTTGATACTCTGGACTGGACAGCGTGAACACCATTACACATTCCCTGTGCTGACATTCTGCTTCACCAAACACCAAAGGCAATGAATGGGATCCAGTGACTATTGGCTCAAGCCACCAAAACCGTGAGTCAAAGACATCGTTGCTTTTCTTAGTTGATTTTCTCAGCCATTTTGTTACAAGTTACAGAAAGCCAACCAACACAATAGTATTTTTAACAGAGAATGGACACTGTAAAAGATGAGAGACCTGAAGGATAATGACAGACAGAATGATTTTTTTCACTTAGCAAGGTGAAGTTCTTGGTGGCCACGAGTTCTTGATGGGTAGGATGAAGAGGAAAAGCAGGCCGTGTGAGTAAAGAAGTGATGATAGTTTATTTTATTTTATTTTTGGTACAGAATAAATCTGGCTTAGGAAGGGTAACTGTGGAAAGGACTTGCAGGTCAGATTGCTCTTCTTCCTTCATCCTTCATGGGCTCTGTGGCCTTAAGCAAGTGATGGATGTATCCTTCTTGGCACAGCAGACTCCCCAGTCTTGCATCTCATCAGGGCTCCTTGCTGTGTGATGCATAACAGTCTTTGCTGGCTTTACACATAGGACCTGGAATGGCATTTTGCAAGAGCACAGCTTATGGACAGCACATCGTAATGACCAACTCTATGCTGCTTTTCCAGTGCTTCCCATGTAGTCTGTAGGACCACATGGAATTTCCCTCAACTAGTGGATGCAGGTGATTATTGGGAACCCCGTTTTATAGATGAGACACAAAGGTCAAGTAATTCTCCAATTATAGACGGTTACTAAACCTACAGCTGAGGCTTAAATACAGGCTCTGTGGCTACAAGGTGTAGTCTAGTGACTATCCCTGTGAAGTGTTCTTTAACATATTCTGACTCTTCCTCCGGCTTTTGTTCCTTACAAAACTTTTGCCATTGCCAGCTGGCTTGGTCAAGAACTACTGTTTTCATATTGTCGTGGTTTGAATGTGTGTTGCTCCCCGAGGCTCATGTGTTTGAATCCTTAGCTGGTGTTAATGCTTGGGAAGGTGTATCACCTTCAAGAGTTAGAACCTTGTTGGAGGAAAGGACATCTCAGAGAGTGGGCCTTGAGGTTTTTGTGGTCTGACCCTGTTTCTTCTCATACTCTTATTCTTTCTGACTCCTAGTGGTTGTGGGGAACCTAAACTGATCTGCTTATGCCTCTAGCCGTATCTTTTGCTACATGAATCTCACCATAGATGGGCTATTTCCCTTTTGGAATCATAAACAAATAAATACTCTTTTATCCCCTAAACAGTGTGTACTGTCAGTATTATCTGACACATATTTTTAGATTACTGTAGAGACTCAGCTAAGGTCTTCTTGACTACTGACCATTTATGGCTTCTCTCCTGACAGGGAGAGATTGGCTCTCTGGGTGCATTCAGAGATTGATTGTTCTTTCCTTTGCTTTTTCAGGATCCTAAGATTTTACTGAAATTGTAGTTTCTGTAACTCAGCCTCAATAGTTCAGAATACTTAATATGTAACATATGTATATTCAGATAATATGGTATCAATCCATAAAAATATAAAGGTGTTATGTTTTTTAATGGAATTTTTCAGGCTAGTAGACTCATGATGCATATCCTACATCACTCATGAAATAATGATGAAATAATAATAATAATAACAATAATAATAATAGACCATAATGATGCCCCACCTAGTCATGACTTACTCAAGCAAATTCATACATGTAAGGTTAGTTCTATGAAAATCCAGAGGCTGGAGAGATGGCTTGACTACAAAACATGAATTTTGCACAAGCCAAAAGACTGGAGTTCAGATCACAAGATTTCCATAAAATGGTCGGTGGGCATCATGGCTTGACTCTAATTTCATCTCTGCTATGAGAAGTCTGGAAATTCCCAAAGCAAGATGGCTAGTCAGGTTAGCCTTATAAGTGAGCTCTGGGTTGAGAGACCCAGTCTCAAAACAGTAAGGTAGAAGAGGGATCAAGAAGGATTCTCATGTCTCCGCATGTTCATTCACTCATGTGCATGCACATCCATGTGCATGTGCATATGTACCCACCCGGATTTCAATAAGTATACATACACCACGCCACACACACATGGAAATGTTTAAAAAAGAGAAAATCTGCGCTCTCAGAATCCATAGTTTTTCCTCCTCTAGAACCTCTTTGATCTCAGTCCCTTTCACACAGTGCTGCACCCTGTGCCTCCGTTCCTCCTTGACATGTGGATTGCACGGTTTCTTATCAGCAACCAAGCTGTGACAGAGCCACGGAATGTGACAGAACTGATTCCCCAGTTTTGACATTCTCTGAGGGGGATGTGGTATGGACAAGAGCATGTCAGACGTTTTTAAAAATAAATGTGTTATGAAATCCGTTTTGACACATTTTTAAACAAGTCCCTCTAACCAAGCAAAATGAAATGACAACACTCAGAGACTGGACAGAAACACATCAGCCCTAGTTTTTCTTTTTCTTTTGCCTTTGTTTTTCCTGCTGTGTTGAAATGCTCCTCCCATGGAGTCTGTGATGCTTGCGTAGTGGAAGGTCTTGGACACTCCAAAGCAGAAACCCTCCACTAGCCTCCTGCTCCTAAATAAGAGGCAATTACCACCCCTTTTCCTGGGAGGTGTCAGACAGAAAGGCAAAGGCACCTTTGGAGATGGGTTGGGGTATGTCAGTCAGTCAAAGAGTAAACTGTAGTATTGAACAAGTGTTGCGCTCCTGCATGCAGTGCCAGCAGGCAGCTCCTGGCTACAGGCTCTTTTGCAAGGATAAAAGCCTTCCTGGTGGAGTTCTAGCAATCCTAAATATTTCATGCATGTGCTCGAACAAAAAGTTGCCATGGGAAGGCTGGCTTGAAGATGTATTATATTGGCTTACGAGCTTACATCTTAAAGTTTCTCATTAGCTTGACCTTCCTTACCCCCTTAGCCGCCCAAACCAGAACCTCTAGTTTGCAAGCATTTTGTTTTAGAAATTATAATTCTTATCTTATGCATTGTTTCTGTCTGCTCAGCCTTATGAGTTCTGTGAAGGATTTCTCACTAACAGGAGAGAGAGCTGTTTTTTCTTTAGATTAAAAGTTTTGATGGAAATGAAGATAGATTAGTGATCCATGCTGGGTAACTATCTCAAAAATAAGTAGTTGGAAAAAAATGAATATTTATCATCTCACAGCCACCATAGGTATAGATATAGTCAGGCTGTGGGGATCTCTTTGTTCCGTGGTGCCTGGCCTCTGACAGAATAGCTGAGGGCTTTGTGGTCACGCGAAATCTCATTTTCTCACATGTCTGGTTGTCCAGACTGACTTGGCTTGGAGCCTAGCTGGGCTGCACAAGTGTCTTGGTTTCCTTACTTCAGGGAAGTATACCAAGAGGGATATCGATTTTATAAACTGAAAGCTTTACAGGATTGCTTCCATGCATTCTGTCAGTTAATATACCAATAAAGGTCTTCTCAGGTTCAAAAAACTACTCCTAGGAAAGTGTGTCAGCCACACCTTGAAAGCAGAGTTTGATGGAGTGTGTGTGTGTGTGTGTGTGTGTGTGTTAAAAAAGACTTCTTTGGAGAATGTAATCTCTTTCTCAAATGTAGTTGAGAAAACTTTAGACCAGTGGTCATTTTGGCAGTAATGTCTATGCTTTAGAATTGCAACTTGTGCATAGCTGGAAACCTTTCACTTGTGGCAATCTATTGTCTGTAGATAGTGCTATTATAGTATTAAAATTTCTTTCACATTTGATAATTGCTTTATGTCACTTGAGCTTCTCTAAGTCAGGAATTTTCACCCCAGCATAAATAAAGATGCCGACTGTCACAGATATGTGGTACCCTTAAATCCCCTGGCCAGCTAGTGGCTGAGTGTGGAATTCTGCATATGTCAATGAATTGAATCTGTAATTTTTCTTTAAAGATTTTGTTAAAGATTTCCTTAAAGATGTTGTCTTTAGATGCTTACCATATTATATTGAAACTTATATGTGATTTTTAATTCGTTAATTTTTAAAATCATTTTTACATTTATCAATATAGGCATCTGGAGACCATTTGCTAAGTACAAATATAGCATATAGTTTTTAATTAATATGATTTTTGATCATTTTAATGTCCTATTCTCCAAGTCATTTCATAGTAACTTTGTCTCTTTCTAGATAAGATTAAACACCATAGCTATCATCTCTCACATTTATTTACTTACCACACATATCCTACTGGCTCTATTTTTTTATTGTTAGTTTTTTACAATTTCACACAGTTACTTTCCTTTTCCTTCCCATCCCTAATGACTCCTCCTAATCTCTACTAGAGTCTCTATTCAAATCCAGAGTTTTGTCAATAAGACTAATCTGGCTAGTCAACTTGTTGGGATTCCCAGTCTCTTGTCTTCTGCGGCTGGAATTACATACAGGCTGCCATATTCACCTGATAGTTATGATATTTAGAGTTCTAAATTCTTCCTTTATAAGTACTTAACTGCTGAACCATCTTCCCAGCTCAGAATAGATCTTTTTATGGATATTGTTTGACTGTTGCTGTTATTATCTGATCTAAGAGTGTTTGCCTTTTAGTAAACTTAATTCATTTACTCATGAAGTGATTGGTAAGTTTTCATTTGTTTATAATATTTTATCTTGTGTGTTCTACTGACCTTTTATGCTACTAAGCTTAGCATTAATAATGTGTATTTTAAGTATGGCTATAAATACTGAATAGGAGAAAATAAATAAGCTTTCACAGCAGAAATAATACCATGTATAATATACAAAACAAGGAGAAAATAAAGGAGTAGCAATTTAAATCAAAAGCACTTAAAAGATTGAGGAAATAAGACTGTCTGTTAATCTCTAGTTTGCCTTTTCTCTTACTGGTATTGTTTGAAATGCAGCTCAGACATTTTCAATTTTAAAGTAAATATTGCTTTATTTTCTGTATAAGAAACTTTTGCAACCCATGATCTGTGTTATGGTTAATGTCGATCGTTAGCTTAAAGACTTGATAATTATTTAGGAAGCAAGCCTCTGAGCATGTTTGAAAGGGATTATGTTAGTAGGTTAGCCTTTAGCCAAGTCTGTGAGAGGTTATTTTGATTAAATTAAGGAACGACAAATTGTGGAGGTAGGTCCTATGATTCCCCGGCTGTATGAAAGGAGAAAGCTAGCTGATACAAGCATTCATTGCTTTCTGATTCCTTGTTAGGATCAGCTGCCTAAAGCCCACGCTGCTTTGAATGAATGCTGCCTTGATGCACTATATTCTCAAACTATAAACCAAAGTAAACCTTTCCTTAAGCTTTTTTTGGCAAGTATTTTGTCATAGCAACATCAAAGTGAAGCAATCTACTTGCCCATTCATTTCCATGTGACATTCATTATTGTAACTTCATATTAAAACTGAAAAATAATGCATTTAGTCATATCTTCCAAAATTGTTTTACATAATCTGGGTCCTTACCATTGCCATATAAATTTTGTCTTTGTCTTGCGAATTTGTATAAAATATCTATAATGATTACAGGTGGAACTGAACCCTTTGATCAATTTGTGGATAAATGATAAAATATACTACACGTTGCTGTGAAGGTACTATTTAGATGGTATTAACATTTAAAACACTACTTTTGGATAAGTCATCTCATAATCCGTAGTAAGTCTCTTTGCTCATCAAATCAGGCTCTGTGGAGAAGATTAATCTCACTTAAAGAAGGAGGTTCTGCTTGCAGACACATTCAGACTGATTGTATCACCCCTCCTCTTTCTTCCACGGGTTTCAGGGCCCAAACAAGTTCTTCAGATTCCCAACTTGCAATAATAAAAGTTTGATACTTTTGAAATAACATGTTTGATATTTTTTAAAAAAGAAGACTAAAAAAAGCCCTGAGCTTATTCACTTAGAACCCAGTGACAAAATTATGCTATAAGTAGCAGGAATGTGACACTTCCTGATGAAATGTTGGTCAAAGAGGTCTCAAAAGCCCTAAAACATTATAGGCTTCTGCCATTGCTCTTGGTTGCTCTCCAAAAACCAGTCATTAAGACCCTGCTAATGAAGATGCAAAACATATGGATCACAGATAGGGCAAAATACATCAACTAGAACTGGTCTGAGAACTTCCTCCTTGCTGGATGGTTTACACAGTATCAAGAAATACGTAGAAGCTACTAGGGGAGAGAAACAACCATAGTCCATATCAACCCATGAGATATGCAAATTTCAATAAAAATCACCTTGGCAACCGATGACCACCAGTGTAATAGTGGCAGGACTATCAAGGAGACAACCAACAGCTTTTTGTCTGGACTCATGACCTGCTTATCAGTATGGAACACATTCCTGATACTGCAAACTAGAATAAGAACCTAAAAATGGGAAGGAAATAGATTAATGGGAAAAACAACCAATGGACCTATTATTAGGAAGACAGTATACCAAACTTTTTGTAAATAGCTGTTATTATACCTATAAATTGGAAGAACACTTAACATTCAACCTAGAAGTCTTCTTCTACAACAGAGGTAGAGGATCTCAACACCCTGATGGTATGAGGCCTAGGGCAGTAGAAGAGCAGTGAAGTGGAAGCAATGGCCAGTCACAATGCAGAGTACCAGAAACTCAGCAAGGCTCATCCAGAATCAGGCCAACCTAATCTCTTCCCATTCTAAGGCTTTGGTAGCAGAAGAGGGGGCAGTAAAATCGTAAGAACCTAAAGATAGGAAGGTTTAATGTTAGACAAGACTTTCCACTCAAGGTAGGACTGCTGCATCTAAGGACTCATATAGTGAGATTTGTTTTTACCAGACCTGCATAATGATTGATATACTAATATGCCTCCATAGACTACCTAGGGATTTTTTTAAACATTTTTTATTATTATTTCCGCTCATACAAACTTAATAGGTAGACCAGTTCCCTCCCCCCTCCTCCTCCCCCCGAACCCCTGCTCCCCCTCCCTCCCTCCCCATCTCCAAGTGCCTCCCCCCAATTCCCAGAGAGTCCTTTATTGTGTATGCCTAACTCTCTTCTGGGCCCTCCTTTCCGATGACATACAAGGACCCAGTGGCATTTCCCTGAACCCTTTCTCGTGTTCCCCTTAAGCATAGGAACACTACTGTGGCTGTCAATCCCTTGCCTCCAAGGATCTTGGTGCCTTTAGCTGATGTTAGACTTTGTGAGGTCAATAGTGTGATGGACATTGCGCAGGGCATGCAAAGTCCTATTATGATTGCTTCAGCCCTAACTTGTGTGGAGTATCTTGCAAATCATTGCTTCTCCCATCCTTTTCCTCTTACACTCTTACCGCCCCCTCTTCAGCAAATGTCCCTGAGCTTCAGGATGGAGGGAGGTTAGGCTGGCTTAGTTCTATGTGGATGATATAGAGTCTCTGAAGTTCTGGATTGTTTCGTTGATTTTCTTTTGCAGTTTTGCTGCTCCTGCAATGCCCTTCACTCCATCCTGATGGGCACTGTATGTCACCCCCTGGTCAGAGACAAAAACCTGTTAAACTGGAGTCTTGTTATAAGAGCACATTCAAGGGTAGATGTAATAAAAGCAGGAAACCTCGGTGAGGGAGGGATCAGTCACCCATTTGCAAAATGATCACTTTTCATCTGCCAGACAATATGCCCTCCCCTTCTGGTGAGATCATACCCCCTCAGTTGTACATGATCAGGAATGAACGTCTGTGAACTTAACATTACTTACTTGATTTCCTTGGAGGCCGATTTTCTCTGCTGTAACATGGTCCCCTCTCTCCTTGTGCCTGGTGTGGCCCTCCAACCCCATCCCTCCTGTTCACAATCCTTGCAATTACCGTATTACATAGGTTTACCCTGAGTGTCTCAATGTGGGCTGGGTGAGTTTGGTACTAGGAGCCACCTATTAGGGAGTACATACGGCGCTTAACTTTCTGGGTTTGGGATACTTCACTTAATATAATTGTTTCTAATGATATCCATTTCCCAGCAAATTCCAGTAATTCATCATTTTTGATGGTTGAGTAGTACTCCATTGTATAGATGTACCACTTTTCCTTATCCACTCGTCAACTGTTGGACATTTAGGTTGATTCCATGACTTTGCTATTGTAAAGAGTGCTGCTATGAACATGGTCGTGCTTGTGCTATCAAGGTGAACCTCTGCTGCATGGGGGGTTATTCCCAAAAGTGGAATAGCAGGGTCATATGGCATTTCAATCTTTAATTTCTTTAAGAATCTCCAGACGGCTCACCAGAATGGCTGTATGAGCCTGCATTCCCACCAGCAATGTCGCAGAGTTCCCCTTCTCCACATCCTCTCCAGAACTTGTTGTTTGTATTGTGGATTTTTTCCATCCTGACCGGGGTGAGATGATATCTCAGGGAAGTTTTGCTTTGCATTTCCCTGATGGCTAAAAAAGTGGAGCATTTTTGAAGATATTTGTTAGACATTTTAATTTCATCCCTGGTAAAATTTCTTTTAAGTTCCAGGGCCCATTTCTTAATTGGGCCATTGGTTTCCTTGGTGTTTAGTTTTCTAAGTTCTTTGTGCACTCTGGACAGTAGAGCTCTATCAGATATGTGGTTAACGAAGATTTTCTCCCATTCTGTGGGTTGCTTTTGAGCTCCTGTTACAATCTCTTTATCTGAACAGAAGCTCTTTAATTTCACAAGATCCCAACTGTTGAGAGTTGGTAGCAGTGATTGTGCCATTGGATGTCTGTTTAGGAAATTTTGGCCTAGCTCCAATCTGCTCAAGGGAGTTCTCTATCCGTTCAGTTATGATTTTTATAGTGTCTGGCCTGATATCAAGGTCCTTGATCCATTTGGAATTAAGTCTTGTACATGGTGACATGTACGGGTCCAGCTTTAATCTTCTGCATGTGGAGATCCAGTTTGGCCAGCACCATTTGTTAAAGATGCTGTTCTTTTTACATTGGATTTTTTGGGCCCCTTTGTCAAAGACCAAATGGCTGTAATTTTGTGGGCTTATATCTGGGTCTTCAACCCTTATCCATTGATCTGTGTGTCTCTTTTGGAGCCAGTACCAGGCTGTTTTTATAACTATGGATTTGTAGTATAGACTAAGGTTTGGTATGGTAATACCTCCCGCAGTGTTTTTGTTACTCAGGATTGTCTTTGCTATCCTAGGTCTTTTGTGCCTCCGTATGAATTTTGAGATTATTTGGTCAACTTCTTTAAAGAATTGCTTTGGGATTTTAATTGGTATAGCATTGAATTTATATATTGCCTTTGGTAGGATGGTCATTTTTACAATGTTGATTCTGCCAATCCAGGAGCATGGGAGGTCTTTCCACCTTCTGGTGTCTTCTGCAATTTCTTTCTTTAGGGTTTTAAAGTTTTCATTGTAAAGGTCTTTTACCTCCTTGGTTAAGTTTATACCAAGGTATTTCATTTTTTTAGGGGCTACAGTAAATGGGATTGTTTCTCTCAGGGCTCTTTCACTTCTTTCATTCTGGGCATATAGGAAGGCCTCTGATTTTTGCACATTTATTTTGTATCCTGCCAACCTGCTGAACTTCTCAATTAGTTCCAGGAGCTTCCTGGTGGAGTTTTTGGGATCCCTCAGGTATAAGATCATATCATCTGCAAATAGGGATAGCTTGACTTCTTCCTTGCCGATTAGAATCCCTTTTATGTCCCTTTCTTGTCTTATGGCTTCAGCTAAGACTTCAAGTACAATATTGAATAGAAGTGGTGAGAGTGGACAGCCTTGTCTAGTTCCTGATCGAAGTGGGAATGCTTCCAATTGTTCCCCATTGAGCATAATCCTTGCTGTGGGCTTGTTGTATACAGCTTTTATTATATTGATAAAGGTTCCTTCCATTCCTACTGTCTCTAGCATTTTGATCATAAAAGGCTGTTGGATCTTGTCAAAGGCTTTTTCTGCGTCTATCGAGAGTATCATGTGGTCTTGGACTTTGGACTGGTTTACATGATGAATTACATTTATTGATTTGCGTATGTTGAACCAACCTTGCGTGCCGGGGATGAAGCCTACTTGGTCCCTGTGAATGATCTTTTTGATATGTTTTTGAATCCGATTTGCTAAGACTTAGTTGAGAATCTTTGCGTCTGTGTTCATCACGGAGATCGGCCTATAGTTTTCTTTTTTAAGTGAATCTTTATTAGGTTTTGGGATTAAGACGATATTAGCTTCATAGAAGGAATTTGGTAGTGTTCCTTCCTTTGCTATTTGATGGAACAGTTTAAGGAGTATTGGTGTTATTGACTCCTTAAATGTCTGGTAGAATTCTGTGCTGAATCCATCTGGTCCAGGACATTTTTTGGTGGGAAGATTCGAGATTACTTCTTCAATTTTCTTATATGTTATAGGGCCATTTAAGTAATTCACAACTTCCTGATCCAATTTAGGTAAGATGTGTTTACTTAGAAATTCATCCATCTCTTGTGTGTTGTCAAACTTCACAGAATATTAGTTTTTGAAATATGATGTTATAATTCTCTGGATTTCTTGGGTATCAGTAGTGATTACTCCATGTTCATTTCTAATTTTGTTAATTTGGGTTTTCTCTCTCTTGCTTTTGGTTAATTTAGCTAGGGGTGTATCTATCTTATTGATTTTTTCAAAGAACCAGCTTTTTGACTGGTTGATTTTTTCTATCATTTTCTTAGTCTCGATTTCAGATATTTCTCCCCTTATTTTGCTAATCTCTTCTACTACTTTTGGGATCAGATTGCTCAAGTTTCTCTAAAGCTTTAAGCTGCTTCGTTAAGTTATTTATTTCTGATGTTTCTTTTTTTTGATGTAGGCATTAAGAGCTATGAACTTACATCTTAGAACAGCTTTCATTGTGTCCCAGAGATTTTGGTAAGTTGTATTTTCATTATCGTTCACTTTCAGGAAATCTTGAATTTCCTTTTTAATTTCTTCCTGAATCCAGTTCTCATTCAGCATCATATTGTTAAGTTTCCAGGAGTTAATGTATTTTCTCTTGTTTGTTGTGTTGTGGATGTCCAGCTTTAGGCCGTGGTGGTCTGATAGGGCACAGGTTAGAATTTCAACTTTTTTGTATATGTGTAGATTCGTTTTGTGGTCCAACATGTGATCTATTTTGGAAAAAGTTCCGTGTGGTGCTGAGAAAAATGTGTATTCTTTTGTGCGTGGGTGAAAAGTTCGATAGAGATCTGTAAGGTCCATTTCTTTAAGGGTTTGATTAAGTTCCAAAGTGTCTCTGTTAAGCTTTTGACCTGTTGATGTATCCCATGTTGAGAGGGCGGTGTTGAAGTCCCCAAGAATTATCGTTTGGGGGTTGATTTCTTGCTTTAGGTGCTGTAGGGTTTTCTTAATGAATGTGGAGGGGCCCATATTGGGTGCATAAATGTTCAGTATTGTGAAGTCTTCCTGGTGAATTGTACCTGTGACTAAAATGTAGTATCCATCTGTGTCTCTTATGATTTTCTTTGGTTTGAAGTCTACTTTTTCTGAAAGCATAATTGCTATCCCTGCCTGTTTCCTGGTTCCATTAGCTTGCAAGATTTTGGACCAGCCTTTCATTCTTAGGATGTGCCTATCTTTTGTGGTGAGATGAGTTTCCTGAAGGCAGCAGATTGTTGGATTGTGGTTTTTAATCCAAGTTTGTAATCTGTGTCTCTTAATCGGCGAGTTAATACCATTGACATTCAATGTTATAATGGAGAAATTATTTTTAATTCTGGACATTTTTTATGTTTAGTAGATTTTGTAAGCATGTTGTTTGATATTAATGTTTGGTGGTATTATACTTCCCTTCTGTCCTCCTGGATACGCTTGTTCTTTTCTTCAAGCTTGAGTATCAGTTCTAGGATTTTTTGAAGGCCTGGTTTGGTAGACATGTATCCCTTCAAGTTGTCTTTGTGCTGGAAAACTTTTCTTTCTCCCTCAATCATGACAGATGGTTTTGCTGGGTATATCAGTCTGGGTTGGCATTTTTGCTCATTTAATACTTGAAGTATGTCTCTCCAAGCTCTTCTTGCTTTTACTGTTTCCATTGAGTAGGCATTTGTTATTCTAATAGGTTTACCTTTAAAAGTGAGTTGCTTTTTTTTCTCTTGAAGCTCTCAGCACCTTTTCTTTGTCTTGAATGTGGAGTGTTTTGACTATTATTTGCCGTGGCAATTTTCTATTTTGGTCATATCTGTTTGGAGTGCGAAATGCCTCTTGTATTTGGATAGGCCTCTCATTCTTTAGTTGTGGGAAGTTTTCATTTATGATGAATTGAAATATTTCCTCTGGTGTGGTATTTTGGGATTCTTGTTCTGGTATTCCATGAATGCACATGTTAGGCTTCTTCAGGGTGTCCCATATCTCTTGAATGTTCCTCTCAAGTATCTTTTTGGCTTTAACAATCTCTTCCATTGAGCTGGTTAATTCTCCCACTTTGTCTTCAAGATCTGAAATTCTATTTTTTGCCTCATTTGTTCTGCTGATAAGACTCTCTGTTGAGTTTTGGGTTGAAGATAACTTGTCTTTTAGTTCAATTTTAAACTCTGCCTGAGACTGTTTTAACTGCTCTATACCTATTTTTGTTTCTTGAACTGTTTTTCTCAACTCCTCCAAGTGCCTGTTGTGTTCCTGTTCAAAGTTGTTGATACGGTTGTTTAACTCTTCTCGGATTTCCTCTTTCATAGTATTAATCATGGTAATGATCATACTCTGAAAGTCATGTTGCGTCTGGCTTTCATGGCTATTTTCTGTGGATTTGTTCTGGTCAGAATCCCTCATTATGGGATTGATTCTTTTGGCAGGAGATTGGTCTTCTTGGGTTTTGTTTCTTGTGGATCTGCACTTTGACTTGTACATTGTTTTGTTTTTTAGGACCTTTCAGTTGCTCTGAATCAGACGTAGTTGGTATTGTTATACTTGCCAGTTATTACTAGTGCTTGCCTTGGATTGGGTATGTTTTTTTTTAAATTTTTTTTAATTATTATTATTTATTCAACTGTGCGCATGTGCTTGTGTGTGTGTCTGTGTGTGTGTGTGTGTGTCTGTGTAGAACCACGGACGAATTCGCGAACCACCATGGACGCCTCCACCTTCTTCTGCCCCGGGATTCACAGGCTCAGCCCTACCAGAACCAGAAGCGCAGGCCGCCCCCGCTTCCGCCTGGCGTCTATACGTGGGATCTGGGATCTGAACTCAGGACCTTCCACCTGCAAGGCGGAGGCTTAACCCCTGAGCCACCTCTCCAGCCCTGGATTGGGTATGTTTGTGTATTGTTATCGTTATATCCTAGATGAGGCTACTAGGCTGTTAGTACGTCACTTAAGTCAGGTTATGTTACCAGGGGGTGAATATTAGTTTGGTAGTGTACTTTTACGATTTAGTATCTTGGTGAAATGTGGGGGTGAGTGGTGTACTCCCTGGAGTTGTATGTTGTGGGGTGGCTGTATGAGAAAGTTGATCTACAGCATTGATACTTTAAAGGATCAGTAAGGTGAAAAGAAAAAGTCTACTTATCTTTGGGCTGGATGAGAAGAAACTCGCCCACGTGATATAATGATTGTAGTGGAGTCCAGATGTATGGCCTGTGTTCCCTTTGTTCCTTAGAATTTTGCTTGAGTTTCCTTTGGGCTCTATTGAATTCTTTTTTTTTTTTTAATTTTTTTTTATTATTATTATTTATTCAACTGTGTGCATATGCATGTGTATGTGCGTGCGCGCGTCTGTGTGTGTGTGTTGTGTGTGTAGAACCACGGACGAATTCGCGAACCACCATGGGCGCCTCCACCTTCTTCTGTCCAGGGATTCACAGGCTCCGCCCTACCAGGACCAGAAGCGCAGGCCGCCCCCGCTTCTGCCTGGCGTCTATACGTGGGATCTGGGATCCGAACTCAGGACCTTCCGCCTGCAAGGCGGAGGCTTAACCCCTGAGCCACCTCTCCAGCCCTGGGCTCTATTGAATTCTGAGTAGCAGTGTGTCTTGGGCAGCAGGTGGCGGGCTGGGGGCAGGGTGGCGCGGAGGGGGCTGGAGTCGTCCGGGCCGGGGCGCAGGCCAAGCCGAAGTCTGCCTGGGTGCTCGCCGCTGGGACGCGTGGGGCTCCGGGGTGGTTGGGCTGGGCTGGGCTGGGCTCTCTCCCCACTACCTAGGAATTTAAGAAAGATAAGAACACAAAGTGGAAACCTTAGGAACTAAAGCTGGATGAGCGAAGGGAAATGCCCCTATCAGTGGGATGGCCTGAAAAGAGGCAACTTGGTATACTCCAGAGGCCTAAATCCTCATAAGAGTAGACAAGCCAGATCCATAGAAGCATACAGGCAGGAGGGTGGGAGGGAGTGGAAAGAATTGATGAAGAGATGGGAATGGATGGAAGGAAAGGGAGATGGAGCGAAGCAAGGATGAGTACTCCCACTCAATATGCTTGTAGGAATAGAAAAAAAAAAACAACAAAAAAGACTATATAACTTTTCTAAGCATTTGAGGAACATTCTTAGTGCTAGTGTATGTGTGTCTGTGTGTATCACAGGGGACTGTGTGCCTGTGGAGATCCAAGTGTGACTTGGGGAATCAACATGGGTTGCTCTACCTCCTTTTAGCTTTCTTGTAGAATTTACAGATTGTGCCTTCCAGGACCAGAAGTGCAAGTCACCACCATTTCTGTCCAGCATTTTTACATGGGACTTGGGATCACAACTTGGATCCCTTTACTTTTGAGGCAGAGTCTTAACTTCTGAGCCATCTTTTCAGCCTGAAAAACATGTTCTTTAAAGACGAGCATAGTAACACTTGTGTTCTATCTCCACATCCTTTTTATAAAATGTTAATATTTTGGTGATAATGTCTGTGTCATATTCATGAGGAATAGTTCTTTAAAATTTTCTGGTTTTCAATATTGTTAGCTTTGGTATGAGAATTACTTTGGTCTCAAAAAAATGAGGTAAAAAGTGCTCTGTTTTATGGCATTTCCTGAAGGGGTTTGTATATTTTTAATAGTTTCTAAATTATTTGACAGCTTTCACTGAAAGGATCTCTGAACATGGAGATCTTTTGTGAATAGTTTT
The DNA here is from genome assembly GCA_023101885.1 of Typhlomys cinereus. NCBI lineage: Eukaryota > Metazoa > Chordata > Mammalia > Rodentia > Platacanthomyidae > Typhlomys > Typhlomys cinereus. The sequence goes on along the minus strand of JALPQD010000057.1, from coordinate 5,001,692 downwards.
AAGTTCTTTTCCTATAAAAGTATTCCGTAGTTTTATCATAGTTTTTTATAGTTCTTTGTATCAATGTACTTCCATGTACTAGGATGTTCACTTTATTCTTATATTTTCCTTTAAAAAATTTTAGGATCTGTGTGTATAATCTGTAATTCATTCTTTATAGTGATAATTTGTATTTTTTCTCTGATAAGTCTTTTTGGCATGTGAGCTTCATTGATCTTTTTATCTTAGAAAACCAAGCTATATAATTATGCTACTTTCTTATGTCATTATTATGTCTTTATTTTCTTTGTGTTAAAGTTATACATTTGTATTTGCTTTCTGGGATTATAATTTAGATAATTTATTTCACTCTTTTTATGTCTTAACATATAAAAGCATCTGTTTTCCTCTAAAATATTTATATGCATCCCAAAATTTGAATATTGTGTTTTCATTATAATTCAAGTGGACATATTTTTTAATTTGCTTGGTGATTTCTTTTTTGGTCTATGAATATTTGGAAGATATTACTCAATTTACAAATATTTGGAAATTTTCTAGATATTTAATTCTTTTATAGTTTCATTTTTAGCTAGAGAATATACTCTGGGTGATTTTAACACTTAAAACAGTTTCTGACTTTTATATTATAGCTGATATAGTTCCAATAAATGTTCTTTACTTTCTTGAAAAGGACATGTATTCTACAGAGATTTTTTTAAAATCTCAATTAGGTGACTAGTTGAAAATGTTAGATATTTTATATTCCTCTGCTTTTTGTATTTTTTGTTTCAAGTACTGGAAGAAGGCCGTTAAGATCTATGGCTCTGAAATACTTCAGTTATCTTAGCATGTTTCTCCTGTTTGTGTTTTTCTATGGATTCATATGGGTTGCTGTGCTTTTTTTAATTTTTTTTTATCATTTATTCAATTGTGAGTTTATGTATGTGTGCGCATGCGTATGTATGTATGAATGTGTGTGTAGAACCACGGACGGATTCGGGAACCACCATGGACGCCTCCACCTCCTCCTTGTTTACTCCGCCCCGGGATTCACAGGCTCCGCCCTACCAGGATCAGAAACGCAGGCCGCCCCCGCTTCCGCCCGAGGTCTATATGTGGGGGTCTAAGATCCGAACTCAGGACCTTCTGCCTGCAAGGCAGAGGCTTAACCCCTGAGCCACCTCTCCAGCCCCGAGTTGCTGTGTTTTTTGATCACTGGAATGACTTATTTTCCTATCACCACCGTGTTGTTAAACAAAGCCACACAGTGTAAATTTTGTCATGAAGTCATTCTGTGGCAAGTTGCTGATTTTTCTATCAGCTCAACTCTACTTTAAGAACATGTATGTTCTGCAGACGACAATCTTGCCCATAGAAATCATTCAAAACACCTTCTTTGAACAGTTCCTTCTTTTAACACCCCAAAATTGCTACTGGATTCTGACTAACAAAAAAAAAAAAAAAAAAAAAAAAAAAAAGAGAAAAAAGGAGTTGTATACTGATAGTTTTCTGGTCTTCCTTTCAGAGCCTGCAGTTACAGCCTCTGAGCATTCTCTTCCTCCATCCCCCACTCTCAGAGCCCAAGATTAGGAAAGCCTGCACTTACATGGTCCTTATTCTCACAAAGGCAGGGACAAGAGCAGCCATACACTTTCTGATTTGGACAAGGAAGCAGGAATTTTACTCTGTATAAGAGAAGAACTCACTCTCCTTTGTCTTTCACCTCACCCACAAACCCAAAGACTATAAAATTCCCACAATCACTTTAGCCCCAGGTATTCCTCTTCTGTCTTCTGAGAATCAGCCCAGCAGTTTGGTTTTCTACCAATAAACTGCTCCTATCTTTCTTCTGTGGCTGTGGTTTATTGGGAAAATGAGAACATATACTTTACATATCTGTATCTCTTAGGATTAATCTTAGAAAAGGTACTCTTCCTTTTGCATGCATGTGTGTACATGTGTTACCAGAGGGCACTTGAATATGTGTTCCTGTGAAAGCTCAAGGGCAGCCTTCTGGATTGTTCTACTTCCTTCTTGCTTTACTCTGGAGTTTCCCAGCCTTTGCCTTCCAGGACCAGAGTATGGGCTGCAGCCATATATGTTTGACATTTTAAGGGTGCTCTGGGCATCCAAACTCAGATCCTTTTGCTTATGAGGCAAAGTCTTTAACCCCTAAGTTATCGCCCCAGCCACTTTTGTCTATATTCAATTAGTTGGAACTCAGTTACTCAGACCCTTCTAAGCAAATGAGGATCTTGGGAATTACAGACTAGACCTATTACCAGGATGAGAAGGACCTGCAAAACCACTTAGCTAAGTTGATTGCATAGTGTGAATTATTGCTTACATAAAATGTCATCTTTTATATCTTGGAGGAAATTAATTATTCTTGATTCCATCTTCTTATGGCTTCCTCTTTAAGCCTTGGATCAAACATTTGCCAAAGTACTTCCTGCATTAGAAAAAGTGGTAGATTCATTTCTCTTTCTTTTTTTTAAAAATTTTTTTATTATTTATTCAATTGTGCACGTGTATGTGTGTGTGTGCGTGTATGTGTGTGTAGAACCACGGATGAATTCAGGAACCACCATGGACGCCTCCACCTCCTCCTTGTTTACTCTGCCCAGGGATTCACAGGCTCCGCCCTACCAGGACCAGAAACGCAGGCTGCCCCTGCCTCCGCCCGGCGTCTATATGTGGGGTCTAGGATCCGAACTCAGGACCCTCCACTTGCAAGGCAGAGGCTTAACCCCTGAGACACCTCTCCAGCCCCGATTCATTTCTCTTTCTTTGTTAGATGCTTAGCCACTTGTGTTGTTCTCTGCAGCGTCACAGATGCTTAGCATAGGGTAACATTCAATTTAGAGGCAGTGAATACTCATGCTGTACAAAGTTAAGAGAGGGCTATAATTAAGAATTGTCAATTCTCGACAATTCCCTTTGAATTACTTGATTTTTCCAATATCATTTTCATTCTGGAACGTGAGGAACAAAGAAATGACATTCCACGTTTGTACTTAACACTTGAACTTATGTGACAAGTTCAGTGTTTAAACTGAAACCTGATCCCAGATGTTCTGCCCATAGCTGGATTTGTTTTTGCAACATTTTGACCACGATTATTATTTCTCAATTGAGGTATAAAAGTGAAAATCACATGGTCAAGTCATCAAAATGCTGAGGAGTTTCCACAGCATTTTTATGTTGCTGGTCATTAATAAGACTATGTCTCTGCAGTAAATTTTGCTATAGAGTTTGAAGGTCATCTTCATTTTGGCTTACTGACAAATGGGAAAGATAAATGTTCAAAAGGAACAGAATGATGTCATTTCAGAAGCAAAGAAACACAAACTGATTCTTAACGTTTACACTTGAGAAAATTCATTTGATGGATTATTAAGTTTATTTCTTTATCTCCTCAGTGGAGAATGAATAGAGCCTTGTATTCTTTCCAGACAATGTTTAATGGAGGCAAATTGTTGAAATAGCTTAGCTAGGATTTATTCATTGAAATCATGGTTAATTTTATGGATATGCCTGAATGTACCATGGGATGCTCAGATACTTGTCAGATTGATTCAGGTTGCCTCTGTGAGGATATTTCTCAGTAAGATTACCATCTGAGAGCTGGAGATGTAGCTCAGTGTCAGAGAACTTGTCTGGCATGAGGAGATCTTGGATTTGACCTTCCAGATCCTTGGCACCAGCTAATTAGCACTTCAGTGGCAAACCAGTTGATCCAAATTCTTTCCCCTAATATAGGAGAGCCTCAGAATAGAGCAGAAATGCTGAGCACCATACAATCCCCATGAGGAAATGGAAACTCTTATTGTTGAAATACTGTTTTTTTCATTCCCGCTTTTGAACTTGCACTGCAATATCCGTTCTCTAAGTTATTAAGTCTTTTGACTTGGGCTAGAGCTGTATTTTTGGTTCCTCTGGAGCTCCAGCTCACTGCCAAAATTCTGGGATTTTTTCAGCCTTGACTATATAATGAATAACTTCCATAATACACATAATATGCTTATGTATACATACATGCATGCATACTTATATTCATAGAGATATATGAGTATATTGAATAGATGACATTTTAAAAACATTAAATGTTTCTTTGAAGACTCCTGTCAGGAACTTTTACAGCATTTTTAGATTAAAATTCTTAATATAAATTGTCTTCTAATTGTGTTCATGTCTCTCTCACACACACACACACACAACACACACACACACACACATACACACACATGCGCGCACACACACACACACCCAAACATAGGTTTTGTTGCTCTGGCCAATCCTGATGAATATATTTGATAACAATTCTCAACATTATGATCTGAAACATTTCAACAATCCTATGGTTCCATGGGAAGAGAAATAAGTCTTGATTTGCTGAGTTAACGAAGAGTTAACTGAACTGATTTAAATATATGACTAGAAATTACATTTGGGGTATGTCCCAAAATAGAAATGTAAACTTAAAAATTATAAATAAGATATAATTACTAACTAATTCTTCTTGATTAACACCTCTGTTCTCGTGATGAGTTGGAATTCTGTGATAATGTTAGAAGAACGACACTTAGTCAAAAGTTCAAGTGCTGCGCCACAAGGATAAGGTTCACAATCCGGATCTCTTCAATTAAGTGTCTATAACAGCAGGTGGGAGGTTATTTTTCTTCATATTAATAGAATGACTCTTTTCCTAATGATAAAACTGATTGTTTTCTTAGTCTGTTCATAATAGAAAATTTGTTTATAAGACTCATCTAAAACTGTATTATTCCTGTACATATTCAGGGAGCTACTGATAAGCAACAATAATTCCATAGCATTAGTTTTTAGATGTTAGGCCAAGGAGTTGTGTTCCTGCTCATGGTAACACAGAGAAAATGAGTATGTTCAAGCTGAGTTTGTGTGTATTTTTTTCATTTCCCAGTGATTGTGCTTTGGATTAATATTGACATTGCAGTCTTAGCATAGATTTGGCCTTGATGGATAATCTGTTGATAAGTGGCCCTAAAAGATGGCTAGAATTTTGTTCAAAGGTTTGTTCAACCCCAGGCTCTGTTGTGTCATATTACAGAAGTCTTTAGGGTCCATTTGCAAAGTTAAGGCTCTTCTCGTTTCAGTACATCCTTACCTTTCATAAATAACAGACTCTTAATAGACTAGAACCCCACCTCTCCACCAACGATTGGGTATTTGTACTTCAGGAATGTTTATTATGTAACATATGTTCCTCTCAAGTCATTAGTTTCTTTCTAAGCATACATTCTCTATACTTTCTTGAGATTTCCAAAGACTTAAACACATTGAAATTTCTTTTGCTAGTTTTCTTAGAAATCCCATTCATGTTAAATAATGCATGAATCATTCCTTATAAATCATTTATTATGCATCTGAATAGACAATTATAAATCCAGATATCAAAATGAAATATTTGGTCCAACCTTTGGATCTGTTAATGTATGAATATATGGCCCAAAATACCTTTGCCCTGGGAATGCCAAGTTGAATAAGAGTTATTTCTTAATTTTAAAAGGATGGCATTTGTTTACAGCATAGCGAATTAATAGCACAGCAGTTTGATTGGAGTCACCATCTGCAAATAAGAACGATAAAATCCAGGAACAAAGCCATCTGCGTTTATCAAATATGTTGTAGGCAGCAGAAATGGTGAAAAGAAGGCAAAACATCACAGAAGATACTGCCCTAGAAAGATGGACGAAGATTCACTATTTCTAAGCTTTTTGACTGAAATCATGCCTAATATTACCTGAAGCTCTGATATCAGTAAACCAATGTCTTGCTGGTTTGAGCTATGAGAGGATAGACTTGGCACTGGAAATACAGTCATTCAATTAGGGTGAAATTCTTGAAGGAAGATACTATATTAATTGTCAACTGGTATTAATTGTCAACTTTCCATAGAAGAGCTAAGTCTGGAAAACATAGTCATGCAATTAGGGCAAAATTCTTGAAGGAAGATACTGTGCGATGGCTAGTATTACTTATCAACCTGCCATAAAAGAGCTAAGTCTCCAGGCACTCCTGAAAGAGGTTTTCTAGATTGAGATTAACCTCTGGGCTCATTTTGTAGATTATCTTAATTGTATAATCAATGTGGGATGACTCAGACTGCTGTGCATGACATCTTTCCTTGGCCATTGATCCTAAGTCCAAGGAGAAAGCAGGTAAGTATGCACACATAGGTTTGTGCGCTCTGTTCTGTCTGTGGATGTGATAGAACCAGTTCTCTCAGTCCCCACTGCTTTGGTTCCCAAGCCATGATGGACTGTAACCTGGAATTTTGGGCCAAATAAACTTTTTTCTTCAAATCATTTGGGTCAGATTCTTGATTGTAGCAACACTATATGAAACTAAAATAACTATTAGTGAGTATATAATCAAAGAAGTTCAGTTCTGAAATCTGCTTCTCAAATCTACTGAAATGCTCAAATGTGTGTTAAGTCAGTTGACCTAGTTGGTGGAAACATATAAAACCAATGGAAAGTTATCATCTGGAAGTTGAAAGATCCATGCAGGGATGATCTTGGAAAAGAGGTCTGATATCAGAATAAAAAAATGAGTATTATCTAATTTTTTTACAATGTATTACAATTTTCAATGTGTGGAAATAAACTCGAAAAAACAATATGATCTGGATTCAATAATAAGGTATTATAAATTCATTTTGTAACAATTAAGATATAAATAACAGAACTTTGAAGCAGCAGTTATAAATATTTTCAGACATTGAGGAAGATTCATGCATACTAAATAGAATGATGAAGTATTTCACCAAAGAAAAAGAAAATGTATAATCTACCGACAGGCATGCCCAGTCTGTTTGCTGTGGACCCCACATGTATTCTACCATAACTATGAAGTGTGACTATCACATTTGCTCATGATATCCCATTTGCAGTATCAAAAACCCAGACATCTCTCATCTAACTTAAACATATGATAAATACATTTGAATTTTTTTGTCACATTATAAGTGGGAGAATAAACATGAGAAATACATCTAAATTTTTTGTCATATCATAGGTGGGAGAATAAAGACTAAGTACTCCAAAAGATGATGTCATAGAAAGTATTAGAGTGAAAATCAGACAAAGAAAAAGACCTAAGGAGAATTAGCAGAGCTTTAGAGATATATAAGTAGTAGTATGTAGTTTAATATACATAAAACTGAAATTCTAGGTGAGGGCATAGAGATAATAGGATAGGAAAAAATATAGGATCTAAGTTTCAGAGCAGAGGGTCAGAGTCTGTCATATTCACATTGTATCTTTCCCTGGGATGGAGTAAGTCTTGTACAAACATACATTTGATGGCTATTTACTTTTTTAGAACAGACAAATAATTACAACACTGTAGGATCTGTTGTGGTTTTAAAGTGAAGCATCCTTAGAGCTCATACATTGGAACACTTGGTTTCCCAGCTAGTGGCATGTTTGTGAATGCTCGTTTACTCAGGTGCTAAGTAAAGCCCAGTAACATGCTTCTTTAGGACATCGAGGAGGAATTGCTAGGTTCTGTGTAATTCTTTTTGTTAATCCCATAGTTCATTAATGACTCTAATTTTTTCCTGACTTTGTTTTAACTCTCATGCTCTATTTCTGAGGCTCAAGATGGGAATGGAGGTTGAGTAATACCATTAATTATTGAACAGCATTAGCCATCTAATCAATAGATTGACATTCAAACCATATTGTTTTGACATACTTGAGTTAAGCACTTATGAAACAAAATGAGACAAATATAGAGAAGTGAACCAATTAGTTTCAGCTGTTATCTTTGTGCATGAGGGGGTGAGACTCCATGTATATTTGCAAGGGATTTTTAGTTATGGCAGGTCTATGAGCAAACCTGTAGTAGACTGTTTGAGTATATGATTTATATGGAAAGACCAAGTCCATTGTGACTGGGGCGACCATTTCCTAGGTAGGTAGATAGGATGCAGAGAGCCAGACAGCATTTTTGGCAAGCTACAAAGTAGAATTTGACTTTTTCCCTCTATTCTGAGATAAGATGTTGGTTCCTGCTGGTATGAATTTTCTTCCATGAGGAATTGTAACTTGGAATTCTGCACATGAATAAAAATGTTTTTGTTCTTTTAAGTTGTTTGGATTATGTATTTATTTCAACAATGAGCTTATGAAACTAAGACTAATAGGAACACTGCATAAGGACAGAGACAGATAGCAAGAAAATCCAAACATTCTTTCTTTTTTTTTATTTGCACTCATACAAACTTAACAGGTACACCGGTCCCTCCCCTCCAACCCGCTATCTCCCGTGCCCCCCTCCCCTCCCCCTTCCCTCCCCATCTCCCAGTGCCTCCCCCTCCCATCCCTGGAGCATCCTTTAATGTGCATGCCAAACTCTCCTCTGGGTCCTCCTCTCTGATGAAGTGCAAGGATCCAGTGGCATTTCCCAGAACCCTTTCCTGTGTTCCCCTTAAGCATAGGAACACTACTGTGGCTGTCAATCCCTTGCCTCCAAGGAACCTAGTGCCTTTAGCAAATGCTAGACTTTGTGAGGTCAATAGTGTGTTGGACCTTGTGCAGGGCATACAAAGTCCAAATATGATTGCTTTGGCCCTAACTTGTGTGGAGTATCTTGCATATCATTGCTCCTCCCATCCTTGTGCTCTTGCAATCTTACCGCCCCCTCTTCCGCAAATTTCCCTGAGCTTCAGGATGGGGAGAAATTAGGCTGGCCTAGTTCCAGGTGATTGATACAGAGTCTCTGATGTTTTGGATTACCAAACATTATTTGTGACAGTTTCCACAGCAGAGATATGAGACCATCAACAGTCACTCCAGATATTGGTGCTAGATACCAAAATCTGAAGACACTGAAATCTTATATAAGATCTCATAGTATTTGCATATATTTGCTCTTGTCTTCTCATTCACTTGGAATCATCTCTGAATCACTGATAATATTCAGTACAATGCAGTTACTTGTAGGTAGATTTTATATTCAACAAGGATTAAGTCTGTACATGTTTAGTATCAATAGCGATTTCCCTCAGTATTTTTTATTGCTAGATGGTTGAAGCTGCAGATTTAGAATCTGAATTTTGCTCATTTTCAGGAACTGTTTTTTCTAAATCTTGGACATTTCATTGTATATACATGTGATCATTTGAATAGTGAATGAGAGTCTTGATCTCTTTAGTTTTGAACAAAGTTGAAACTGGAGTTATTACAAATGCTTAAATTTGTTTTTTTAGTACTATATGGAAGAATATAGGCTAACTGCAAAGTCTGAGAGAGGTGTCATAAAATGAAAAAAAAAGGTACTAGCTTTAAAATTTTGCAAAGTAAAATATTTGGTGATACTGTGTTTGTGGTGTTCTTTTCAGGAGTTCAGAGATCTGATGAGATGATTTGTTATAACAAACTGAATTATTGTTGGTGCCTTTTAGATACAGGAAAGAAATTAGGGAAGAAAAATGTTACCTGTGGTAGAATGAAAATATTCAGTGGCCTACAGTCACATAGTCTGAGCCATATGCCTATTTTTTCCCTAATCAACTGTGGGTAATATCGTATCTTCTTGAACTTAAATTCTTCATGCAGATTTAAGGTTTCTTTCAGACTTGTGAGACAAAAGAAAAATACATTGTAGTTTCTAGCAATTTTTTAAATGGGATGTAATCATGTAATTCTAAGGACTGGATCTATTATATTATGTAACCCCAGGACCATGATTGTTATGATGGGATGAAAGCATACATGGTACAGCACAGCCTTCACTGCCTAATCTTGTGATTGTCTGGCAAATTAATATTTGAGGGAACGAGTATACATAAGTAGAATACTAGGAAGCCTATGGACTTTGAGTTGAATTTCTCATTAACTCTGCTGCCGTGCTGTTTCTTTGGAGACATAGTCCTTGTTTGTTCATGCAACAAATACTCAAGTAGCACAACTGTGTACTATTTTCGATGTTGGGAACAGAGAAGAAATACCTACCCTTGCGGCATTTGTAGATTGGCGCTTATTCCCTTTTGTTTAATATCATTAATTGATACACACTTCTAAAATGGAAATAAATTCCAATGCTAACACAAACTGGGAAAAACATCCAGTACTGAATAAAGATATATTCTGTTTTGGAAATAAAATGGTAGTAGACAAATCTGCCTGCAAGGAGCCTGCGAGAATAGAATCCTATGAGCCTTGAATTACATTTTGTGCCATTAAGTAAAAAGAGCCAACACTTTCAAAGCCAAAGCCATCCAAAGTCACCCATTTTTATATGAAGCCATCTCATACAGACATACCCATCATATGTTGCAATGATCCCTGCCAAAAAATTAATTGGCTTAAGCTGACTTTGAATTCATCCCAGGTTTGCACAAAATTTGCTGAAAGGTTTGTCTACCTCAAGAAAACTTCTATAGATCCAGTTCCAAGTTTTAAGTTTTTACAAAACTGTGAAGCTGAACAAGATTTTCTTAACCTCCTGCTTGGTGAGGAGGTGCTACAAACGCTAATGATGAAGTGTGGAGGAAGCACCAGAAAGACAGGTATAGAAGAAGAAGCTGACACAGCTGACTGACGAGGAAAACACACAAGGAAAACAGCAAAAAACCAGAGGCTCAACTAGAAGCTGCAAACTTATTGGTAATGTGTTGATACTGAAATGTGTTTGTATGGAATAGTGTCACTTAACTGGTACATAACATGGGGCTCAGTTTACTGCTAAAGGTTAGTAGTTTTCAGAATGAGTATCAGGACCTTACCTAGGGTGAATGTAAGTCAGGGTGATCCTTTATTGCTTTTCTGTCTTGTGAGGTTTGACATCTTTCCTCTTGTTTACTGACATTCAAAGATGAGGTAGCAAAAAATGGGAAAATAATTGAATTGGAAATGCCACTTGAGTCATACATAAAACACGCCACAGTATTGAGATTTTAATGAACAAACAAATTTATCTTTGGGTGACTTCACCAACAGAATCAGTCCTGATATTTTATTTCAGTCTTTTGTTCAAAATTGTGCCTGATAATCCAATTGTATTATTGCATTTTCTCTACTTACCCTTACTTTTAGGTCAGGGTATTTCCAGAGAGTTGACTCAGATTGTTTTTGTTCTTGAGTCTGACTCTGCAAGATCATTTAAATTTGTAAACAATTGAACTGTTTTATTTTAAGGGAAGTACATTTATTTTTGAGAGCTTGTTTCCTAAAAGTGCTCTTTTGAAACTGAAGCTCATTTGGGTTTTTCATTGAGTCAGAAACATCTGCGAATATGCTGTTATTTCATTAATGAAGTAGTTTTTCTGCATTTACTGGTGCCCAATCTCGAGAGATGTATAAATTCAAGGCTTCAGTCAACATAGTGCAGAGCATTGCTGCAGCTCAAGCAGATGGATGCCAAATTACGCTGGACAGACACATGGTTTAAGCAAAATTTAGAAGGCAAAAGAAATTGCAATGTATCTGGATCCTCAAAGCTGCAAAAGGTTTGAAATGGAGGTATCAGAATGTCCAGCCAAATTCCAGTGGGATTACAGGGAATGATTGAGGAGGACAGTGAGATTGATATGAACACATTAACCAAAGTTCTTTATATGCACGAAGTGCACAGATTGCCCCATATATTCTAGAGGGTTCATTTGCTAAGCTGATGATTTGAGAAGAAAGTATGAGGTATGAATCTCTTTGTGAATTTCTGTCTGTTTTGTCCACTTTTTAAAAGTTGTGATTTTTGATGATATACTACACCAATGAAAAGCTACCAGGAATTTAAGGATAAAACAAACTGGAAGGTGAAATGTGACAGATAGTTAGGAATCCACACTGAATTTGTGCTGCCTCAGGACATTTTGACTTTGGCAGGTTTACCTTTACAAATTAAAAAAGAGACACAAAGAGAAAACCCTGTATTATTTTTAAAAATAGTATTAGTTTATTAATATTAATTAATAGCTAACAGTTCAAACATTTACGTCCCTGAATCTTATGTATAGAATACACTCTTATCTTGGCTGCTATACTATGAATACTACATCATTCTCCTGAATCGAGTAATTGGGTTTCAGTTGTCACAGCTCTCTGTCCATGAGCAAGTGACTTGACTTTTGAACCACACTTATTTAAAAAGTAAAACAGAAATGGGTAGCAGTAATAGTATATACATGAAAGTAGACTTGATGAATTGATGCATGTGATTGCGCACTGTGAAATATAAAGCTTTATGAATCCATATACATTTTTTGCTGCTATTGACTTATTGACCTGGGCATCTACAGCTTTTCCCAAATGGATTATATTATGTTATGAAGCATAAATGCATCAAGAATAAATCTGGAAATATACTAAAGTTTAATAAGCTTGGAATAAAATTACAATACTATGATCCACTGTGAAAAGCTATCATCAGTGGTGTCTACATATAAAAGTAGACTTTTATATGTAGACATATAAAAGTTTGTCTCCCATTTGATTTGACATAGACACTTGGAGAAAGGGATTACATTTCAATTTTGTTTTCTTAAGTTCATTTCGAGGCCTGACATGTAATAGGTAAAATACAGTTATTGATTGGGTAAAATGGAGAAATATAGAAATAATTCATATTTATGGTACTTATTAATAGTTGTTATAACAGCATGATGTCATTTTTTTATTAAAATAAAACAACAAATCTAAATAGATTAGTATCTAAAGAATCTCTCATGAGTTCCTGAGATCTTTGTGAAGACTGCATTCTCTTTTGAAAAGAAGGACTTTTTTTCTCCTTCTTTCAATCTATTATAGAGTACTTTGTCTCAGGCTATGCTTTCTTTTTTTGAAAAGCTGGTCCTCAGGTCAATTTCTGGTAAGAATGTTAGCATTTTGTGGTTATAATTATAAACATTGTAGTATAATAATCATTTTCATAATTCTTAAGTTATCTCTCTTTTTCTGTAGAAAAAATTGGAAGCACACGGATATCTGAGTTGAGCTGAATTTCTCCTTAAATTTGCTGCTGCACTGTTTCTTTGGAGATGCAGTCCTTACTTGTTCATGCAATAAATATTCAAATGGTACCACTGTATATTATATGCACTTTTTTAGATGCTGGGAACAGTGCTTATTCTTAGTCATTCTAGACATTACTTTTTTTGCTTTAAAAAATTGCAAGTCTGTTTTGCTACTTAAGTGGACTGATATTTTAATAGAAGCAAATTTTTCTGTTGAACACAAAAAATTGGAATTCCTTCTTACTTAGAAGCCATAACTCCAAATAACTTTCTGGTTTTAGTACTTGTTATTGTTACACTGTTTTTGCTTTTTTATTATCATGTGTATCATCATCATCACCACACATAATGGTGGCACATGCTTCCACTGATTCAATTATCCAGGCTTAATAATTTATAGGTTATAGTAACCCTATTATACACATACCTTTAATATCATACTTATAGATGAGAATCCTAATCTGCTTGAAGTCACACAAGGAGTGGAGGAAGTGGGATAAGAACTCAGGAAGCTATTCTCTGGAATCTATGTTCATCCTCATGACAGAAATGAGAAGTTTCAGAATCTTTCACCAATGCTTATAAACTGGCATTAGCTAACTTACAGCTGAAAAAGAAATATATCCACAGTCTCCAGATTGGAGTTGAACAGTTACTATAGCAGGAGACATTTTTCTTCTCTCAAGGCCAACTCTTAATTTTGAGATTGGCCATGTTGTGCATTTATTGATTCAACAAACAGCTGTTCAGAAATGGAAAAAGAGAATCAGCACTTGAGTTTAGCAGAAGTTGTCTTGACTTTCTTAACATATCATACTACCTATTTCTGATCAAATAAAAAGGTTCTCATGAATATCTCAAAATATAGCCAAAGGCCATAGTACTGTGACTTTGTGATAGTAGTCATTTGAGATCCAAGTTTGTCTCAGAAGGGAACTATGTGGTCTAAAGGATTTCTCCTTTTTTCCATCTGACACGGTTTTTTGCCAATTTTCTGAACAGAGGTAAATAATATTTATTGTTTCAGGGCTCTCAATATGACTCAGAGTGGAAAGTTGCTTGTTGGCAAGTTGACAATTTGAATTTGATCCCTGGGACCCACATAGTGGAAGGAGAGAGGACTGATTCATTCAAGTAGTCCTCAGGCCTCCATATATGCATCATGACATTCCTATGTCCTCCTGTCATATAAAGTGCAAAATAAAAAATATAAAACATCAAATAACGTTAAGGTACTAAATTTTGTCATTCCAAGACAACAGTCAAAAGTTAGGTTTCTACTATTATCAAGATTTTCAAGGGAAAGTGAAAGGCCTAAAAAGAATATTTGTGTTTTCTGCATTTAGTGTTGTACAGATTCTTTGGCTTGAAAATGACTTTTTTCCTCAAAATAATCAATTGAAAACTGCCAGTGATTGCTGTAGCTTCTAGCAAGAGTCTGGATTGGTAGTGTGAACATTTGAGAAAGAATAATAGAGTGATGAAGTTGGCTTAATTTAGGTAGAATATAGATGAAAGATTAAAGCCCAGTAGAAGTAAAACTTGTTCTCCAAAATGAATTGGTTATTGAATAGGGAGTGGTTTGTTCTTGTAGGTATGGTGAGAGGAGAATGTGAAAATTTTTAGTGTCTTTCTACAGTGACATGTTTTACCTTTATTGCTGGTTCATTCTAGTTGCCCTTCAACATGGTTGCTTTAGGCATCATCTCTTTCAAGACTTACTAGAGCAGACTTCCTGCTTCGTGATTGTGTTACTTATTTATCACATAAGTCTGAGATCAGGTTGCCAGTGTGGTCTGGCAAGGATCCTCTGGCTGGTTGGAGATGGTCATCTTCTCATTATGCCCCCATAAAATAAATAACACCACCTCCGGACTAGGTCAGCAAAGACACTTAGCGTCATGAGAGCAAGAGTGGACACAAGATTCCTAATGTTCCTCTGGCACAGCTGTCACCATGAGGGTCCCTTCCTGTAGTCCAAGATACTCCCTAAGTACCCTGTTCCCAAAAATCTAACACTGGGACTTAGGGTTTCAATCTATGGATTTTGGGGACAGCTGTACCTAAATGCAAAGGCTCTGACACCTGACATCTCTGCATGTTTTCATCTAGCTGACTTGCAGTTGTGCAGTTACATGTATCACATACACTAGACCCTTCATTCTTCAAAAACATATGTTTTCTGGTTATCTATTATTGTTTCACAGTTGGATATGAAATAGTCTTTAGTACTGAAATATATTAAAAATGACTAAGAGCACTGTTAGTGATATCGCAATGATCAAAATGAAATTATGTTTCTTTTTGGATTTCTTTTCCTTCACAAAGAATTTATTTTTGTCATATAGTTCTCTTGGAGCTGAAGCTGGATTTGAACTCAGGTCCTTTTGCCTCTGCCTCTTACATGCTAGGCTCACAGGCATGCACCATTATGTCCAGCAAGAATTTATTATTCATTAAACTTTTAAGAGCATAATATACCTTGTTTATCCTGGATCTTTGCTGTGAAATATAGAGCTTATAAAATTTTAACATAGGTTAGCAAATATAATCTTATTTGCATAAGCTTATGTAACAAAGGACAAATTGTCTTGGATGGTATAAACAAAAGATAATCAGTTTACTTTTGAAACCTATCTAGGATTAAATGGAATCTTTTAGAATTAATGACATACAGAGGTCTTGCCTATGTCATTTGAGTTATGTAACTGAGTAGGTATAATGTATGCAAATAAGTATTTATGAAGGGCATTTGGATGTAATTTTAAGATAAAAGACCAAGGAAAATATCAACTGTGTGCAGCTAATATGCTAAGGTTTTTTAATGTTAATACACAGAATTTATGATTAGATAGACATGGGCTTGAGGGTCATTGTGTCTATAATTTATCAGCATGTGATTCTAAACAAGATATTAAACCAGTTGCATCCTTAATCTCTCTCTCTTAGGTACCATGGATTATTATTATCTACCTTGCAAAACTTCTAATTAGAATTGAATAAGATATTGTATTAAAATTCCTATATAATTCTTCCCAGCTAGTGGATGGTCAATAAATGGTGGTCTCATGTAGGTTGTTGTCAAAGCACTGGAATAAACAATTTCATGATTTTACTTTCTTCATTGATTTCTGTTTCTTCACCCGTCAAATGCACTTCATTCTTACTGTCTTTACATTGGCTGTGAAGGTCAAATAGGATAGTGTTTCTCTAAACATTGTAAGATGCAAAGTATTCTTGCACGAAAAAAGTCAGTGTTAAATTGATTTTCCTTTCATTTTTAGGACATGGCATGCTGACTGGAGACAAAGTCCTTTTTAGGAACTTTACAGAGGTGGAGTTCCATAAGTTACAAAACAACTTCTCTAAATTTCCTGCCTCACTGCATTTTAATTTTTTAGTATTTGTAACCAGGATCCCTTTGGTTTCCTTCTTTTTCCCTGTGTGGGAGACCTAATCAGTGTTGAAGCAGCCTCTGCCAGTTAATTGAAGGAGCTCTTGTCTCATTTTTCTGACTGTGTACACAACACTAAGCCCTGTTTTATCAGTTTAAACAGGTTTTCTACATGACTGCACCTTCAAAAATACCAATAAGTGAATTTGGACTTTTATAAAAAAATAACTGTGAAGGTTTATTTATTCCTGTTAAACATTCTCTCCAAGTGTGGATGTGTCATTTCTGTTGTGTTTCTAATGTTTCGGTCAGACTTGTTTGGTTCTATAAACCCTACTCAGATACATTCTTTTCTATGATATTGATATGTGTACATTTGCAGGAAGTATGAGCATTTTAACTTGAAAAAAAATTCTACTCTAAAATGACTATATTTATAGCTATTTTCAAAAGCTCCTTTTTTTTTTCTTTTGGAGCTTATAGCATGACTTAGTGTTTTTTAAAGGCTTGTGAAAACTTTGCATAGTGATGATATTTATATTTGTTTCTAAGTTAAAAAAAATCCATAGACACCCAAAAGTCCATTTGAAATCACTGTTGAGCATTATTTCTTAGTGATGTCTTTCTAGGAGTCTTAAAATATCATTAACAGCATAGACCTTTAAAATTTTGTAATTGTCCCATAATAACTGTACATATTGATTTAAGACATGGTGCAACATTTTCATCTGTATAAACATGGTAGATGTTCAAATTGGGATCACCATGTCTGTTTGTTCATATTTTAAAATTTTCTTTATAAAGAAAATAAAAAAATCTTCCTCTAACTTTTCTGAAATATGTGATACATATAATCTCTTTGCTGTTCATTGAAACACTAGAACTTACTTTTCTCAACTTAGTACCCATTGACTAACCTTTCCCTTCCTTTGCCTGAGTTTCTATCATCCAACTTTCAAATACCTTCTCTTTATGTATATTTGTAAATATAATGAAAAACCAATAGGATCTTGACTTTTATGGTTGGTTATGTTTTCTGTACTCTTACTGTTCAGTGGTAGAAGTCTTTTATAAAGTGTTGCACCCAAGAAATGGGCCACACAGACTCTCAAACATGAATTGCAAGTTGTTTAGAAAAAACAAATCCAGGTAAAATTTCTTTTTTTTTTTTTTTTTTTTTTTTTTAAGGGAGAAAGGAAGGTTTATTCAGCTTACGGTTCCAGAGGGAAAGTACAGTCTCTCAAAGCAGAGGTGGCATGGCTGGCTGGCCAAAGCTGGAGGAGGCTAAGTCACCGCAGACATCTTGGAAGCTGAGAGCCGCAGGACTGCTTGCTGCAAAGAAAGACTTCTCCTGGAGGTAGGGTGGGACTAATCCACCTCAAGGCCCACCCCTTGTGACTGCTTCCTCCAGCAAGGCTCCACCTCTCAAGGTGCCATGACTTTGCCAAACACATGAGACTGTGGGGGACATATTTCAAACCATGACATTACACCCCTGGCCCCCACAGGCTCATTGCCATCTCATTATGCAAACCATACTCATTCCAACTTTAAAAGTCTTCATAGACTACAATAGTCGTCCCAACAGTCCAAAGTCCAAAGCCTCCTGTAAAATCAAAATACAAGTTACATACTTCTAACATACAATGGCACAGAATAAACATTCCCATTCCAAAAGGAAGGAATGGGGGCATATCCAGGAAAGATCGGTCCATAACAAGACCGAAAAACAGCAGGACAAACTCCAAATCTTGTAGCTCCAAGTCCAACAGGTGAGCCGCTTATTGAAATCATTTCAGTTTCAAAGAGCTTTGGTTCTATCCCTGCAATGCAGCTGCCCATAGAATACGTTAGTCTCTTGAGTTGACTCCTCCCAGGGTATACAGCTCTCCTTGGCAGGTGTCCCACGTTGTGTCTGGAATCTCTAACATCTTTACTTCTCAATAGCAAACCAGGCTTTAACTCCACAGCACAAACTGCCCTTCTTGGGCCTCTAAACAGCAGGCTTCTTGCCTCATGATGCCTGGATTCTGCCAATTTTTGAAATCTTGGAGGAGGACTCCATGATCTCCTCCCTCTTGCATCACTGATGCCTTTAAAACCAGAACCACGTGGACGACTTTGCCAAGACTGGCCCCCTTGAATCACAGCTGATTCTGCTTCTCTATGTTGACCATCTCTTTCACTCCTGAGCAGTTGCTTGGTAAGAGAAACCAACTCTTGCTTTGGAACGCCACCCTTTAGCTCCAGTCTTGTGAAAGGATTTGCATTCTTATGAGTGAGAGCCTTCCCTGAGGATCTTGCCCTCAAGCTAGGTCCTCTCCTATTATTCAAACAGCTAATCTCTTCAACAGCCATTTTGTTCTCTGCTTCTTCCTGGTTCAACTCTTTAAGTTTGGCATTGTATTTTTCATCACTAGATTTTACAGTTTTTACTTCTTTCTGCCTGATTCTTTGCTCTTTTTCACAACTCTAAAGACAACTAAAAAGTAGCCATATCACATTGTCAAGACTACATTGCTTTGACATTTCCTCCACCAAGCACTCCAGCTTAATTTCAGGCAAACTTTCAGGACGAGGGTAAAACTTTACTAAACTCTCGGCCAACACATGGCTCCATGTGTCACTCGTCCAATTGCAAACACAGTCTCTGTTCCCCTCTGGACCATCACAAGCTGGGCTTCCACTGTCTGCGTCTCTCACAGCATTGCTCTCCTCTGAGCTCTCACAAGAAAGGTCCCTTTGGCCCAACCGCCAAGACGGAAAGACTTTCCCAGCACAAAGTCCCAAAGTTCTCTGTATTTCTCCCAACAAACAGTTCCAAAGGCACACTAGCCACATCACAACATTGGCCATGCTTCTGAGTACCAACTTTTCTCAGCTTCACAAACAACTTCACTTTGTGGTACCAGCTGTTCTTATCTCACAGCAATACCCCACTTCGGTACCAATTTCTATAACGGTTACTCTTAACTATTGCTGTGAGAGAGCATTCAAAGTCGATCAACTTAAGGGAGAAAGGGAGGTTTATTCAGCTTACGGTTCCAGAGGGAAAGTACAGTCTCTCAAAGCAGAGGTGGCATGGCTGGCTGGCCAAAGCTGGAGGAGGCTAAGTCACCACAGACATCTTGGAAGCTGAGAGCTGCAGGACTGCTTGCTGCAAAGAAAGCAAATCCAGGTAAAATTTCTTTGGTAGTTGTAATTAAGAGTCTAAACTTTTTGTTAGAATAAAAATAAAGTTAGAGTTTAGTCTTTGACAGTAGAATTAGATAAATATGCAAGTCATTTAACTTTCCTGAGTTTCAGTATTACTTCTTTAGATTAGGAGTTAAATACCCATTTTGTGTTTTGATTTGATCACCACTATGATCATTGTTTGCTCATTAAGGAAAAAAAATAACATAGCAAAATGGAATTACTATGCATTAAGAATAGTTCTAAAATCCTTCATCTCCCAAAATGACATTTGAATCAATTAGAGATACTTTTGAATGTCATAGGTTATATAAATAGAAGTTTATTATCATCATCAACATTTGGATGCAGGACCTCATTCTGTAGTATAGGTTCACTTTGAATTCATGGCAATTATCCTTTCTCAACTTCCTGCATGCTGGAATTACACACATGTGAACTGCCATGTTTGTTTATCATTTATTTTTCCAAAACAGTTCAGAAGTAGATTGTTATTGGAAATGGTCTATAAGTTTAATGATGTCATAGCTAACAGCTGTGAAAATGTTTTTGTAATTTTTTTCATGGTTTACAAGACTGTATTTGAAGCACCAGATATAAAATAAATAAATGCAAGTACTTGAGACAATACTATAAATGTGAATCTAATGACATATGAGAGGAATAGAGCATTTGTAAGTGTATTATTGGCAATATTTCACCATCGTATTGATAACATTATAATTTGTAGGATCAGTTTATGGGGTGTAGGAATAATTCTAGTTACAACCAATTAGAAAGCCAAGATACAAATGATAAGAATCCAAATAAAATAAAAGATATTTACATAAATCATATTCTATTTTATGGTAAATTACCAACTATTCTTCTATCATTATGAATGAAGCAAGAATAAACCTTCTCATAATTTCTATTAAGACTACAAAAAAGATTCTCCAATGTAATGATGACATATAAAGGCATATAAATTAAGAAGGAAGAAACAAATGGTCTTTTTTCATAGATAATAAACTTGTTTATGGAAAAAGTCCTAAAGAATCAACCAGGAAGCTATTATATCTGATAATTTACCAAGATTGCAAGACAAAAAGATATCTAAAATCAATTGCATTTCTTTATACTAGCAATGAAAAATTGAAAAACAGGATTGTTTATGATTGCATCAAGACATGAAATCATTAGATATATGCTTAACAAAGTATATATTTATTCGAAAAAATCGAAATGTTTGTCAACACCAAGATTAGCACATGGATATTCACCACAATTCTATACATAATAATCACTGGCTAGAAACGACTCAGAAGTTCACTGGGAGGTGAATGGTAAGCAGATTGTGACACATGCAAACAATGTAACTCTCATGATACAAACAGAAAGAAGTACTGATACAACCAATGATATGGATGAATTTCGTACAAAAGAAATGTGCTACAAAACCAATACTGTCTGTACCTGTGCTTACAAGGAACAGCACAGTCACTGTAAGGAGATGTGAGCAGGATTGACTACAAGTAAAAGAAAGATTTTTTTTTTCAGATGATAGGAACATTTTATGCTGTGATTATGGCTATATTTATAAAAACTCATTGAAAAGTTGACTTAAGGTAGATACATTTTTCTTTGTCTAAATTATACTTCAATACAGCTGATTCCTGTAAAAAGGAAAGGTTAACCTTCCTTGTTAAAATCATTCATAGAAAAAAATTCTAGGTATGAAATGCAGGGACACAGGTGCATCCCTGACTGGAAATGATACAATTGTCTCCTGAAGGTGGGGAGTTAATATTGGTCCCCACATGCTAATCAGAACTTGTTGAGTCAGAACAAAACATAGAGGAAATTCTAAAGTGAATGAGAATATGCCCAATTTACAATCAAATAAAAATACCGTGGGCCTAAAGCCAAAGAATATTCGTAGATTGGACTTTGTTTAGCATTGTCAACTTAACCAGCTGGAATTCCTTGAGTACATCCTTATTCACCATCTTGAAGTGAAGTACTTGCTTTTTGTTTAACAAAAACAGGTGAACTCACTTTGAAAGATGCAAGAGGAAGTCTAGATTACTTTTTATAGTGAATGGGACAATTTGTTATAGGATTATACATAGATTTCAAGGGGCTCCTCCATACCTTTGGACAGATTTGTGGCACGGGTGATAAAAAAGAGAGTGAAGTTGTTATGGGGTGGCTACCTGTTAGGAACAGAAGCTCCAGGTACGAATACCCCTCCCCCCAAAAAAGCCCATTTATTATTCTAGCTAGAGGGCTCCAGCTCACTGGTCAAAACCATGAGCCAGAAGCCTCCAGAGATGGGTTGCACACATTATATACACATCTTACTTAAACAGATGGAAAAATGGGAGACCGGTCTTGTTAATTATATACCTAAGGAATGTGACAGTCTCCCAGATAGTTATCTACTTTGTTTGCAAAGGAAGGGAAGCAAGAGTCCTAAATGCCCTAAAGACTGATGTTTATGGAGGGCAGTTGCAGTGGAAGAGAAGGGAGAAACTTAAGATGTTTTCTAACTGATATTTCATTCTATAATCAAAGTTGAACTGTATTTAATGAAGACGCTATTGCTAACGACCTTGTGAATAAAGACACATGGCTTATTTACCCTAACAATAAATAAAAGAGCTTAATGATGTGTGATGGAAAAACTTTATAGTAAAGAGATACATGTAACATGGAATACTTCCAAAAGTATAACATCCTACTAGCTTTTTAAGACTAGAAGTTTCTTTTTCTTCTTTTTTAAAAATAACTTTTTGTTTATTAAAAAATCCTTGCTTTATAAAGAAAATGTGTGTTTAAAAAACATGACCTTCTCTATTTGCAGATTCAGCAGCTGGTCTGCTGTGTTCATTTATTCTTTGATTATCTATGCTGGTGAATATTATTTCCATGCTAGCACTTGACATGACACGGAAAGCAGAACACCGAGCTGGTTTTCACAGATTTGGGAAAGCAGTTCATTTCTTTTATCAACAGAAGCTGTTTCCTCTGGGAAATTGGAAAATCATGTCCAAGATACTAATTTTTTCATAAAGAGATTTAGAGGGATTCTTTTCTCCCATACAACTAATATTCCAATTAATTCTTCCAAAGAAAGAGACTTCTCATATTGAGCCAGATTTGAAGTGCCAGAGAATGATGTCATGAATTTTAAAAAGGAAACCACTCTGTCTGTTATTTGCAGTTCCAGCGTACTCATTCAGTGCTTTGGAATGAGGCTGACTGGCCACAGGATTGTTAAATAGTTATTCAAAGTGAACATCTTTCTTTTTTTTAAATTTTTTTTTAATTTATTCAATTGTGCGTGTGTGCGTATGTATGTGTGCGCGCGTGTGTGTCTGTGTGTGTGTAGACCCACGGACGAATTCGGGAACCACCATGGACGCCTCCACTTCCTCTGCCCCGGGATTCACAGGCTCCGCCCTACCAGGACCAGAAACGCAGGCTGCCCCCGCTTCCGCCTGGCGTCTATACGTGGGATCTGGGATCCAAACTCAGGACCTTTCACCTGCAAGGCAGAGGCTTAACCCCTGAGCCACCTCTCCAGCCCTCAAAGTGAACATCTTTCAACACTGAAATGTTATTAATTTCCTCTTAAAAATAGTGGGGTGGACAATACAAACAACAACAAATGCTGGAGAGGATGTGGAGAGAGGGGAACTCTCCTACATTGCTGGTGGGAATGCAGGCTCATATAGCCACTCTGGCGAGCTGTCTGGAGATTCTTAAAGAAATTAAAGATTGAAATGCCATATGACCCTGCTATTCCACTTTTGGGAATAACCCCCCGTACTGCAGAGGTTCACCTCGATAGCACAAGCATGACCATGTTCATAGCAACACTGTTTATAATAGCAAAGTCATGGAATCAACCCAAATGTGCAACAGTTGACGAGTGGATAAGGAAAAGGTGGTACATCTACACAATGGAGTACTACTCAGCCATCAAAAATGATGAATTACTGGAATTTGCCTGGGAAATGGATGTCATTAGAAACAATTATATTGAGTGAAGTATCCCAGACCCAGAAAATTAGGTGCCATATGTACTCCCTAATAGGTGGCTCCTAGTACCAAACCCACCCAGCCCACCTTGAGACACTCATAGGTAAATCTATGTATTACTTACAGTAATTGCAAGGATTATGAACAGGAGGGATGGGGTTGGAGGGCCACACCAGAAACAAGAAGAGAAGTGACCATGTTACAGTAGAGAAAACAGGCCTCCATCAAGGACTGCAAGGGGTGACATACAGTGCCCAGCAGGATGGAGTGAAGGGCATTGCAGAAGCAGCAAAACTGCAAAAGAAAAATCAACAAACCACAATCCAGAACTTCAGAGACTCTATATCAACCACCTAGAACTAGGCCAGACCAATCTCTCCCCATCCTGAAGCTCAGGGAAATTTGCGGAAGAGGGGACAGTAAGAGTGTAAGAGCAAAAGGATGGGAGGAGCAATAATTTGCAAGATACTCCACACAAGTTAGGGCTGAAGCAATCATAATTGGACTTTGCATGCCCTGCGCAATGTCCAACACACTATTGACCTCACAAAGTCTAGCATCTGCTAAAGGCACCAAGATCCTTGGAGGCAAGGGATTGGCAGCCACAGTAGTGTTCCTATGCTTAAGGGTAACACGGGAAAGGGTTCAGGGAAATGCCACTGGGTCCTTGTATGTCATCGGAGAGGAGGACCCAGAGGAGAGTCAGGGATGCACATTAAAGGACTCTCTGGGAATTGGGGGGAGGCACTGGGGGATGGGGAAGGAGGGGTGAGGGGAGGGGGAGCAGGGGGTTCGGGGGGAGGAGGAGGGAGGGAGGGAACTGGTGTACCTATTAAGTTTGTATGATCGGAAATAATAAAAAATGTTAAAAAAATAGTGGGGTGGGCTAGGGAGATGGCTCGGGGGTTAAAAAGTAAAAGGACTTGAATTCAGATCCCTAGATCTCATGCAAAAATTTTGGGTTGGTGACCTGTATTTGCCCTAGGAGAGCCCAGAGAAAAGCATTAAGGAGATGGAGCAATCCAGGATGATTTCTAAAGTCACCGTGGGCTACCACAGGCAAACACAGTGCCCTTTGATACATCCCACCATACACACGCATGCAAAAAAGATAGTTCAGGTCAATATTAAATGGAGTTCTTATTCTTGAAGACATACAATATTTTGGGGAAAAAAACTCCTAAATCTGCCTCAAAAGTAGGCTGAGAAGTAAAAGGTAAGATGAAAGATAATTGCTATAGAGACAATTTATTTGATTTACATGTGTGTAAACAGTTGTGGTAACATATATCCAATATTGGTTTGTGACGCTGTGATCAGTTCAGCAGACTAATTATCGACCTGTGTATGACTGTGGAGCATAGGACCCTCTTCGTGGAGAACTGTGAGGCATCAGAACATCATACGTTGCTGACTGAAGCAGAACACAAACTCATACCTCCAAACCAAGCTCTAAACAGCAATCAAGACAAGGGCTATGGTATCTCCATTTTGTATGTTGAGTAATTTTCTCTTTTGTTTTGTAGGCAAAATTTGAAATATGAAGATGTCTGATTCAGAACTGAGAACCCATGGGCACTATGTAGCATAGTACCTAGGGGCAAAG
Organism: Typhlomys cinereus; assembly: GCA_023101885.1. Taxonomy (NCBI): domain Eukaryota; kingdom Metazoa; phylum Chordata; class Mammalia; order Rodentia; family Platacanthomyidae; genus Typhlomys; species Typhlomys cinereus. The sequence continues at coordinate 4,976,489 of JALPQD010000057.1, read as the reverse complement.
TTTTCATGTGAGTGGGGAGAAGTGTAGGAATTCTAAAACAAGAGTCAGTTGTAATTAGTAGAGAACTTGTATGTCATGTCACAAGGCAAAGCATAACATGCCTATGTATGATTCCTTAGAAATAAATGTACCCAGGATCTGGTGAGGACATACACAAGAAGGGACAGTGGGGTAGCAGTAAGGTTTGTTGGAAAGAAGAATTTTCTCAAAGGGAGGAAGAGGATGAGGTAGAGTTTTGATAGAGAGAAAAACAACAAAAATTCTTTGTAATTTTAAATAAATTAATTAAAATATAATGTACCAAAATGAAAACTACATATCATTGTTACAGGTGTTCTTAAAACATAATTCATAGAAAAATTGTAAAGCAGACAACTTCTTGCTTAAATGGAAGCTTATGTGACTGAACGTTAACTCTCAAAATTATTTTGCTAAAGGTGTTGTAATTCTATGGATATAGCAGAGATGACAACAGGTATCATTCAGTGATACATTTGAACCAAACATTCCTCTGGCGATCTAGTGAGAATCATAAACTTTTAAAGGAAATTTTAGGGTAAAATAGAAGTGTTGGTAAGCTTTGAATCAGTGCAATTATTGGTATGTTTGTTAACATGATTGGTCCTCCTTAGCAGATTGAAAGTGCAATGAAGATATTTAGTGAGAATGTTACTTAGAATATAAATTTAATGCTTGATTTTGGTAAGACAAGGAATGATGTGGTATTAATTTTTGACGTGACACCTAAGAGGCAGGACTGCCTGAGAGAGATTTTCTAGACTAAGGTTGGCTTCTGGGAATATTTGGGAGGGACCGTTTCATTCTATATGTAGGTATCTAGTTTCCCAGTATCATTTGTTAAAGATGTTGTCTTTTTTCCAATGTGTTCTTTTGGTACTTTTTTGTCAAAAATCACCTGTAGGTGGTGATTACCTGTAGTTGCATGAGCTTATATCTGGATTCTCATTTATATCTCATTGATCAGTGTGTCTGTTGTGCGCCAGTATGAACCTGTTTTTATTACTATAGATCTGAAGTATAGCTTGAAATCAGATATACTGATACTTTTAGCAGTGTTTTTATTGCTCAGGATGGTTTTGGCTCCAAGTTTTTTTTTTTTTTTTGTGGTTCTATAAGATTTTAAGATATTTTTCAATTTATTTGAAGAATTGCATTGGGATTTGATAAGAATTGGATTTAATCTTTATATTGTTCTTGGTAGGATGGTTATTTTTTATAGTATTAATCACAAAATGATAAAGGTATGTGTTGATTACATATACTAGAATAAAGCCTCCTCGGCAGATGGTGCTAGCAGTAAGGTTTGTTGGAAAGACAGAAACTAGATTTGTATCTTTTACACTGTCGAAAACCAACTGAAATGATTCAAAAGTCTTATGGAAGATCTGAAACTGTAAAAGAGAAACAGAAATTTTTTAAAAGGACATCAACATCATAGGAAATAATACCAAGAACTACATAATTATATGAAGTTACAAAGTTTCTGCAGAGCAAAAAAAATCATTACAAATCAAGGAATTGGAGAAAATCTTGCTAGTCATACATCACACAGGGGATTAAAATATAGAATCTATACATAACTTTAATAATTAGTTTACCCTAAAAGATGTAATTAACAAATGATATAAAAATTTAAATGAATAAAGTTACATGATCACCTTTGTATAGCTAAAATAACAATCAGTATAGCGAAGAGACAGCCAAAGAATGGGAGAAAATCTTTGCCAGTCTTATATCATATAGGGGAATAATATGTAGGATTTATGAAGAACTTCAACAATTAGTCTACTCTTAAAAGATACAATAAACAAATGAACTAATTAATTGAGTAGAATTTTTTAAATACAAATATCCAAAAAATATTTGAGAATGCGTTCAACATTCACAACCACTAGGGAAGTGCAAATTCAAACTGTTTTGTGATTTCACATCATCTCGTCAGAGGGATGTCATCAAGAAAACAAACAACAAATACTGATGAGGATGTAGGAAAGGAGGAACCTTTATATACTGTTCATGGCAAGTTAGCCTGGTGAAGCCACCACTTAATGGAAATTTGCATGAGGATACCAAAATAAACTTAAAAATTATTAAGACATTACCCAATATACCACTCTTTAGTAATAATTTCATTATTTTCTTTTATCTGCTACACTAACTTTTACCTTTTTCTCAGTAAATCTGTAGGCATATCTAGATTGACAAATACTGTCTTTCTTCTCTCTGAAGTGCTATTTCTGTAATCAGATTTTTAACACTTTATTTTTCAATTTATATAATTTTTGTTGAAATGTTCTCAAATTCACTGAACCTTTCTTCTAAAATGACCAACATTCTATGAAGCCTACTGAGCAAATATTAAATCTTTTTTCTGTTATGTATCATTTTAGAATTTCCACTTGATTTTGATCTTAGGGCCCCAGTTTTCTCATCTGTAAAAACTGAAGTAGGTGCTTGTTTTTAACACTTTCAACTTTTAGTACACAATATGATTGGAGACCAATTTTAAAAACTTTTTTTTACTACATGATCATGTACCATATGGGCTTCCCCCCCCACAATTTCATTTATGAATATAGTGAATTTTGATCAGATTCATCCTCCTTGCTCTGTCTTCTCTCTCTCTCTCTTTTTCCTTCTCTTCTCTCTCTCCTGTTGAATCCTTTCTTTTCCTACTTTTGTGTCTGTTTTTGTGATCCACTGAGTTTGATAAGGTTGCATACATTACTTGAGTTTGGGTAACTTACCAGTGACTGACCAGTGAAGAAAATGACTATTCCTCTCCTGGCATCCCATTAAATGGCAATAGCTGAAATGGGGCCTCATGAGCCCCGCTATCATCTGCAATGGAATTTCTTCCAGATCCATCCATTTACTGGCAAATTTCATTAGTTCATCTTTACTGACAGCTGCATAGTATATGCATTGTATATATCTACCACATTTTTATTAACTATTCTTCAGCTGTTGGACATTTAGATTGGTTCCATTTCTTTGCTACTGTGAGAAGAGCTGCTATGAACGTGGTTGTACATGCAACTCTGTTGCAGAATATTCTTTGGAATATTCCTAGGAGTGGTAAAACTGGGTAATATGGAATTTCAATGTTTAATCTTTTTTAGGAACTTCCAAATTGATCTCCAAAGTGGTTGTGTGAGTTTACAATCTCACCAGCAATGTATAAGGATCCTTTTCTCCCCACAGCAACACCAGCATTTGCTGTTTGTGTTTAGGATCTTAGCGATTATGAATGGAATGAGATCGTGTCAGGGTAATTTTAATTTACATTTTCCTAAAGACTAGGGAGGTAGAACATTTTAAAAGATGTTTGTTTGACATTTGACTTTTGTCTCATGAATTATTTCTTTTCAGTTCTATAGCCCATTTTTAGTGAGATTGTTTATTTTCTTGGCATTTAATTTTTCATGTTCCTTGTGTACTTTCATGTTCTTTGTGTATCAGATGTGTAGCTAGTCAAGATGATTTCCCATTCTGTAGGCTGCCTTTTTTCTCAATTAACAGTTAATATTCATAGGATTTTACAATTAAGAAACGTTGCGCTTTTATAATGTTGGAATTAGAGAACTTTTAAAATTGAACCGAATATATTTTGTGAGTATCATATCTATGAGAATGAGGGGGAAATTCTAATATAAAATTTATATGTGTTTGTGTCAAGTTGACAAAAGTTGATATAGGTTCAGGCGTCAACTTGACAATTACAGGCTGTTTGCGACGCGGAGAACTGGCAGTTAGGACAACCCCTTGAATGAGCCTGCAAATGATTGTTTAACTGCTATGGAAAGACCCACTCCTTGTTGAGTGGTACTCTCTCCTCGTGGAGCAGATAGAAGGAAGCACAAGGGGAGGAACTTGCCTTCTCTTACCTGTGTGCACCTGCTGTGTTGAGTCCCCCACTCGTCTCTTGTCAGTCACTGCTGCTGTGGGTTTTTGCTGACATCAGCCCCACCCCTTTCGCGTTGACGCTGTTTTGGATGCCTCGGAGCTCAGTGGGCCTTGCTGGTGGGTAGTGCTGCAGCCTTCGGACCCCACCGTCTTTAACCTGGCTGCTGTTCGTGGCCCAAATCAGAGCCCAAACTCTTAAGCCCTCCCGCATGATTAAGGTTGGAGACTTTTCAGGGATCTTTCGGTCTTTTAAGATATCCAGCTCAAGAACTGAGCAGCTCCAGGTAGCTACTGTTGGACTACACTGATTATTATTATTTTTTGTGAGTTAATTTAGTAGTTTCTTTACATAGACACATGCATTCCATTAGTTCTGTTCCTCTAGAGAAGCCTCACTAATACACCACAGAAAGGAACCTGGAAGCAGATTCTGTGTGAATAGTTTGAAAGCTTGTTCCCACACAAATGATCTTAGAATCAGTTCTACGAGCTCAGCCTGGAGATATAACACCAGCCAACTACTTGGCAGTAACCTCTGTGTAAGGCACTTAGCTAGGGCCCCCAGGTCGGCTGCACCCAGACTCTTCACCTCCAGAAACTATAAGATGTCTGTTTTTTTTTCTACCTACTAAATTTTTTAATTTATTATGCAGAAATAGAAAATCAGTATAGTTGTTCAGAACTGTCATTTTTCTGTTTTATCTGTGTGTAGTTTACACATGCCTGGTACCAAGTCTTGCACAATGACTCAATGTTATTGACATGTTTTACAGGAGAAAAGCTGAAGTTTGAAGCCTTGTTCAAGATTTCAAAGCTCTTAATAGATGAGCCAAGTGTAGATCCCTGTGTAAATATAACTTTTTTCCCTACTGTGATGCTGTTTTCCATCTCTAAAATCTGGCAGTGAAAGGAAGAAGAATGAATCTGCTGAACACATCCCTGAATGCACTGAGGGATGGTGACTTTTCTACTCTACATAGCTAATGGTTATTATCGGACCACCCAGTTGTTTGTATGTAATATTACGCAGTTAGATTCTGAGTTCACAAGCATTTTCCACACATGATAATGAAATCTAAAGCTGAATCCCTACATTCCTTGGGGGGAAATACATAAACCCCTTGATTGTGTTAATGTAGTTCTTCTCCATTTTCAAAAACTATGGACCACCAGTTTAAAGGCGTTTGGTTTATCATATCAGTATTAAAATAGTCATCTGCATGAAGGTGACATTTTGTGCTATCTCTGTGGGTTCCCCTGGCCATTGACTTCCATCATAATATACCCAGTGCTTTTCAACTCCTCATTCTAATTGCTGTGCTTTTGGATGCTAGCCCTGATTGGGACAGGCAGTTGAAATGACTTGCGCGGGGTGATTGGCATTGCCTGCATAAATACCTATTCTCTTAAGACCACAGCATGTCACAGGCTGTCACAGCTAGTCGAATGCCAGAGCCTTTTCATAATCACAAAATGTGATACTCACTAGTCAATTATAAGTTCATAAATTAGGATTTATGTTAAAAAGCTACTCTGAACACTCTACATATAAAAGTTAAATATTCTTTTCTTCTATGTTTGAAGAGTTAGCATTTGAGTTCATGGTTTCTAGATAAAATTAGTTTTTGAATTAATCATATCTGAGCAGCAGCTATAAAACCTACCAAATGCCAGGCATTCTTTTCTGTCTTTGCTGATGGATGGACAGCTGTTTGATAGCAAGAGAGAAAGCTCATATGGCTTCTGAGGGAATTTTTCTAGGAGTGGATGATGAACAAGAGGCAGAGGTGGCAGATTCATTTGTGAATAGTTCTGGAATAATTCTTAAGTTGTGTCATAACTATAAGAGCCCAAGATGTCAGTGGAGAAGAAAGAATGGCTAACCTGTAATTTGAATCAGTTATACCCAAATTAATCTGTGGTAGATGGTTTTCTCAAAAATATAGATATGAAAGTACTATGTGATTCAGGAATCTCATTTTGGTGTATACATTCAAATGCTAGAGACCAGCATTAAGTAAGAATAGAAATGCAATGCTCATTGTAATGTTATTCAGCATAGTGAAAATATGGAAACGATCCTAAGGATCAATAATGGGTAAATAAAAACTGAAAATAAGCATATTTCTTGGCCCTGAAAAAGCACATCCTATCATGTGTGACAACAGAAACATGCTTTATATATCAAGTGAAATCAACCATTCACAGAACGAAAAATATTACATGATTCTATTTCATGTAGTGTTTAAAAACTTGTAGAAACAGAAACAGTCAGTGTTATTGTAGGAAAGGGAAATGGAGATTTTTTTATTTGGTAAGTATGAAGTTTCAGTTACATAAAATGAGCAAGTTCTAGCTAGAAAGTGTTGGACCTAATAAAAAGAAATGTACCATGCATTTAAAATTTTGTTAAGAAGACAGAACTTTTGGTGAATTCTTTCACAATTTAGTTATTGTACTACTGTGCAATTATAATTTTTTACAGATTTTCAGAATTTACAGAAATTTCCAAATTTCATGTTACCCCTAAAATATATGAGTATTCTAAAAACACTTTTTTTTTTTATTATTTATTCAACTGTGCGCATGTATGTGTGTGTGTGTGTGTGTGTGTGTGTGTGTGTGTGTGTGTGTGCGTGTGTGTAGAACCACGGACGAACTCGCGAACCACCATGGACGCCTCCACCTCCTTCTGCCCCGGGATTCACAGGCTCCACCCTACCAGGACCAGAAGCGCAGGCCGCCTCCGCTTCCTCCTGGCAGTCTATACGTGGGATCTGGGATCCGAACTCAGGACCTTCCGCCTGCAAGGCGGAGGCTTAACCCCTGAGCCACCTCTCCAGCCCTAAAAACACTTTCTATATTAAAAATCTGAGACACACTCAGGAATAGGAAGTGTACCACAAAGGTTAATGCTCAAGATGACCCTGGAAGCTGCTTTTTGTATCAGTTATTTGCAAGGGAGGAAAGCGGGAATGACCAATCATTTCAGCTGCTGGGAACTGAGGGCTTTTCTTGCCTTCCACTTTTCAGTGTCAAAACAGGGGACAAATCAGGATGTTATCCCTGTAGATGTTGGCCTAGTGAGTCCTGAGGGAAGTTCTCCAGAGAAAAGGAAGTTTTTGCCCATGAATATTAATACTCAGCATAGGCAGGGTGGGTAAGTGTGCTCACATTCTAGTATAGGTCTGTCTATCAAGAAGTACTGCACCACCCTGTCTTGGTAGAGAACATCCACTTCCTATCAGGCAGAGATGCAAAAGAAAACCTGACAGCAATAGGTAAGCTGGAACATTCTTTAGATGCAACTGCTGAAGGAAGAGGAAATCAGCCCTGAACAGTCAGGCGGTAAGAATTGATTGGGACAGTTTTCAGACATGGAAGCACACAGCTGCTGGCAATACAGTTGTTGGATGGATCCTGTTACAGAGAATCCTTTGCCCTGGACAAAGCAAGCACATTGCAGTGTGAAATAGCCACGGTTAGACCGCCAATGTCAATTCTGTCCCTCCTTTCCCACTTTCTTACTCATTCCTTCGTAAGTCATGCACCGTTGTGGAAGTGTGAAATCAAGGAGCTTCCAGAATCTTGCTATTCATAAAGATGCTGTTTTCTCAACACTCCTACTTATGGCTTTGATTTGGATTTGTGCTTGTAAAATAATACTGCAGGGCAAAGATTACCTTAAAATTCATGGGTGGTGGAGACCCCAGCACTCACACAGGGATTACTAGATACACTTATCCTCAGGACAGAATTTCAGGGTGAATCAGGACACATCTCTCTCCCAGCCTTCTCAGATGTCTTCAGATACTCAGAAGGGCAGACAAAGGGCAAACAACCATGAACACCTTTCTACTCCTGTGTTTATTATTTTCTCATATTTCTTGCTAATATCATCTAGTTCTCATTCTACCTCAGTGTTGTAACATTTCTGTCTCTATCCTTTGAGTAAAGAAAACAATAAGGGAAAAATTATGGTATTATCATAAATATATTGTGTTACTGTTGTGAAGTCAAATAAGAGGTTATTCATCCTTTATCTGAGGCTATATTTGTATTTGCTCCATTGCTTTTAAGAAGGAAAGAGGAAAAGAAAGTGATACCATATTTAACACATTTCCTTTCTTTAGGTGCCAAGCATTCAAAGAGTGTGTATGCCTGTGTCTGTGTAATGCCAAACAACGGGATCAGAGACAAAGTGGTATATATTTAAACATTTGAACATCAAAATCTATTAAATGAAGGCTGCAATGGAGAAATACCCAAAACATTCAATAAAGCTTCCAACCACACTATAGTGTTACCATGGCAACCAACTAAAAGCAAAAAAAAAAAAAAAGAAAACCCTCTTCTTCATATAAAGTTGCTGAAAAAATGCCCATGGTGGAAGCAGCATGAAGTGTTCAAATTTATGACTACTGTTCAGAAGCAGAGCGATCTACACAACATTTGATAAAGCTTCAGGGTGAGCATTTTAATATCCTCCTCTAAAGAATAGAAAGATGTAAGCCATTCTCAAACTACTTCACCTTTTTCTTCTTTCATCCAAACCATTTTGATGATGTCATGCTATTTTTGAAATCCTTTCTGTGAGAGAAAACAGTGCTGATTACAATGGTTTAATGAGGAATATTAATAACACTGATCTTAAAATAGTTTCAGAAGCTCCCGCACATAGTGTGGAAGAGGGTCCTGTGCAGGCAAAGTCATTGTTGGGGGAGTGCTGAGTCAAGGGTGGGACTGTGGGACTTGCTCCTCAAATGCCTCAGGCAAACTGTGAAATATACAAATCCATGTTACATTGAAATAAGCAAGAGCAGCCTTTGGTTATTTCATCTTTAGCCTTCATGGCGGTTCCTGAGAAGAACAATAAATACATGTATCTGAATACATATATGTATCTTTTCATAATACTTGCCTACATATATGTGTGTTTGATCTTTTACTCTACAGGTCAACACCTGGGAATGATTTCACAGAATCAACACATTTATTGCTTTTTAAAATTTCCTCTCAATGATGTGTTTTGTGAAAGAATTTATGACTATATATGCTTGCCAGTCTAATATTTATCATATCTTGGATTGGAGAGATGGTTCAGGAGTTAAGCATTTGCCTTACAAGCTTTTAAAAGGATCTGAGTTCAGATCCCATGTCCCACAGGAAAATGCTTAGCAGAAATGTTTGTGGCCTGTACTTCTGGCCCTGAAAGGTGGGTCCTGGGAGCCCCTAGGGTGAAGCAGTAGGATGTAGAATAATGCAGAATAATTCCAGAGGTCACCCTTGGCCCTCCACAGGCATGCACAGTGCCAAATTCTACATACATCCACACACACTCATAACCCATGTACACCCTCCCAACTACACATGCAAAAAATAAAAAATGTATTTATCATATTTCTTTCCTTTTCCTTCTGTGTTAAAAAGAACATTTTGAACATCATAATTCTCTTCTTATGAAACCTTATGGTTCAGCAACCTATATTTTAGTAGTGTGAGTAGCATACATCAAGAAATAATGTGCCACATCTTGGATAGGATTTCTTGCTTCTGAAAGGTAATTTATGAATGAATCTTGTGAGCAGGCATTTTATAAAGTTAGCATATAGTGCTGTTGTCTTGATTTTGCTTCTATGGTAGTTTGGTTTTTTGCTTATGCATTCTGAGACTCAAGCTTGCTTTTCAAAGTGTGAGGAAAATAATGGTTCCTGCAGTCTATTTGGGTTGGGAAGAAACAAGAAGGAGGTGGAGGCGTCCATGGTGGTTCCCGAATTCGTCCGTGGTTCTACACACACCATACACACACACATATACATATACACACACGCACAATTGAATAAATAATAAATAAAAAAAAGAAAATAGAAATCTGACATCTCTTCCTGTAGTTGCTACCAAATTGCATGCACATGATGGCAAGACCAGGATCTATTCTTAAAATCAGTTCATTTGTGAGGTAAGTCAGGCAGAGTTTGCTAAAAAAAAAAAAGTTTGTAAAACTCAGGATATTTCTCAGGCAATGTACTCTTGGTGCAAATACCTTGAAGTTACCTATTATTCTGCCACATATACCATTTACTCTCATTTGGTCCGTATAAATGGTTTAAGCAAAGTGTAGAGTAGAAAATTATCACCTTCTTCACCATAACCTGAAAACTTGTTAGAAATGCAAATTATCTCTGCTTCAGGTCTATTTCACCAAACACTCAGACGATAAGGTTCTTGAATGCTTTAGTAATCCTTATTCATTATTTTTGATACACACAAGTTTTTACAACCACTGTTTTCTAGGAGAATATTGGAGATGGTAATATAGAGACCATTTCAATGGCAATCAGGCGTAGGAAGAGAAGGGGAAAGGATTGAGAATAACGTAGAATTTTACAGTTCACCCAGAATGTAGAGACTGATGATCTCTGTTCTTGTTAGACGCCCGAACTTCACAGGGAGAAAAAGAAATGCTCTTCGGATTCTAAGATGAGGATCAGAATAATTGAATCTATCTGAATATCAAAGGAGAACTAAAAAAAATTTCTTCATGTTTATGAAGCACAATGTGCCTGGCAGCGGGACTTTAGCAGGTAATGCTGAGTTCAGCTCCTAACAAATGTGTTAGCCTGTAGACATTTTATCTGAAAAAAGCCATTTTGGAGAGAGAGCTTTAAAAGACAATGTAATGTATTTAATTACATCACACCTTGTCGTGGTTTGAATGTGAGTTTTCTCCTACAGGCTCATGGGATCGCATGTGTAGCTGATGTTAATGTTTGGGAAGATGGTAGCACTTTTAGGAGGTGGAGTCTTGGTGTAGGAAGGCACAGGGGGTTGGGCTTGAGGTTGGATAGCCCTGCCCTATTTCCTTTAGCAGGTTTTTCTTGTAGTTTGCAGCTTGCTCTCTCTGCCTCCATGATGATGTCTACAGTGACCTAAGCTTCCTTTAGCTTCTAACCCTATCATACTTTTTCTCCCATAAGTTTGTGTCCTCATAAAGTCAAGTGATAACTTTTCATTGTTGCATCTGTGTTGTGTTGGATTAACAACTGTTGATAGGAAGTCCTATAATGTTTTTTATATTTATATATTATATGAACAAATCAGTTTGGGATTTTATTTTCAGTAACTTACTTGAAATTGCCAATACTATACTAAACAATCCCATTTATATCTGATCCTAGTGTGAATGGAAAAACACTAAGGAGAAATGTCTTTTTTTTGGATGAACCAAGACAAAATACTCTCAGTCTCCAAGTAACAATCATAGAGAAATCTATTCTTTTGGTTATGCTTTGTGATTTCAAGGCATTTTCACATATCTGAAAATTCTTAAAACTAACCCACACATTAAATGTGTTTTAAAAACCACCCTAACACTTTAACAGAATGAAAGCAAAGGGGGGTTAATATTGATAGTTGTGGTAAAAAAGGGAGTTTTAGAAAATCGAGCTATCTATTTTTATGGGCTGTTGAATTTTATAGGCTTATAATATGCAACCAAGGAATTATGAAATGAAAGGAAATTGTTTGAGCTGCTCTTCATACTGGCTGTCACCACTTTTTTTGTGGCCAAGTAGAAAGCAGCCTCTTGGGCAATGCAATATAGTCAGAGAAAAAGGTAACAGAGAAATGAGGGATGTGCGGGCTTGTGAGAGCCAAGTTCTGGTTTGCTAAGGATGTTTGTTGCCAGTTCTGAAATACTACAGAGTCCTCTCTTTCCTCCCTGTCCTTCTGCATTTCTCTTTAGCTTCTGGATACTTGTTCCTCCTGTCCATCCCTGCGTCGTACATTACCCCATACAGTCACCCATAAAAGTGAGATAGGAGCTGGAGAAATGGCTCAAGGTTTTAAGCCTCTACCTCACAAGCAGAAGGACCTGAGTTTGTATCCCGCATCCCACATAAAAACACCGGGTGGAAATGATGGTGGCCTGCAACCTGGGAAGGTGCAGCCTGGGAAACCTCAGAGCAAAGCAAAGACGAGGTAGAACAATCCAAGAGGATTCCTGGAGTCACCCTTGGGCCATCACTGGGTCACACCGTGGCCGATCTCTCTCTCTCTCTCTCTCTCTCTCTTTCACACACACACATACACACACACACACACACACACAATTTTTAAAAAGTGAGGTAGATTTCAGTACTCTTGTCTTCTTTAGGTATAGGATAAGATTACGTCTTCGAGCTTCTAGTTGGTGCTGGTGGTTCACTCTGAGTAGCCAAGGTGGCAGTATGTTTCCCCTCTTGTCTTACCTTTCAGAAACTCAAAATAATTCATCTTGGGAGTCATTTCCTCAAATACTAATGCCTTCTATAGAATTATTTCATTTTCTTCAGTTCTGAGAGTTTTTCTTGGTTATATTTCAAACCTTTATGATACCAGGTATCTTTTTAAAGGCAAGGTACAAATATATACATGTATGTCCACTATGTGAGAACTGATGAACAGAGGACCTTGCCCACACAGCCTCATGGTAAAGAAGTCATATCATTGACCACCAGGTCTCCAAGTGTTACAGGACTACTTGTGTTTCCTTACTCCTCTGACTTGCATGAAAATGGCATTTCTCTAAATAGACTCTTCTCATCTTCTTCCTCTTTACTCATTCTGTCTTGGAGAAGGGGAATAAACTTATAGGATTCTTACATTAGGGAAGAAAAATTGGTAATATTTAGCATCAGGAATAGAATTGTATGTAGATGGAAAAAGTGTCTCTAATTCTGGAATTCAGTTGTAGGAACACTCTTAGACACTCATACTAGGTTGAAGCCTCCAATTGGGATTATTTTTACTAATAAAGCTAAACCAATTTTGCCTCCCCATTTTTCATGCTTCGCTTTTACTTTTTCATTTGTTCTAATCCTGGACAAAAAGAGGAGGAGGTCTACTATTTATTGGAGACTCCAGCACTTGGTGTTCTGACCACAACAGTGAAAGCTTAAAATAAAAGACTTCAGAATACAGGAGCAAAATATACTCTAGGAAGGCTTTTGAATTATGAAGGTCACCCTGACCTTGGTAGTTTCCAAAGGTTTCTATCAGGGCGGGGGTGTGTGTTACAGTTGTGTTGTTCATTTTTTATATGTTGTTCGCTTGTTATAGTCTGGGCAAGTGGCTCTCAATCAGTCGCATGTTTGTCTGACCTTGATGACAGACTTTAAGTAAGTTGCTATTATAAAAGCACTTGGCTATGAAGGTGTTCAAGGGGTATACAGAGTGCTGTGTAAATGGAATAGATCGATGCTAGCCACAGTCGTGCTGGGGGAGGGTGGCCGTGGAAGACTTCTTGGATAGGTACATGGCTGGCAGTAACTCAAGTACAATATATATGACCTTGTCGCCTGCATTGCCTCCCTCTGCAAGTCAGTAAGCCTGGCCATAGGCCACATGTCATCGGGCAAGAAGGCTTAGGAGTTGAGACAAAAATATTATCAGGAAAAGCACATCTTCAAGCGTTTTAGCTCTGAGTGGCACTATGCAGCTCTGAAGCTATCAGGCATCTTCCTGGCTTGTGTAGTGCTGTCTGGCTACTTAGAGGCTTCAGGATTTATATTTCCATTTCAGGGCCCCAAGATGCAGGGCCTGGAGAAGTTGCTTTAAATTCCTTTCTGTACTCAGGGCCAAGGGAAAAATGGAGGGACTGCGCTTAGATTTAGGCAGCTTTGATATCCCAATAAGGACCTCTTCCTATGGGGGTCTCAAGTTAAGTCTGGACTGGCTAAAATCTAGAATAGACAAGAGGAAGTAAAGAAATCCATCATACTTACAAGTCTTGAGCTCACCTGAGTGCCTTGTGCTACCTCATGAGAAAGAACCCACATTAGGTTTAGAATGTGGAGGATGGAAAGTGAGAGAGTCAAATAAAATCCATGAGAAAGAAAAACAGATTAGTCCAATAAGACTACCAAACTGTAGATTCCTAAATTTTCTAAAGTAGGGCCTCTTAGGCTGGAGAGATGGCTCAGAGTTAAGACTCTGCCTCACAAGCAGAAGGTGCTGTGTTCAGATCCCAGCTGTGTTCAGATCCCAGGTCCTACGTAAAAATGTTGGGCAGAAATGGCAGTAGCCTGTACTTCTGGCTCTGGTTGGGGGAGCCTGGGAAATCCACAGAGAAGACAAAAAGAGGTAAAAGGAATCCAGGATGATTCCTGAAATCACCTTTGGTCTTCCACAAGGACACACACACACACACACACACACACACACACACACACACATACACACACACAAATGAATGAATAAATAAAATAAGGCTTCTCTCTGAAAGGTGATAGGTTGCATGGAGAGACATCTCTTCCTGATGTTGTAAGTGGAATGACAACAAATTAATCTCTAAAAGAGCATGTTCAGAGGCTAAGGCTGATGAAATGCTAGCACTGAGCGTCTAAAGTCAGTGGAGCTACAGCAGGCAGGATTTCTTCCACCTTTCCTTCTGACACCATCTGTTTTCTTCTGTGGCCATTCTTAAAGCTGCTGGATTTCTGGGATTTCAAGCTGGAAATGGTTTTGGGCAATAGGGATTGCTGTGATTCCTAGCTGTGGTGGATATGAATCAGTGCTCCAATAACTTTAGTATTTTAGTAATTCCACGAATCTTTTAAAGAAGAGACTCTGGGTTAAATTAACTGACTGTGTCCAGAATTCAATGCCAATATGCAGTGGGAAGTGAAAAACAAAGCCAATGAAACAGTCCCTACCCAGACTTGGAAAAAGCCCGAGCCGGATGAACACAGCAAAAGACGAGAGAGTGTCTGTGGATATCAATGGTTTAATTAAGAATTTTCTATCTCAGACTTTAACTCATAACAGGATAATTCTATCAGAACCTTAATTTCCTTGAAGTTTAATGTCTTTGTGAGAGAATTTAAATTTGGTTTTCCCCAGAATGCTTTATACAGTATGACATTGTGAAAGAACAAAATTTATCACTAAAGAAAAGAGAAAATATGTGGACCAAAAATTCAGACAACATATATTTTTAAAGAATAAATATTACCAAGAAATCAAAGATCGATGAATCATGGAAAGGATCACATTAGGTTTATTACTGCTAATTCTGATTTTAGGTGTATTCTGACAAAGATTACCTCAGTGTTTTATCATGTTCCAATATATCCTTCATTCGTTCAACCTTTCCTTCATTCTGAAATGATCTATTTTTCCCCCTGATATCACCTGTTTTATTAGCAAACTTGGACAACAGAAATTCAGGAGGGGAATACTTTAAGAAATCTTAAGAATATGAAACCGAATAACTGACTTTGTAACCTTGGATACACAGCTGTTAAAATCCTTTAAAAATTTGAACTTCATTATGGAGAGAGGTTAATTTGAATTTTGGGGGTGGTCTCTGTATTGTTTGCATTTTTATATATTGCCCTTTGAAATAATTGTAGATTTTTCTGACACAAATAAAAATGGGTTAATTCCACATGAATTTGCTATTATACCATATGTAGTGTTGGTATTAATTTAATTAATGACATAGATCAAAATCTACTTTTAAAAAACTGAGCTGTCCACTAGTGGCTGAGAGAGAGAGCATTCCAAAATCCAGGGGCTGCTCTGGGTAGAACAACCAGCCCCCAAAGTAAGGAAAGCAAGACTGTCTTCCCTTGGGAGGTAAACACACACCTGTCTTGATGTAGGTTTAGTAGATTGTATCAGTCAGGGAAGATGAAAGAGGGAATTTGTTGGAGGGAATATTTCTTTTCTATCTTTGTGGGAGATTTTTTTTTAAAACTGACTCCTGCAACCAGTATGCCCTCGACACCTGCTTTTCCTACTGGGGAGATAATTTGACTAGTTAATTCAAGAAGGTTAATGTGGGCATGCTCGGTAAATCCCAGTGCCTCTTCCTCTGGGGAACAGGCTGCCCACTGACAGTCACTTACCTCTCTGTTGCTTGTTGGGCAGGCTTTCCGGGGCGGTACAGAGAGTCTTCTTGGGAACAGGATGCTGTTTGTAAAACACCTTTGCTATATACAGAGTAAGTGGTGCTGTTATAGATCTGCTTCTAAGATGAATTATCGGATTATACTCTTTTATGTAAATGGAGCCTCAGTTTCAGTTAGTTAAGACTTTCCAGTGGATTTATTTTGTTTGGAATTACTGAGAGGTATTATAACTCACTGGTACAGATGCAATTCATTGTTGAAGGTTGCTCTGTAATTTGGGAGTCTAGTGTGTTCTCGTTGGAGCCCAAGCACTTGGATAAACTGAGGAGACATCCATAATACTGTTAACTACACAGGACAACAAATATTATGCTGCGAGGTTATTCTAAAATTGGGTCTATAACTGAAGTCAGCCTGCTCACTATGGATTTTTATGCAGCTAAAAATTCATTCTCTGGAGAGTGTCTTTTGTACTTCCTATGAGGATTCTGAGTATCTGAGTACTATTTGTCCACATTCTATGTCATCTTTATGTCATTTTTTCTTTTCTAACACCACCCATTACTTATTAGATTATACATTAATTTTTTATTATTCCCTTACTATTTAGTTAAAGTTTCTAGTTCTGTTCTCTGTACTTGAAAATTTGTGTTTTTTGACTTCTCCTTGGAGACGATACAAGCCTAAAGTTAGAACTGAGTCACTGCATTTATTGGATTTGCTTAGCAATACTCTTAGGAATTAAGTGTTTACTGTAATTTTAAAGTTGCAAAATATAAAACGTAAGGGTGATAGCTTTGGATGATACTGGAGCGAGTGTAAAACTCATGTTTTTCCACTGTAGTTGTTATGGTAGTTGTTTGGGTCACAGCCTGAGCCCCTGCAGCTCTAACAAACTAAGGTTGCTTTCCCATTCCTAATAGCTAATTACTCAGACAAGTGACAATGAAAGCAGATAAAGGAGAGTGGTCAAGGTGTGGCCCCACCCATCACTGGCTGAATTCTAGTTTCTCTGGTAAGGTGGTCTGACAAAGTCCTCGGACCTGTGAGATATCTCTTGGGATGCTTTCCTTCTTCCAGCACAGCCTATTGGAAACATGCTCATTTCTTGGGGGTCCATTGTTTCAGTCGTCTGAAAGCCTAAGGGAAGAGGACAAATAGCTCTCCCGAGAAGACAAACTGTCTTCATTCCTGCCAGAAAGGCACTTAGCTATTAGTCTTTTAATGCCAAAAGCAGAGCGGGGCTTCTTTCCCAGTCTCTGTGGAAGCAAGAAGTGACCCTTTCATCCTTACAGGAAGTGGAGTCAGCAGGTGAGGGTGAAAGCTATGAAAACAAGTTTGAAATTAACTTAAAATTCTTTCAACAGCATGTGCATTTTCTTCCTTTTCCTAAAAAAAAAAAAAAAAAAAAAATCTTCCAAAAAGATTGTTTTCGTGGGATAGCATTTGTGTGGTTAGATTTTTGTGTGGGTCTCTTTTACTCATTCCTCTCTTTTTGTTCTGACTAGGATAGAGTGGGTTCTTATAAGTTTTCAGCAGGATATTTAGAATTTCCCACCAATGTTACTAAATAAAAAATACTTGTTAATTCTAGGTGGGTCTTTTCTGCACTTGAACAGAGTGGAAATGGGCCACTTGTCCAACAGAGGGCAGTGTTAGCTAAAACAATGAACACTTGGCAGTTCCAAGATTTGGAAATGTCCTTTGCAAAGAGTTGAAAGGACACAAGAAAACAATTTCTTTCTTTCAATTCTGATACTGTAGCTTTGACTTCAGTGGCCATTTTTTTTTAGTGAAAACTATATAAAAAAAATTCTCCAAAGTGTCCCTGACCTCCAGGGAAGAAATTGAGAAAATAAAGGCAAAATGTGTAGAAAGTTCCAGTCACCCTGACTACGATATGACAAAAACTAGTCTCTTGCCGCCTCAGTCCACCCTTAGCCCTTTAGCAAGACTCTTGGCCTTGGAGGAAGGGAAAAGCCCACACACAGACAGTGCAGCAATGTAAGAAAGCCTTTTGTGTTTTTTTTTTTCCTGCACATGCTGTGTGCTTCTGGTTCTTGGACAGAAATTGTGGCATGGAATTTGGTGTACGTAGCTTTAAAAGTTAAAAGATGCCTGAGACAACTTCTTAACTCGAAATCCTTATGAAGTTCGTTATGGTCATTATGTTCCTTATATAGTTCTTTAATGCCAGGAAAGTTGCATGTATTAAATGTTTGATTTGTTTCTGGTATTACAGTCTTACACAACATTTAATTTTCATGGTATCTCTAAGATGTGGATATTATTTTGCAGAGGAATAAATGGAGTCAGAGAGACTGTTACTTTAAAAATTATTTAATTTAAATATTAGAAAGAGACGGAGAGAGAGAGAGAGAGAGAGAACAAGCATAGACATGCTTGTTGTGGAATATTCGTGAAGGTCAGAGGACAGCTTTTTGGAGGTTGGTTCTCTGTAGATGTCAGTTTTGTCATTCTACCATGTGGATTCAAGGAAATGAACTCAGGTCACCAGCCATGCCACCAATCTAGAGTCAGAGAGATCAACAATATCCTTACATCATAAAGTCTATGGCAGAACTAAGTACTGACCAAACTCTGTGAGTTGAGCAATGGACTCATGCAAGCTCCTCAAACCTTCACTATTTCCTGTCTAAACAGTTTTATCTAGAAATTCTTGAATAGTCAAGTTGTTGCAGTGTAGAATGCAGTTTATTATGAAAAACAGTGATTTAGTGTATCAAGGACAGCACATATGCAGGACAGTGGATAACTTATCTTGTGTGTGTGTGTGTGTGTGTGTGTGTGTGTGTGTGTATGACCCAGAAAATAACCTTGGGTGTCTTCTTTTTTTTTTTTTAAATCAAATTCTCTTATTGTTCTAGGACTCATAGTCTAGACTGGTTGATCAGAAAGCCCCAGAGGTCAAACTGTAGCCATCTACCCAGTCCTGAGACTATTGACTGAACTATTTCCGTGGGTCCTCCATACATAATTTAAGATGATCATTACCTTTATGTAGTGTACTTTTGTGTGATATTTCTTTTCTCTCTCCCTTTCTTCCTTCCTTTCTTCTTCCTCCCTCTCTCCCCCTCACCCCCCCCTCTCTTTCTTTCTGACAGACAGAAAGACAGAGAGGAGAGAACTCAAGATTAAAGGACAATTTTGGATATCAGTTCCCTCCTTCAGTATGTGGGCTTTTGGGGATCAAAGTAAGGTCACCAAGTTTGTGCACAGCTACATGTACTCATTGAGACACTCACTAATCTCTTTAGTTCTGGGATAACTTTTCCTGCTTACTTAAAATAGCCAGATAAGCTTCACTGACAGAACAAGAAGGAGAAACAGGAGGAGGAGAAACAGGAGGAGGAAGAGGAGCAGGAGAAAGAGGAAGAGGAGGAGGAAGAACAGGAGGAGGAGGAGGAAGAGGAGGAAGGAGAGTAATAATAATACCATTGCTTTGTGCATTCATCTGTCTCTCTTTCTCTCTTTCTGTCTCTCTCTCTGTCTCTTTCTCTCTCCCCCCCATAATGTATATGTGAAAAAGAGGTTTTTACTATGAAGAAATTGAGGCTGTGGAATCAGACAAAGAAGGCCATGCTGATAGATGGTTGAGTTGGACGAATCCTAATAACCCATGCATGTCTAGTTCCAAGCTCAATGATGTTTGTGCTTCTCTTGAGTTTCCTTGCTAGCTAGAAAAGTAATGAAAAGCTTGAAGAAAGGAAAGAGGTGGCCCAAAGGACAGCTTCTGAAGGAATAGCGTTGAGACCACGGAAAGAAATAAACAACCAAAGAGGACACTGCTGGAGACACCTACACGGAGCAGAGCTTGTGGGTGGTTAAGGCGTGGTTAAGGCATGTGGGGTTCAGGCTTCTAGAAGAAATGGGCATGATCTCACTCAGACTCTTCCTCACACATCAGTCCACCAGACAGGGCAGGCAGGCTGCACTAGCCTCTCCATTTGTGTTCCTCAAACACAGAAACCCGCCTGTCAAAGAGTATTCTTACTGCTGCCGAGAGCCTCTCGTCTTTTCCTTTCCATCTTTCTTTGTCATAATGAATAAACACAGAGGTCCGGGCAGTCAAAGGTGAAGGCAAACACAAGTGTTTTCAAAATGATCTTTGAAATAAACATTGAAGTGCTGTATCTCATAACCTTACACAAAACTGACAGTAGCCAGCTGTTTTCTGAGCTAAATGCTCTCCTGAAGAGCCAAGAGCTAGGAGGCAAAAAGGGAGAGAGTGAAAACGACTCTCCTCCTGAACCTCAGATGACAGATCAGCCTGAAAGGACCCTGGAGGGAGCAGGAGTCAATGAGGCAAAAGTCCTTGCAGATGACCCCGCCTGCTCTCCCGCACCTCGCTCCGAATCATCCGCCCAAATGGATTCTCTGTGGTGCACGTCTGCACGGAGTTTTTCCATCACAATTGTGGTGCTCGCTCTAAATTTTGAAGTGATTATATCTTATAATGCTTATTTCCCCCATATTTTAGGTCTTTTGTCACAGTGCTTATCTTCTATTTTGTTACGTCTGTCTGTCTTTCCCAGGATATAGAAAGTGGGAAAAGCTTAAAGATTGCCTCTTATTTTTTCTTTCATGAATTTTATCTTTCCACCCCCAAAGGAAAAGTCCCAAGCACTTGAGAACTTTGTAAACTTAACCCTGTGAACTAGTTTTCTCAAAGTAGATAATTTACCATTGTTGAAAATAAGAGTCTTGGTGGTTGTGCAGGAATCTCTAGTTACGAATTCACTGTCTAAAGTAAAGGAAAATTGGTTTCAAGGCTCTGTCTGATTGAAACTGGACTAAGAGTGGGATCTACCTGAAAGTAGAGCTGGAAGCTAATGTAGGAAAAGTTTCAAAAGCTAAAATGCCAAATATAATAAAGTGACATCATCGTGAATCATCCCTGAGAGTTTATTGGGCCTTGAGATACGACTAAAGGAGCATGTCTTTGAACTACGAAACTCGCACGGGAGCTGGGAAGAATCCATCTGTCAGACATGATCCCTGATCACTCCAGTGATGTTTTAACACTGCTCTCTGATAGTGACTTTAATGCTGGTTACGGTGATGGTTAGAATACCTGACCTGAAAGCTAGAAAGCAGGATTCCAGGCACGCTCAAGAGGGTTCTCTAGATTAACGTCTCCGGCCGCACTTGGGAGGAATTGCCTTGACTGTATAATTGATGTGGGAAGGTCCAGCTCATTGTGGATAGGACTGTCCTTCGGACAGATGATCTGGGACTGCATGAAGATAGAAAAGTCAGCTGAGCACTGGGAAGCAGGCATGCATTGCTTCTTGCCCTGTGCTTTTGCTTTAAGTGTGATGTAGTCAGCAGCTTTGGGTTTCTATCATCGTGATTTCCCTGCACAGGTGGGCCATACCCTAGAGTTGTAGACCATTTGGATCTTCCCTAGGTTGCTTGAGTCAGGACTTTTGTTGCAGCGATGCCTCGTGCAGCTAAAATACTTACTATTCTGTACTTTAGACTGGTCACTTTGTCATGTCTTCAAGTCTTCAAGTTCATGTGAGAGCTGGCCCTGTAATGTAGTACTTTTATCCATTTAGATAAAAAACAGTTAAATTTAAAGAGTAGTAGCCATGGTGAGGAAAATAGACACAGAAGTAAGGACGATGGGAAATTACTAAAATTTTAGTGAGTAAATAAAATTCTGAAGAGATCTGATGAGAATAATCCATCTCTGCCTTACCCCCCAAGAGCCACAGATGCTCCAAGAGGGTGTGCAACATTGCAATATGTGCAGAATGCAAAATCAATTCATTTTATTTGATTATTAAGGATAAAAATAGGACCTCTGAGGATTGTGTACATCTAATTATATTTGTTTGCCCTTTTGTATTGAATTGAATTGAGTGTTGTATGATGATTTTTTTTTAATTCTCAATATGGAGATTTTTTTAAAGCTCGGTGTGTCTGGTTAGCTGTAGATTGAACTAAGTAAAGTTGAATATTGACTGTTATTCAGTTCTCAGATTAGATACTTTGACCCTTTCATATTTTTACTGAGCATTATTAAAGCTTTTCTAATTAGGAATCTATGTACAACATCACTTCCCCATTTGTTCTGAAGACAAATATATACTGTCAATAGCCACATAATGATGACTGAATTGGTCAGATATATTGTCAGGGAGGTAAATATCTGAAAGAAACAACTTGAAGGAGGAAAGATATGTTTGGATTTGTAACTGCAGATGAATCTAGATATGTAATAGAGTAGCATCACAATAGAAGGCTATTGTGAAGCAGAGCTGTTTGCCTCTGGGCTGTCAGCAAGCAGAGAGAAAACACAGGAAAAGGTCAGGACACACCCAGTGTTCCTCTTCCTCCTATTGGATCATTGCTTCCTCAATTTTTCAACACTTCCTAAAGTAGCACCATCAACTGAAGACCAGGGCTTTGGGGGACATTTCCTATTTGAAACCATCTTGATGTTATAAAATTTCATCTCTCCCCTTTCATCTTTGTAGGATGTATATGAGTGTCAGAAAATCATGTGCTATTTCTGTGAAAAACAATAGAAGAAAAGCTTGACACATCTTCACACTGGCTGGTACAAGATGCAAGTGACCCAGTGTGGAAAATCTGTTGTGTTGTATTGTGCTTCCCATGTGGTCCTGCTGTGGTTCTCCAACGATCTTACAAAGAAACTGAAGAACTTATTATCTCTTTCCATTTACTTGAAGAGTCCATGCTTGGTCCTTATCTGCTGACTCACTGTGTGTGCTCTTTGTAAACTTTCAGTTATGACCTCAAAATTAGTCACTGACTCTGGTCCTGTGATTGCTTCCATCTGAACACATACAACACACTGGACAAAACAGGATATCTCGATTTGTGAATATTTGATAGATTTGTGTATTTTATGTCAGAATCTTTGTTTCTTTTTTATTCACTGGATTTTTCTTTAAGGATTTCATTACTAAATTTAGATCTATTTTGATGTTCCTTGTTTTGTTGCTCATCTGATGCCTTTAAATATTTTTTGTTTCTAGACAGGTTTCAGGTTGGCAGAGAAATCAATGGTAACTACTTATCCCTATTTTTTTTCGTTTTCCTGGGTATCCTCTTCCTGGTATGACTGCTCAACGGTTTCAATATATTCCTTCAAATGTTCTTCTTTTCAGAACACATGCCAGAGTCCATTTTCTTTGCTGCCTGCCCACTGATTCAATGGTCAATCGTGTATGTCATTAGATTTGAGTTTGGAACACAGTAACTTGGACACCTAATAATTCAGACTCTTGAGTTTGATGCTTGTCTTCCTTGTCCAGAAAACAGAGTCCACCTGTATAGAGAGAGCAGCTCTCTCTCATCTCATCATGGGCAGAGTTACCTTGGGTAGAAGTTTAAATCTTGGTTCTCTCTATCTCTAGTACTATTTTAGTAACTGTTCATTCAGGACAAACAGAGATGATGAATTCACTTGAATTAAATTGAGTGCCTTTCCAGCTCCAGCGACTGCATATGGTTGCATTATGCTGGGATTGTGTATTGGAAGCAGGAGTGAGCGATCCAGCTCAGAGATGGGTTCTTTGAACTTGCTTTTTCACAGAGCCAATTCGATTGGTGGAATAATTGATATAGGGGATATCTTTGTACTTCACATACTTTTAATTAGGACAAATTTTGTTAGGGCACTACTCTAATAATATGCAGTCATGCATGCATGCATGGACTCTATTATGATTTCTTATTTATGAATTCTTTTTTAAAGAAACAACCATGAGATATCTGAGCTAGATAAGCAAAGTTTGTCTGAGTTCACTGGAGGTCATCAGGCCATAAAATGTCTCTTCCCCATTGTATTTTGGGAAATGTAATTCATTCTAAAATGAGGATTGATAACTGGCAGGAGGCCTAATAATGGGATTCTGAGTTGAACTGTGGTCAGGTGATATTCAATGTACTATTTAGATTTGAAGTTTATAGACCATTTTAGCCTCTTCCCTTAATCTGAAGAAGACTTCTTGAAAATTGAACTATAAAAGTGGCAATAAATAGTCAAAGATACTTTCAGGAATATTCTTTCTGTGTGATATTATTGGCAGATTGGTGATAATCTCATGTTTATAATTGTGACTGATTTATTCTGTGAAAACTATTCTCAAACGGGTGATCTTTTTATGATATCACCTCAAATAGTATACTTAGAGTAAAATGAGCAGCACAGATGTCTGGTTGACACCATTGTTAATAAGAATGAACATATATCAATACCTATGTATATCGTCTCTATCTTTTTATCTATCTACTATCTATCTATCTATCTATCGATCATCTATCATCTATCTATCTATCATTTATCTATCTACTATCTATCTGTCCATCTCTCTTTCAATAGCATGTTGGCTTAACTACATTGTAAGATTTCTTATAAAATGTTTTATTTAAAAATCATTTTAAATCAAAATTCTGAAAATAAGCCAATAGCACCAAATGACCCTTCAGCCAAAACTTTGCTCTTCAGCAGCTGTGTCTTAGAATGTTAGTCTTTCCTAGAATATCTTCTTTTTATCAGTCATGCAGTCTTAAATTTCATTCTGAAGGTTGTCAACTAAATTAAGCACATTTTGATATCTCCTGGTATATATAGGATTTAGCCCATAGATGAACACAAAAAAATATATGAATGACTAAATCTTTTTTTATTGTGAAAAAGATGTGTATTTAGAATTAGCGGCTGGACTTAAGTTTAGATGGTCCCAATTTTGTTAGCAACATCTAAAGCATCATAATCAGTTGTCAGTCAAATGTAGGCTTTCTTTTCTCCATCAGGCCTGATTAACGTATTGACTTTGGCCACGTCAGTGTCACAGAGCTACTTTACAATTTGTTTGAGCCGGTGCTTGTCAGCTTTGACATCCACAGTGAACACAAGTGTGCTGTCGTCTTCTTCACTGCTGACTCAGGGGTCAAGGGGAGCTTGACGATGGCACAGTGGTCAAGCTTGTTCCTCCTGGGGCACTCTTCTGACGGTATTGGAGTTGCCTCTAAAGCCACAAGATTTTGGGCATCTGGAAGGTGGGCAACGTGTAAATCTTTTTGTGCTGCGGACACCTTTCAGAACTGCTTTCTTGGCTTTCAAAGCCTTAGCTTGGACTTCAGCTTTGGGAGGGGTGAGAACTTCCTTCTTCGCTTTCAGTGAAAAGATGAATAACTAAATCTTATTAGCTAAAAGGCACGTAAAAAATTCCATAATCTGGATTCACATTAACTGAACTCATTAGAACCAAACGTCTTTGAAATATCTAGTGATATTATATGGTATCATAATGTACATTATTTTAGTATGATAAAGCGTTTATTGTAAGATTCCTTGAGTCTCAGCTGTTCAGATTCTTCCATATGCTCTGTAGTTCTTCTGATTATATGTTCTAGTTTTTTCAGGTTTTTACCTATTAAACAAATTATCAATAACATAATAAGAGATAATATAATCAACTATGAAAAATCAGAAAAATGTGAGCACACTAAATGTGAGCACTTATAGACCTTTATCCTTCTCTAAAAGAGACAGGTCTAGTTATGTCACACATATATGCATCAGAGTATTGTGATTTAAATATGAAATTAAAAAATGAAGAGTCTGATGAGAGTTTTACGAACTAGCTTTTCAAACTGAAGTCATACATGCTTGCAATTTAGAAGATAAGTCAGTTCCCTGACCCCATTTTCCCTTACCCATTTTCCTTTCTAATTCTGTGCAGTTCATCTTCATAATTACTCATAAATTCATGACCAAATAGTCAAGCAGAACAAGGGGTTTATTTTTTCTTACTATTTTCTCCAACACAGTTCATAATCTAGCTTGACTGGAGAGTTCAGTGTCAGGAGACCAGAGTACTGACCACACCATATTCGTAGGGATTGGTGAGAATGGGAAATAGCAAGTTACCCAAATTATGCTGAAGAATGACAACTTACTGAACCAGCTTTGATCATCTAATCTATCTGCTCAGGAAATGGTCCCACCCGTTATGGGCTGGTCTTCTCACATCAATTGCTAGGACTTGTCTTAACTATTAATTCCTCACAGAAGTTCCTAAAGTTCAGACTTCAATTGCCAAGTTGACACCTGTATCAATCATAGTTTCTTTTTCAATTAGTTTGAAGTTCCATCTAATATTTGCTTTCTGGTAATCTATATTGATAACATCCCTGCTGAATTTAAAATGTAGGCTTTGTCTCAGCTAAGTCATTTTATAACTAAATTTTTGCCAAACCTCTTAACTTTGTAGCTATTTAATTGCTTGTCTATCCTTTTGGCTCCTTTTCTCATTGCTATGTTCAAATACGTGACCAGAAGCAACTTAAAGGAGGAAGGATATATTCTGGATCACGATTGCATAAACAGGTTCATGTATGTTGAGGATTTCTCCACATACCCAGAAACTTTTAGTAGATCAGCAAGTAGGTCAACAAGTACCAGACCAGATATAACGGTTTAGCCCTTCTACAGTTCTATGTCTGCCTTCCAAGCCCCCACAACCAAAAAGTTGCAAAAGCTGCCTAAATAGTGTTATCTGGTAGGAACAAAATATTCAACCTATTAGTCTGTGGAAAGCTATTTCATATTCATATTACAGAAATACTTATCACTACTTCCTCCAAATGTTTAAGTATATAAATAAATTATAAGGACATATGGGCAAAAGTATCAAGTAATATACCTGTTCCATTTTCCTTAAATCTTATGCTCCTTGTCTCCTTGAGTCTCTGTGCCCATTCTTATCATCTTAGAAATGTTTTTACTTCACTCATTTTCATAGTTAGATACAATTTAACAATTTCAGGCTATAAAGAATTTGTGGTTAATTAAGCCCCTAGCAAGCCTGCAGGAGACTGTCTGGACGAAGCAAACTGGTTAAGAAAGTTGGCATTCTTTTGTATTCTTGGCTAGATATGCTGATCTTGTGAGGATTGTCCCTCTCTCAGTGGTACTTTGAATGTGATGTGGTCAGTACCCTCAGCTCCTGGTGTTGGTATGATTTATATTATCAAGCTGGACAAGGAACTATAATCCAGAAACATAAGCCAAACTTGGGTTCTCTTAAGCAGTTTGGTGATGAATTTATCAGCAACAATGAAGAATAACTGCAACCCTTGTGTTTTTCTTCCTTCTGAATTTCATATTTTCTTTCATGCATTGTTTTTCTCTCTTTAATTTTTGGAGATGATATGATATTACTGAAAATACATTTAATTGCCCCTCATACTTTATCAATAGGTGACTGAATATCTAATCTGGATATAATTTCCAGAATTTTGAACACATTGATAACTTTCAATCTCCAGTGTCATAGCCTAACATCAACTACAGCATGATTATTGATCTCGTTATGTCTGACTTGCTTTGTAGTTTCAGGTTATTTAGAAAGATAATTTCCGTTTATTACATTAGAGAAAACTTCTTGTATTATTCTTGATAATCTTTGTGCACCATTCTTTCTGGTAAGTTAGATGTTGAATTTGCTGGCTTAATCTTTGGCTTTCACTAAACGTAATTTACCCTTCCATTTTTCTCTTGAATTTGTCTTTGAGAACTTTCTCTGTTTTATTTTCTGATGTCTCTACTAAGTTTTATTTTTGTCACTGTGCATTTCATCCTCAACATTCTCTTTATGAATTCTGATCTTTGTCAAAACATAAAATAATTTTTATATTGTATATAGATAATTAATTTTCTTAGAAAAACATATCAATAGCTTGATGGGACATTCAGTTGAATGAACTGCAAATGCATATTTAATACTCTTCTCTTCTCCACACAGATTCATAGATAATTAATAAAAATATATTATGTATCTTCTTTTCTGTATCAGAGTGATTTCTTTGAATTTTTTATTTGAATATTGTAGTCTTTGTCTTATGTGTTCGAAGTTTTACTCAATTATCCAGGACTCCTTTTCAGTATCAAAAGAGAACTACTAAACTGTTGATATTAGTCATCTATGACAAAAGTTCACTGATGTGCATCTATGTGTGTGGGACCAGACATGTTAATTATCCCAGCAACTGAATGAATCATGTAATTCTCCAGAGAAGGGCTTTCATTCTCATTCTCTTTATTTCATTCTCATTCTCTTTGTTTCCTCTTTAAACAAACTTCTATTGCCCTTCTTTTACCTCATCTCAACTGTATTACATGTTTTCCTTTCATATGCATTGAGTCACAGATTCCAAGGTTTCCTTTGTCATGAATGCTTGACAATGCTTAGATTTTTAACTTTTTGTGCTTTTTATCATCTTTTCAGCTACGTTGATACCTGTCATCTGTTGAAATAAGTTGTCTTGACTTCTCTTGTATCCTTCATCCTAGTTTGTTTATAGTTTTTGTCTTGCATTCAATGAATCTGGGTGGAGAAGAGAAGAGTATTAAATATGCATTTGCAGTTCATTTAACTGAATGTCCCATCAAGCTATTGATATGTTTTTCTAAGAAAAAGTGTGCTTCATCTTAAATTTGTATGAACTCTAAAAGTGAGTCTATAATCCTTTTGCACAGGTTTTTATGATTACTTTATGCTTCTCGAATGCAACATAATATACAATGTTTATTATGAAATATCTTTTTCCCTAATGGACATAATTATATAAGGAAGGTATATCTGAACTAAATGAGTGATAAACCTTGGTTAATGTAATCATGCCATATACATATTGCACAAGAAATTACCAAAATGGCACTGAGATAGCCTATATGTTTAAATTTTGAGGGATTTCATAGTCACTGTTCAAGTTATGACATAATTTGAGGACTTCATTTGAGGGAATCCATGTTTAGAGGGAGCTATGGCAGGCCACACTCTGCTTTCTTCACACAAGTCCAGTGTATATATTCTTAGATTATCCTAATGACCCGCCAACACCTCCCACCTCTTGGGAGAAGTGGGTTGAACTAAAAGAAAGAGCAGAGTCTTAGATTCTTAATATTTGTGAATGAAAATAGTGAATTCTATTCATCTGTAATCCATATTCATTGGGAACACTTTAGGGCAGGATTTAGCTAAGCAGATTAAATTAAAGTCGAATGTTGGAATAGAAGCCTTGTAATTTATTGTTAAGGAAATTTGTCTTAAAATCTTGACAAATCTTTCCTAGGCTAATGCTACATGTTCCTGCAAAGTGAAGATGCTATTTTCTGTTTACTCTTTAAGTCATAAAAATAACATGAATACATTATCAAAACAAAGCATTAGTGCAGAATGAAATGCAAAACTCTCTTTTCCCATTCCCCTTCTCAGATATAATTACGGAATATGTTTGTATTCTGCTATATTTTCCATGGATCCATGCAGGCAAATGGGTTACTTAGGCAACAGGATTGTTGCTCTAAGTAAGGTAAGGTATTCTAAGCATATGTGTTGCTTTGTTATAAGAGAACCAGCGCAAGTGTGAGAACAAGAGTGAAAACAGGCTAGAAAGAATGAGAGACCGATCATGTGTCACTGGGTATAGATATGGAGGTCAGAGGACAACGTTTAGAACTCAGTTTTTTCTTTCTATCATGTGGGTTCGCAGACACTGAAATCATGTCACTGGGTTTGTGAGCAGGCACCCTTACCTGCTGAATCATCTCCTCTTCCTTCCCCACTCCCCCTGGAAGGCCCTTTTTATAGAATAAACTCAAGTTGCCATGTCAGAGCATCCTAAACTAAAATTGCTGTTTTGCTACTTAGTTCTGTGATCTCTAGCATATTCAAAAATATTGTGAAATCAAAATAAAACAGTATACAAAATTGTCATAAGAAGGACATTATGATTCAGTGGGAAAGTACTTGCTCATAACCTGGAGACTGGAATTTGGTGTCTGGAGCCCACAATAGTGGAATGAGAGGACTGACTTCAGAATGTTACCCTCTGACCCCACCCATGCTCTATGGCATACATGTCTCTCTTCCTCTTCCTCCTCCTCTCTTCCTCCTCCTCCTCTCTTCTTCCTCCTCCTTCTCTCTTCCTCCTCTCCTCCTCCTCTTCTTCCTCTCTTCCTCATCTCCTTCTCCTCCTCCTCTCTTCTTCCTCCTCCTCTTCCTCCTCTCCTTCTCCTCCTCTTCCCCTCCTCCTCCTCCTCCTCCACCTCTTCCCTTCTTCCTCCTCCTCTTCCCCTCCTCTTCTTCCTCCTCCTCTTCTTCCTCCTCTTCCCCTCCTCCTCCTCCTTCATCTTCCTTCTCCCTCCTCCTCCTCCTCTTCTTTTCTTCCTCCTCCTCTTCTTCCTTCTCTTCTTCCTCCTCTTCCCCTCCTCCTCCTCCTCCGTCCTCCTCCTCCTTCCTCCTCTTCTTTTCTTCCTCCTCCTCTTCTTTTCTTCCTCCTCCTCTTCTTTTCTCCTCCTCGCTTCCTCCTTCCTCCTCCTCTCTTCCTTCTTCTCCTCTCCTCCTCTTCCTCTTCCTCCTCCCTTTTCCTCCTCCTCCTTTCTTCCTCCTTCCTCCTCCTCTCTTCCTCCTTCCTCCTTCTCCTTTTTTTCTTCCTCTTCTTCTTCCTCTTTTCCTCTCTCTGTCTCTCTCTCCTATAAATAAATAAATAAATAAACTTAAAACTCCCCAAAATTGATCTGCATGAAAAATAATACTAAGAAGAAGTTAATTTTGTAAAATAACAAATTATTAAGATGAATACAATAATTGGAGTATCCCATGCTATGTAATACCTACAGTAGTAGAAATAACACATGCTGTTTCTATTTACCGTTCCTTATCTTTTCTGTCTGTGTCTTCATCAGTTTTCTCTTCTTCTCCATTATGACATTTATGTTTAGAATGGATCTGCGTCTCACAAAGGAAGACCCTGGGTCCCTTGTATTGACAATCATCATGAAAGAAGGAGGGGGGAGCCTCTAGTCTTTCAACTCAGAGAAAGTTAGAACTGGACAGATATAAATAGACTGCCCAATTTAGAAATTCTTTCTCCGTGTTTCCCTTCCTCCCTTTCTCCTCACTTTCTTGCTGAGAAAGGAGTTGTTTAAATAAGTTTCTTAAATTGTGGATCATAATCCCAAACCGAGTGGAATAATTGAATGTGAAAAATTTGTCACCAGTAAAAAGTTGACTATACAATGTTCTAAAATTATTAAAAATCGAACGTATAATGAATGCAAAGCATTTCTGGCAGAACTCTCTGATCCTGCACCATGTGATTCCTTGCAGTCTTTGCCCTAAGGACACAACTGGGCCACTTGGTGGGAGCAAGTGCTTAACAGCCTACAGCCCCAATGAGCATGCCCAGAATATCACAGCTCACGTTTGAAACACTACTGTATGTTGTCAACTGTAGGTTTTTACTGAACATTCAAAGCTTTTACAGAAACATCGTGGTTTAATTACAGAAAATAAAGGCTTTTAATATTTCCCCGCTGTTATTCCTCAGCGTGTAAGCACCAAATTAGCTTGTCTATGGGTTGCATTGTTTTATATGTTTGAGTTTAAAAATTACTCTTTGATTTCCTGAGTTGAGTTTCATTAAAAAAAAAAAGAAAAATCATTTAGTTAATTTTGAATGGGATTGGGACAGAATTTCCAACCATTTGTGAAATGAACCAAAACATCCTTTTGTAATATATATTATGTAAAGTGGCATTGCCCGCTTTGACAGTTATATTGGACAACTCTGAAAAACATTTAAGATGTGCTACATCTTGTATAGCATTTTATCTTCAGCAAATTTTAGCTTTTGTGTGTGTGTCTATGTCTGTGGTGTGTGTGTGTATTTATGTTTCTGTGTGTGTACATATGTGTAGGGCTGTACATGTGTGTGTGCAGACCTGGCTGACATCTGGCATCTGGGTTGGTTGCCTATTCATTAAGTTCTCTTCCTTGAACCCAGAGCTTATCAGCTACTCTAGAATTTACATGGGTGCTGGGAATTCAAACTCAAGTCTCATGATTATTTAGCAAGTGCTTTATCAGTCATGTCATCTACCCAGCTCCAAGACTCACTTCTTTTTGTAAAAATAAATAAGGGCACATACCCCTATAATATTCAAATTAAATTTGATCTCTAAGAAAGATAACATTATATATATATACCAAAATATTGTTTTGAAGTTATTTTCTTTATGACTAATACTAAATGATTGATTTATGTTTTTATATGCTTATTGTATGTAAGTGTATACATGTAATATTGTACCTATATTATATGTTTATTGTGTCAGTCACTAATCCTGCTGCTGTTATAAAAACACTCTGTGAGTAGAGCAGCTTAAGGGGGAAAGGGTTTATCTAACTCATAATTAAGGGGCAGGGAAGTCAAAATATCTTTTGGAGCAGAGAAGTCAAGATTTCAGGAGCTCGAAGCTGTGGTCACATCACATTCATAACCAGGAAGAAGACAGAGATGAGTATTTGTGTTCAGCTCACTTTCTCCTTTCCACACAGTCCAGGATTCCTATCCAGAGAATCTCTCTACCCACAACCTGTTGGTCTTCCCACTTCAATTAGCATGATCAAGGCAATATACTATAGGCAAGCCCAGAGACTAAAACAATAAAATAAGCCTTATTTAGTGTTGCTACAGGTCTGAATTCCAAGAGGCAATCCAGAATGATTCCCAAAGTCATCCTTGGGCCTCCACAGGCACACACAGTGCCCTTTGAAACACACACACACACACACACACACACACACACATGCACGCACACACCAAAATAAATAAATAAATAAATAAAAATTTAAAGTCAGAGAGTCATCAAAATAAGGGGCCTTGGAAGCTATCACCTTTTAAACTTTATTAAAGCCTATGTTAGTTGAATAAAATGGTGGCACCAATTATGATACTTTTAGATATGCAAATAGAAGCACATTTTGATCTTTTTAACTTAACTGTGTCACACCTTGAAAAGTACACCAGGGTCTTGCTGTATCTGCAGGTGATTTGATCCTCTGGGGCCACATTCCAGTGACCTCTCCAGGGGTTTATCAAAGATGCTTCCATTTTATTCCAGTGGTTAATCTGCCACAGAAGCTATTTATTGATTCATCTTTCTGAGTAACGTGGACGCTGTCATTTAATTAACTCACCATTTGACTGCATGTTTAAAACTGTCAGGTGGGAAATAAATTTAGTGCTGTCTTATGATTAATAAAATGCTTGAGCCTCGTTTTGCAGATCCATGTACCTGGCACCTGAACAAAAGCTTCCAGGTTTGTTCATCATTGTGTTGCTTATAAATGTACTGACTGTCAGGAAAGGAAAAGAGCTGTGTTTGGTGGCTCTTTTTACATACTTGCTTTTAAGACATATCAATATAGGTGTGTTTAAAGATGGTGTGGTGTATTAACTGGAGAGAATTTTTTTCATATTTTAACAGCAAATTAATTATCAGGCTGATCCACTGCTGCATGTTGTTAAATAGAGATATTCCAACATCTCAGGTTTTCAAATGCACAGATATTAAGTGATTATTCTTACTGGGAGCTGATCTAGTGTCATTTATATATGTTGTTCCAACTAAATTTCATTATAATTCTGTTCTACCCATGTTACAGATGAAGAAATAAAGCTCTGCAGTGAGATTGGCATAAGGTATTCATGTTAATGTTGACAGAGGTGAGCTGTAAACACTGTGATTTCATATCTCAATCCAACACTCCCAATTTGTTAAGTGGGAGAATTGCCTGGACTATGCCCATAGCTGCTTTTGTAATAGTTATACATGATTACACATGTATTGAAGATATTGATCACTGTTTGTTTGTTCTTCTGCTGAATACCCCCCACATCCCAAAGGAGACCCTTGGTTCCATCTCTGTGTTGATGATTGGCTAAGAAGATTATTTTTGATTATGGTTAGGATTTATTGTAAGGAAGGAATACAAGCCAAGGTAACGAAGGTAATGGTTTCTGATCAAACTTTGGTGGAAGCCAGGTAAGAGACTCATAATTCTTAAGAACAATGTGTTGTGATGCCCTTAGAAGTGTATTTAGGGAATTCATTGAAGACTTAATACCTGAATTTTTTTTGGGGGGTGCTATTCATAATGTCTCTTTAACTTGTATACACCAGTATTTCAGACTCCCAGAATTGAAACAGATATTCAGCATAAATTTTAACAGTTTATGTGCATTCAGTATCTTTTGTTATTTAGAGAAAGTTTTATGTCATTGTTGGGAACTGTTTATCAGTTACATTTCCAGATGCCAAGGTAAAGTTTATAATTGGTTTTTCTAAAAATAGAAATCTCAGGGCTGTTGTTGTGTTTGTGATGTAAACACATGGAAACAAAAGGACACTGGGTAATCTATAAATTTCTTTGAAGGATGCATATCTGAACCCAGAGACTGTATTTTTCAATCAGTCTAACAGACAGCAAGTCCCAGGATCCACCTGTCCCCACTCCCCTCTGTGCTGAGAATAGACACCACAGATCATATCCAACTTGTTACATAAGTGTCAGGATCAGAACTCAAGTCCTCATGCTTTCACAGCAAGCACTCTTTTTTATTATTGTTATTATTTATTCAATTGTGTGTATATGCGTGTGTGCGAGTGTGTATGTAAGTATGTGTGTGTGTAGAACCACAGACGAATTTGGGAACCACCATGGACCGCCTCCACCTCCTCCGTTTTTACTCTGCCCTGGGATTCACAGGCTCCGCCCTACCAGGGCCGGAAACGTAGGCCACCCCCGCTTCCGCCCAACATCTATCCATGAGGTCTAGGATCCGAACTCAGGACCTTCTGCCTGCAAGGCAGAGGCTTAACCCCTGAACCACCTCTCCAACCCCCACAGCAAGTACTCTTAAGCCCTGATCTATCTCCTCAGCCCTGTATTGTTGCACAAGAGTCATGTGATTCATTGAGTGGCCATAACCCAAATTACTTTTTCACTTGTAATCATGTATTCATTTATTTATTTAGTGATGTTGAGAAGTAAGTCAGGGCATCTTGTATACTAAACATACTCCACAGAACTAAATTAATAGTG
Organism: Typhlomys cinereus; assembly: GCA_023101885.1. Taxonomy (NCBI): domain Eukaryota; kingdom Metazoa; phylum Chordata; class Mammalia; order Rodentia; family Platacanthomyidae; genus Typhlomys; species Typhlomys cinereus. The sequence continues at coordinate 4,941,709 of JALPQD010000057.1, read as the reverse complement.
CTCATTTGGGGTTCCTGAAAACAACTCAGAAAAGCAATTAAGTTTGTGTCTTAAGTGTTCAGTGATGCATGCTAGAAATATATAGAAATGTTCATTTAGGGATTTGTCTCCCTCTTCCCATTTGTCCTCTCCTCTTCCTTTGCTTCTTCCCTCCGTTCCTTCTTCCTTCTCTCCTATCCTCCTTCAAGTATTTCTGAACATTTATTGTGCTAGCAAATGATCAGGAGGTTGATTTAAATCATTGACTCAGGCTCAAGATGCTTGGGCTTAATTCCTGTTCTGCCATTCACTGACCTTATACAAGTTTCTTTTATTCTCCCCTGCATATCACTGTCTCTGAAGATGACACTGTTAACTTCTATTATTAAGGGATAAGGGTGACTCTGCTCTCCTTGAACTTTCTCCTTGACTATAGATTAAGATTGTTCTGGGTGGGAGGTGAAGAAACTTTATGGGCTGGCATTATACATCAGCCTTGCTTCAGCTTGATTCACAATGTTTAGATTCTGGGCATGAGAACATTAAGAGGACAGAATGATTTTCTTGATATTTAATGAAATGGATCAAAGGAGCCACAAACCACTGTGCATGTGTCATTGCTCACTTACCCTAGATAGGGTTGAAGTGATCAACACTAGTGTTGAGAAACATGCTTCCATTTTGGGATTTGACCTCCTGACTCTCTGATTGATAGCTTGCTCTGCTTTCTTTACTATGCTTCTTTTTTATTGATATTTATTTATATTTTATGTTATTTACTTTTCAAATCATGCTCACACACAAACCCCCATAAAAATGATTTATATTGAGTACACCTGTCACAATAATGGGTATGCCATTATTTGTGGGATAGAAGGGAGTGAAAACTACTATTTACCTGCCACATTTTACATTGGAAGCTTTGCTACTTGTCTGTAAAATACAGTTTCCCCATTGTTTTCTTAGTAAAATATCTTCTCAAGCTAATTTAATACAATGAGTATTTATCAAAGCCAAAATTTCCAGATGACTTTTGTGTGCTACTTTTTTTTGGTGCTACTTAGACAAAAGAGAAATACCAAGGTCCCATGTTTCAGAAAGACAGCTATAATTTCTCTCTCTCTCTCTCTCTCTCTCTCACACACACACACACACACACACACACATACACATATCCTTGCTGAGAAGTGTGGAAGAACGCCAGACATGTTAGGTCTAACCCAGATCCCAAGAATCAATGTCCTGTTACAGACCTTTCAGGCTAAGCAGTCAGACTTCTTTATAACTTTCATCCTTGAAAGCAAAGGTGACGGTTCAATGCAGTGAACTTCTGTGAGTTGGGCTGATACTTCTACTGCAAACAGACCTTGCTTCAAAGGACCTTTCTCAGTTAAAAGATAAATCAATTTTGACGTGTATCATCGCTATCAGTTAACATGGATGTGAAAGTTATTGCACAGTGAAATAACTTTCCTAGAAATATTAAAGATCTTTTTTCTCTCTTCTTTTTTTCTGTTCTAATGCAGAAGAAATTCCTAATCCAGAGGGTCTTAGGAATTATTGCCGTGTCAAAATATTGTTGATGAAAGCCAAGGATTACTATTATGGGGTTTGATCTGCTGTCTGGTACATGTGGCAATTGAAATTAATTAAAATTCAATAACATTGAAACTGACTTCTTTGTTTGCAGTAGTCACATTTCAAGTGCTTGGTAACTGCATGTGGCTGTTGGCTGCCATGCTGAATAAAACAGATGTAGGACAGTTCCATGACTAGAGTAAGTTCTATTAGGTGAAATCTGTGATATTTCAATTTATTATCAGTCTCACACTCTGACAACTATGTGAACATTGCTTACTAGGATTATAGTTAAAATTAAATATTCATTTTAATTGCAAACTTTTAAACATTTATACAAGTATTATACTGACTTCTGGTCGTATTTCTTTCTCTGAGCCTTACAGCTAGCAGTTGAGATAGATGAACTGTTATATTCTTTCTCCAGGTATCATGTCTGTTACAAACGCTGAGTTTTGTGGATATTGCCCTAATTGATTACTCTGACTTCTTTGTGTGTATATGTGAAGTAAATCCTCAATGTGAAGTAAATCCTTAAAGCATTTGATAACCACTTGAAACATAATGCTTTATCATAAATCTCACCAGTATATACTGCCAGTTACAGTGATAAACTTTCATGGAATATACTCTGATAATTGGTGTCTCAAGAAATCATAGTCTTCTTAAAAATGGTAACAGTTCTGGTTTTCCCTGTGGGATTTGTGCTAACTGTGGAAGATAGAACTTGTTTTTATGTTTGTCTTTGATATTAAGGTCAGGATTTAATTCTTCTATTTCTCTCTAATTACCCCCCTACACACAATTAAGTGCTTCTGTGTAATGGAAAACAATATACATGACTTTAGCAATGGTGGGCTGACAATATAATGTTGGCTTTTGTTTGTCTGTTACATGATACTATGTTTGCCTTAAACAGCATTTCATGCATTTTGACTTAAAAGAATATTTCACTATGTAAACCTCACGGAAGTATTAGTTTAGGGGAAATGGTATGAGCATGAGCAAGTCTATGATCTTACATTGAATAATGAGCTTTTATCCTTTCACTAAACCATGAGGTCATATGTGACAGGAAACCATTTCTGTTGATACTATTACTACAACCTCAAATGTTACATCTATTTCATTCCTTATATATTTAGGCAGACAAGTAGTATACTATCGTTTTGTAAAATCCTCCTGTGAAGATCTGCTTTCTATCTGGGTATTTCAAAGTGAAAGAAATAAAACTCTTTCATGTTTTGTTAAAAAAGATGTCCAATTAAATAATCATAGCACTTTTAAAACAACTGTGGAAGACACAGAAAACTGGCAAAGGTGGGCAGTAGTTTTGGGAAATTGCATTTTGCTGTTTATGTTTATAACTCAGACTTTTGGTCTTTTTATGGAACGTTTATACACAAGGCTCATTGATTCTCAGATTGCCGAATCACAAAGTAGCTGCTTCCATTAGAAGCATAGTTATTTAACTTAGTACTGATTACCTCATGAGTACATAATCTCTCAGTCATAGTTTCTGATTCATAGTTCTTGCTCTTGAGGTCATCTCCAACCAAGCAGAAAAACTCTTCCAGTGACCTATCCCTCCACATAGCAGTGCTGGGATGTCACTTCTCTTCTTTTGACATTTCTATGTCATTTAGAACCATCTTTCACAAGAGAGTAGTCCTTAGCTTTAAAACAACACCGGGCTTGCATTTTCTGAACATTTAAGATGTTGACTAATATCAGCAGTGATGTCTCAGGGCTTGTTTTGATGGCAAAGTAAGTAGAAGGCAAGAAACCACTCACAGAGTTCTTAAGTGTCTCGTGACAACAGGAGCAAGTCTGCACCAGTGTTACAGACTTGCTAACCTCACAGGATGATGTTCTTGCAAGCTGTGATTCATCTTTTTATTCAGACAGGATGACCTGAAGACAAAGTTTTGAGTTGTGTTCCATTATGATACAAGTAATTGAGTGCATGACTATTAACTATGAGCCTAGTTCTATGTCAGATTGTCTACCTTTATGTTATTTGCATAAATGGAAGCATCCCTCCAAGCATTTGTTTATATTTTCTCTGCGACCCAAAGGTCCTTGAATGTCCCTGTGTTAAGGAAGAATCTAGATGGAACTATACTGCAGTGGCAGCCTAAGAATAGCCCTGCTCTATCTTGGGGAAGTGGGGAGGGTTTTTCATGTGAAGGTTTGGTCCTCATTGGGAAAGGGGCTTGTGATGTCCAGAGTCATCTGCTTTTAGAAGAAAATAGGGACCATGAGAAACAGCACTGATGGCATAGGGAAATCAGCTTCAGGCTCAGCTCTGCCATCCCAAAACCCATGAATTGTGGTGTAGATGCAAATTAGACATCAATGGATAGTGATGGAAGTGGCTTTTATTGTTTATTTTGGTATTACTATTTGAATCCTGCATCATCTCCTCTACTTTTCCAGGACATGCCCCTCTTTCCTTATGAAAGGAAAACCGAACCCCTTCCATAGGATCTAGACAAATGAAAGTTCACATTCAGAACTTTGCAAGCAAGAATGATGGGCAGCATGCACTAGGCTCTCCATTTGGTTCTGTCTCTGTCAGGTTTATCCTGTAGCCTGTACACATTGCTATTTATTCCCCCCTCATGTCCACATGTAAATGTCCACAATTACTTATCTTTAACCTGTGGAAACATTATGACAAGGACATTCTTGATAACATAAGATTAAAAAATAATTTGAACAATTTTGGAAAAGCTGTCTTTATTTCTCTTTAAAGAATTCTCTTGAGTTGGTTAGGAATCAGAAATATCAGAAGAATAATATTCAGAATCTACAGATAAAACATATTACATAATGGCTGGATGCTTCATTTTTATCAATTATTCATTACTTCTTTCGAGTCATTAATAGTAAACATCCTCTAGACTGTAGTACAAAGTGAACTCAGGGCTAGGGCTAACAAAACAACATGAATTAATGAACAGAAAATACCTTCTTAAAGGGACTAAAATTATCTCCTTGGAATTTAAAAAGTGTGTTTCCAGGAAAATTTGCTGTCAACCAAAATTGTATATACTAATAGTTGTCATTTACAAAGGACCCACTAGGTAATGATTCCTTTTATTTCCAGTCCCTACGTGATCTGACATGTGTCCCCCACAGGCTCATATGTATGGGAAGATCATGGCACCTTTAGGAGGCAGAGCCTTACTGGAAGAAGGCAGTCATAGGGGTTGAGACTTGAGGTGGATTAATTCCACCCTACTTCTCAGGAGAGGTCTGTTCTTGTAGTTGGCAGTTTCAGCAGCTCTCAGCTTCCATGAAGGATGTGACTTGATTCATTTGTGGCTTCTGCTAGCCAGCCAGCAGCCATGCCACTTCTGCCAACAAGAATTATATCTCCCCTCTGGAACTGTAGAGTGAACAAATCTCCATTTCTCCTTTAAGTTGCTTGACTTTGGTTATTCTCTCACAGCAACATGAAAGAGTAACCAGTATACTATGGCAGCTCCTTAAGGAAGATTTCATGACCTCTACGAAACTGAGCCTGAAATAATGACTGAAGTACCAACATAACACCGCCCCCCCCAGACGATGGGGAACTGGAGAGAAGTAAGAACATACAAGGGTGGATGAATGAAGGGAAACACTCCTATCAGTAGGGTTTCCCAAGTCACAGAGACCTGAACCCTTTCTTTTTATTTATTTATTTATTTTTCCGCTCATACAAACGTAATAGGTACCCCTGTCCCCTCCTTCCCTCCACCCCTCCCTGCACCTTCCTACTCCCTCCCCCCTTTTCCCCTTCCTTTCCCCCCTCCCTCCTTTTCTCCCAGTGCCCCCTTTCCCCATCTCTGAAGCATCCTTTAATGTGTATATCAAACTTTCCTCTGGGTCCTCCTCTCTGATGAGGTGTAAGGACTCAGCGGCATTTCCTAGAACCCTTTCAAGAGTAGACAAGCTACAGGGAACCCTGGGGTCCACAGAAATGGCCAGGAAGGAGGGTGGGAGGGAGAGAAATGGATTGATGAGGGGAAGGGAGGGAAGTGGGAGGGTGGGAAATGGAGGGAAACAGGGATTAGTACTCAATATGCTTATGATACTAAAAAAGAAATTAAAAAAAGAAATTGAGACTGAGAAGGGTCAATAATTGTACAAAGAAATTTTTCACGGCAATGGGGGATAAGTATTCTGGTAAGGTATAAGTAACTGTAACTCTGACTGGATCCCTTGTCACTCTGCTCACAATAACTGTACATTAATACTGCCACTGTAAAACCAAATCATATATATTATACTCAAGGTTGTACGTTTGCCTTCAAAGTATCAGAAAAGAGTAAGCATGGATTCCTGCAAACAGAGTTACTGAATATGATGAGTGGTTCTTTGTGCTTCTGTTTTCAATAAGTTTTAAGCCAGGCACTGTGCTGGGAATTGAGAATGAAAACATAGAACAGATTTTCCCAACCTCCTGGACTTACGGTCACATGCACAGATGAGAAGTAGCTGGTTCATGCCTTTCCTTCCCTTCCTGGTTGCCATAATAAGTATAGCATGGATGCAGCTTAACATTCTTTCTGAACAATGTTTCCAAGCAATCTCTAAATGTTAACTCAAATAACTCAAACATAGCATAAATAAAATTACTTTGCTGGTCTTGCTTCTCAATAAGCATCTTAAAATTCTTCCATTTGCCACCTTTCTTTGGCTGAGAAATTTTTATGTGCCCCAGGTATACAGATATTAAAAAGAGATTTAAAAATCAGCCATTTCCTGACCATAATTTTTAAATTTATTTTAAAACAATGCTTTGGTATGCTTATAATTTTACTACTTATTAAAGAGGAGAGCAGATTTGCATATTTATGAGATGGATATATTGGTTTATTTTTACATAAGGAATTAAGTCTTGACTGAATATTTTTGCTTATGCAGGACATAGAGTGTCTTGAATGTTTTTCAGAGTTGATTGATATTTTCAATGTATTCTCATCAATGCTAAGAACACCATTTTGCATAATGTTTAGAACCATCTCAGAAATTGTTAGGAATTCTGTCTTAGTCACAAGTAAAAATTTGTTTAATGTTTTTTAATGAAACTCAAGTCAGCAACTCAAAGCAGTAATTTTTAAAATTGAGGAGTCTAACACAACACATATCAAATATGATAGTGAAAAGGGTAGGAAATTATCAAAAGTTTTGTTTTCTATAATTAAGTTACTGTGTTCCCATAACAGCAGAAAACTTTATCACAAAACACTGCAACTCATAGCATGAGCTAATGCAAATCTGAGGTGAGGTGATAAGCGATGAGACAGCAGGGGACAATGGACAGAGTAATTCACATGCCATCCTAGGAAACTCAGAAGGCACCATGTAGACAATAAATTTGAAGTTTTCAGAGGATTTTTCCCAGAAGGACAAAACCAATCAGAAAAGCATTTAGAGGAGGAGAATTCCATGTGGACTGTGGTCCTGAGAAGGTCTGTCAGATATTTCAGACAGTTTCCAAAAGGGAAAGTGAGGGCTTGATCAGACAGCACAGGGGGTGCTATTGACAGCAGTGTTCTGACAGGGGAGCAGGTTATGCACAGGTGGAAAGCAAATAAACATTGGCTGCTGGACAGAGTGAAAGGATGGTATGAGAGAGAAGAGAGCATCTAGGAAAACTTCTAGAAATCAGAATTGGGTGACTGGGTTAGATGTAGAATGAGTCATGGGGCTGAGATGTAATGATCTCACTAACCACAATCTATAAAGAAATTGATTGGTATTATTGCATAGGAATATTTGGAAATATTTTTGGGTTTTAAATCCCTGCATTATTTTTATTATTATTTATTCAATTGTGCGTATGTGTGTGTGTGCGTGTGTGTGTATGTGTGAGTGTATGTATGTGTGTGTGTATAGAACCACCACAGATGCCTCCATCTCCTCCTTGTTTACTCTGCCCCGGGATTCACAGGCTCCGCCCTACCAGGACCAGAAACACAGGCTGCCCCCGCTTCTGCCCAGTGTCTATACGTGGGGTCTAGGATCCGAACTCAGGACCTACTGCCTGCAAGGCAGAGGCTTAACCCCTGAGCCACTTCTCCAGCCCCCTGTATTTGTTTTTTAAAACATATTTTCAAAAGTTCTCTTGGGTTATAAAGAAATGAATTTAATTGGTAGCAATCTGTAACAGTTACTCCTCTCTATTGCTATGAGGCATGACTGAGGCTCAAGTAACTTAAAGGGAGAAAAGGAGATTTATTCAGCTTTTCGTTCCACATAGCGGACTGGCAGAAGCCAGAGACAGCTTAAGTCATGTCCATCATGAAGGCTGAGATATGCAAACTACCAAGTATAAGAGCAGGCTCCTCCCTGAAGCAGGTGGGACTAACCAACCTCAATGCCTAACCCCTGTTATATGCCTTCCTCTAGAAAGACTCCACTTCCTAAAGGTTCTCTGACCTTCCCAACAACAGTATGAATCTGTGGGAGACAACTCACATTTAAACCATGACACAATCATAGTAAAAATGCTATACTATTTATCTTTACTAACTTATTTGCTTTTCTTGAGAAAAGAGAGAGTCAATGGGGGCTTGAAGTTCACTGATCAAATCCTTAGTATGGCTCCCCTTAAAGGAGACAATTATTATCAATTTAGTTGTATTGCTATCCGTAATGACTTTTCATTTCTATTCTTGGGTAGAGTTGCTTCAGGTCTGTAGGATTGCCATAATTCCAATTAATTAATTCTGATAATATACATCTTCTTGGAGAATTAATTTCATGTAGAATACAGGAGTCCAGATTATGCTATAGAAATGTCTTCTTACCCATTTTTTGCCTTTTATTGAAAAGTGTTGACTAACCAATTGGAAGTCAGCAAACTATCAAAAGTGAAATATTACAGCACCCTTATGTCTCATGCGTTAATTAAAAATGAACGTTTAAGGTTGCTCTCAGGTTGGTACACTATATGTTGTGGAGTGTTTGGAGAAACCACTGATTAGCATTTAACCTTAGAATCATGTGACAGTACGAGGTTGATTTTCTTATAGCTAAGAACCACATGGTCTCATGAAACTGTATCTAAATACTTTTTCCTATTATGATAATAACTTAATGGATGCATATGCATGTATGTATGTGTGTATGTTTGAATAATTTTATTTTTATAAATAGGAGCTTCCATCTTTGATGGAGAGAAAGGATCAAGTGAGTAGAAAACATCTCCTATGCTGTTTTCCTGACTTCAGACTATAAAAGCTATTTGGTGTTTTGGCAATTGATTTCCTCTATGAAACCTCATGCTGCTTTAAAATTTCTTGCCTGATTTGTATTAATTTTGTTTATATAGGATATGCTATAGAATTCATATATAAGGTACCACTTAGTTATACAGAGAAAGATAATGCACTTTCTAATGAATTATTTACTATTATTATTCAATAAATAATGTCTTAGGTTTTGAATAATACTCCTACTTGCTTTATTTTATAAGTAATTATTTTGTATAGTCTAGTCTAATTTTTAAATTTGACACAAGACATAATGTTAGATGTATAAAAAATAAGAAATCTTAAATTGGTCTTCCTTTAACTCTCTAACTCTTTAGACGTGAGTTCTTTATCCTCTGAAGCTTTCCATCTTCAATATGGAGGAGTAGGCAGGATAAGTAATGCTCATCCACATGATGTAAGATTCTTTACAATCTTAATAACCTTAATAATTCCTTGGAGAGGAGAGGTTACTATGCTTAGACCTACATAGACATTGATCAGACCTAGTCCTTCCAACCTGAAAAAGAATCACGTGAATTGTTAGTTTGACATTTAGAATTTTATACCATAAAGATTTAATTTGAGTTCAGGGCTTTCAACTTTCTCCCTCATGGAAAAACTCATAAATGCAATTTATTAACTATAGTGTTTGGGGCTGAGGATGCATCTTAGAGAATCTTCTTTAAAATGTGACCCTTTACTAGTCTATCTTATCATAAGAAAGTCAGCATACAGACCATATTGCAGGAAAGCAGATGTTCTTGACAAAATAGGCAAAAATTTTGCCTTTTTAAATAATATAGAACTAAAATTTGGACAATGCTGTCCATAATCGACACATGCTCCACAAAGAGACTTAAACAGGGAGAAGTGATATTAGATTAATTGAACAAATTAGAATTTATAAATTTACATTACTTGTGAATTTATTGTGAAATTCCATGCCAATGGCATGTTCAAATTTTTCATCTGGGGCATATTTACTCTTATTATTTTTAAGTGGAGTCCTTTAGAAGAATTTTATGATGACAGACAACTAAGCCATGATGTAACATGTTAAGCTGGCATAGAAACACAGCCTAAATTAGCCATCTTAATATTTATATGAAACTGATTTCTCTGGAAAATGGTCTCAGCTACAGTTTTATTTACCTTCTATGATGCTGGCTGTCAGTGAATTTAGGCTCTGATATGTGATGGTTTATAGCAAAAGTTAGAAAGACATGAATATGTTTTCTATCTTTTTAGTGCCAGTTTTATTTATTTGGAGAAATCTATATTTGTTTTTTATATAACTATTATATTATAGTTCTGTGTGCATGTTCTGTGGATAAAATGTAAACTGTTGAATGTAGTAAAAACTCCATCTCAGATTTTGGATGAGTTTTCTTCTTTGTCTTTTGCTGGTGTCTCTCTAAGAAATAACAAAAGTATATTGCTTCATTCTCTCAAATTCTGTCATGCTTTTGCAGTTAGCAGACAAGCCAGTATTCCTTGGTCTTGAATAGAATTTTAATCTCCATAGCTATATGGCTTTACATAGCCAATCTACTTCGTGATGTCAAAACACTTTCATTTTTGCTTGAGAGATTTTCTACCTCACTCTCATCAGTATTGCACCTGTTTCCTTAGGCGTGAAGCAACTGATATGGTGCCAAACAGAATTCAGAGAGCAATTTTTCAAAAATGTGATGAATTTGCGCTGGATTAATTGAGAATTTTGTTATTTTACAAGTTTGAACTGGACTTATGGTATTTCACATTCCTCATATTAAAATTTCCTCAAAGAATTCAAAAGTACCCAGGAGACTGCAGGAAGCAAGCACTGTTTTCTTTTCTTTCATTTTATACCTTTAATGTTTTGCTTACTATAATAGCAAATCAGTTCTTGACTTCTTGAGTCTTCTGCTCTTGGGCCATTGTCAATGTGACGGGCAGATCATCTTTACTGAGCCCTCAGTTTATTACTTAAATGCAGGCGTCAGCTTCTGACTCATAAGGTTGGGAGCCACTTTCAGAGGAAGACATTTGACATTGTGGAGTTACAAAAAAATTAAATGGGGAAGACCCTATCTTAAAAAAACCAAGGTCTGGGGAGCTGGCTCAGCAGTTCAGAATGCTTGCTATAGCAAGCAAGAAGATTAGGGTTATTCATCCTCAGAACCCAGTAGGTGTGGCATCCATATGTGCATACACGATCCACATGTAAACACTTGCATACACAGACACACAAACACATACACAGACAGACACACACACACACAAAACAGAAATGAAAAAAAAAAAGCCAAAAATCCTGGAGAAAGCATTCTCAAACATTGGGAAAAAGAAATAAGCAAAGAAATGGGGAAGGAGATTACTGAATTGCTTAAAATTACCACCTAGAATTGCATTTCTGTTCCTCTTTCCTCTGTATTTCCAAGTTTAAATTAAGCATAGGTACAGAAGCATTCTGATTTCTACTTTATAGTTTATCAAGTCCGAGTCCATGTTTTCCCTTTGTCTACGCAGAGTTTTTAAATTGAATTACAAATGGCTATAGTTTATTTACTTTTTTTTGTTGTTGTTCTTCTGTGCATGTAGCTATATGTTGATCTGGAACTTATGATCCCTGCTTGCTCAGTCTCTGGTGGTTCTGAAGTTATAGATCTGCACCATGAGGTCTAGATGAATTTTTAAAACTAATAAAGAAATTCCCACCAACAACCTATCTAAATTACCTGAAGCTCTATCTACCAGGGGGTAGTCACAAGCTTAGCCATGAGAACCTTGGGAGAACACACACCCACAAGGTGAAAGCCCAGAGGTCAAAATTGGCATTTCCTTTACCTGGAGCAGGATAGCAGATAGTATTTCATTGTTCAGCCAAATTCCCAGAATAAAAAGGTGAAGACTGAGCGGAGCAAAAGTGTTGTAGATAGCATGAGAAGGAGACAGGGAAGTCAGTAGTGATGGGGAACAGGTAGCCTCAACACCAGGCTACTTTCCAGCTGCAATCCCTTCTCTCTTGGAACCCAGTCACCCTGGCTATTGTCTGCACCCAGCCTTAATAGTCAATTCCTTGTCCAACAGGAAAATCTCGAAAGTCTTCCGAGAGAAGAAGCAAATCTCTTCATGACTGTGTATTTCTTCCCAGGTTTTCGTTTTTCTGGGGTTGAAGAATGATGCCAGAACATGTTGAGAAGTTAAGGTAAAATTTATTAGGTGAGAAAACAGAAAGGAACTTGTGGACATGGAGTCTGCAAGGGGCAAGGGAGCTTTTTGTATGGCTGGCAGGGTCAGGGGTATTTATGGGGTTAGGCAAGCCCAGGAAAAGTGGCTTTCCCTTAGTGGTTGGTTTTAGTTTTTTAAATCTGATTGGGCCTTTTGTTTTCTTCTATGTCTGATTGGTCTGTTCATACTGGGACTGAACTTTTTGTTGTTGTGGTTTTGTTTTTGTTTTTTGAGGAATTTAACTTGTCTGCATTTGAGGAGCTCATCTCCATACCCTTTCATAGAGAGAGGTTTGGGGAAGCTGGTGGCCTTAATTCTATGGGGGACTAGAGCCAGTTCCTAAAACTGGCAGGGTGTGTTCCTTTAGCATAATCCCAGCAATGGGGATGACATGTCCAGGCCCTTGAACCAGCATAAACCCAGACTTTCCTGTAGAAAACAGAAGTGGGAACAGTAGGAATCGATCATTGAGTCAGAGGGAGCCTAGGATGTCCTCCATCATCCAAACCAACTTTATTGTAGCATACATGAATATTTATAGGAAAACAATCAAGGAGCAGGGCCAAATTCAGAAAAACATCAAAGAAGAACAGGACCAAATTCTTTACAGGATTTTGTAAAATGTATACATTCCAGTTAATAAAGAAAAGGCAGGAGTGACATTTACTTGCTGTGGGACCAGACATAATGTGTCCAGGTAGAGAAAACAGGCATGGCACCTTGTTGCTAGAAGGGAATGGAGGATGTATGCCTCAAAACAGAGTTACTTGGTCCATGCATTTACATATCTCAAATATGTAGGAAGGAACTGTTGGGGGAAGTAATAGCTCAGCCACTTCTGAGAAAAAAGCTGTCCAAGAACAGGCAGGAGGTAAACTCAACTTCCAAGGGAAGGAGTTAGGCCTACCATTGTTTTGCAGACCAGAAGCAAACTCAACTTCCAAGGTAAGAAGCCCCTAACAACTACCCCTTTTTAGATGCTAATGTATCCAGAGAGCAGGCTTTGGGCCTGACAACCCCCACAATGATCTTCCCAGCCTGGCTACTCTATTTCTAAAACTGCCTTATAGAAAACCATCCCTTCTCTCATTCAAATGTCAAAGTGAAGAAGGAATGTGTGACTCACCCTCCAGAGGACAGACAAGTTAGCAGCATCATGAGCCATTGGAACAGGAATATGGGAGGGCTCAAACAGTGATGGAGACCCACTCCAGTGTGATTCTTGCTAAGTAAAGAGTTCTGGTGAGAGCTCCAGTCAGGACCTGATGGCCCATAGAAGCAGAGTGTTAGCTCTACAGAGCCAGTCACAGGGGTCATTGTTGTGGCCAGATTCTGGGGTCCCAGAAATCAACAAGGAGCCAACACGGGCTGCAAAAAGCATGAGGGTCTTTGTTAGCAGATTCGAACCTGGACTCACAACCGGCTGACAGAGTGTCGTGCAGGGAAGCACTTGCCCTTTGTCCAGGGGAAGTTTTATAGCTTAAAGGTAAGAGGAGGGGGCTTCCAACTTAGTAGTTACATGATTGGCTAACAGCCAACAGTTTCAGCGTGCAGGGATTGGTCCTCCCCTCCCCCCTCTTGGGCAACTCCAGTCTGCTGAAACGTTCTTTTCAGGCACTCAGCTAGGCCCATGGGGCCGCATTCCAAGCATTCCAAGCTCTCAGCCTGTCTCTAGTTAGCGCTAATGGCTGCGCTCTGACTGGGCCACATTATGAAAGCTATATACAAGAACTAAAAGACAACCAAAATCGGGTTCTAGGTCTCCTCATCATAACATGAAGGATGAAGTCAAAAGTGGTAGTAAGGAGGCTCGGGATTGGCCCATCCACTAAGTGGCACCAATAAAAGCAAAGAGATGCCTATTAAAAACATCAAGATTCATGTTTTTCTGGGGGTACTTCTTGAGGTCACTTAACACTTGCCAGGGTACAGTCATTAAACACAGCAAGTTCCCAGATGAGGCAGACAACCCTTAAGTGGTAGTATCTTTATTTTGTGGCAAGCTTTTTATGTCCAGGTTCTTGTGTTTGGGAGTTGCAAACTGCAACCAGAATGCACACAAAGGATTAAGGCAGAGATCATTAGAGGAAAGAAAGAATGGAACTAATGAACATAAAGTTCAAGATGGGCAAGGGAGCCGAAAGGAACTCATGGGCTCTGAACATGGAGTCCTTGAGGGACAAGGGAGCTGGAAAAGAACTCACAGACATGGACTCTGTGAGGGGCAAGGAAGCCAAAGACAGCCAGCAGGATCAGGGGTATTTGAAAATAGAGCAAGTCTGGCAAAAGAAGTTTTTCTTTTTTTTTAAATTTTATTTTTTTCCCAATAATACAAGGTCACTAGGTACCGGGTCCTCCACTCCCTCCACCCCTGCTTCCCCTTCCCCTTGTACTGATCCCCTCCCACCTTTCCCTCCCTCCCCCTTTCCCAGTGCCTCCCTCTTCCCCACACCCCCTGGAGCATCCCCTTGTGTGAATACCAAACCTTCCTCTGAGTTCTCCATTCTAGTGAGGTGTAAGGACTCAGTGGCATAACCCGGAGCCCTTTCCCGGGCTCCCCGCCAGCATGGGAACAGCACCACGACTATTAATCCCTTGCCTCTGACGACCCCACTGCCTGTGATCCATGCTAGACCTTGGGGGGGTCGTCGACTCATCAGTCACCAATGCAGGTCATGCAAAGTCTGATTATGGCTACTGCAGCCCGAACTTGTGTGGAGTATCTTGCATATCGTTGGTCTTCCCCATCTTTAGGCTCGCCCCTTTTCCGCAAGTGTCCCTGAGCTTTAAGATGGGGAGATATTTGGCTGGTCTAGTTCCAGGTAATTACTGTAGGGTCTTTGGTGTTGTGAATTATGGTTTGTTGTTGCTTTCAGTTTTGCGTTCCTGTACTGCCCTTGGCTGCATCCTGATTAGTATTGGAGGTTACCTCCTAACCAAAGATGTCATTAAATGAAGATCTTACTATAAGAGGAGATTCAAAGATAGATGGAATAGGAGTAGGACACCGCAGTGGGGGGGGGAGGTGTCAGTCTCCCATTTGCAGGATGGTTGCCATCTATCTGGCAAAAGAAGTTTTTCATCATTGGCGAGTTTTAGTTTCTGTAAGCCTTATTGGGGTTTTGGTTTCTCACATCTGATTGATCTATTACACAGGGCCAGACCTTGCGGCTAAGCTGAGAAATTTAGTTCATTTGCATTTGAGGAGCTGCTCTCCACTTGTACTTGTGGAGTTCATATCCATATTCCTTCATAAGCTAAGTGTTGAGAGAAGTTGGGGCCATATTTCAGTGGGGAATTGGTACCAACTTTTGTTTTTCTCAGCAGACTTTGTACGCTAAAACTGTCTGAAAGAATCTAGCTAAATAAAAATCCTCTTCCAAGTTACCTAACAAAATTTTTCTCTCTCTCAATTCCATAAAAACAATGTATTTTCAGTTAAGCATATCTGCAGTGTTCAGCTTTTGGGTTTAAACCCACCACATTTGTTGTAGTTAGCCTGCAGATTGATGATAAATCGCCACTAAGCAGTGTAAGGGAACAAAGGATTCCCTTATGATTGTCTGGTTACAGTTCTTAGACCAGCTTGGCAGGAGAGCATGCACCATCTCCAAAGGATCAAAGGAAATGGCCTCACCATCTCCACATAACAGCTGAGATGTTGTGGCCGGATTCTGGGGTCCCAAAAATCAGCAAGGAGCCAATACCGATGCAATTTGCACAAGGGCCTTTTATTTCAAGCTCGAACCTGAACTCACGACCAACTGACCTGACAGACGCAGCGGCTACTGGCCCAGAGCGTGATCCCCATCCCCCAGTGCCTCCCTCCCCCCCAATTCCCGGAGCATCCTTTAATGTGCATGCCGAACTGTCCTCTGGGTCCTCCTCTCCGATGAGGTGCGAGGACCCAGGGGCATTTCCCAGGACCCTTTCCTGTGTTCTCCTTAAGCATAGGAACACTACTGTGACTGTCAGTCCCTAGCCTCCATGCTAGACTTTGTGGGGTCAATAATGTGTTGGACATGGTGCAGGTCATGCAAAGTCCTATTATGATTGCTTCGGCCCTAACTTGTGTGGAGTATCTTGCATATCATTGCTCTTCCCATCCTTGTGCTCTTACAATCTTACCGCCCCCTCTTCCGCAAACCTGTAAATTCTCTTGAGAACAACTAGATTTAAAAAAAAAAATCCCAGTCTCAGTGGGGTTTGAGTCTGGCTTCCTTTGTTGTCCTACAACAAATGAACCTTCCTTGAACAAGCATAGCGACAGTATGAAGGTTTGTACTAAGCTCAAGTCTCCAACCTGAGAGTATGTCTTGTTTCACCAGTTATCAGAAGCCTCTGAACTAGACTGGAAGGAAGATGGAGATAAGAATGAGGAGGAAGCAGTGTGACAGTTAACAAACTAAGAAACAACCAACTATTGAGACACTTTTCCTTCTTTGGAAGCTTTCAGATAGACTCAGACTATTGTGTTGCTTTAAGTGCCTGAAGTGTTTCTTCTGCTACGTTTTAGAAGAACAACTTATATTTTATTGCACTTTGTTTTGTAGCATAGCCATGTGCCTATGGGCATTTGTTTTCAGAACAGTCTCTCTAATTACAGCCCATTGTGAACATTGTGGCTTTAATTGGTGCTTTTAGAACTGCTGCCTGAGAAATCAAACCATTCCTTAAAGTGAAATAGTGGCTTCTTGTCTTCGTATAGTTACTTTGTTTATATGACTGTTGAGCTGTGTAGATGTGTAGTTTTTGTTTTGGGAACAATCCCTGGAGCAGAGAATTTTACTAAACTTTGGTTTTCACCAAAGCAACCTTGAACATACTGAAGTACTTTGACCTACTTCAGTTCTTAAACCAAAGAAGTAGATTTTTTCACTTAGTCTTTTAAGGGATGATAATTTGCAAAATGACTTCATTATTAATCCTTAACAGGTACTTTATGGCACCTGTTCAAACATGTGATAATATGGGAAGATCACAGTTACTATTTTAATATCATGAAAGGCTGGGGTTAGTTGTGGACTTCTTTCCTGTAAGAGAAATCCTGATTTCTCCATAGATTATACACATAAAAATTTTGATTATTTGATCTGCTCTTCAGCTTTGAAGTTTTATTCAAATGTTGTCTTTTTCATTTCATTGAGAAGTACCTGTTCATTATATAGCATAGAATTTTCTTTATTCTAACTATAAGTACACATATCTGAATGTACTCTTTTAAAAATATTTCCCAAGAGTCTCTTAAGATGGTTCAGTGGGTAAAGATGCTTACATACAAATCAAGCTCACTGTGTTTAATTCCTGGAGGCCCTCATGGTGTTCCAAAATTGAGCTCTGATCACATGAGTGACATAACAGAATTTGCCTAATCTTTCTCACTCTCAGTCTTTCTCTAGTTCTTTATATCCCTTTCTCAAATAAATCAATGAAATATAGAAAAATAAAATTTTGTCTAGAAAGATTGCATTGATCTACTAGGAATGGGAAATAAGGTGATTGTCCAGTTTCCTAATTTTCCATCTTAAGTCTTTGTGAGACTAGGAAAGCATTAAATCCCAGTTTTTAGCAGATACTCACATGTAAATTGTCCGTGAAAAGCTATGCACGGATTCTCATATGATAATATTTTGTCATGTAACTGTGATAATACATGACAAGCAAATGCCTTTTTGAATTTGAAGGACATATTTTCATTTATATGCATTTTGGGATTTAAAAAGTTATAAATATTTCTATCCCCAAACGGTAAACTGTATTTTTTGTGAAATTTTAAAATATTAAGAAATCAAAAATAATCAAGTTTTTTAAAAACAAAAGTAAATGGTTATTCTTTTTTTTTGTTGTTTTGAAATATTTTATTCCAACAAACTGAAAAAAATCTAGAAGAAATAGATACATTTCTATATTCTTGACCTATTAAAACTAAATGATATAAACAAATTGACGGATAACTGTCAATGAGACTGAAACAAGGAAAAACTAGAAGCAGATCTTTAAAGCAAAATAGCTCCAATGTTCTTAAACTATTTCATATTATGTAGATACAAAAATGCTTATAAACTAATTCTACAAAACCAGTATTATCCATATTCTTTTTTTTTATTTTATTTATTTTTTTTCCACAGATTTTTTTTTATTAAAAATTTAATTATACATTATCTGTTCTCCTGGATATGCCTGTTTTTTTCTTCATGCTTGTGTATCATTTCTAGCAGTTTTTGAAGGCCTGGTTTGGTGGCCATGTATCCCTTAAAGTTGTCTTTGTGCTGGAAAATTTTTCTTTCTCCCTCGATCATGACTGATAGTTTTGCAGGGTAAATCAGCCTGGGTTGACATTTTTGCTCATTCAATACTTGAAGTATGTCTCTCCAAGCTCTTCTTGCTTTTACTGTTTCGACTGAGAAGTCATTTGTTATTTTAATAGGTTTGCCTTTAAAAGTGACTTGTTTTTTCTCCCTTGAAGCTCTCAGCACCAGTTCTTTATCTTGAATGTGGAGTGTTTTAACTATTATTTGCCGCGGTGTGCTTCTATTTTGGTCGTATCTGTTTGGGGTGCGGAATGCCTCTTGTATATGAATGGGCCTCTCTTTTTTTAGATGAGGAAAGTTTTCCTTGATGATCGTTTGAAAAATTTCCTCAGGGGTGGTATTTTGAGATTCTTGCTCCGGTATTCCATGAATACGCATGTTAGGCTTCTTCAGGGTGTCCCATATCTCTTGGATATTTCTCTCAAGTATCTTTTTGGCTTTAACAACCTCTTCCATTGAGCTGGTTAGTACTCCCACTTTATCTTCAAGGTCTGAAATTCTGTTTTCTGCTTCATTAGTTCTGTTGATAAGACTCTCTGTGGCGTTCTGGGTTGAAGATAACTTGTCTTTTAGCTCAGTTTTAAACTCTGCTTGAGTTTGTTTTAACTGCTCTATGCCACTTTTTGTTTCTTGCACTGTTTTTCTCAACTCCTCCAGATGTCTGTTGTGTTGCCTCTTCAAAGCGATTGATTCGATTATGTAATTCCTCCCGGATTTCCTCTTTCATAGTATTGAACATGGTAATGATCATATTTTGAAAGTCGTTATTCTGGGTCAGGCTTTCTTGGCCTTTTTCCACGGGTTTGTTCTTGTTGGAGTCTAACATTATGGGATTAATTTCTTCAGTGGGAAATTTGTTTACTTGAGTGTTGCTTCTCATGGATTTGCACTTTGACTTTGGCATTGTCATTTTAACTCTTTTTTTTTTTTATTGAATATATATTTTTTTTTTATTAAAAATTTAATTATACATTTTAAAAATTTTTTACCAGTTCCCTCCCTCCCCCCTCTTCCCCCTCCCCTTCCCCCAATGCCTCCCCCCCCAATTCCCAGAGAGTCCTTTATTGTGTGTGCCTAACTCTCCACTGTGTCCTCCTCTCCGATGACATATAAGGACCCAGTGGCATTTCCATAAGCCCTTTCTCTTGTTCCCCTTGAGCATAAGATCACTACTATGGCTGTCAATCCCTTGCCTCCAGGGGTCTCGGTGCCCTTATCAGATGCTAGACTTTATGAGGGCAACAGTGCGCTGGACATTGCGCAGGGCATGCAAAGTTCCATTATGATTGCTTTGGCCCCAACTATTGTTGAGAATCTTGCAAATCGTTGCTCCTCCCATCCTTTTGCTCTTACAATCTTACCGCCCCCTCTTCCGCAAATGTCCCTGAGCTCCAGGATGGGGAGAGATTAGGCTGTCCTAGTTCTATGTGATTGATATAGAGTCTCTGAAGTTCTGGATTGTGGTTTGTTGATTTTCTTTTGCAGTTTTGCTGCTCCTGCAATTCCCTTCACTCCATTCTGCTGGGCACTGTATGTCACCCCCTGGCCAGACACAAAAAGCTGTTAAACTGGAGTCTTGTTGTAATAGCACATTCAAGGGTAGATGTAATAAGAGTAGGAAACCTCACTGAGAGAGGGGTCCATCACCCATTTGCAAAATGATTACTTTTTATCTGCTAGACTATATGCCCTCCCCTTCTGGTGAGATCAGGAAAGAACGTCTGTGAACTTAACCAGGTTTCTCATTACTTACTTGCAGACCTTCATGGAGGCCTATTTTCTCTGCTGTAACATGGTCTCCTCTCTCTTTGTTTCTGGTGTGGCCCTCCTAACCCATCTCTCTTGTTCATAATCCTTGCAATTACTGTGTTGCATAGGTTTACTTTTGAGTGTCCCAATGTGGGCTGGGTGAGTTTGGTACTAGGAGCCACCTATTAGGGAGTACATACGGCGCTTAATTTTCTGGGTTTGGGATACTTCACTTAATATAATTCTTTCTAATGACATCCATTTCCCAGCAAATTCCAGTAATTCATCATTTTTGATGGCTGAGTAGTACTCCATTGTATAGATGTACCACAGTTTCCTTATCCACTCGTCAACTGTTGGACATTTAGGTTGATTCCATGACTTTGCTATTGTAAACAGTGCTGCTATGAACATGGTCGAGCTTGTGCTATCGAGGCAAACCTTTGCTGCTTGGGGGGTTATTCCCAAAAGTGGGATAGCAGGGTCATATGGCATTTCAATCTTTAATTTCTTTAAGAATCTCCATACGGCTCGCCAGAGTGGCTGTATGAGCCTGCATTCCCACCAACAATGTAGGAGAGTTCCCCTCTCTCCACATCCTCTCCAGCATTTGTCGTTGTTTGTATTGTGGATTTTTGCCATCCTGACCGGGGTGAGATGATATCTCAGGGAAGTTTTGATTTGCATTTCCCTGATGGCGAAGGAAGTGGAGCATTTTTTAAGATAATTGTTAGACATTTTAATTTCATCCCTGGTAAAGTTTCTTTGAAGTTCCAGGGCCCATTTTTTAATTGGGCCAGTGTTTTCCTTGGAGTTTAATTTTCTAAGTTCTTTGTGCACTCTGGACAGTAGAGCTCTGTCAGATATGTGGTTAGTGAAGATTTTCTCCCATTCTGTGGGTTGCCTTTGAGCTCGTGTGACAATCTCTTTATCTGAACAGAAGCTCTTTAATTTCACAAGATCCCAACTGTTGAGAGTTGGTAGCAGTGACTGTGCCATTGGATGTCTGTTTAGGAACTGTTGGCCTAGCCCAACCAGCTCGAGGGAGTTCCCTATCCTTTCAACTATGGTTTTTAAAGTCTCTGGCCTGATTCATTTTAACTCTTAAGATCTCTCAATTTCACTAAACTGAATTATTTGGCCTGGGGTACTGGTGGGCGGGGCCTGAACGGGGACTTACCTAGGGCTCCGGGTGAGGCCTGGGTGGACCGCGTGCGTGTCCGACCAGCTGAGGGAGCGGGGTGGTGTGAAAAGGGATGATGGGCGCGTCTGCGTGGAGCTATTTAACCCGAGGGCAGCTGGGGCGGGGCCCGGGCGCAGGGGGAGGTCCTCCTCGTCCCTGGGCCCCCGCGCGGCTCCCGCTGGATGGTGGGAGTCGGAGCCGGGTCCCTGTGGGCTGACCTGGGGTCCTAGAGCGCGCGGTGAGGCCCGGCTGGATCGCGCGTGCGCCTCCCGACCGGCGGAGCGGGGTGGGGCGAAAAGGGAAGATGGGCGCGTAGGCGTGGAGCTATTTAACCCGAGGGCAGCTGGGGCGGAGCCCGGGCGCAGGGGGAGGTCCTCCTGGTCCCTCGGCCCCCGCGCGTGGCTCTGGCTGGATGGTGGGAGTCGGAGCCGTGTCCTTGTGGGCTTACCTGGGGTCCTAGAGCGCGCGGTAGTAAATGGTTATTCTTACATGTTTACATTCAATCTGTTTTATTTTAAAATTTTATTTAAAAGTGAAAATGACTATAAACTTCACCTTAATTTGAAATTCTATTTGCAACAAGCATACTTTATGTATTAAGAAGTTTCTTTCTATATATGTATATATATCATAATTTATTTAATAATTCCATATATCATGGTTAGTTAAGCCAGATTTTAGTTGCTTATCATTATAAGTAATTTTGAAATGCATATTTTTACATCTGATAGAAGGAACACTTTCTGAGGGAGTTTAAAGCCATACAATTTTCTTGATTGAAGTTATTTCATTTCTCTTGTGGATAGTCCCATGAAATCAGTAATATAACTATTTCAGTTTTCAAAAGTAGCTAACAGAAGCTTGAGGGCTTTAGGGGTTGATAATGATGGCACAGCTAGCAAGTGTAGGCTCCCTCTCTAGACTATCTCATCCCAGAGTCTACACTGCATATTACTATACTATTTACATAGTGACAATCACCTCTAAGGACATGCAAATGTAAATTCTGATTAAAAGATCTACATTTGAAGAGTTTTATATGTTTTTGCAAATTGACTTTCAAAAAGAGAATGTCAAATTATAGTCCAACCAGCAACTTAAAAAAGAAAATAATTGACCATAAGTCATGTGATAAGATTGTCTTCTTGCCCTTCTTTAGGCAGGCATGGAAAATTTCTTTGTAGAGGTTGGTGATCTGGGTATATTACTTTAAAAGTAACAGCACATTAACAGTTGTGTTGGTGGTGGTGATATATATAACAGCTGTAGTTTAGGTATTAACAGTTAAGTGCTAAGGTTTCTATGATGACCTTTACTCATCCTATGTGTTAGCTATTTGCTTGTTGTTTGACCAATAACTTGGGAAAAGGGTACTTAATACAAAGGAGTTGTTTTCACTCACAATTTGAGGGTTATTATTTATCATGACAGGGAAGGTATAGTTGCAGAACATGCAAGGAAAGTGTGAGGAAGGTGGCCACATCCTGTTTACTGTCAGGAAGCAAAAAAAGAGATGACATTCATGATCAGCTTGCTTTCTCTTTTTTATTCAATCCAGGACTCAGCCCATGAGATGGTGCCACCTATACTCAGAGTAGATCTTCCTTTCTCTGTTAAATTTCTGCAGAAATGCCCACATGGTTTTTTGACCATAATAGAATGTTTATTAGTTCCACAACTCCTAATTATATATGCAACTTATCAAGACAGATACTAAATGCAGACTAGGAGGATGGTTCAGTGAGTAAGGACCTTACTTAGCCAGCATGAGGATTGGAATTTGGACCTCCAGAACTCACATAAAAGCTGGGCTGATGTGACAGTTGTGTGTAATCCCAGCACTCAGGAGTCAAAGTTTTCAGGAAAATGACTAGTTATCCTAGCTAATTGGTTAGCTCTGAGCTCAAATGAGAGATCTTGTTTTGTAAAGAAGTAGAAAGCAATAAAATAAGACAACTGGCTGTCAATCGTGAGCCTCCACATGCATGAGCACATAAGTTGCATGTACATATACACACATGTATGCTCTCACACATACAAGTGTGCATGTACATGTGCAAAAAACATTAACTGAGCTCACGTCCATTTTTTACTGCCATATTGCTATCAATTGCTAGTAACTATCTGAGTAATGAGAATATTAAACACATTTACCTCTTCCTATAATCTTAAATTTGTATGTATACAAGGAATAAATGTTTTATCAATCATTTCACCTCTCTGTTCTCCCTAAGAAGTCTCTCATGAACACCCCTCTTTCTCACTTCAGTTGATACACTGTGGTTCACCCTGTGTCTCAAGGTACTTTTAAAAAAGCTCCTCTTTGCAGTATTCAATATATTCTACTATCCAATCAGGGCATTTTTTTTCTATTGTAAAGAGCAACTGTGGACTATTACACTATGCTAAGAGTACAACGTGGGGTTGTCCTGAGAAAACTAGAATATATATTCACCTGTCTGCAATTATCTGTCCAGTGTTCTTCGATGTCTCAGCAACCTCCATCTGTCCTCAACTCTTACTGTTCTCAGACACCAGTCTTCCAATCTCCATCTGCAAAGGCAACATGCATGATGACACAGGATCAGCGACTTCAGAAAATATGAAAAGTTGTTGTCATAAAAATTCTGAGTAGGACAGTTTCTGACTCTGAGATGCTATTGTCACTCCATTTAGACATCATCATAGTCATACCAGTGGGATATTAAAGCCTCTATTCCATCACAAGGGGTTCTGAGATTTGCCTGTTAGATACAGGTGTCAACTTGACAATTGAGAGTCAAGACTTTAAGCACACCTATAAAGAATTATTTAATAAAGAAAGACTTGAACAAGCCTGTGGACATTATCTAATTAATGTGGTAAGATCTAGTCCATAGTCAGAGATTCCATCTCATGAACAAGATGGAAGGTGAGATGGCTGGAAAAATGGATATAGGCACATTGACAAGCAGAAAAGCATGTTCCTCTTTCAGCTCTTTGTGTAGATATGGTGTGGCCAGTTCCTTCACCCCTGAAGTTAGTATGAACTCTCTTGTCATGCTGCTAAAATGTGCACAGAAACTGTAAGTCAAGTATAAGCCTGTTTGGTCCTGCATTTGTTCAGTTACAGGAAGATGAGAGTCGTACTTGAGGATAGCAAAGCAAATTTCCCAGGGATGTATAAATCCAGCCAGAGAGACTAAGGAGTAGAGACTGCCTTGGGTTTTCCACAATGTTGAGGCAGTGAGCATGAAGTGAGTATAGCTATAGTTTTCCAAAGAGGAAAAAAAGATGGGGACTGAAATCGGTCAATGATCAAACCTCAAAAACAGTCATTTTCTTCACTGCCTATACAAGGACAATAGTGAGTTGAGATATCGTTGCGTGCTAACAGCCATTACTTTCTACTTTGCTGGTGGCTCCTGCACACTGCAGGAGTGAAGCATTGTACAGACCTGGTGCTGCTGGATCTTCTAGTGCAGGCTCCTGAGTGCTTCTCGTACTTCTTCCCTTGTATGGGCATGATGAACCAGCACTCCTCCTTTTAAAGATCTGGCTCTGTTGTCCTCATTCTGAACCTCCACAAAATGCCTGTCAATTCAAATTTTTTAGATAGAAATGCTTTCTATGTTTAAATCTTAGTCCAAGATAGTAGTATTTTTTCTCTTCTTTCTAATTTTTTTTCTTTTAGAGTTTCATAGAATCCAATGAATTTATGTGTCTTTATTATCCAGTCCCATGCCTCCTCCTTTCCTACTGCAAACCTTCCTCTTACCAAATGGTCTCCCTCCTCTCTTGTCCTCTGGCTGTGTCTGGTCCATTGAGTTTCACTTGGGTAGCCTGTACTGGAGCTAGTAGCATTTTAATTCTAATTGTGGCACATTTTTCAGGGAAAGTGAAAATAAATCACTAATATTGTTCAGACTTTTACTTGGAAAATAGCTTTCAGTTCACAATCACAAAAATTAACTGTACATGTAATAGTAATATAAATAATAATGTTTGGGTTTGATCAAAAGTGCTTATTATACCATGAATTGTTTCAGCACCTTTTTTCATTCCTTTGTATTTTAGTGCAGACTGTATCTTTGCACTTACTATTTGATTACTGATGTTAGTTCAGCTTTTTTCTTTTTAACATTATGTATGGTGTGTGTTTGTCAATGAATTCATGCCATCATGCTTTTGTGTGCATGTATGTGCATGTGCATACATATGAATGTGTATGCCAGAAACTGACACAGGGTATCTTCTTAGATCACCCTTCACTTACACAACGAGGTGATGTCTCTCACTTGAACCCAAAGCAAATTTTGCTAGCGTGGCTGGTCATCTTGCAAGAGGGACACCTTGTTTCTGCCTCCTGAGCATTCCACACCTGCTGAGAATCTATATGTGGGCCTGGATTTGGATTCTTGTTCTCATACTTGTGAAAGCAAGCACTTTTCCCGATGCATCATTCCCCTCAATTCTTGTTTTATTATTTTATTAAAGAATAATTTGTATTGCTTATGTCTCAGTGAATTTGTAGGAAACTGTTGCCCTGTTCATTACTTAATCCCTTGACACCCACTAACAGGAGCAAAGTATTTGTTAATTTAACAGAGAAAGAAGACACACTTTTGATCTACATGTGGTAATTGTAAGTTTCATGTCTGTCCATTTCAAATGTCTTTAAAATTCTGAAATTTTCTTGTATCATTTATCCCTCTAAAGTATTCCAAGAGAGTATTTTTATTGCTCTGGTGTCAGAATCTAGCAATCTTTCCTGCTATGAAGTTTGCCTTGCTTGCCTGGGGTCTAGTCCCTTATCAACTTAGTCAATGGCCTTTATGAATTATTTTCTCCCTAGAGTTGCTCAACCAACTTACTGGGCTCAATCATTTTGTGCCTTACAAGATTTGAAAAGGCTTACCATTGCACCAGTAGGGACTTGTCTAATCTTCTCATTTCTAAGATGGGGAAGATGAAGCAGGGCTAATCTTCTTTATGATTCATACTCTTAAAACTTCCAATCCTTTAGGATGTCTGTTCATGCTCTTTTTCAGCATTAGCAATATCCTTCCAATTGTATGCTTAAGCTTAACATGAGGTTTTTGGTCTTATGAATCTTAAACAGAGGTTACAATTATAGATGTTTTCTTTTCAACATTTATCTTGTGACCGAAATTTAGAAAAATGCAATTTGAATGCTAAATATTCATAGAAATTTTTAAAACTTGTGTTTGTACATTTGATCAGTTAGCACAATGACCATGGCAGAAGGAGAGACTTTTTTTTTTTAAAGAAATTCAGTTTATTATTGGACAAGCTGCTATCAGTTTTCTATGTGTCTTTCAGTGCCAGCAAACAATGATATTGAGATTTCTTTTTCCTCCCAACATAATGAGAACTTTAAGGATTTTCAAGGATATTGCTTCCAAAATACACAGTGTTAATAATAGGTTTTTAAACTATCTTTCCTCTTCTGTGGTAGCATTATATAGAAGTTTGTAGCCATTGTTATGGTGTTAAAGTTAAATTCTCAGATGTAATCTCAGTCCTTTGGATATCTTTCAGTCCAAGAGAATTAATGTTGATTAAGCACAAGGAACTGACATCGAGATAGAAAGAGAGGGAAAGGGGTAGATAGAGAAAGATGGATACATAGAGAAAGAAACAGAGAGAAAGAGTTATTAGGTGAGAAGTTCTATTCAATCTTGGGTGAGTGTGATAGAAGCAAGAGCTAATATTTCAGAAGAATAATTGCATTAATGTAATGCCATTTATTACTCATAATGTATGAAGTAGATTTTAATTCCAATTTTATGAACATGAAAGTATGTTTAGAGTAGCTATACATTTTCTCTAAGGGCAAGCAAACCATTTTTGCTAGTGTGTGACTTAATACAAGTGTATCTCAATCCAGAACCCATGCTCTTAGTCATTTAACCATCTTAGGAAACTACTTTTCAAAGTAGAATTCAGGATTCTCTAATAGTCTATAATAAGATTATAAAAATTCATTATTTCCTTGACTTTTTATAGCTTCAGAATGGTGATTTCCATACACATGAGTTTTACATGCTATTAAGTTTCATAACCTAATAAAGTTGGAATTAATTGATACTTAAAAAGCTAACATCAATGTAGAGATTCTTATTTACTATGAAGAGTGGCTAATCTAAGGAAATAATATTTGGATCAATGTGCCTGACTTCTGAGTTTCTCTAGATAACCATAAAGCAATGTAGCTTCATAGTCCTTGTTGAGCCCCCTACTTGACCACACTGGGGAGTCTTTGTATGTAGTCATAGTTACCTGAGCCTAATTCTGCTATACAGGATTTCATATGAAGTAAGAGCAATGCAAGATATATGACTTGAGAATCTCTCCTACTTGGACAGTTGTTATAAGTTTCATACTCTGAAAAGTAAATTTTTAAAAAATACTTTTCATTTGTGTCTTTGACATTTTTTGTCAATAAAGTAGAGAAAGTGATTTTAAGAATGTAGGGTCTGGACTTAATTTTGAGTCCTAGAGAGAACAAATTAGAAATATGAAGTGAAGAATTTTTTGGTTAAAGTAACCAAGTCATCTTAATTAATTTCAAAGCAGTGAAAACAAAACAAATACTGAGTTATATCTAAAGGAGTTTTAGCAAATATGACTGCAAAATTGCAGCCCAAACAAACCAAATCAACAACAATGGCAAAAAAGTATATATTAGCAATACTTTCAAAAGTGAACTTGATTTAAGATCATATTCCTCCTTTCTCCTAACATGGACATGAGGGGAACAAAGATTTGGAGGAAGAGCATTTCGGGTAGTTTAATGGATTACTTTGAATATTAGCAGCATAGTCCAGGACTATAAAAAGACCACTGCAGCTGAGGTGGCAAGTAGGCAGGAGAGAGGAAGGAGGTAAGAATAGACACGTATGTGAGCACATCACTAGGCAAGAAAAGAAAATTTAAATATTATTCTAAATTCTCGTACAAAACCAATGGGGAATTTAATAAAGGAAAGACATGTAATTTATGATCTAATATGATCAATTTGTCTTACTGTCATGTGGAAAAATAATTCTAAGGAGTAGTATAAGATGGAGGTATTTACTATAGGCATTGTCAGAGAGCAATAAAAAAATTCATGTCCAGATAAGTTAGACACATAATTCACTATTGCCCTTCAAAATAGCTAGAGAGGTCTCTATAGAAGAGATAGACATTCAGTAATTTACTTGGTAAGAGAGTGTTATTCAGTGTGGATCAGTGGTGTAAAATATAAGTCATAGATAAAAACTTATCTAGCTATAGACACTTGATTTTTGACAAAGATGTCAAAAACACACATTGGAGGAGAAGGCCTCTTCAAAACATATTGCTGGGAAATCTGGATATCCTCTTGTAGAAGAGTGAACCTAGATCATTATCTCTCACTCTATACAAAAATAAACTACAAATGGATCAAAGACCTCAATGTAAGACCCGAAACTCTAAGAGGAAAAAGGGCAAACACAAAGGCATACACAAAGACTTTCTGAATGGGATTCTGTTGGTGCAGGAAATAACCCAAAAATTGACAAGTGGGAACTTATGAAATTGAAAAGCTTCTCTACTGTAAAATAGAAACTTAAGAGAAGAGGCAGCCCACAGAATGGAAGAAAATGTTTGCTAGTTATATACTTTGATAAAGGATTATTATCTTAAACTCAAAGAACTCAAAAAGCAACACAGGTAGTCAAACAACTCAACCAACAAATGGGCTAATGAAATGAAAGACAGTTCTGAAAAAAATAAACGCAGAGGCCAATGGAAACCTGAAAAAGTTTCAGCTTCACTAACCATTAGAAAAATGTAAATCAAAGCTACCTTAGGACTCCATCCCATACCAGTCAGAATGAGTCATTAAGAAAACAAAGAACATCAAATACTGGTAATGATGTGGATGTAAAGGATTCATTGTACACAACTGAATAGATGTATGAAATCATGCATATATATATATGACATGAAAGTAGAAGTGAAATTGATTAAAGGAATGATGGCGACCAAAGGGACAGGACGGGGAGACAGCAAGAGAGTAAGTGGATAATATGTGCAACACACATTGTATATTTGTATGTAACTTTAAAAATAATAAAAAGAAATAAGAGCTATTCATGGTTGCAAACAATAACGAAATTATGGAAAAAAATTTAATATACCATGGGAACAAAATGAAGGTCCACATTATATGTAGTTATAGGACATCAGGAAAGAAGAATTTGAAAAGTATTCTATTACAGATAAGTAACACTAAAAATGAAGAGAATTCTCCCTCATCTAAGCAAAGAGAGGAATAGCATTGCTATTGCTTGAACAATGAAAACAGGAATTTGGAGAAAGGCAAATTGTGATGTAATATGTATCATTGGAGGGTCTTGAATGACTCTACATGGGAGAATTAAAGGAAAGAAATGCAGAGCCCCACCCTGAGATGATGGAATTTGAGATTCAAGTGTGACTGTAGTGTGATGGATTGCTACATGTAACCACAACAAGAACCACAGGCTGTATGAGAAGGGCTTGTAGAACACACCAAGGACCAGGCAAAGAGAAGTTTACGACAGTCTACTTACCTGATGTCTGTGTTCCTGATGACAAAGTGATAGGTCTCAAATGTGTAAACTAATTTGTTTTTGTGCTGATGTTGTAGGTGTTCATGTTCTTGAGACTTGAATTGAAGTTTGCATATCAAAGTCTACTTAGAAACTTTATTATCTGTAATTTTTTTTAAAAAGAAAAATCATGGATAATCTATTGGTAGAACAAGTCATTTCTTTGGGCTGGAGAGATAGCTCAGGGATTAAGACTCTGCTTCACATACAGAAGTTCAGATCAATGTTCTGAGTTCGAATCCCATGTCCCACCTAGAATAAGGCCAGGCAGAAACTGTGGAGGCCTGCACTTCCAGCTCTGATGGGTGGAGCCTGGGAAGTCCTAAAGGGAAGCAAGGAGGAGGTAGAAGCGATCCAGGAGTCATTCTTGGTCCTCCACAGGGACACACACACACACACACACACACACACACACACACACACACACGCAAGTGCATGCAAAGAAAATAAATAAAAAAGAGTCATTTCTTTTATCATTGGATAGTGACCATGTAGTGTAGTATAGAAACATACATAATCTTTTACACATGTTTAAAGTACTTAAGAGATTGCAATCTTCAAAATAACCCAAGATGAGGTGAGAAAGTGATTTCCATACTGGAGCTGAGAATCTACTCCAGGGAGTTTGTTGCCTAATAAGTTAGTGGGTGACAGAAGAATAGATTCCCAGGTGCTTCTGTTTCCAGAGTAGACTGAGGTTGTTTCTGAAAGTATTCCAAATTGTGGAGAATCTATCACATGGTTTCTGAAATGTGGTAAAATGCATTTGTGATTTATATTATTGCCTGATGTTTTGGCAATATTTGAGAACAAAATAACGTTTCTGGGTTGGTGGGATAGTTCACTGGGTAAGGCACCTGTCCACAAACCTTGTAAACTCAGTTCAATATTCTGTCCCCAGAAGTGCAGTGCTGCATGTGTGTCCCTTTCTCTTTCTCAGAAATAAATAAAATATTTTAAAAATATTTCTGCCTCTGGGATATTTTCTTCAAAGCTATAACTTATAAATGTTGGCATTTGTCAGGAAATATGTTTGATTTTGGAGTTAAAATCATCTCTGTTTATTTTATTTTACTTTTTGTATCTCTTTTATATCACCAGGATTTGCTTACAAGACTGCATTTTAAGTCTCTGAGGCCCTGAAATTAGCATTCTCAGCCCCATTCTAGCTTAGAATCTACACCTACATCTCCTTTTAAAGGCAGAGACTCTTAATTTCCTGACATTCTCCACTTCCCAATTCATAAATTGATTTCAGTTCAATTCACAGCAGAGGAAAAATTTCTAACCATTTCTAATCTCCATCCCTAACTGATGCCCAATTTCAAAGCACACTAATTTCAACTTTGCTTGGCCTAACATCTTCAAGGTTTTCTATGTTTGCATCAGAAATTCATAGAAACACTATTTCAGAGAAGTTGGACTGCCAGTCTTTTCAGTGTGACTGTCTGTTATTGTAGCAGCCCATGGTTATGGACTGCGGTTGTAAAGCTGGCGCTGTTTTCTCTGCATGCATATTTGAAATACGGCACAGGTCATCACCATGCAGTGAATTCTGAAGGGAAGAAGGTATTTCAAGCTGGTGAAGAAGGTACCCTGGCATCTCAGGAAATGAGATCAGCATGCACCATGGCACAGAATAATAGAAAGCCAAGCATGTTGCATGAAATTCCGTATGCGAACACGTCCAGGCTCAGTGTCCGATTCACCTTTATTGCTCCAACAATTCTTAAACAATATTTACATATTACCAGGACTGAAAAAATAAGTGCAATTTCTGAAAAACATTGCTCGATATATTGAATTAATGAACATTTAGCTTTTATTTAATATTCTTTAATATACAACCAGAAATATAGCTTGCTTTGGAGAGCTACTTGAGTACACGTGTCTTATCCAAATATGAGTTAGTGAGTGAATTAATATTCACTCAACAGGCACTTGTGACATTTTCTATATATTAGGGCTTGTGGTAAATATAGTCCTTATTTCCATTGAATTTTCATTTAGATAAACAATCAACAGAAGATCATTTATGAAAGAATTATAAATGCTTCTAAAAATGAAACATAAAACCAAATGTTCTATACAGGTAGCCTTAACTTTATATAAGTCTTAAAGTATAATAGAGATTGTTATAGTTCGCCTGCAGGGTTGCTGATCATGGTTGACCATCAAATGGCTTAAGGGAGCAAGGGGTTTATTTTTCTTACGATAGTCTGTCCAGCTTGACGGGAGACCATACATCAACACCAGGCCTAGGGAACTGGCTACACCATCTCTACATAATGGCTGAGAGAGGGATGATCCTTACTTGCCAGACTAACATGTCTGGCCAAGTATACACAAAGATGCTGATTCTCTCAACCAGCTCTCTATATTTTATTCCAGGGCCTAAGCCCACCCACCTGGGCCATCCCCATCAGTTAGACAATCTCCTGCAGGTTTGCTCCACAAATGTTCCCAGAGCTCAAACCAACAACTGTCAAGTTGACACCTGTGCCTAACTATGACAGAGATATACCACGTGAGGAGATAGAGGAAGAGCCCTTCCAGGGTAGAAATGTCTTGTTTTGGTTAATTAGATTTTCTAGTTAGTTAATAGGAAATAAAACAAGATTTATTAAGATTTTTGCCCCTATCTTTTCTCATGTAATTTGCAGTTTCTAATATTTTGAAATTCAAATGGCAGGACTAAATCCATTAAATCCTTTGGAAAGTGTTCTTTAAGTGCAGACAAACAAACAACGCACAGGTGATCCCTTAGATTAGCCAGAACAGCGAGTGAGAAATTAGACATCCAAGTGCAAGTCAGGTGCCTGTTCTGAAAGCAGACAGGCAGTGGACTAAGTTGGATTTGGTCTAATACAGCTGTTTTGCATCTAAGTTCTTTATGGCGCAGCATAGGAGATTTATTGGATTGTGTAACAGATCGGTTATAGGGACTGCTCTGCTCTTCAACAAGCAGTGTTAGGAGCCCCAAACTGATTTCCTGTTATGAACAGTCATTTCCCATGTCCCATGCATTCCTTACTGATGTTTTCCTCTTTTCTTGGCAGTGTGTTTCCTCTTGAGACATTAAATCCCCCATCTCGCCCTTGCTGGCGCTATAACCATGAAGCCATTTTTCCCGACTTCACTTCTTAGGTTTGTACAATCCCTGTACTTCCAGAGAACAGTTCTCCTGACAGTCAGCAAAGCTGTCATGAAAGGAAAGTATTTCCCCACCCCCATGGAATCCTTGGGGAAGATGTGCTGACCCTAGTCATCTACCGTAGCTGTCATTCAAATACTTTGCATGTAACCGGGCTGCTGCTCTGTTCATCAGGTTGCGTGAAATGATCACCACCACGTATATGCTTTCTTAAGAGGATCAACTTGTCTTTGTGATACAGAAATGCAAAAGAGAAAAAAGACTTCCTTAAAACCAAACTCACAGGATTGAAAATGACAGAAAGATTTTGAGATAATCTGCTAACTTTATGTTGTTAAATGACCTTTATTTCTTTCACCATGATTAGGTGAAATGACTGTTGGAAGGAATTTGAAAAATAACATTTATGTCACCTAAAATATTACAATAGTTGTTTCCTGCCTAATTAGATTTCCCATGTACAGTGAGAAATATGTAAACAGGCTTTCTTTCATTTTAGATCTGAAATAAACAAATCTATCTTTTCCAACCCGAGTCATGAACATTGTGTTCACATGTAGAGTTTTTTTGCCTTTTGAGTCTTTCTACAAAATCTTATATGTTCAAAGAAAGAAGGAAAGAGTAAGATTAGATATAAGACTTTCATGACTTGAAAATTTTTCCATAATGAACTTTCTAACAAACAATTTGGAAACCTCTGGTAATATTTCAAAAAGACTTTATAGGAATGGAATGTATAATGGGGAGAAAAGGACATATGGTGAAGATAGGATATAGAAGAAGTAAGGAATAAGTGTTTTTAAGTTGCATAAATATAAATTGTACTATATAACAAAATAAAAGTATTTGAATGACAGAATTATTAGTGAGAACACTGGTTGGGAACATAAACTTGGACAGGCTATTTGGCCTCTTTGTACTGAAATTTTCTCATATATAAGCAATGACCTGGTCTGGTCTGAACCCATGGTTGGTGCTATTATTTTGTTTCCAAGGTTATTACAAAAATGACATTATGAAACAATAAGGTGTTTAGTTATTGGAAATAGGGAAACAAAAAGATCCTGGGTATGCTGGTAAATAAGAAATAGCATTCATTTTATAGAATAAGATAGGTTAAATAATTGGAAGTTATAATAATAGCTTTTCATAAATAGAGATTTTTATCTAGTTCTAGAACTCTGGCAGCTATATTATTGCAATTACTTTGAAACTTCAAAAGTTTTAAATGTCATTTATTTCCCAATATTCATTTAACTAAATAAAAAAATTGGCCAGTGATAGCATGCTGTCATCTAAGTGCTAATCCAGGGGAATCTTTGTGAAGTCTTGAAGCAAGACACAGAACTGGGTTGAAGCTTTGGTCTTGTAGATTTTCAGACTGTTCAAAGATTTTTATGGTAGACTGGTAGCTTTGCTTAGCAGATAATACAGCTGCTTCTTAAGTATTGCAGAGAAAGATTTAGTTGAATCGTAAAATCTCCAATAATGGAGATTTTTCAGGAAAAATGACTACTGGAGAAATGAGGGTCATGCATCACTGGGATTATGATCGGATTTTCAGCATCAGAGATGCACACTTTGCCTTTTCGCCTTTACTAATCTCATGTGTCCTCAGGAGAGCAAGCTCTGTGTCTTCGAAGACTCCCTGGACATTTTTCCCTTTACATGCATGGATCTTTGTCAAGTCACCCTGTCTTTCCCTTAGGTCTTTTGGATTTATGTTTATGGTGTTTTTGCTTTGTGCTCCCTAGGCAAAGACCTTAACCATGTGTGCCCTTCCTCTGTAGACAGCTCAGAGCAGAACACTCCTTGATTTTCAATGTGTCAGACAGATCTTTTTTTTTTCTTGTGTTTTCTTTTTTTTGGTTTTAACAAGAGTTTCCAGGAGAAAAGTTCAGATCTAAGAATGCTGGGAGCACAGAGCTATCACCTGTACCTCCCATCCTCTTGGACATGGGCTCCTGTTCTTTGAGGAGGCTTGAGTTTTCTCTTGGTTTAAGGTAATTTCCCTCTGAGAAGCTCTCTCTCTCTCTTTCTCTCTCTCTCTCTCTCTCTCTCTCTTTCTCTCTCTCTCTCTTTCTCTCTCTCTCTCTTTCTCTCTCTCTCTCTCTAATATCTCTAATGAAAAACAGATGTTTGCTGAAAGATCTTCTGTGTTAAAACATATAAATTTTAAGACGATCAAGTAATGGACTGTTTCCAATTAGTTAGTTAGTAGCTAACTAATTGTAATGAATACCTCATGCAATGTTTGCAGGTTTGGGGTTTTCTTTATGTGTGTGTGTGTGTGTGTGTGTGTGTGTGTGTGTGTGTGTATCAGAGGGCACTCACTGTGTGTCTCTGTGTAGGACCAAGGTGACTTAAGGAATCATCTAGATTGCTTCTACTTCTTGCTTCACTCTGGGATTTCCCAAGCTCTGCCCACTAGGGTCATCTAGTGCGGGCCACCGCCCTTTCTACCTGGCATTTTTACGTGGGATCTGGGATCCAAACTCAGGACCTTCTGCTTGGAAGACAGTGTCTTAACCCCTGAGCCATCTGTACAGCCCTATTATTGTCTATTTTAACAAGCACTTTCAATGTAAGATATTCCAACTAATTTCTCATGGAACCCAGGTAAGAGAGAAAGTAAAGGATGCTTGCACGAGTGACAATAATGGTTTAAATCTGTAAGCTATAAACACAGTAGAGAATCTACATATTTATTCTCACAGGTAATAAAGCAAATGTTTAGCAGTAAAGTTTGCATTTCAAGTTGTTTTCTTTCAGACAATAATCTCTGCATTGTATGTTGGATAGCTCTGGTTTGTCCTTAGCTTCATTGATGAATGCATTTCAACTTCCTCCTTAGTGAGATTGTGAGCCATTAGAGGCCTGTGATATACAAAGCTACGAACAGTTCTCCAAATTTTAATGGGAGTCAAGTCATCTTTTCTCTGGAGTCATTAATTCCTTATCTTTCAGAAGTATGGCTGCTAACTAAACCTTTTGTACTTGTTTCAATTCGAATG
The DNA here is from genome assembly GCA_023101885.1 of Typhlomys cinereus. NCBI lineage: Eukaryota > Metazoa > Chordata > Mammalia > Rodentia > Platacanthomyidae > Typhlomys > Typhlomys cinereus. The sequence continues at coordinate 4,905,651 of JALPQD010000057.1, read as the reverse complement.
GATAAGAAAACAGAATCTTTCCTGAAAGAAAAAAATATCTATCCCTAGTTTCAGATTGTACTAGGTCATTGTTAAGTAGATTTCACATTGACCTCATCAATTTTTGTCAGGTAGATAATCAAAGTTTGTTCAGGAATGATTTAGATAGTTATGAGCCCGTATAAAGCCAAATGCCTGTTTGCTCTTTAATCACTGAACTTTTACACTAAATCTGAGCTCTTGTGGTTGGCCTAGATTTCACAGCATCCTCAATTTATCTCCAAAATGACTTGAGCCAGAGGGTCCTACTTTGACTGACTGTCTTAGAGAATGGATAGTTAGTAAAATTAATGAACTGAACATTGCGGTTTGTTTGCTTTTCCTGTAGATATTTGTCTAGGATAGTTAGTGTGTTTTCGTACACTGATTTCATATATTGTCTGTAATTCAATCTCAAATGAAGATCAATTCCTTCTGTCCTCTCCTTGCCCTCTTAGTCACCACCTATTCCAACTTTCTCATTCACAGAAGTTAGAAATATGGCTCAGAGAGGTTCAGAGACTTTTCATGATCAGAAGAACAAGTCATGTAAGAACCATACTTAGAACTAGATTAGATTCTCTGACTCCTGACATCTGCTTCTATCATCTAGTACTAAAAAAATGACTGGATTGCTCAAAGCTTATGGTCAATTTTGTAATAATATGCCTTACATAAAACTATGCAAGAATCCTCATTATTAACGTGAAAATGGACAAATACATTAATTTAGAAAAAGATCCTGTTACAATTACTTTCATTTTGCTGTGAGACAATAATCTGACACAATCAGTTAAAGGGAAATAAGGTTATTTATTTGGCTTATAGTTCCAGAGGGGATATAGTCTGTTTATGGTAGAAATTTCATAGCAGAAAGCATGTTGACCCACAGTGACCAAAGCAGAAGACTAATCTGTTATCATAGCAGCTATCAGAAAGCAAAGAGAGCAATAGGGAAGGAGGAAGCAGGGTTGGACTAAAAACATCAAGACCCACCCCCTTATGATAAGCATTCTTCCAACAAGACTGTGTCTACTTAAGATGCTGAAAAACTTTCCCACATATTAAAACCAGCTAAATATTCAAACACATGGGCCCATAGGAGTCAACTTACATTCAAAGTATGACAGAACACAATCCTTTGCAACGTTTATGCTTTGACAGTGTTATAGATGACTATAACAAATGTAAGTCACTTTCACACCGTGTTGACAGACTCTGCTTCTGTGCTTTCTCCCACTGAAAAATCTTTCCAAGTAGTCTCCCTCTTACTTTCATATCTTTTTCTATGTGCAGTGCACTGAGTTTCATCAGGGCTGCTTATATTGACATGTACTTGTGCACTTCTTTACATGGCCATAAAATCAGAATAAATGGACAAAACTATAAATTAGTAATATTTGGACTACTACCATGTATTTACAAAAGCAGCTATTCCTACATAGTTTCTTTGTGTTCAGTACAAACTATTTTTGTCTTTGGAAACCTGCAGCAAAAAACTTTGAATAATCTAAATCTAGATTTATATCTCACAATTCAAATACAATTATTTTAGGTACATGGCACATTTTTACACTAAAGCTGTCAGAGGGAATGCCAAAGTCTCCCAAGTTCTTTTATCAGCAGTGCCCCCTAATCATATAAAGACAACACCTAGATTCAAAGTTCCTGTCTTGCGGATAGTTTGCTAATTGGAAAGTTAGTACAATTTTTTTTTTTCAAAGAAGAAAGTGTACTCCACAGGACTTGGTAATTCACATGCACTTCACTGACTCTGTGATGTGAACATCCTAAGTGGTGCTGCTGTCTCAGTTTTTCTTCACAATATAACTGTAAAATTTCACCACCTACTCAGTCATCACAATCTCTTCCCCCGGCACTTTGCAGGCAACCAGGAGACAACCTGAAGGACAGCCAGGAGTTTAATTTTCTTTCTGTCTGACTTAGGAAGATAGGCCCACACTTGACACAACAAGATCTGAAAAGGGGTGGGTGGAAGAGTGGGTGGGAACAGTCAAAACCAGCCTATTTCCCTACTGATATTTTTAATGCTTCTGCCATCTTCTTACTTTCTTCTCACTAATAATTTTTGCCTTCTACATGAAGATTTTCTTATTCAATAGTCACATTTTGTTGTGAGTTTGACGGCAATTGTTTGTATTTTAATTAAGCTTGAAATAGTCACATCCATTGTAAGTAGTAAATTATTCTGTATTATGCAATTCTGATTGCCCATGAGGCAGAGGATAAAATTTTTAGTTTTATTTTTTCTTACTTTGGACTTGCTAAGTACATAATTGAAATGTCTAAATGTATAAAGTAATGTGACCCACTTATATGAATGAAATGAGACATAAAGTGTCTAACATTGTGTCTGCATCTAGTGAGTCAGTGGTATTCATGCTAATAGCATGAATTATTTCTTTTGCAAATTTGCAAATGCATGAGATTATTTTTTATTATCATTAATACATTTTTATTATTATTTCAGCTCATATAAACTTAATAGGTACACCAGTTCCCTCCCTCCTTCCTCCTCCCCCTGTACCACCTGCTCCCCCTCCCCACGCCCCTCCCTCCCCATCGCCCAGTGCCTCCCGCCCCAATTCCCAGAGAGTCCTTTCTTGTGCATGCCTGATTTTCCTCTGGGCCCTCCTCTCCGATGACGTACAAGGACCCAGTGGCCTTTCCCTGAACCCTTTCCCGTGTTCCCCTTAAATATAGGAACACTGCTGTGGCTGCCAATCCTTTGCCTCCAAGGATCTTGATGCCTTTAGCAGATGCTAGACTTTGTGAGGTCAATAGTGTGTTGGACAATGCGCAGGGCATGCAAAGTCCAATTATGATTGCTTCAGCCCTAACTAGTATGGAGTATCTTACATATCATTGCTCCTCCCATCCTTTTGCTCTTACACTCTTACCACTCCCTCTTCCGCAAATTTCCCTGAGCTTCAAGATGGGGAGAGATTAAGCTGGCCTAGTTCTAGGTGGTTGATATAGAGTCTCTGAAGTTCTGGATTGTGGTTTGTTGATTTTCTTTTGCAGTTTTGCTGCTCCTGCAAATGCATGAGATTATTAATTAAGCTCAATTGCAATTAAGTAAGATCTGTGTGTGAGCTAGAAGAAAAAATGAATTTCTAAAGTTTTAAATTTCATTTCTGGTATTGTGCATTGAATCTAAGGCCTTGGACATTGTGGACCAATGCTCTTCTATTGGACTCTATATCCAGCCCTCCAGAAGACATTTTTAATTGTTGGGATTATTTTTACTTTATCAATTTAAATGTTATTCCAAAGTTTATGTAAAGAAATTAGATCTTATTTGACAAGGAATCTAAATGGATCATTATAAAACCAAAATGATATTTCATAGACCATAAGACATGAGGACCAGTGAAGACTAAGAATAAGAGGACAGTGTGAAACAGACAAGGACAATGGAGCTGCAAATGGCTGAGAAGCCCACGTTGAGTCTGGCATCATCTTCAAAACAATCTTCAACTTTAGACTTTTTTTTTAAAATTTGTTTTTGTTTATGTTTGGTGTGTGTGTGCGCACGTGTGTGTGTGTGTGTGTGTGTGTGTGTGTGTGTGTGTGTGTGTGTGTTCAAGAGGTCTCTGGATTGTATATGCCTGTGGAGTCCCAGGAATGGCTTTGAGATTCATCCTGGATTGCTTTACCTTCTTATTGCTTTGCTCTGGAGTTTCCCAGACTTCCAACTTATAGGGTTGGACATTTTTATGTGGGATCTAGGGATCTGAACACAGGTTCGTTTGCATGCAAAAGGTTTAACACCTGAGACATCTCCTTAATTTTAACTTTAGACTTTTAATATTAGGTTGTCATAAGGCACACAGAAAACTTCAGAATAACTTAACATACTACTCTTTCTGCTGTAAAGTTTTGACCCTGGATCTTTGTGTGTGTGTATGTGTGTGTGTGTGTGTGTGTGTGTGTGTGTGTGTATGGTGTGAATGTTGCTGTCTTCAGTGATTTATTTAGTTATTTTCTTTCAATTATCCTGGAATAATGAAATTAACTTGTGCTATGTTTCTGTTTGTACTATTAACAAGTAATTGATTTGTTAAATATAATTGTTTTAGATATACCACCATTTTTGTATCTCAATTTTAATCTTCTCTTTTGCCGTAAAACATATGGAACCTGGGCTGGTGGAATAGTGTAGATGTTTGCCACCAAGCTAGATAACCTTAGTGTAATCCCTGGAATGCTCATGGTGGAAGGAGAGGAGAGAGTAGAGAAAGAGAAAGAGGAGAGAAGGGAGAAGAGAGAAAAGAGGAGAGAAAAAAGAGGAGGAAGAGAGAGAGAGAGAGAAAGAGAGAGAGAGAGAGAGAGAGCAGCTACTCCCACAAGTTGTATTTGACTTCTACATGCATTCCATGATACATGGAAACTCCTACACACACACACACACACACAACACACACAACACACACACATACACAACACACACACACACACAATTAATTCTTAATCAAGCAAAATCATATGGAACCTCCAATACTAAAAATGTTTCAGTCTTATTTTGACTTTGAAAGTGCCTCACAAAAAATTTGGGATGTAAATTAGGTAGGTAATTAACAGAGAAGTATGGGAATTAGAGAGAAAAGTGATTCAGAAACCAGGGAACTTTGGGGCAGTCATGAAGGCTCATTGAGATTATTGCAGAAACTAAGGGTCTAATTATACTTTGGATAAAATTAAAGTTACAAAATCTCTTATGAAAGGTAGAGTAGTAAATACTGTCATTTTAAACTGAAATGTATTGAAGATCTTTTCCCAGGAGTTTAAAATCATTAAGCTCAAAATTTAACCTTTCCTTGTATGTGCCTCATCAAGATATGCTATTAAGAGACAAATTCTAGAAGAAAAATGGAAAAATATCAGAATGATGGATTTGCAGTTGAGATGAATGAATAACTTGAGTTATTTTCATTTTCAACATAAAAAATAGCCTATTACCTGTCTTAGTTTGACTAGATAGGATGCATAAATAGTAAATTTCTGCTAATTTTAGATTTTGTAAATTTTCTTTATTAATACATTTCACTCTGTGAAATTCATGCTTGATGACTACAGACCTTTTTAAAAATACATCAGGAAGAAACCTATCTTTATATTATGTGCATAAAAGCTCAAATTAAAAATCAGATTGGGGAAACAGAATGTGGGTAGCTGTTGAAAATGAATGCATTTATTTAAATATATTTGTCCTTTAGTACTGATACATTTTATGTGTGCATCAAAAACATTTCTATTATTTTGATATGGGTTAATGTATTCATATTAATGGCTTGAACAAATAAATTTATTCTTTAAAATTATACAAATTTGATTCCAGCATATTCATATGAGATTATGAAAAAATAGGTGTTACATGAAACTTGAATTTTCTTTTGATCTTGCTGTCCTGATCTCATATTCATTCACATTAGCAGCCTAGAAGTACAGATAATCTATGAAGCCTAATTTAAAAGATAATTATTTGAAGGACTCTTAAAAAATTGCAGGTATATTCATGAATATAAACATGCACATATGCACATGCTGTCTTAGAATTTTTAATAATGCAAAGCATCACTAACTCTTTGCTATAGTGTAATGGATCTTGAATTTATTTTCCCTAATACTTTATATATACTTTGACATATATCTTCCTAACCCTCCCCTACTTTAACCCCTGGTAATCAAAACTGTTTTCTGTGTTCAACATTTTTAAAATTGAACTTTTAGGAAATCTGTGTCTCTGCACCTCGTTTATTTTAATTAATGCAGCGTTCTTCAGGTTCATCCAGCTATCCACCAATGACACAATTTCTTTTTCAAATGTTCATATAGACCCAATTTCTTCGTCTTTCCTTGCTGTACACTTGAATTTCTAATTTGACCACAGAAAATATTTCTACAATGAACTTGGGACTGCAGGTTTCTCATCTACACACATTTTTTTGATATGTAGTTGATAGTGAGATTACTGAATCACATAGAAGTTTTAATATTTTTGAGGACCCTACACTTATTTTATGTATGGTCAATACTAAGTTTTATTCCTACCAGGAGAGTACAAGGGTTCTCTTTTCTCTTAGTACTTGTTGATACTTGTTATCTTTCATTTTTTAATTTATTTCTGCTCATACGAACTTAATAGGTACACCAGTCCCTTCTCTCCCTCCACCCCTCCGTGAACCCCCTTGCTCCCTCTCCCTTTTCCCCTTTCTTTCCCACCTCCCTCCCTATCTCTCAGTGCCTCCTCCCCCCCATCCCTGGAGCATCCTTTAATGTGTCTGTCAAACTTCCCTCTGGGTCCTCCTCTCTGATGAGGTGTACTGATGAGGTGTAAGGACTCAGTGGCATTTCCTAGAACTCTTTCTTGTGTTCCCCTTGAGTATAGGAACACTAATTTGGCTGTTAATCCCTAGCTTCTAAGGATCCTAGTGTCTTTAGTCCATGCTAGACTTTGAGGGGTCAAGCATTTTGAATTGGTCGTTGCGCAGGTCATTTTTGATTATAGCAACTCTTACAGCAAGCACCATTCCTAAAGTTCATTGCAGAAATGAAACTGAAAACAGTAACAAATCATAATTCAGAACATTGAGACCCTACATTAATCACCTAGAACCAGATCAGCCAAATCTCTCCCCATCCTAAAGCTCAGGGAAACTTGCGGGAGAGGGGTAGCAAGATTATAAGAGACTAAAGATGGGGAGGAGCAACGATATGCAAGATACTCCACACAAGTTAGGGCTGCAGTAGTCATAATTGGACTTTGCATGACCTGCGCAATGGCTGACATGCCAGTGACCCCCCCCCCCCAAAGTCTAGCATGGATCACAGGCACTAGGATCCTTAGAGGCAAAAGATTAACAGTAATAATAGTGTTTCCATACTAAAGGGGAGCCCAAGAAAAGGCTCTGGGCAATGCCACTGAGTTCTTACACATCACTAGAGTGGAGGACTCAAAGGGAAGTTTGGCATTCACACAAAAGGATGTTCCAGGGAATGGGAGGGGGGAAAGGGGAGGCACTGGGAGAAGGGGAGGGAGGGGGGTGAAAGGTAGGGGAAAAGGGTGGGGAGGGTGTGAGGGGGACTAGGGAGGGGTGTAGGGAGGTCGGAGACCGGGGTACTTATTAAGCTTGTATGACTGGGAAAAAAATAAATTAAAAAAATATAGAATATATATTTGTCTCTTGTGGATATTTTTCACACATGTACTATAGTTTTTAGAAGAGTCAATAAAATAAAATAAAATATAAAAAATAAAGTAAAAAAAAAGAAGCTCAAAAAAATTTCATTGCAGAAACACCCATTTTCTCATTATCTCACCCATACCTAGTCATTGAATTTACATAAGAATTCTAAGAAATTTATTTCATTACTATTATCATTTTTCAGGTAATGAAGATGAAAAAGAGGTTTAGAAGAGTCAGGAGTGATAAAACATGAATATAATCCTACCACTCTAGAGGTGGAGCCAGGACAGCTGTGACCATGAGGATAGCCTGAGCATACATTGAATGAAAGATAAGCCTAGAAGACATCACAAGCTCTGATTAAAATGTCTGTTGCACACATTATTGACCCCACAAAGTCTAGCATGGACTAAAGGTGCTAGGATCCTTGAAGGCTAGGGACTGACAGTCACAGTAGTGTTCCTAAGCTTAAGGGGAACACAGGCAAGGGTTCTAGAAAATGCCCCTGGGTTCTTGCACCTCATCGGAGAGGAGGACCCAGAGGAGAGTTTGGCATGCACAGAAAAGGATGCTCCGGAAATTGGGGCAGGGGAGGCACTGGGGGATGGGGAGGGACAGGAGAGGGGAGGGGGGAGCAGGGGGGTTAGGGGACGGTGGAGGGAGGGAGGGTACCGGTGTACCTGTTAAGTTTGTATGAGCGGAAATAATAATAATAATAATAATAATAATAATAATAATAATAAAAGTTAAAAAAAGAAATACAAGAACATAAATAGACACTTGATATTGGGGTAAATTGATGACAAGTAATGAATATTAAGTGCCATTTCTAAGTGATTAAACTCATTATGAAAAAATGTTTTCAGGCGGCTGGAGAGGTTGCTCAGGGGTTAAGCCTCCGCCTTGAAGGCGGAAGGTCCTGAGTTCGGATCCTAGACCCCACGTATAGATGCCGGGCAGAAGCGGGGGCGACCTGCATTTCTGGTCCTGGTAGGGCGGAGCCTGTGAATCCCGGGGCAGAGTAAACAAGGAGGAGGTGGAGGTGGTCCGTAATGGTTCCTGAATTCACCCATGGTTCTACACACACACACACACACACACACATACACACACACACACACACACACACACATGCACGCATGCACACACGCACGCACATACGCGCACACACACACAATTGAATAAATAACAAATAAAAGTTTTCAGTTCATAGTGTTAAATCTATGCTGCCATGACAGAAAAATTGGTATCTTAGGAGAAAGATGTATGAATGGTCAAACATCTCAAACAGGCACACAATAAATCATACTGAAAAAAAATGTTTGCCTTGTGACTAGTGGATAATACCTTCATTGGTTTCAGTTAGCTCTCCCTTTACAGTATTGTAAGCAAGTCAAATTGGCAATCAAATTATTGTAGCCCTTCCTGCAAGAGAGGCATATAAATAGTTGCTTGAGCATACATACAGTGCATTCTGTGGTTCTATGTAAAACAAATATATGTTAAACATAAGGCAATAATATCTGAAAATAATGGCAGTTATAGAAACACTGGTAAAGGGTAAAGTCATAGCATTTTGAAGGAAAAGCAAAAAATGTGCAGAATGTTATTAATTATGATAAAAGAAAGTTTATCTGAAAAATTATGACTTAACAAAAAATAAAATGTCTGTTGTAGGTATTCTGAATGTTGATGACAAATGCATGAAAAAGCAACTTATGGGTAAACAAGAGTTTTTATTCTGGGTTGCTTGTCCAGTTACAGCTCTCAATCCAGGTTGGGAGACCAACACCAGGGGGTAAGGGAATTAGCCACACCATGTTCACAGGACTGCTGAGAGAGAGCCAAACTTTGCTTGCCAGACACCATATGCCAAAGAATGACAACCTCCTTAACTGGCTCCTTCCTTCCTGCTTACCTATTTTGGTACTACTCCTAACCTCCATGGGCTGAGTTTTCCCTATCAATTAGGTAATTTCCGGTAGACTAGCTTAGTTCTTGCCTTAGTTATGAATTCTTCACAGATGTGTCCTACACCTCACCAGAGGTGTATATATGGTAGTTATATATATATATAACTACCATAATCTCTGAAATTTCTGGTCAAGCGAAGGGTCAGACCTTTTGAATCAAGAATCTATGCTTACAATTTGTGAACAGTAGGTCAAAGAATAAGATTTGATTCCCAAGAGAGAATTTTGCTAATGACACTATTTTTATCACTTTGACTTTTTTTTTGTTGAATGCCTTACAAACTATAATGGTTTGAAATTTTCCTAAGATGCAATTCCATGGTAATATGATTCCTGTTTCTGATTTTGCTGTAATCATCATGTTCATTATAAATGCTCAATAAATATTTGTGGAATCAATGCATAGATGGAGGGAAAGACTACAAAACATGTAAGAAGAATATTCATATTCAGCACAGATATTGTTAAGACAGTGAGTATCAAAGCACCAGGTCGGTAGGACAATTAGAGAAAAGAGAAATGGTTTTCTAGGTTACAAGAGGCATGCGTATTTGCTTTACAATTTATGCTTTATATTTATGCGTTACAAGAGGCATGCGTATTTGCTTACAATTTGTTTTATATTTATGCTTTAGTTTCACTAAAGTTTGTCTTGTTAATAGGACATGTCCCAGAAACTAAACAAATCCCTACATTAGTAGAGATCATATGACCTGGATTTGAATCCTAATTCCATTACTTTGAATTATGTGAATTTGATCTTAATATTCAAGACAGGAAAACAGAACATACATTTTAAATGGATTCCATGCCTATTCAACAACACAATGTTTTCTTTCCTAAACCCAGAATAAGAATACTGGAAATATTAATAGTAAAACCTTGGGAAAACTTATAAAGGTGACAGAACCACTTATTCCTCTCTTGTGGATTTTTTTTACACATGTATCATAGTTTTTAGGAGAATCAATGAAGAATGAGAAATCTACATAGTTTCATTTCACAGGTCACTAAAGCAACTTTTCCGTTCTTGATATCTTTCTCTTTTTAAAAATTTATTATTATTATTATTATTATTATTTATTCAACTGTGTGCATATGTGTGTGTATGTTCGCGCGTGCGTGTGTGTCTGTGTGTGTGTCGCGAACCACCATGGACGCCTCCATCTGCTTCTGCCCGGGGATTCACAGGCTCCGCCCTACCAGGACCAGAAGCGCAGGCCGCCCCGCTTCCACCTGGCGTCTATACATGGGATCTGGGATCCGAACTCAGGACCTTCTGCCTGCAAGGCGGAGGCTTAACCCCTGAGCCACCTCTCCAGCCCCGATATCTTTCTCTTTTGACAGATGGATTCTCTCAGTACCCCTAGTGTCTGGCCAGTTATCTGTTATCTACATCTTTTGGTTACTTTATTTGATTGGAAATTTGTTTCATATTCCACATTTAACTGTATGAGGTCTAATAACTGAGTTTCTAGGATCTATTTGAAAACATCAAGTTGTTCAGTCCACATGATTCCTAACATTACTCTTCCAAGTTTGCTTCCCCACTTTTTGGTAATAAAACCCATAGTTTTTCCTTGGATCTTGGCAAGGGATCTCAGGTAACTCTATCAGACTGTTAGGGGTGTGGAGGTATTTTTTCATTAAACATGGACACGAGAGAGAGAGAGAGAGAGAGAGAGAGAGAGAGAGAGAGAGAGAGAAAAGAAAGTAGCTGTTTTGTGTTTTATAAGCTAGTCAAAAAAGGTAGATTCTCACTTTTGTTACATTGTAATTATTAGAAGGGAGCCATTTTTTAGTCAAGGAGAGAGAAGTTAATCTCTATTTAAAGAAGTGTACAAATGTGCTTTGGAAACTGCACAATTTGTCTTAAGAGTTAATTTGATCTAAAAATCTTTTCCTTTACTCACACCAATTTCTATCTGGACTCTGACTCTTACAAGATATGGATCATCTTAAGTAGCAGCTTTCTGTGTGTTATCAGAATTGCTACCACAATTTTAAAATCACAGAAGGAAGAGTGTGTGATATTAGCTTTCTGAGAGGAACGAGACATCCTCTTTGTAAAGATTAGTAGTCTGCCTTGCCTCGTTTCTCATTCACTTCAACCTGTTTGCATGTTCTTTCATCAATCATCTCTGTGGGATTTTATTCACTGCCTCTTGATTGCATTAACTGCACAAATCAATATGCAGAGGAAATGGGATTTTCTGATAAGATTAGAAATTCTGGGATGTGCCTAAAAACTGGACTGGGTCAATCTTTCTCTCCCCCATCTATATTTCTGCATAAAACCATGTGGCTACTCTATGATAGGAAAAGAATTTAGTAGATATTGGTAAGACAGGAAATTAAAGATCTCTGTCCATTCCATGAAGGCTTCAGATTGTGGGTTAGTTAGAATGAGCCAATCCTTATCAGATGTGTTAATATAATTAAATAGAAAAACCAAAAAGTAGCAGTAGATTGCCTGAGCTAAATATTGCATACATTAAAAACGGTTCAGAAATGCAATTAGTTTACTATCAAGGCCACATTAATAAGATACTGTCTTTTGACGAGGTGGATGTAGACAGCCCTGCTCAATTAATCTTAAATATTCAAATGAGAGAATATTTTTTTTCATTGTGGGGGATTTATTTTAGATCAATAAACTTCAGTTTATGCAACTGCTATTTACCAATTCATAGTAGATCATTATCTGTCCCAGAGACCAGAGATTGGAACTCATTTATTGTATTCATTGTGGGATATAGCAAGAGAGCTCAGCAGGTAAGGCACCTTCTTACAATGTTGAGTTCAATCCCCAGAAAATCACATGGTGGGAAAAGAAAACTGACTTCTAAAACTTTTCCTCTTATCTCTACCCCTACACCATGGCACCATGGTGCTCTCTTTCTCTGTAATCCCTTTCTACCTCTCTCCCTTCATCCATGTCTGTTAAATAAATAAAAACTATTTTTAAAAGAAGAAAAGTGCCACTCTGGCGAGCCGTCTGGAGATTCTTAAAGAAATTAAAGATTGAAATGCCATATGACCCTGCGATTCCACTTTTGGGAATAATCCCCCATACAGCAGAGGTTCACCTCGATAGCACAAGCACGACCATGTTCATAGCAGCACTGTTTACAATAGCAAAGACATGGAATCAACCCAAATGTCCAACAGTTGACAAGTGGATAAGGAAACTGTGGTACATCTATACAATGGAGTACTACTCAGCCATCAAAAATGATGAATTACTGGAATTTGTTGGGAAATGGATGTCATTAGAAACAATTATATTAAGTGAAGTATCCCAGACCCAGAAAATTAAGCACCGTATGTACTCCCTAATAGGTGGCTCCTAATACCAAACCCACCTAGCCCATCTTGAGACACTCATAGGTAAATCTATATATTACCTACAGTAATTGCAAGGATTATGAACAGGAGGGTTGGGGTTGGAGGGCCACACCAGAAACAAGGAGAGAAATGACCATGTTATAGTAGAGAAAATAGGCCTCCATCAAGGACTGCAAGAAAGTAATGTGATACCTAGTTAAGTTCACAATTCGTTCCTGATCATTTATAACTAAGGGGGTATGAACTCACTAGAAGGGGAGGGCATATAGTCCGGCAGATTAACAAGTAACCATTTTGCAAATGGGTGATTGACCCCTCCCATTGCCTAATGCCATATGACCCTGCGATTCCAATTTTGGGTATAAGTATTACATCTACCCTTGAATGGGCTCTTATAATAAGACTCCAGTTTAACAGCTTTCTGTCTCTGGCCAGGGGGTGACATACAGTGCCCATCACGATGGAGTGAAGGGCATTACAGGAGCAACAAAACTGCAAAAGAAAATCAACGAACCGGGGCTGGAGAGGTGGCTCAGGGGTTAAGCCTCCGCCTTGAAGACGGAAGGTCCTGAGTTCGGATCCTAGACCCCATGTATAGATGCCGGGCGTAAGCGGGGGCGGCCTGCGTTTCTGGTCCTAGTAGGGCAGAGCCTGTGAATCCCGGGGCAGAGTAAAGAAGAAGGAGGCGGTCTATGGTGGTTCCCGAATTCGTCCGTGGTTCTACGCGCGCACACACACACATATACGTGCACAATTGAATAAGTAATAATAATAATAATAAATCTTTAAAAATAAAAAAAAAGAAAACGAACCACAATCCAGAACTTCAGAGACTCTATATCAACCACCTAGAACTAGGCCAGACTAATCTCTCCCCATCCTGAAGCTCAGGGACATTTGCGGAAGAGGGGGCGGTAAAAGTGTAAGAGCAAAAGGATGGGAGGAATAATGATTTGCAAGATACTCCACACAAGTTAAGGCTGAAGTAATCATAATTGGACATTGTATGCCCGGCGCAATGTCCAACACACTATTGACCTCACAAAGTCTAGCATCTGCTAAAGGCACCAAGATCCTTGGAGGCAAAGAATTGGCAGCCACAGTAGTGTTCCTATGCTTAAGGGGAACACGAGAAAGGGTCCAGGGAAATGCCACTGGGTCCTTGTATGTCATCGGAGAGGAGGCCCAGAGGACAGTCAGGCATCCACAAGAAAGGACTCTGGGAATCGGGGCGGGAGGCACGGGGGGATGGGGCGGGAGGGGTGAGGGGAGGGGGAGCAGGGTTTCGGGGTGGGGGAGGAGGAGGGAGGGAGGGAACTGGTGCACCTATTAAGTTTGTATGAGCTGAAATAATAATAAAAATGTATTATATAAAAAAAAAGAAGAAAAGTGCATGTATGTGTTGTGTGTGTGTGTGTGTGTGTGTGTGTGTTTGTGTAACATGTGCCATTGCATGTAAGTAGTAGTCAGAGGACAACTTTCTAGAATGAGCTCTGTTTTCCACTTTGTTCTGAAGCAGGATCTGTTTGCTCTCCTCTGTGATTACCGCATACTTTAGGCAGGCTGGCCCATAAGCTTCTAGCCCATTTCCTGTCTAAGACTTCTTTCAGTGTTGGAATTAAAAATGCAAGACACCCTTAGGACTGAACCCAGACTACTAGGCTTTAAGAGCAAATATTTCACTCAGGGAATCATCCAATCATGCAATGTTTTAAATCTGCATATTACCAGTTTGGAATTTTGTTTTACTTTTCAACTAATTTAAATGGTATGAATTTACATTCTGTTGGTGAAGTATCAGTTTTTAAGCATTAAATAGTATTGCCTTCCCTTCCAAACACAGACACACACAACACACTTGGTTTATTTGGTGCCAGAGACTGAACCTAGGTTTTGTTCATACCAGGCAAACACTCTGAGCAGCACCTCAACCCCATAAAATAAATTTTAAGAATAATAATACATTTATTATTATTAGTTATCCCACTTTCCTAAGTCAGTTATCACTTACTTGGTGCATGTAGAGAGAACACAAAATAGTAAGTATAAAAGTCCTGCATAAAAAGATGAATTCTTTTCTCTTAATACAATGTTATTAAAAACGTCAGGTAAAAGGATGAACTCTGTTACAAATAATAAAGATGGGAAGTAATTTTCCAGATTGGCATCCATCATTTTCCCTCAGGGAATTCAAATCTTAAAAGTCAAATCACCAACAGAGTACAAAAACATAAAATGGAGAGTGAAAACTGTTGAGACTTTATGGTGTCTTTTTTGGGCCTCTACCTGAGAAACTTCTGAGTAACTGCATCTGGGGTAGCTTTTGACTTTTTTGATAAACAAGTGTAAAGTTAAAATAAGAATTCTTTACAATTTTTTGAGCTCGAACAATATGTGCTTTCTCCCAATGAATACATGTGCTCTGTCTTACTATATTTTTTTATTTTAAGAAAAAATGCTAGAATATGTGTTGAGATTAGTTAGCTTTCATCATATGGATGGTAACATAAAATGACAGTTACAATTAATTCAGAATAATCAATAAAAATTGATCAGAGACTTTTAAATATCTGTGTGTGTGTATGTGTGTGTGTGGTTCATGCATATGTGTGGGTAGGCCCATGCATGTGGCTCATGACACAGCAAGATGACTCTGACATTAAAAGCTAGTAATGTTGAATCTGGTCTTAGATTTAATTAGTGTTTCTTATTATGTTATATGATTGCCGCTCAGGTAGCATCAGAACAAATTAGGTTATTTTCTTGTTCAACATTATGCTATATCATCTTTTAAATTCTCTCCAGCAAAACTTTTTTTAAAAATTTTTTTATTATTATTATTTATTCAACTGTGCATATGTGTGTGTATGTGCGCGCGTGCGTGTGTGTCTGTGTGTGTGTCTGTGTATGTGTAGAACCATGGATGAATTTGCGAACCACCATAGACGCCTCCACCTCCTTCTGCCCTGAGATTCACAGGTTCCGCCCTACCAGGACTAGACGCGCAGAGCCACCCCCGCTTCCGCCTGGCGTCTATACATGGGATCTGGGATCCGAACTCAGGACCTTCTGCCTGCAAGGCGGAGGCTTAACCCCTGAGCCACCTCTCCAGCCCGCTCTCCAGCAAAACTTTTATTTGAAGTTTTTATGCCTCCTGGATTTCATAATAAAAATTGACTGCTTCACTAGACTAGTCTGAAGAAAAGCTTTTTGCAGTGTGTGGTCATGGTCAAGAGATGGATTAAATGAACTCTGGAAAAATTATTTCTCTGGCTTCAGACATCACTGGGAAGTTCTGTATATTAAAAAATAAAATAAAAGATATGCTTTTGAAGCATCTTTAAAGGACTTAAGAATTCTTGTGATTCTTTGGCATAATTCGAGTTATTTCAAGCACAAATAAAACTGAAGGCATGTTTTGCCACAAGAAATTGAGATTGGAATGATCTTTAATTTTTGGCTCTAATGATCAAAAAGTTTAGAAGGAAGAAGGGATACTTGTGGTGTAACTTCTTATGAATGGACTCCTGTTTAATCCAGTAGATTAGGAAAGAAGGACTTCTTGTTAGTAGGTTTACTCCATGGGCTTATCTTTCCTAACACAACAAAACATCTGAAACATATATGAAAAAGCAAAAAGAGGAGACAAAGAAACATAGAGAATGGAAAGTTCATTTCATAGCTTTTGTAATATAAGAGCTCCAAAAGAATTTAGATATCTTATATAATCCTATATAAAACTTTAACTTTGTATAGTTTATAATTTATATCTCTTAGACATATATACCATAATTTAAAAAAATAAATCACTTATTCCTACAGGAAACCATGTAAAATTGTACTATAAATATTAGCAATAGGAAATTGAGAGGTTGAGCTCTTTTACATTTCAAATTTAAAATGATGTGCAAATATGCAGTTAAATTTTTACTACAATTAAAGCATTAGGAAATTTTGTTTAGATTTATGGGCTCCATGGCTACTATGATGTTCTCAGGCTTTTCTGTAATTACTCTCAAAAAATTCCAAGAAACTTGAACGTAGCATGTGATAGTAGAAAAGTTGAAGCTTTAGGAGATAAATTTAATTTTTTGCTGTAGAGGGGAATTGAGAGTTTCTGGGCTATTTATTTAACTTCTCTGAGCATTTGGCTTCCAGTTGTAAAATGGGCTGATAAAATCCATCTTTTTAGATGTTGGGAGGCTACAGTGAACTGCAGCAGGTAAAATATTCACTAAAGTACTTGGTAATATGTGAATATGGCTTGCTAGCCTTTTCTTTTCTTAGTCATATAAGGCTATCAGGCTATTGTTAGAATTAGTCTATAACAAGCAGCATGTATACATGATAATAATCATATAACTCAAATGCCTTCTAATAACTATATGTTTAAAAATAAAACATTTGATGCAGATTTTACCCTGATAAATGTTCAGGGGAGTCATGATACTGATGACGGCTCATGCTTTTCTTCCAAATGGCCGTAGTGCCATAGGATAAGCACCAGATTTTTGCACATAATCTTCCAAGCCTCTGTCAGATAAGTTTTATCTCTTGTCATTTGGAAAATGCTGAAGGGCTACAACTTGTTCATAAATATGTTCAAGGAAAGTACTCTTTGTGGTTCTTGGAACTTCTACATTTTTTTTCTCCTACAGATGTATCTCAAAGGTATTTCATTTCTGTCATTTATTTCTTGCAAGAGCAAAATTCCTGCCTAGCAAAAGTCTCACTTTTACTTTCTTATCAGTGAATTTCTTTTTAACTAACTGATCTAGTGCCAGCTCATTAGAGGGATCTTCTCTATTTTCTGATCCAGAATGATATTTTGCACATTGTAATGTTTCTAAGGAATGTATTTGAAAATCTTAGTTAAAAATTAAAGTAAACAATGCTGCTGCTGCCAACAATGCCAAACAAGTTGACACCTGAGCAAAAAATAGCAAGGTTAAGTCACGTCTCTGTGGTTGGTAATACTTTCTGACTCCAGATTGCTCTTTTTCTCAGTAATTACATAGAATTTAAAAATATTTGAAGGACTAGATTCAGCTCAAAATAAATTTTGAATATTTGTTTTCCAGTTAGATTTGCTTTCCTCAACGAGATGAGAACTTGAATATTTTTGAGCGGGTCTACTCTCAGGCTCCATCTTAGGTAGAATTCTGGTTTTATGTCCAAGGCATGCCAACATTGGTACATGTTTCTTCATAGAGATGATATTTTAATATTAGAAATGATATGTTTCTAGAACTTTATTTTTTCTGCCAAGGTTATCACAGGATGGGTGATGAAGAAATTAAAAATGAGAGGTGTGAAATCAGAAGTGAGGACAGCCAAGGACAGGAAATGCCTCAAAAGGCAGCCATGAAGAAGCAGACTTGTTAGCTTTGAGATATTTTAGCTGAACAGTTATGTCCTAGGTTAAAGCATAGAAGGAGTTGAATAAACAGGCCAGGAGATGCATAATTTTTTTTAATTCTAGGACTAAGGAATTTACATTTTCATGGTCAGAAACAAGAATTCTTAATATTGAATGACTTTCATTTCAATCTTTCAAGCTTTAATGTTATTCACTTGTCCTTTCTAGAAATAGACTAAGCCTAGACAGATCTCTTCATGAGAAAAGTTGAATCTCTGTATGCCCATACAACCAGACAATCTGACAGACATCTTTAACCAACCTGGAATTCACCAAGCAAAAAAGAGAAGAGATATATTTTGCATCTGATAAATTTCCTTCTTATGATAAGGTGAAATATATCAAGTCACTTTCTTTATAACTTGAAGTATATTCAATGTTGAAAGGATACCTATATTAATTATGCAGAATAGAGACCCATTTGGCAGAAAGCTATTAAGTATTGTTGATAATAAACACTAAAGCAAGGTAATTTTCTGTTTAATATTTGTAATTATTAAACATAATGCATGAGAATAGTGATGGGTCTGAGGCCTGATAAGGGCAGACGTGAAAGACTTTTTGTCACATGGCGTAGGTTAAACTGGGCTACAGCGGTACCAACATGTTGGAGTTTATGTGTTTTTTTTTTTTTTTGAGCTTATAAATTTTTTATTACTTTATTTTTTAGTGTTTTAATTATTTTTAATTTAATTTTATCTTTTTCTAGTTTCGAAGGCAAAATGAGCGATTGTCACTCCCCCTTTCTTTACCCCTTCCTCTGCCTGTCCTTTCCCATTCTCTTCTTCCTTCATCAAATCATTCAACTCCCACCCTCCTATCCATCTGCTTCTGTGGGCCCCAGGGTTTCCTTTGTATCGTCTGCTCTAGTGGGAGTTCAGACCTCTATGGCAGAATAAGTGGTCCTTCCTTGGGCAGACCCACTGATAGGAACACTCCCCTTTACCTGTTTAGCCTTAGCCCCTAAGGTTCCACTGCATGTAATTATTTCTCCTGAGATTCTCACTTGTCTATGGGGGAATGTTAATGTCAGCCATTGTCCAAGACTGGTGAGGCTAAGTCTCAATGCAGTAAGTTCCTGGATACAGCAGCCTTTCCTTGAGTAGGATGTCTTGACCTGTGGCTGACTTGCCCATCTTTAGGCTCTTACAATCTTACTGCCCCCTGTTCTGCAAACTTTCCTGAGCCTTGGGATGGGGAGAGATTTGATTGGGTTTTAAGGGTTGAACTAGAAATCATTGAAGTTTAAACCAACGAAATTAAAGAACATAAGCATGAAGCACTTGGAGATGTAATGATTCAGAACTCAACTCAATATGAATTTTGAGAAGGGACGGTGCTTAGAAAAGTAATGAGAAAAAGAGAGCAATTAAGGAACTTCCAGTAGTGACTGGATATGATGACTCTCATGATGTATACTGGAAGGAAGAACAGAATCATGTTCATTTGTGGTAAACTTGGGGAAGTAACTACTCCTAGCATTGTTCAACGTTCACTCATACTGTGTCTTGGCCTAACAAAACTCATAGGTAGTTTGCAAGTTATAAAAAAATAATTCCAAGGAGAGTTGCTAACAATGGAAATTTAGTTTCTGTGGTAACTAACACTTGGAAATACTGGTGGCTGTAATCCTCTAGAGAACCTAGGAAACTAGAATCAGAGACTATATTAATTACTTTTATGTCACTGATAACAAAATGTCTGATAGAAGCAATTTAAGAGAGAAAAGATTTATTTCAGCTGACAGAGAAATTTCAGTTTATCATGGCAATGAAATCATGGTGGTAGGAAGAACTTTTCCCATGGTGGTGGGGGTGGGCAGTGAATCTTAATATAGCAGAAGACAAGAAGCAGAGAAAGCTAAAGTGGAGCCAGAGGCAGGTGTCACCTTCAAAGGCTAGACTCTGATGAGTTACTTCTTACCAATTTTTTAAAATTTTTAACTTTATTGTGTGTGTGTATGTGTGTGTGTGTGTATGTATGTATATCAGAGTGCACTGTGTGTCCCTGTGGAGGATCAAGAGTGACTTTGAGAAGCATCCTGGATTGCTTCTACATTCTTTTTTGCTTCACTCTGGGATTTCATAGGCTCTACCCACTAGTGCCAGAAGTGCAGGTTGATGCCAGTTCTACCTGTAGGTTTTTATATGGGACCTGGGATATGAACTCAGGGCCTTCTGCTTGCAAGACACAGTCTTATCCCCTGAACCATCTCTCCAGCTCCAAATTTTTATTTTTAAGAATTTCAAAATGTGACCCGAAAAAAAAGGAGCACCGTGAGCAAATGTAGGAATTGGGGAATCACTTCTCCTTCCCTTCCTTCTCATTACCTTTGTGCTTTGTTATGTTTTTTGTGATTTGCTTTGCCTTTTGACTTTGAGAATATAAAAGGAAAGATCAGTCTTTGGGACTCTAAACTCATGGCATTA
This sequence comes from Typhlomys cinereus, assembly GCA_023101885.1. Lineage (NCBI taxonomy): Eukaryota > Metazoa > Chordata > Mammalia > Rodentia > Platacanthomyidae > Typhlomys > Typhlomys cinereus. Next base: position 4,885,253 of record JALPQD010000057.1, on the reverse strand, counting down.
AGCACTTTCTAATGCTGTCCAACTCGGGCTAGAACTAACTTGCAAATCTCCACCCCTATACTACCCAAGCAGCATTAATTCCAATGTCACTGCCTCTTCGTGTTTCAATTATGTGGTGCTGCACACTATTTAAACATGAGCATCAGAAAGATTTGTTTATAATTTTTCAAGTTACATTTTACAGTGAAATTGCTTGAAGTGGAATCTAAAACACAGGAAAGGTTAGCTGATGACAACTTCTAACAGTACCGCTTTATCTTGATTATCTGGCTTCTCTCCACCCATTTTCAACTTACATTTTCAGACCAGATATCTTCACTTTTACTTTAAAAAGCCTACAATGGGTAAGTCTTTCTTCTCTTGTAGGAGCTTGCCATTTCTTCTTTAATTCATAAAGCTACACATGGAGTGAATGCTACCTTAGAAGTCTGTATGGGATCACCTTGCTTCTCATTGAGAAGAAGAAGGGTGTCTTAATTTTAAATAGCTGAAAGAGTTAGTAGAATTCCTTGACTGGTGCTTCTCCAACTGTGGTTCCCAGGCTCATCTAAAGGTATACCTTTGTGGCCTGACAGATGTAATATCATTACAACTACTTTTTTGAAGTTATGCTTTATCTTTCAAATTCCCAAAGAGTTTGCATTTTTCCCCAGAGTATATTCACAATTGCTTTGACATGACAGAAGATTCAGATTTCCTAAAATTGAATAAAATTGTTGTTCCATGGAGTGGTCCTGAAATTATCCTGTGATTTTCTATATTGTATTTCTCTATATTGAAAAATGAGGCATTCAGATGTCATTTCAATACGATGGTTATTCCCTCCATATATTCAAAGGCAGATGAGAAAGACTGCCTGTTACAGTCACTTTCCTTTGAGGAACAGTAGAAGCAAGGCTGTTATCAACAGTTTGTGACTATGAACTTCACACACACACACACACACACACACACACACACACACATACGCACTCAAAGCTCCAATGTCACACTTCTTCATTCCAGTGCTTTGAATGCATTGGATTGAGCTAGATTATTTTCTGTGTTAATATGCATACGGATTTTCATAACTTTCCGCATTCATAAATATCACAAAAATTACACAGCAGATGTTTAAAAGTAGAACCTAAATTTGTATTTTGGAGTCATGGATTGAATATGTAGGCGGCTGGGAAGAAGGTGGGTATTTTTGCTTCAACGAGGCAGAAAAGGAAGAACTTCCCAAGCTCAGCAAATTGCAAAGCACTGCTAGTTAGTTGTCACAGGCTTCTATGCATGGATTCCTCATTATGGAGAGAGCTAATATAGTTAGCAGAACATTTTTTTAAAGTGCACATCAAGGATGAAATGCAGCCACGAAATAAGGTTCTAACGTCGTAGAAACCATAAATTCCCAATGCTATAGCTTAATCTTCTGGAAATTCTCCAAATAGCAGCCCGAGTTCCCTTGAGTGAAATGTTCTTATTTCCTCCCTATGTGCATTTAACTCAGGTCTTTATTGAATAAAAAAAAAGGATAAAAAAGGGACTTGGTTTATTGCTTCTAATAAAAGAAATGTAATCTGAATACTCAAGGATGTAATCAGATCATAGCATTTCAATTGTATTACTAATATGGCCATAAAATAAATAAGTTGCACGCTGAAAAGCTCACCATGCAAGTGCATCTTGACATGGCAACTCATCCATCTTTTCTTGCTGTTTTCAGTCTGTCAGCATTTTTTTTACTTCTCTCTTTGGCTAGAGCTTGGTGATTTTTCACACATCCTTCACTGTTGTCTTGTTACCTTCTAAGTTTAATATATAGAGATAGGAAAAATCTGTTGTGCCTCATTTATGAGTCTTTAGTTTAGGGACTCTCCATTTGTCACCTGACCATCGGCTACTCCTTTCCAGCTTTGCTCATTAAACCAGGTACTAATGCATGAAAGTGGATGTTTCTCATATCGATGTTTCCAAATAATTGCTTGTTTAACTTTATGAACCTGTGTAGTTTGTTGCTGATGAAAGATATAATAGAAAGATTACTATATTATTCTTATCTTCTGAAGTAAAGCTAGAAATCACAGCAAATAAAAACTCACTGAAAATTTACATTTTGGAAAGGGCAGAACAATTAGTTTTTTATTTTCTTTAAGCTTCGGAAAGTTCGTATTGCTCTGAATTGGTTCATTTCCTGTAAACAACAAGTGTGATATTCTTACAGGCAAATCGTCAAAATTTTGGCCCATGATCAACACTGTTAAATCAGATTTATTGCACCACAATTATTTTGGGTTTATAAAGTTTTACTCAATAAACAGGTGTGTTTGCTATTAAAACAAAGTGTAAGCCCCAAAGTCACCAAAGCCTTCAGTGTTGACATTACTGTTGCTCCAGTGAGAGATCTTGTTTGATAATCTAATTTTATATTATTTGATGAAGAAATCAATATTTTAGATAAATGCATATGTTATTTTTATACCGAATTCTGGAATTATTTGTTCTTCTACTTCTCCTTGCCTTATGGGACTTAGAGGGAGAGAGCCTTTTGACAGTAGAGTTGAGTTACTGACCCTTGGTAGCAAATGAGATGCACTCTGGAATTTACTGAATCATCACAAAGGATTTCCTTGTCAGAAAGATTTACAACAGATATCTTCCTTTTCTTTATTTTAGACTATAAATAACCAGTTTTTATGTATAGCAGAACTGAGATCTTGTTCTTTGAAGCAATTCTGTTGTTGATGAAGAATCTTTGTGTTTCAGTTCAAATTTTGCATGTCTATTAATAAAGTCAACCCGAGTTTGCTAAGGGATATGGAACTCTTCTGGCTAAGTTACTAAATAAAATCCAATAAAATGTTGAACTGGGCCCCTGTTCATCTGTAGTTTTTCAGGCCGAAAAGAGTAGCTGTGGGAGCAGCCTGAGGGTGGATGTCACTGTGCACAGTGATTTACCTTGCAGACAGGGCTGTGTGCTTAGAAGGTCAGCAGGGAGTTTTCTGTAAGCACAGGCCTGTCTTCAGCAGTGCATCTAAGTCAGCTCTTCTCCAGTCCTTCAAGCTAACACTTCCTCAAAGGAGCAGGAGCCTGACATGGCTTAGTGAAACTCTCCATTTCTTTTCATACATTTTAAGTCGCACACAGATTATTTCAGAGAAATGTTAACCTTTCACATATATTTACTATTGTACCTCTCCTCGCCTTTGACTGTCTGATTTGCCAATCTTGTTTCAATTTATTTTCTGAATAGTCATCATCCTCATTGCTCAGGTTACAAGATCCACTGGGAATTATTTAAATCAAATGAAACATAGAAGGACTGGAGAGGTGGCTCAGGGGTTAGGCTTCTGCCTTGCAGGCGGAAGGTCCTGAGTTCGGGTCCTAGACCCATGTATAGATGCCAGGAGGAAGCAGGGGGCGGCCTGCATTTCTGGTCCTGGTAGGGGGGAGCCTGTGAATCCTGGGGCAGAGTAAACAAGGAGGATGTGGAGGCGGTCCATGGTGGTTCCTGAATTCGTCGGTGGTTCTACACACACACACACACATGCACACACGTGCACAATTGAATAAATTAAAAAAAGATATAAAAAATGAAACATAGGAAAGTATATCCAGTGGAGGACCCACATGACAAGTAGCACAAACAAAGAAAACTATGAATTAAAAGACTTTCTCAGCTAGGATGGGAATGGAAACAATCATAAATAATAACATTGAAACATCAAAATATAATATTAGCCATTGCCAGGCCATTTTGTAAACCCCCTCCATTTTAGATGGAAGGTGACATATCTAGAAGCTGATCACATCAGTTTACATTAACCATTTTGCAAACTCAAATTAATTAAACTTCCTAGATTCCTACCCTCCCAACCCAATTGACTATAATGATGACCAACCTTGAGAGCCGATTCATTGTTTGTCTGATCTGATTTCATGTCCTATCTGCACTTCCTTGATATCCCCTTAGGCACCAGATGTCAGGCCCACAAGATAAGCTCTTCCCTCCTTCTCCTGGCATAGCTAATAAACTTCCCACCATACAAGAAATAAACTTTCTGTGAGCTCTGCAGATTTTTCTCACCAAAGTAATCTATCTATTCTCTCTGGCATTAAGTTATAACTGCTGTTCTAATGCTTAAATGCCTTAAAGAAACTCTCCTACCTTAATGCCAAAGTATGGCTTTGTCCACAAGACCCTTGGCTTTAATAAAACTCGTATTTCTTAAATCTTTCCTTTGTCTTAGCTTTTTTTTTTTGAAATCAGTGGACTGCCACATAGTACACACAGTAGAGAGCACGTGAAGGAGAAAAGAATCTGAAAGTTGATCATCTTCAAGAATTTTTATCTGGAAATATGAATTTGGGAAGAGCAGCCACCCAGTTGACTTGAAAAGGTGTTGGAGGGACGAATCAATGAAAACACTATTAATGACTAACTATCTCAGTGAAATTTGAGATTCCTCTACATGTTATTGAATGGATAGCTCATCTACCAGCTTAGAAACATACCTTAATCTTAATAAAAGCTGTAGGTGCTGGGTCAATTTCTGTTCCTGTCACAGGAAGACACTAAACAGAAAAGGAAGTATTTATTCACTGCTATTGATAGTACTCCTTCTTTATGAATCGTAGTGGTAAGTTTTTCTCTCATTTTATTCATGTGAACACTGTCAATATGTTTTGGACTTCAGTAATGTATAATTTTTTTTGGAAAAATGCATGTGAATGTATTCATATTTATACATTTCAGTGGAAAAACACAAGGTTCAACTTCACAGAAAGAAATTTTCAAACTTTGAGGGAAGAACTTATCATCAGTTCATTACTACATTTATTTATTGCCTCATATTTATATTAAGGTTTTCTTTATTGCTATTTTAGTTATTTTTTCATTTATAAGGTTATTTGTAGATGATTTACCTTGTGCCAAGCACTGTATTAACTTATTCTTTGTACTATCTTAATGATCACAATAATCTTACAAGATAGTTAAAATACATTTTCTCTTTGACTAGCTATCAAACCGAATTAAAAACAGTAAATAGGATACATAAATTTACACAATAAACAAGTATTGAGTCAGCCTTGAAGCAACCCATGAGATTAAAAAAAAGACGGTACAATTTCTATATTTTATTACTAATAGTGTCACAGCTAGAATTTCTGATTTCAAAACTGTGAATTAAGGACAACTTTAAAAATTCATTTTTTTCTGTTTTCTCAAACACTATTGCAGTAATACATATTTAAGAGGTGCAAAAAAGCATCAATCTTAACACCCAGGAACTTTCCATGTATTTATTTCCAAAAATAAATGCATTTTTGCCTCATTTATTTATTCTTTAAAAATTTCATTTAACATTTATGAAATAGTCAGTTTTCACGATGGTATTTAATCTGTTTTAACCATTTGTTCTGGTACAGAGAAGACAAATAATACAGTTGCACTGTGCATTTCTATGATGACAAGAAACACATTTCTCAAATGTGGTTTGCAGGCATTGATTGTCCTGAAGCTGTGTTCAGTAGCTTTGCTTCTTTGTCCAATGTCCACTGCTTTTCAGAAGTGACATATTTTGATTACTTTTCAAAATTGAAAGGTTAAAAAAATGACAAATTTAGTCAATCAAGTCATTCATGAGTTATTATTGATAGATAATTGAGATAAAAATGCCATACTTGTCTTGAACTTAAATTTAATTGAAATAACACCACAATATCAGCAATTATCAGTACTCTGTCTTAAGTTTGTAGTTGGGAGTTAGAAGCCTTGGGAAAGATTCAAATTATTTAGATATATCATAACCCTTTTCTCAAATAAAATTTATTCTAATTTCCTCTTATAAAATCCAAGGAGGCTAAATTAGACATGCTCAAAACATCAGGTAAATAAAAATTTGAGTTACAAAAATCCAGTGCATATTTCTGAGTATTTATTGCATAACAGTCCATTTTTACCCAATGAAGTTGTGAAAACTGTAAGAGTTATATGAAATTTGAATAAGAAATAGAATAAGAAATAAGAAATACTTATTTGAGTTCAAATTCTAGGCTACATTTATATTTACTCTCCTTTTGTCTTTCAAAAGCACTGTAATAAATATTTAAACTATCCATTTTCTGAATAAGTTCAAATAAATGAGATTTGTTCAATTCTAAGCTTTCAAGAAGTGACTGAATAAATAAAAGATTTGGAGGGGTAAAACTAGAAGCACTTGTTTTATTGAAATAAATAGCATTTTAAGAAGGTAATTTAGCGAAATTTTTAATTTCACACATGTCAGCTACTGGATCCATGTGTGATATGGATAGAGTCTTAGTAAGAAAGGCAGAGGTTAGTAACTTGTACACTGTGGCAGGAGAATTTGTCTTGGAAACTACTCAGAGAAAAGCATTCCTGTTAAAGTCGCTTAGAACTGACCCTGCGTCTCAGAGATATTCTGAACACTGTGTCTGACAACTTTAACACTAAATGGTTTCTATTTTGGAAATTGTATGTGGGTTTGACTAAATCTTTTGACCAAATTGGTCTAAACATTAAATACCCGCAATCCTTGAACATTTCCACTGGCAAGCAAGGAATCCTATCTTGAAGTCAGTGAGATTACACAAAACATTGATGAGCCAGAATACAGCACACCAAGACACTGTTCTAAATCACAGACCATAAAGGAGAAGCCATATACCTATTATTTTTATCTTTTAGGTATAACAATATCTTATGATTTTCAAGACTGCAATCCACCCAATACAAAGCTAATATATTTTTTCATAATATTGTAGATGAGTAATTGCAATAATTTCTTGGTTGTTTTATATGGTTTTTGAGGAATTTTGCTGATATGATTACAATATTCTTGGTCTTAATTCTTATTTTTTTCTTAAACTTATTCAATCACATGTTCTATAAATTAGAAATCAGTTCTTACTATTCAGTTGCCCATGTGTAAGTAGGGTCATCCTGCCAATCTGAGGATATGGTTTCATTACAATTCAGTACTGGCTTTATGCTTTTCCAACTGAATGTCAGAATTTTTGCTCTGACTAACAGTTGAGGACTTGTCAACTTCCTTGCTCATTTTCAATCCCTATAATAGCCCAGCAATTACACAGCAGGTAGTTTGGTATTTTCCTTTAGATGGTAGTCTCCTCTACGGGAAAGGTATCATTTTCAGAAGAGCTAAACACAGGAGCTTTAGTATAGAAACCTTAAATATACAAATATTTTCCTCATGTGCTTTTTTTTGGTAAAAAAATATAGTTCTTCCTCTGACTGGAGTATTGCTTGAAGAGAAATAACAAAACAAAAGATTTATAAAAAATACAATACAATAAAAATAATATCTTGGTTACCTTTAAATGAAACTAAAGTATATAAAAGAGAAAGTCTGTGTGTATAATTCAACAGGAAATGAAGTGGCAGAAACAAAAATAAAGGATGGAAAGACAAGTTGTCATGATTGAAGGGATGTGAACTCCAATCTTGTCATTTTAGTACATTTTCTACCTTGGAACTTTTAAAACATATTTAAAAAGTGAAGGTAAGGTTGAAACTTGAGATGTTTGTAGGGATCATTGGGTCTGTTTAACATACATTACCCAGACTACATAATGAAAAATGAGTAAATACATGTAGAACATGGTAAAGGTGGTTAGGGAAAGAGAGGCAACAAGGAAGAAACTAAAATATTATCTTACAGTTAACATTTTGGAAACTATGTTTTTTTTTCAATTCTAAGTTCAATATTTAGCATGATAAGGGATGGTGGAGAAAAGGAGTTTATATTCATTTTGTATAATTGTTAATCTGTTTTTTTCCCTGCCAGTAAATAACATTTTGGTTTCCAGCTGTTTATTATCCAAATCATTTCCTGCACTAGATAAAGTGCTACCAGCAGGACTCTAAGATGTTTTATGCTAATGAGGGGAAAAATCTTGGACAAGTTGCAAAGCATAGGTTTTTGAATGGCATAGCAAAATAATCAGAATCAATGTGGAAAATAAATTTGGGTAACAGCCATCACATTCAATGTGCCAAAATAGCTGATTGACATTTTAATTAGATGAGAAAACATAATTATATTTTTAACTCTGAAAAGACCCCTTATAAAAAAGATGGACATTATATAAATAAAGGAACTTGCAAGTACACAAAGGGATAACAAAGAATATTAAGATGCACTCAATTTTCAGTGTTCATGACGTGAGTTATTAATTCCATGGATCATGGAGCAAAACTTTTTGAAAGTTAACTTGCATTTACCCTTTTGACAACTGTTCGCATTATGGTGATTGAGTTTTATTACGAGAATTGTTTGCCATAGCTATCTGTCTTTGTTTGGGCAGCTTGACATAAATTAATTTATGTTTCGAATTTAAAAAAATGTTGCTCTAAAAACAGAGTAGCTGAGCTGTATCTACTTTGTCACTACAACAGAATGAGTTGTTTTAATGGCTACATACAACATGAAATACTGAAGACAGATTTTTTTTCAACTCAAAGATGATACCCACTTCTAAGGTCTCTGGAGAAGTGCTGATATTAAAAACCAAATATGAAAAGTCATAACTTTGCAAGCTCATCTGTTTAACTGGTGCTTCTGATTAATACTGAACAATTTTTTGAGCATTAAGGCAGAGTTTATAAGAGAAGAAAAAGAACAAAACTCATGGACTCCAGACATGGAGTACCATGAGGGGCTAAGGCACTCTGGAGAACTGATGGACTCAAGTTATGGAATCCATGAGGGGCATGGAACTAGAAAAGAACTCATGGATTCCAGATGTAGAGTGCCGTAAGAAGTAGGCTCCCTATACTGAACATTTTTAAAAATATAGGCCTTCCTTGAAAATATTCATGGAGAAAAATGTGGACATACAAATAGTCTGTACTGTGAAGGAAGAGCTAGACAGTGAGTGACAAACTCAAGCACAATAGCTTGTTTTCAAGTTCTAGCATATATATGATCATCTTGCCATATATGCAAGATGGGGTACTACCGATTATATTTTCTAGCTATGGTCACAACACCACCTCCTGTCTCTTAGGCACAGTGACCCTGATGTTCTCCCCTAACAAAGTTGAAGATGATTTTTCTCTTCTTTGAATCACTTTTGCCCCATGTGACTTACTCATTGTGAGTATACTCTGGTGGGGGAAATGCTAGGTAACTTCTGGAACTAGGTGAGAGGAAACTTCGCAGCCACCTTGTTCTCCTGGGATAGAAACTTGCTACTTGTGGGACACTCATTTTTGGGTTACAGTCTCCCAGAACATAGTGAAGAAACCCAAGCCAATTGGAGAGGCTGTGCAAAGATGCTCTTTTCAGCAGGATCAACTGAGCCGACCTGTGTGCCATGTCGTTCTTGATGAATTACAAAGACCCCTGATCACTGATGTCATTGACAACTTCAGACCAAATCTGCTAGCTGCCTGGTTTGGTGATGCCTATTTTTAAAAATATTTAACAACATTATTTGAAAGCAAAATATGTAACAGAGAATAAATGTGACCCCTCAATCTAACATATTGACAAACTACCCCCTTTTTATCTTTTTATTTTTTCCGAGTTTTATAAGCATATTGAGCAATATTTCCTATCTTTCCTTTTTGTCCTACCCCTCCTTTCCCTACTTCCCTTCTCTCTCCTTCCTTCCCTCCCCCTTCTCTCCTCCCTTCTTTTTCCTTTCCTCCTCCCCTTTTTTATCAATCCATCCTCCTCTCTCCCATCTTCCTGTCTTTCTGCTTCTATGCATCTTAGGGTTCCCTCTGCAAGGTCTGTTCTAGTGGGGGTTCAGTCCTCTTTGGCAGATCAAGTGACCCTTCCTTGGACAGATACATTGATAGGGGCACTCCCCTTTATCTGTCTAGTCCTAGCCCCTAAGGTTTCCAATAGATGTAGCTAGTCCTTCTCAGATCCTTGCTGGCCGATGGAGGCAGGTCGATATGTTAGTTATTATGCAGGTATGATAAGAACAAGTATCATTGCTGTGAGCTCCTGGACACAGCAGCCCTGCATAGCATAGAATGTCTTGTCCAGTAGTGGACTTTCCCATCTTTTGGTATTTAAAAGCTTATTGCCCCCTCTTCTGCTAGGTTCCCTAACCCATAGGATGGGGAGAGAGTTGGTTAACCTGATTCTCAGTGAGCAATGCAAGGTCCCGGTTACTCTGCATTTTAGTTGCCTATTGTCTCTTTCACGGCTCTTCCACTGTACTAGGCTGTCTGGATATTGATATCTTCTACTTCTGTTTTAAAAAAGGGCTTCTAGGCTGAGTGCTGAGTGCTTTTATAATCTATGGGTATAATAACAGGTACTTCCAGAGCAGTTTGGTGACTATCTTCCTGCTTATAGGTTAATAGTCCTTTCTTCTCTAGAAATCAATTTCCTTCCCTTTTATAGGTTCTTGTTTTAGTTGACCCTAACAGGAATGTATTCCATTCTGACAAGTAGGCTTTGAGTCCAGTCAAAACACTGTTGGTTGTCTCCTGGATACTCATGCCGCTATTAAACTGGTGGTCAACTGTGATTTTTATTGAAACTTTCAGACTTCACAGGTTGATGAAACCTTTGATTATTTTTCTCCTCCACTAGCTTCTACAATATTCATTGGCACTGTATAAGCTATCCAACAAGAAAGAAATTCCCAAACCTATTCCAGTTGATGAATTTTTCCCATGTCCTGTGATAAGCTATCCTTTTGGATGAAAAGTTTGTATCTTTGTTCTGAGTGATTTTGATCCTTGATAATGGGGGAACACAGATAAGTCATCCTAAGTGTTTCTCATCCAAAATACTCAAGTTCCAAGACTTACAATAGCAATCTAAAAGCACTGACTCACTTCAGAAAGTTTGGAGTGTTTTCAACTGTTTCTTTGTTTGTTATTGTTTGTTTTAGACAGTATCTCACTCTTTAGTCTTGCCTAGAATTTACTCACTATGTAGACAAGACTGGTCTGGAATTCAAAGTAATAATCCTGTGCAGTCCATGAAGTCTTGGGATGACAGGCATAAGCCACTAGGGTGGGCTAGAGTGGTTTTTTGATGTAATAGTTATTAGCCAGAAATGTGGAAGACTTTTTGTACAAAATAGAGAACTATATGCATGATTTCTGTAATAAGTAGTCCATGTCAGAGGATGCCTGAGTTATTTGCTTAATGTGATCTTGTTATCATAATTCTGGATCATTCTTAGTAATTGAACTTGTATTTGCAGAAGGTCTGCTTAATAGAAAATACTTAGTGAAAGCTAAATATTTTACTCTGTGTTTAGAATCTTGAATGTTTAAATGTAAAGGAATAAAAATGTACTCCTACTATACTATTGCATTAAAAATAATTGAGGAGTCCAAGTTTACCTTGTTGGATATATTCCTTACAATTCTGTATAAAACTAAATATGGTGGTAGATGACTATTATTTTCTGTGTATTCTTCATGCACAACATTTTGTAAATTTGAGTTTTTTAGGTAATATTGGGTCAAAGCCTGTCTTAATAGGAACTTGCTTACTATGAACAGACCTTTCCTTAATATCCTTTCTCTTTGGGAGGTTGGATAGCCTGTTCTTTGGGATAATAGTTGATTTTAAACTTCTGCATTTTTTATAGAAAACAACTTTTTCTACCTAGGAATCTAGATTAAAAACTATATGAATATTGTTTAATCAGCTCTGCCACTTGGTTACTTTTTAGATACTTGTCTTTTGTTGACAGTGGTCCACTGTTCAAGAGGCAACACTTGAACCACTACTGCTTTTTTTTTTTTTTTTTTTTTTACTTCCAGTACACATTAGTGTGAACTGGTGAGTGAAAAATAGAATGAGCAAGTTCTATTTCTTGGAATCATTCAAATCACAGGCTTCTTCAACTTTCTATTTCTGCTCCTTTCTAAGACCTTGAGTTGTCTATCAGGCGACTGATTAAAAGTAAGAATATGTGAGTAGGAATGGATCCTTGTAAAATGTTAATAGTATGTGACCAGGTTGGGGCATGGTTTATCTATCTTCCTTCCATCAACATTTCCTTGAGTAATTAGTCATAAACTGTAAAGGAGATTGGGAAATGTACTCAGTAAGCTAGTTCTTCCTAGATGAAAGTGACTCAGATTTTGGCGAACAGCTTGTTTCTGCTGTAGTGTGTTTATACACTGAGAAGAGTGAATGTCTCAGAAGTTCAATGACATTCTCAAAACAACATGATAGGGCTGGTTCATCTATGTTGAAAGCCAAAGTAATTTTGTTATACTAGAAACTTGTTCAGAAAAATCGGAGGAAGGTACATTTTTAGACTTAGTAGCTGTAAGGAAACTGTACAAGGATGTCTTGACAGCTGCAGAAGAAAATATCAGAAATTTTATCTCAGTGAACAATTCTAGATAAGTCTAATACATAGCTCAAGTTTAAAGACTGAAATATGTATGATACATACATATCTTAAATTGTATATGTCTGTATCTGGTATTCATTTTTCCCCTAAATCCTTGTATGGCTTTATAGAGACATTATGAATTAGGTTATCAAGGTGTTCAGCCAACTTTCTCACAGTGTTCCGTTTATGTAGCTATTGGATGGATATATGATCACTGTACTTTCTTCCTAATGTCACATGATAACTCAGACTAGGTTATAGTTTTTATGCTGGCATGAAATTCAGCTATTATAAATCTGAGCTATTCACTCAGTAACCTTAATGCTTAGGCAAAGATGCTGACTGATCACTTGTGTAATGATCTACTGCATTCATTCATCATGATCCATTTGTTATACTTCTAAAATCAAAGTCTTAAAAAATTCACAAATTATTTGTCATTAGTTGATGGGAAATTTCTGTTGTATGCTTTTCTGTGACCCAAGATTGTATAAAATGAAGGTTGGGGTGTTATTAAAAATAAATCAAACATCTAACCCATAAACTATTTTTTCCTCAATATCTTAATATAATATGAATAATACATTAAAACTTCTGCAAATTATGTTAACAGTTCTTTTCACAACATGGAAAGTGCTGGGGAGTTAGTTTGAAAAGTCCTGAATTTGTGTTTTGGCTCTGTAAACATTATCTTTAGATATTAAAGTGTTGATTAATTCATTCATGTGAAACAGTTCACATGCATTAACTCATTTGACAAATGTCCATAGAGTTTGTAAACGTGTATCACATACTGGGATATATTACCAGTATACAAGAACTTAAAAACATGTAAAAAAGAGAGAACACACAAAGAACTTAGAAAACTAAACACCAAGGAAACCAATGGCCCAATTAAAAAATGGGCCCTGGAACTTAAAAGAAATTTTACCAAGGATGAAATTAAAATGTCTAACAAATATCTTCAAAAATGCTCCACTTCTTTAGCCATCAGGGAAATGCAAATCAAAACTTCCCTGAGATATCCTCTCACCTTGGTCAGGATGGCAAAAATCCACAATACAAACAACAACAAATGCTGGAGAGGATGTGGAGAGAGGGGAACTCTCCTACATTGCTGGTGGGAATGCAGGGTCATACAGCCACTCTGGCGAGCCGTCTGGTGATTCTTAAAGAAATTAAAGATTGAAATGCCATATGACCCTGCTATTCCACTTTTGGGAATAACCCCCCATACAGCAGAGGTTCACCTCGATAGCACAAGCATGACCATGTTCATAGCAGCACTGTTTACAATAGCAAAGTCATGCAATTAACCCAAATGCCCAACAGTTGATGAGTGGATAAGGAAAAGGTGATACATCTATACAATGGAGTACTACTCAGCCATCAAAAATGATGAATTACTGGAATTTGCCGGGAAATGGATGCCATTAGAAACAATTATATTAAGTGAAGTATCCCAAACCCAGAAAATTAAGTGCCATATGTAGTCCCTAATAGGTGGCTCCTAGTACCAAATCCACCCAGCCCACCTTGAGACACTCATAGGTAAATCTATGTATTACCTACAGTAATTGCAAGGATTATGAGCAGGAGAGATGGGGTTGGAGGGCCACACCAGAAACAAGGAGAGAAGTGACCATGTTACAGTAGAGAAAATAGGCCTCCATCAAGGACTGCAAGGGATGACATACAGTGCCCAGCAGGATGGAGTGAAGGGCATTGCAGAAGCAGCAAAACTGCAAAAGAAAATCAACAAACTGACTGTTGAGGTTGATATTGTCTCTTAATTAAAGAGCATTAAGTATTTAAAATAATAAAAATAGCAATTCTCTCAAACATCAACTGTATACAGATTTAACCAATTCACTTATCTTTTTCAGTATCAACTAAATAGCAGTGTCAACTTATCCAAGTTTCTTTCTCTGACTGGAATGTTGAATAAGAGAGTTTTATCTTTATTAATGACCTAAGGAGCAAAGTATATTTTGGTTAACTTTCATTAAACTACTGGATTTCAATATGTAGAGAACTGATTTCCTTATATCAATGACAGTCTAACTAAGGCTAAAAGAATGGAGCACCCAAATCAAGACTGTCTTTTGAATATTCAATATCAGGCAATGTTTGTTAGTGAACTGTGCTATTGCTGGTAAAGATGGATCAAGAACAGAAAAGATGGAAGCATTTACACGTAATACCAGTGAATACTGACTTTCAGCCTATGCTATAACAAAACCAATAATAGACCATACAACTACTACTATTAATAACAACAACAATAATAATTTTGTATGCTACTAGATGAGGCAGCTTAGGAATTGCTGCTATCCTTTGGAATTTCACAGTATATTGAGAAATGGCTACAATAAAGTATATAACCAAGAGAAAGGCATATTATGAGATTTTATATAAGTACTTCAGTATTAGAATGTTGAATCCTCCCTTACTGAAAGAGGTTGAAGGTATTTTAAGCTGTTTACTAAACACTGATGGTCTGAAAAAAAATCTTGCAGATCCACCCCATTCGATGGGGAGGATGTATTTAGATAGACTGTTTTCAGTTGGAGTGTGCAAAGTCTGAACGGATGGTAAGGCTGTGTGGGTTATTGCACATCTACTTTCAGACAATGTCGCCTAGTTTTTAGGCTAGTTTGGAAAGATAAATTGACACTAACTATATTTCTAATAATCTACTTATGAAGATATGTAAGTAAATCCAGCAAACAATGTTTTATCATGAATATTGACTAATTTTGTTTTGTTTGCTTTCAAGACAGGTACTTGCTACATAGGCCAACCCAACCTTGAACTCGTGATCCTTTTTTGAGTCAGTTTCTTTAGTGCTAGGATTGTAGATAGGTGCCTATTTAGGGTTTAAACTTTATTTTTGCACTGTTATATATCTATCATGATATTGAAAAAACTTATGGAAAGAAATAACACAAAAGAGACTATAATATTGACTTCTTTCTGTAATTTTGTGTTAGCTATTATAATGGTTCGCAAACTTAGTTTTTCTCTTATCTTGCTGAAATTTGCTGAAGTAACAGAAAGATGAAGACATAATATGTGCAACATGAACTAATATTATTTTTTGAAAATATAAAGGTATTGGCATCCAGTGGCCTACACAGTATTTGATTATTGTAAGGTATCATGTATGTTTCTTAATGTCCATTGTTGTACCCTGCTCTGTATTCTTTGTCTTTCCAACTGTTTGATTTCATCACTGTCTCTCTGCCTTCCCTTGCTCTTCTTATTCTTATAACTCTATCTATTCATACTTGGTTTTGCTTATGCTTCAAAATCCTGGAATTCTGGTGACCTTACTGGGCTTTATTCATTTCCACTTAAGTAAAGTTTCACGGTTGCTTTTTCTGTTGCTGTGAGACAACACTGAAGGGTTCCAGAGGGGAGATAGCATCCATTATGATGAGAAAGGCATGGCTGGCTGGCAGAAGCTGGAAGTGGCTAAGGTCCTCTTCATCACGGAGGCTGACAGAGCTCAAGCAGCATACTGCAAACTATCAGAAACAAGGTGTGGCTAACCAACCTCAAGGCCCACCCCCTGGACATACCTTCCTCTAACAAGGCTCCACCTCCTATAGTTGCCACAACCTTCCTGAACATCAACTAAAGATTCATATATGAGCTTATGGGGGACAATTCATATTCAAGCCATCACCTAATAATTATCAAATATGAAGAATGTACAGTGAGGATAGAAGCCAAGGTTTTCATCACCAAGATGAAAAAATCCTGATACAATCTAGTCTTCCATCCATGAAAAACAAACATTTGTCATTCACATCAGGCAAATTTTCTTAAATTCCAAATTGTAAACAGGTTTTATTTTATTTCTTCTCTACCAAATTTAGTTTTCCTATGAGAATGAAGTTGGGGTAACAGAAGAAACAGGCTTTATATAACTATATATGCTAATCCATTAAAACTATAGATGGGCATTTTCTTTTATGTTTAAGGCCTTGAATTTGATCACTAGCATCGCAAAAACAAAAATAAGAGTGAAACTCCAAATAGGAATCAAGTTTCTTAGTGTAGTTACATCACAAATATAGCATAACACTTTAGATTTTGTAGTACTCATTTTGAAGATTGAAAATTTATTTTCAGTTTCATACGTGTATGGGTATATAGGTACATGCAAATGACTTCTGTAGAATTTTATTTACTGTCTTTTAAATATATATTATTGATTATGAGAGAAGGAAGAAGAGTAGGGAAGAGGAGGAGGAGGAGGAAGAGTAGAAGGAAGAGGAAAGAGAGAGAGAGGGAGAGAGAGAAAGAGAGAGAGACCATGGCACAAAAGTGGATGTCAGAGGTAAGCTTTGAGAATTTGCCTCTCTACTTTTATCACGTAAACTTTTTTTTTTTTTGATTGTCAGAAGCAGATCTCAGTTTATTGGGGGGAGAAAAGGAACTTTTATAGACAAAGGCCACCAAGGCGTGAAACGGGCATCCAATTGTGTCACAGATCAACACATCCTACAGGTGCTAATGGTCAAGTTCAATCTCACTCAGCACAGGAGGCAGGTAGATACCTGAAAGCCAATTAGGGCTCTCTGTGAAGTGATCAGATTACACCCAAGACCCTTCCCCTCAGTGCCATCTTTAGTCCCATGTGCTCGGGATGCCCTGGGGCAAATTCTGGGCAGGCCCACCATCTCCCCCTTTTGTTTTTGTATGAGATGGTCCAGGAGGCTACCTGCGACCGAGCAGACCAAATGGTCTTGAGTGACTGTGCCTGTCTTAGGCGTGAAAAAACCTCCCACCATGGTCTGACCCGTCATAGGATCTTGTAGTCTCCAAGTATAATACTACAAGTCCTGTCTTAGGTTGATCCACGGCTGGGCTTCCACTTGCCCATCTCTGACTACCAGTCCTCTGTATGAGGTTGGCTTTACCAACCTTGGGGGTTTGAGCTGTACTTAAAGGTCTGTATTGCACATTGGACGTGTACTGCACTTGACAAGTTAGCTAGACCAGAGAGATTTTTTCATTGGGCAGGAGTCATGCATATGGCAAAGAAGACAGGCTGGTATCAGCACCAGGCATGGTAGCAGGTGACTGTTCGGGGGCCATAGGCGCCTGTAGTGTGGTCTCAAATGGTACGCTGTTGATAGATATGCTGAGAAAACACTTAAGCAATATAGTTATTAAGAGAACAATATTTCCAGATGTTAGGTCAGACCCAGATTGACTCCATCCAGGCAAGGTATCAATCAGGCCTATAAGGATCACAATTAACATCTTCCTTGAGCACACCATGGGTAGAATTTAAGATTCCTTGTTGGAATCCAAATCGGGGAAGACTCCCCAATTGCGAAGACACATCCAAATCCTCTTCCCATAGTCATCACGTAAACTTGTAGGGATCAAACTCAGGTCAGCAGGTTTACAAAGAGGCACCTTACCTGATGAGCTATCTTGCTGGTACCACTCAATTTTGCAGAATTTTAAAATCTTTGCTTTTTTAGTCATAATGAAATACGTAGAATTGCTTGCTTAATATGATGCCTGCTGAATAATTTTTCTTCATTCCTCATCTTAGGAGAAGGCTGGAACTCAAAGGAGAAGACATATCAGAAAATAAAATTAAAGTAAATGAAAGATGGCTTTTCACATCATAAGTATTTGGGGAAAGTGAGAGGATCATAGTAATGGGTATTAAAAAACTTGGGCTCAAGGTGCTCCTCCTGCTAAGTAAAGTTATACAGATTGCTTGCTGTTTCTTATCTTACTAATCCCCATCAATAGTAATTGAATTATAAATTCTATACATATAGCTTTTTTAGTATCGGCTCATAGTAGTATGTAACAATGGGCTGCCTCAGGAATTTTTCAAAAGAATTCATTTTCTAAAGACTTGCTATTATTAATTATCACTGTTAATTTATGTGATAATATTTGTTTTGGGTTTATATATTTGCTTTGGCTACTCAGTAGTTGGGTGAATAGAGTCAAATCCTTCTAATATGTCTTAGGAAGGTCCAAAGATCTTCAATATTTCTGAAAATTCAAGAGAACATTTTCATGGTTACCTTCACTCCCTGGTTCTTGTTTCTATCTTTACAAACTTCAGTCTTCATTTCTCCAACCCCTATGCAGTATTTTATGTTTTATTTGATATAAATCCAAAACACAGCCACAGACACACATATTTACTCACAAAATAAATTTATATGTGAAATAACCTTATTAATATTTGTAAAGCAAAGAATTTTTCACCAATTCATATAAGCATATGAATCACCAAGCATATAAGCCTTAAAAATGTTTGACATCATTGCGCTATTCCACAAAGTTGTTTAGTCATCCCATACCAAGTGAAATCATTGTCTTTCATGCATGATCTACATTAATGAGTCTGTTGGTCACCCTGACTTCTTTATTCTTCTATTTCTTTCTGCTTCAATCATAGGTTTAAAAGAAAATAGTCTCCAGTATCCTATCCAGCAAGTTTGTAGTTTGAAATCTTTAGTAATCTATAACCCAAATGGGGGAAAGAGGGATGGATAGTGTTTGCATTCCTTATCCTCTATACCAACTGTTAGGGTTTTCTCTTATTGACTCTTATTCATTCTGCATCTTGTAGAATGAACAGCTATCTGATTGCTATCTGAGAAAACAAACAGAAGGTGATTGACTTATCTTTCTCCTGCATCTGAAATCTAGGTATACTTTATGTACATTCATGCCATAGTGAATTTCATTAAGTGATACATGTGTTTGGTATCCATCCCAGGAAAAATCATTTTGGGGCTGCAGAAAAAAATGCCCTTGTCATTTGGAAGTTTAACTTTCTTTGCTTGTCTCTAAACTCATTATTCTTTTCTGTTCTTATTCCTTTTTAATTTCTCCAGGCCTGTATTAATACCTCTTTCAAGAGGTATTAAACAAGAACCAGGGGGTGAAGGTAACCATGAAAATGTTCTCTATACCTCTATATTTTTTAGCCTATGAAGTGAGATATGGGCGTGTGAACAACTTTCTCACAATTTTTTCTCACTAATACTTTCTGGTCATAAATATTGATCATTTCAATATCTCAAGAGAATTTCCAATGATCTGGTGTCTGAATGTATGGATCACAACATATTGAATAATTTTCTCTCATACTTCACCTCAGCTTTATTTACTTATGGCCTAAAAGATTCTAAAGGGAAGAGTTCAAGGCTGGAAAGCAGAAAGCTTATTTGTAGCAATGCTCCTAAAAATTGTGTGATAAAGGTGAGTTCTCAAGCACTTTGCCTTAGTTTTCTCAGCCATAAATGGGATTTAAAACACTTGTCATTCTTCTTTACATCATGTAACTTCTTGAAATAATAAGAAGAAAATATCCTGAGAGATTTTCAGAAAATACCAAGTTTAGATGCAGATTAAAACACCAAACATTCATTGGATTCTTTGGGAAATCCTTGATATTTTCCATCTCCTTTCTCCATCTCTGTTTCCCTATAACTACATCATTTCACAACAACCTGATATTCAAAAATAAATTAGCAGGACATTTATTTGTTGTGCTTTTCTTAGAAGTAGAGTAATATGCAATTGTGTGTGTGTATTGGTGGTAGGAAGACTTGTGTGGAAAAATTAAAGTAGGAAAAGGATATTAATATCAAAGTTCTAATTTGGTCACTTTGCAGAATTCAGTTAATGGATTAAACCTGTGGCTGCTTTATGTAGCTTTGTCAGAAAGTGATGTGTCAGATTTTTACATCTGAGATACTTGCTCTTTTAAGCTGACTGGAAGCATCAATCATAGGTAGAAATTTTCCTGCTGATAGTTCTTTTTTTCTCCCGTTATCAGAGAAGAGGAATTTATATGTGATTTTTTAACAGAAATAGGGGTAGAAGAAAGCCAGTTCATTTCAAAGAACTTTAAAGTGCCTGAATTTCTATTTAACTTTGGAAACAAACTTAAATTGATTCTATTAACAATCATGACTGCACAGGCCCCTGTTATCACACCTTACACCTTGACTTGTTGATCTAACATGAAGCCTTCCAGAATTTGATGTTATGGCAATTTGGGGGCTCAATTCTGCAGTTTCTGGGAGAAGGGACAGAGTTAACATTCAACACACTTACAAGGTGTTTAACACTATTCTAATACGGACTCTCCATTCTCAGTTTATCTCTTATATAGTCCTCATGGTAACCATTTGAGGGAGGTGTTACATTTCCCACTTCACAAATGAGATTACTGAAGCTCAGAAATTAAGTGACTTGTCCAAGGTTATTCAGCTAATAAATGACAGATTCTGGTATCATGCTCAAATCTTATGTTTATATAGCCTGAAGTTTTTGGCATAATCTGTTTATAGTCAGGACTGCCTTTTTGAAAATCATATAGTGAAGCCAACTTTAATTTATGTCTAAATTTAGAAGTCATGTTTTAAATTAAAACGCATATATGCAATACACACACATAGTTGAAGGGGGCAGAATATTAGCATGGTGTAATTAAAAATATTTTAAACTAAAATCCAAAAGACTTTGGTGGCTATTATCTCAATAACTAGCTCTGTGGCCTCCTGCACCACTTGAGAACTCAGACTTCTCATGTGGAAAATGAAGATGTTTAATTCAATGATCTTCACACTTTTTTCGGCATGAAAATATTCTTTGTTTCTGAGTGGGATATGGTCAAGATATAGTTTTCTCTTTTGAAAGTCATTACTAATGAAATGAACACGAAGCAAAAAGTCAAGGAGTGGGAACTAAACCAGTTGTTACACATTATGCTATGCCATTCTTTCCATATAGCTTCTCACTCAGTTCCAAGACTAAAGCTGTTAAGGTGCTAATAAGCCCATTTTACTGAAGGGAAGTGACTCAGAGAGGTGAAGAAATTCACTAAGACAATATTCAAGGAGTTCTGCGAAGGAAAATATTTTAGTTATTCTACAAAATTCATGAAATACTTCAAGAGCCTTGATTTATTTATATTAGACCCATTTAATCACAGAGTTAGGAAAATATGGAGCTACAGCACACATAAAATGTCTTTATTTGTAGTTTCTACACATATAGAGTGTATCCATATTACAATACAAGAAAGAACAAACTTTTTAGCTGGAATTATCCAGTATCTATGAGTGCCCAGACCTTCATTTTCCATATAGTGAGTTAAATTTATCATTTTGAATATCTGTTCAAAATATACATCATAATTATACCATATCAAGATAGTATGAAGGAGAAAAATTGTTTTATTTTACCACTTAAGCATGCATTCCTGTTGAAAAAAATCAGGGGGAGAATAAAGCCAAATAGTGTTTGAGGAGAGAGACAGAAAACAAGGATCAACCTTGCAGGACACAGGTCAAACAAAGGATTTTTTTCCTTGAGGAAAACAAAAATGGTCTAAGAGCTATATGAACTGAACTGTACTCTCAAACCTCACTTGAACTGAAGTAAGGAGAATGGAGTGTTGTAAGAGTCAGAAAGAGCAGATGAAATAGTTTCAGCAGTATGATGGTAAACCAAGTAAGAGGAAAAGTTGTATATGCTTGGATGGCATGAGGAAGATTGAGTGAGGTGGACTGGATTGATAAATGAATAGGAGATGAAATGGACAGGATTCTGATAAAGATAGTAATGGAGGAAAGAAGTGATGAATAACTCCTTAAGCTTGTTTGCATATAATTGGATGATAGAGCTAGAGATATCTGAGGTTTCAGGGATTAGCGATAGTCAGAGTTAAATGTTGCAGTAAGAATATTGCAGAATAGAGTTTTTTTTTTGTTTTTTTTTGTTTTTTTTTTTGCTGAGATGTATTTTAAAGAATGCACCCTGAAAGATTCTCCTCTTAAGGCCGGGATCCTCCTTAAAACACAAAGCTCCCACAAAGAGAATAAGTCTAAAAGCCATAATGAAGTACATTTGAGAGAAGACATCTTTTGATAACTTATTGTTATTCTCTATTTCATTGAGCATTTGTATTTTCTCTTTAATAGCATTGTCACAAAATGTGAAATTTCATTTATTGTGAAGAGTAACAGCTAGCAGTTTAAGGAATGAGAAATACAGGTGCCATTGACTTGATTGAGAACACTGCTTTGATCAAAATAGTTATTGCCAATGAGAAAGTTAGGTATTTCGGTATACTACATGTTAAATTGAGGAGATTCACTCTGAAGCCTCTGAAGGCCACCAAAATGTGTCTCTTTCAATATGTCTTTCTTATCTTGGTGATGGTTTCTGGAATACTACCTAACATTATTTTTTTGCAATGAATCTGGAATGACATGAGTACCTGTGTAATATCCCAAGTGAAAAATGTAGTACATACCATTTCATATGCTGCAAAATTACTGGCTAAAGGGCATTCACTTATTTCTGGAACTATCTTGCCTTAACTTTCAGCAGTTTCCATTTGAAATTGAGATTTCAAGCAGCTGACATTAACTAGTTATTGGAAAAATATGTAAACCCATTTCAATTTTTTGACTGCATCATTGATACAGTGACTATTGGCTGAGCACTAGCATTCGTATGCTGTTATGGTTTGAATGTTAAATGTTATACTAGGTTCATGTGCTGAAAAGTTGTCCCTCTTTGGTGGCTCTGTTTTGGGAGATTATAAACCCTTTAGAAAGTGGGGTTAGCCTGGAAGAGGTGTGCTTCTGGCCCTTGAGGGCTGTAATCAGAACTTGCTTCATATCTGAGCTCTTCACATTCTGTTAGGAAACTGGTTATCAGCTTCTTCTGATCCTATTGCCATGCCTTCCCTATCGTGATATGCCATGTTCCCTTAACCAAGAGCCAGAAAAAAACCTCCTACACAAGGTTGCTTTAGCCCAGTACTTGGTCACAGTGAAAGGCAGCTAATACACTAGGTTCTATGCTTTGTGCCTTTCAAGCATTACCCCATTTCTCCCCCATTGTGATTTCTCAGATGTATTGTTTCAGGCCTGAGGCACATGAAGTGAAACAGCAATGATTAGAATTTTTTTTTTTTTTTTTTACATTTTGTTGTATCAGAAACATTCATTCAAGAGAGAAACAATGAAGATGATGTTGGGAAGCAAGGAAAGCAGGATGTTTCTTCAGTTATGTCAGAATATGATTTTTCATACATCTGTGTGGTGGCTCCAAGCATCATGGCTCATTATTATTGAGATCACAACCTTCATTCCGTTACCCTGTATAAATCAGAAGAGCATTCCCATAAGTGACTCAGTTCCAAAGAACCGAGTCTGGGCTTCTCTGTTAAAAGGTGATCCAGTCACGTGAACCCAGAGGAAACTGTAAAGTGTAAAAATATCCTCCAAACAATTAGCCTATGGGGGACACAATAATATGTCTGTGATTTCCTCTGTGTTGGACACTTCTTCCTTTTCTGGGCTCCCTAGAGCTGGGAGACGCTAGTGTCATTTCACAGCTGCATCCCTCTGGCCTCTGAGGCACAGCTGGACACTGAGCATTAGAGGGCTTCCACTCTTGTGTGTGGAATTTTCAAACAGCAATTGCACATAAATCCTGGAAAATTCATAAGAACAAAAAAAATACTAGGTAGAAAAGGCAGGAGAGAGCTAGTGAGCCTTTGGGGAGACTAGCTTTGCGCCTGTCTACTTTCCCGTCTGGAGGATTTGAGATCCCATACTGAGCTATTTTGAATTTCTTATTTGTCTCTGCATATATTTGGGAATTAAGCTTTGTGTATTTCTCAAAATATAAGGACTACTTCAGTTTGGAAAAATCTGGGGAATGACCCATAAATCTGCATTATAAGTCAAATCTCCCAACTAAGTGAGGTCCACGCTAAAGTTTGAGAATTGTTTATCTGCTGTGCATCTCCTGTGAGAAAAACAGCTATACCTTGAGAATACAAGGAGTTTAACTTAGGAAGAAAAAAATCTCCTCCTTGGATGAGTAGTCACTGGGGCTGTAAATTCCCAGAGATGTGTGTCCTGAGGGCTGACCTCCTTCACAGTTTCAGGTAGGATGAAACTATTTGTGGAAAGAAAAGAAGGCTTTGACTGTTTTGCTGCTCTAGCTGCTAATAGCACTGAAGCATATTCTGCCTTCTGGAAGTAAGAATTTGCAAGAACATCAGAAAATGGAAGGTGGCGATGAAGGTTCTTCATAAAATAGCTCCGGCTCTTAAGCACTGGGAGGTCGTTCACTCAGGCAGACACGTTAGTTTTTTTTTTTTTTCCTCCTTGGAAAATTTAGATCTCACCGTTGTGCCTGCCAGCTCCTCTCCAGTGCCACCATGGGCTGCCTTAAAAGGAAATTGCTTATGTAAAAGACAAGTGTGGGAAGGCAGGCATCCGTTCAACAGACCAAGGAGCTCAGCAGTTCCAACTAGCGCTTCTTTCCCGGAGCAAGCTCCCCAGAGATGCACTTCTAGCAAGATGTCTGGTGCTTCGCAATGCTTCCCCAACCCTTTCTGATGTGGTGATTTCCTCCTGATAGCTTAATTGTATTAGATCATAGACACACTGTCTGTAAACGTGAAGACACTTAAAAGGGAAGAGAAACTTTCAAAGCAGCTGTTCAATGTATGCTTCTTTTTTCTTTTTTAAGAACCAATGGAAAGGAGATGGGAGGGGGGCAAAATCTAAACCTTACAAAATAAAAGTCACTTAGGCAGTCTAATTTCCCCCTTTATATATAGAAGTAAAATATTAATGAATTCTACTATCATGGCACTACATGCACCATGTATTCTGGATACAAAAAAAAAAAACTCTTATGTGAACAGAAGTCATGGAAAAGTGTACTGATGCCTTACAGTCCTTCACACAAAATCCTTTCAGTCTGCATAGCAAGGTACTGTCTTTCACTGTAGCAAAGTTGCTTCACAGGGAGGGGAACCAGTGATCTTTACTTGCTGGGATGTAATTCATAACAAGATGCCTGGAGCAGGGAGCTGGCTGCTGTAAGGAAGATTCTGTGGAAGCCCCAACAAGAGGAAAAGCATTGAGAGGGGTTAATAACTCAGGACCCAATCAACAGTAGCGCTCTGTCGTGGAAATCAGAAAACCAACTGGTAGACTGGAGAGTAGACAGATCTCTTCATGAGACAGAGGGACAACCTCAGGTACACTCAGGCACAAGACAGCTTACCATGCCACACAATGTGTTTACCACCTGGAATCTGATCTCTTTCCTTATCTATAATGCTGTGTGCACCATGAACTGAAAACACGAGAATGGATGCTTTCATTTGCTTCCACATCTCAGACATGCCAACGTATTTCTGATAAAAATATGTACTGAAGGGATATTTACCTCTGGGTAAGCTGAAGATAAACAGAGCAGGAAAGAATGAGGGGAATTGATTTAGGTAATGTCAAACTATAACTCATCAATTGGCAAAAGTTTCCTATAAAGGGATCTTGAAGGGTGTAAGTGAAAGATAAGTCATAGGCAATGGTAGGAAGAGTTCAGGGAGCAGAAACAACCCAGAATACTCACCCATGTCCTTTAGTCAGGAAAAAGTCTCTCCCTTTAGGTAGAATGAAAAAGAGACTTCTGTGGAAAGGTATGTCAGAGGATCTCTGCTCATGGAAAAACAAGAAGAATGGGAAACCCATACTGCACTGCACTTCCCATAGTGTTAGGCACGAAGGATGGAAATTCTGTGTCTGTTTTCTTCTGTCAGTTCTTAAATCATCAGTCGTCAGACACATGCATTTCAGTCAGATCTTGGCCGAATGTTACTACTTCATTTGCAACCCCAAGAAACTCACATGTGATTCTTTAATTTAAGATATGGGCAGGCAAACAATTTATCCAATGAGCAATGAAGACCCATAAGCCCCATGAAAAAGAATGAACTCCCACATGGTTGTTAATTTCTGCATTCTTCTTTGTGTATGCGTGTGAGTGGTAGGTAGGGATTTGTAAAAGACTCACAAGTTTCTAACCTAAGAAGTTTGAAATAGGAAGTTAGAAAAAGTGCATGCAAGAAGTAGCACTTTAAATGGAAAAAAATTGTGCCATTCCCCACCAAAGCATCAGTAGAGTGGTATAGAGGTTTTTCATTCCTGGCCCAGCCAGGAATTAATTTTTTTTTTTCAAATCTGCACAATAGCCCCTAGATACATGCAGGTATTTAAATTAGAAGAAACTAAAATTAGACTAAAGACTCAGTTTCTCAGCCCACTAGTCACTATTCAAGAGAGAGAGAGAAAAAGAGAGAGAGGAGAGAGAAAAAGGACAAACAGTTGTGATATGGCATTGGATAGTTAGCTTCAAAGTAGAAAATAGAAAAAATATATGAAGACAAAGGACACATGAGTGGCTACCATGTAAAAAAAAAAGATGATCTGAAGCCTTTTTTGAATTATTGCTTATCATTGCCTAATCCCATTTCTTCCTCACAGTCATGGTAGGGAGGAACAAATTGAAGAAGAGAACACAAAAATGCATTCATAGTCTTATTTCTAAGACAACAGAAATGTTATTGATAATAAGAACAGTTTAATTTAAAGACTGGTTATTTATGATATTAATAAAAGTTTCACATTTGCAATTCATATTAGCATCATTTGGCTTATAGGCTTTGTAGTTTCATAACTGTAAAATGTGTCATTGGTTCCATTAGAGAATGTCTACTGCAGGATTCATTTAATTTATGAAACACACGGCTCTTGAGTACTTATCAAGAGGCATTTCTCTAGGCTGTAAAGAAACAGATGCCAAAACAAGGTATTTGCTCATTACCAAAAATAAACAGCAAAATACTTTACCATTAAGGAGTATGCAGAAGGAAGTAGAGAGAAAAGATGGTAAAATCGAACAGAATGTACCACAACCTACTTTTTGGCTGCTGGCACTGTTTTGTGTAGTTAATCAGTCTAACTACCTTGAGAAGGAGCAATGATTTCTTCTCTGGGTGTCAAATGAAATTAAAGCTCTATCTACTCAAAATGGAAGGGTATTCTTCAAAGGAAAAAATGGTAGTGTTCCTTGACTATGTTTTGAACTTATTTAATTCAATTACTAAGCTGCAAAGCAAAACACAATAAATAGTTATTCTCATCTTGTAATCATGTAAATATTAATAAACGAAACAGGCAAATAAACAGATGTGATGTCAGGGTGGGATACAATGCATCTGCAGGCCAAGGAACTTTCTGTGTCCCCAAGGGCAGCATGTCTACTCTCTACCCTCCTCTAGAGGGAGGACTACAGATTCTATTTCCAAAACAGATATTCTCACAAATCTAAGATTTGTGTGGCAAGATTGCATTAGCAGAACTCCTGGGTAGTAACGGACAGCACCCTGCATTGATTATGTTCATGGAAGACCCTGTCCATCACTGTGTGTGACTGCCAGGACAACTATTGTCCTCGTCATCCAGGGGGAGGCTGCTGCAGCTGCCCACCCCCCCAGGCCACCCGTGGATTGGGTGAATCCCAATGCTTTGGAGAACACTGGTGCAAAAAAGGTATATCAGAGAAACTTGCATTAAGGATGCCAGGGTGGTTTATGTTTCTGAAGTGTGTGCTGTTATATGCATGCTGGCTTTAGTGTCTCCAAAAGCAGAGTCCCCAAGGGCCAAAGGATTCTACTTCGTGTTCATGCGGTCTCTATTGTCTGCTACTTAGTTTGTGCTTTGAACACAACCTGTTTTCCAACCGTTCAAAGAAGTCTGCATATTCATTCAGCAAACCTTATTGCTGAGTATGTATTAGTATTGCACTCAGAGTTCAAGGGTTTTGAAGTCACCCCATGGTGGCTAAATTGGTTGTTTTCCTTTGAATGCTCATAATCTGCTTATGGAGAGAAAAGCAATACTTGAGTGGATAGCTACAGGACATCTAAAGGCAGCCTATAGACAGAAGACAGCTGCAATGAGAACTGAAAATTCAGTTGCACAGGGAAATTAAGGCAGGAATTAATTTGTGAAACTTAAACGAAGACTTAATGAAAACAAAGCACTTGAATTAATGAGGTTATTCCCTGTGTGAGGCATATCATCAGTGAAGGCATAACTTCTGGAAAGAGCTAAGCACATGCGGCATGTAGAATGTATATCAACTTGGCCAAGTCAGGCTGCTCTGTGAGTTGGGAGAAACAGGGTCAGACAGGCAACTGGGACTATTTCATACAGCAGTCTTGGAGCTCGACAAGAAGTAGATAGTTTTGCTCTAGCAGTTAACAGGGACAGAGATTTAATTGTAAACTTCAGACTCATTCAAAAAAACATGAGGACAGGAAAGTATATATTTTTTAAACCTTCACAATGACTAGTTGGCTAATAACATACTGTTTTGAAAATAAAACATAATACATTCTTTAATGCTTGTGACCACTATGGTACCAGTTACCAGAGTCTTAATGCTGCTACCCTAAGATGGGAGTCCTGATGGACTAGGCCGAGTCACCTGTCCTATTTTACTAGTTAAAGAGCTGAGCGTGACAAAGGGCAGAGAAAGGAGAATAGTGTGGCCATGTTTTGAAGAACAGATGACAGATTCAGTGACCCTCAATTTTCTTTGGGGCACTGGAATGAGCTGTAGTTTTGAACAGAAGAAGGATTGAGGTCGACCACTAGAGTAATGCAGAGTTACACACTCTTGACCAAGTGTCCAAGTGTCCTCGGATGGATCCTTTCTCGGTTCCAGGAAGATGGTTTGAAGAAGTCTCCAAGAGGGTCAGGCTGTTCTCTGGAGGTGTAACCAGCAGGGGGTGATCTTAGCATATGTGATCTGTCCCTAAGGATCAGCTATTTCTGGACCCCAAGGAAGCTGCAAGCAGTGTCAGGACAGTTCAGCACACCTTCTAGGGACAAGGTCAATGTCAACAGAAAGTGCCTAAGTTTCCCTGGTCTGCAGATTCAGCAGAGGTGGGCTATGTGAGAGGTTACAGAGCACCAGATCACCAGTGGGTTTTACATGGATGTACCTTGAGTGACATAAGTGTGCGGAGTTAAGCAGGAGTCTGAGCCACAGTTTCAAGACAAAGCATACAGCAGCCAAAGGAAGGCAGGGCTGTCGACTCGACTGTCCTCCTGATTTTAGGTACCTCATGGGTCCAAAGGAGGAGCAGTGCTTTAGAGCCACAGCAATTTCTAAGTACCTAGTCCACATCCAGAAACCTATAGTAAGGCATATTCAATTGCCAATTTCACACCTGGAATAAATTAGTCCTCTCCCTTCTCCATCTAATCCTTACTGATTGTGCTCAATTACAACCTTCTTTATTGAGACAGATCTTTGACTTTGAGGAGCTGGAAAGCTTTAGTTCACAAGCAAAGCACTCAACATTTAAAATTAACCGTCTTTGTCTTGAAACTTCTGCTTTGATGATCCTCTGTTTCCTCTACTGTGTTTACTTTCTGCCCTCTCCTCAGAGACAAAACCAGTATTGGAAATAAGCATCACTGTTACCACTGGAACACCACAGTCCAACCATAAAACAAGTCTTGGCTCTAAATTTGAAAACTTGCCATCCTTAAGAGAAGACAATCATATAGACAAATAAAACAGTTAATTCATTAAAAGCTTTGGGCAAAAGTAGAGACAGAGAAATGGTCTAACTGCCTCTGCCTTTTCCATTGCAATTTCATAACACCTGAAAAGCGGCAAGGCCCTGGCACATGGGAAAAGAAGTCGTTCCTGATAATGATTTGCCTTTTCTCATGCCCACATGGGGGACTCCAAATCCAAAGGCCAGTTCATAACCCTTCCGTTTTACAGAGAGGCCCAGCCTTTTGCTATTATGTTTCTAACCTCTTTCAGAATTTTGGGCCACCTGATCTGGAGGATCATGTTGGAAGGGAGACAGGAAACAGGTTGGTCAGCCCCAGGCACACCGTTCTCTTTCTGGCCTATAGGAGTTCAAGTTTGCCATCAAGTTACCATCATATCTGGTAACTATGGTGCTGGATGGCTTGTCTCCTGGGAAAAGCTCTGGCTCAGCCTGAAGTCAGGTTTGTGGTTGCAACCAGCATGTGATACATTCAGTTTCAGGAGTCACCAGGTATAAACAGCATCTGTACTTCACTGCTGTCATTGGCAAAAAGAAATCTATTTCTCCTATGGAAACTTGTGCTAATTTATAAGGACAGCACTTGCCTGTGTTTTCATTTCAAATGTCACATTAATACATGGACACCCCTTTTTGGTATCTTAATGAAGTGGTTGATTCAAAGAAATTATCTCTGTTTCAGAGTCACAGATTCTGCCTTGTTGTTAAGGAATTTTCCAAGCCATTGTCTCTGGATCATGTACAGGGCTCCCTTCGATAGCTGTCTGTGAAAAGGGGCTTTTGTATGTTTCTAGAGCAATTCTTGTTGGCTTTCGATTTCATTTATACAATCTGTGTGTCTATTCTCTCTCTCTCTCTCTCTCTAATTTGTAGAATTCAGTATTCTAAAAAAGACAGCTGTTGGCAGAGGCTTTGAGACTAGTGTGTGCTGTCTGGATGGTGCTGGTGCCGCGGCTGACTCTATCTGAAAGGACCGAAGGGGGAGCAAGGCTAGGATCCTTTTCTCCCTCTGACTGAGGGGTGGGTCATAATGTTCACTGCTGCTGATGCAGAACTCAGCTTAAATGATATAGGACGTGAGGGGGCGGCAGGCCAGTCCAAAACAGTGAAATAAATTACCATATACATCATGTTCTGGTGGGTAAGATAGAAGTGATGTGTATAATGAATCAAAGCTGGAAGCGGCTCTGGCGCACAGTGATAGCGAGGGAGACAGAGTTCCCGGACTCAGCCTCAGCTTCAGAGGGCTCAGTGTGAGGAATATGTGAGTAAGCAGAAACCACTCACTGTAATGTGACAAGAGAGGACATTTGTGAGGGCACAGGGGACTTTTTGTTATTGTAGTGGGGATCTGTTATTTCGCCAGTCCAGCATTCTGATTCTCCTGCGGGAAACTTCTCCCCCTCTGGATGCTGTCTTACATATCCTCTGCCAAGGAACCCCCCCCCTTGCTGAGGCGTGGCTGGCGATGTGACCCCAGCTGGTCCAGGGTCTTCCTGTCTTCCTGAATCTAAATTCCTAGTGAATTGATGCGGGCATAAAAGCAGGGTGCAGCTGATGTGTGTGGCAGCGAGGCTTTGGAATGACTTCCCACGTGTGTCAGGTGCCCAGGGTTGACCTGGCTCCTGTCCTTTGTTTTGGTCTTGATCTCCTGACTCTTGATTATGTACATTGGCGCATCATATGCGCTTAAAGAAAATTTATTTTCTCTTTCAGTTTCTTTTGCTGGCAAGGAGACATTAAGTCGTTGATCTGAGTCCATGGCTGAGCCGGCCGGCATGGTCCTCAGCACCAAGGCGGTTTGCTTCAGGTTTTCTGCACGAGTCCCAGGCGATCAGATTGGGAGAGTGAAAGGGCAGAGCAGAAAGAGAAGTGTTGGGGCTGGCTAGAATTAGAGCATTCTCTTAAGGAAGATCACAGTCCAAGTGCGGATGCCATCTGACCTTTCTGAGGGGACTGGGAGGAAATGTTTGTGAAGTCTTTGGACTTTACCTCATCTAGGGTAGTCATGGTTTTGTTCCAGAAGTGAGTCAAGTCAGATAGTGTCATAGTTAAGCACAGGTGTCAACTTGACTGTTGA
The DNA here is from genome assembly GCA_023101885.1 of Typhlomys cinereus. Lineage (NCBI taxonomy): Eukaryota > Metazoa > Chordata > Mammalia > Rodentia > Platacanthomyidae > Typhlomys > Typhlomys cinereus. The sequence continues at coordinate 4,853,334 of JALPQD010000057.1, read as the reverse complement.
GGGTTGGAGCTCTGGGCACAGTTGTAGAGAATTAGTAGTGGAGTTAAGCCCAAAACGAACCTGAAGGAGATTGTCTAGCTGATGGGGAAGGTCCAGCCTATGGTGGGTAGATTAGGCCCTGAATAAATCACGGAGAGCTGGTTGAGAGAGTTGGCATCCTTCTGTTCACTTGGCCAGACTTGCTGGTCTGGCAAGTAAGGATTGTCCATCTCTCAGCGTTATGCAGTGATGGTGTGGCCAGATCCCTCCGCCCTGGTGTTGGTGCGTGCTCTCCTGTCAAGCTGTACTAAGAACTATAACCAGGAATCATAAGAGAATTAAACCCCTTGTTCCGTTAAGCTGTGTGATGGTCATTTATCAGCAACCATGCAGGTGAACTGCAACAGACAACATTGGTATACAGGCTTGGCACTTCAAAGGAATCCAATTAACTGTTTCTCTCTCTCTCTCTCCTCCCCCCTCTTTGAGCTCTTTCTCAATCTCCCTTCTGGGGTTCTAACGAAGCTAAAAGATTTTTTTGAAGCGATGCACTCCACAGAGATGGTGCTATGCAATATGTTGATGCAGACATGCGCATTTCCTTTTGGAAAACTTCCACGAATATGAAATCTTTTGCTTGTAGCAGGCGAGAGAAAGTTCCTAAGAAACTCATTGGTGTAAAGATGATGAAAGTCCAATATGTTTCACAGAGTTTATGGCCAGACCTGACTGGACAGTGGGTACAGATTACATCTCATTATCATGTCTTCATCTCATTAACTCTTAAACTCCACTTGCTAATGAACAATTAGTCCCCTGCTTGAGTCTTCTCCAGGACTGAGTAAGGGCTCTGCTGTGGCCTGCTTATCTCTTCTCTCATCAGGGACTGTTTGGCTATTGCTTCTCAGTGGACTGTTTCTGCTTGGACTGAGGTGACTGAGGAGAGTGTTGCCCCCCCTCCTGTCCATATTTCACCTAATGTTGAACCTGGGCTTTACATGATCCTTATGCTCAGTGCAATCTCAACCATTAGAATCATCTTCCTCTTTATTTTTGGATCTTCCTTCTTCTCTATGCTCAAGGCTAGTCAGTCTCAACTGAGGATGAGTAAATGGATCCGTAGAGGCGATGCTATCGCTTACTATGCTTGCTCTCTTTCCTACATTGTTCCTTTAACAACCCCATTCTTTTCCAGAAAAGATATAGATTCACTATTTATTATTTACATAGTATCTGCATAAATGTGCATGTATGCGGTGTGTTAATTAATCAGTTGCTTAGGAAAATGGTATCCTCTAACTCCCTATTCTGCATTCCAGAAATATCCTGCAAGTCTCCAAACCTGGTTCAGTTAGAATACTATACACCTTTTAGAGAAATTGAGATCAGAGGATACTTGTCTCAGTGACTAAGCTAGCTTGCTTTAACCTGATACAATTGAAATTCTATATAAATGATCAGAGAGGTATTACAACTCTAATCTTTAAAGAATTCAGGTTAAGTAGTAATGACAGGCTCTTCCATCTTCTATAGAGTGACTCACTAACATTAATACATAAGTATCTGTATGTACTGAGATGAGAACTTGAAAAAAGGTCACCCATCATGTTACTGCAAAAGACATGAAAAAGACACCTTCTTTTCACTAAAAATGTGAAAGAATCATAGCTGCCATGATTGCCTTGGTGCAGCATAAATATATTCAAATAACGGCTTGAAGAGTAAAACAGTGTTTGCTACGATTTTGAGATAAATCGTGAATGGCAGACTTTGGCATTTCACCTTTTTCTTTGGTTTATGTTCACATACCTCACAAGCATCTGCTCTTTACTAAATCTCAGGCAGCTACACTGAAATAGTGTGCAAATGTTGTCAATTCATGACAGTGTTTCAATGAAGTCATAGATCCTGGCTGGGAGCTGGGAGGATGCTTTTTTTTAAATTTATTCTGAGATTAGAAAAGGAAGTTTTGGTAAAGAAAGCTGATCATGGCATTCAACCGTTCTCATGCTCACTTCCTTTTGCTATTCATTTAGCCTGGCTCTGAAAACACTAAATTATTTTTAAAATCTACTGCAATCTACTCATTCATTTACAAGTTCTTGCATTTCCTCCAGTGTCTTCCTTTTTTATTATGGTATAGATATTTTTCAACATGAGGAGCACAAATTAACCTACAATTTCTGCCTGTCGTTGATTTGATTCTCCCTGAGGAAGAAAGTGGAAATGTTGAAAAAAGGATAGGGATGGATCTAAATCATGAATCGGCCTGTCACTTGCTGTATCCCTTCCCTTGTGCTTCAGGTTTCATAGATGTAAAATGGAAAAATGTCTAACTCCCTCCAAGTGTTACTGGGGAAATCAAAAGGAAGTCTGGGCCTAACTTCCCCTGTAAAGTAGGAAAATGTGGCATTTTACTTCATTCTCTTCCTGGAGGCGTACTCACTTTTCCAAGCCTCTCATGACCAGTTGGAAATGATTTTTTTTTTACCCCAACTATCAGAAAAGCTATGGCTCATTCAAATCTGCAGCACTTTGCTCCTTCACAGAAGAGCGGCTCTGATAGTCAGGAGATGGGGCGTAAACGCTCCATATCTCTCTAAGCTGAACAGTCAGGATGAGGTTTGGATCTGAGCATTCCTTTTTCTCAAGCACTTGAGCAATTGTCGAATGTATGGAGCTGGCTACGAGATATATGTAATTGCCACGATGCATCTAAGTTATCAGAAATCTGACAGCTGTGTGTGTTTTTGACAGCCGTATGTATGTGTCTGTGTCTGTGTCTACGTCTGTGTCTGTCTGCTTGTAATTGAGGCAGTATTTGTGATTTTCCCACTTGCTCCGAGAGAACATATTCACTTTTCATTTGATAAAAATAAGGTGCTTGGAAACTTTATTCATAAGAATATGCATTGCACCATTATCTAAAATGGGATAATTAAAAAAATTAATGTCTAATAATGGGTAGAATTAGGCAAATTGTTCCCTATTCTATTACAGAATATTACAAGAGTTTTAAAACTATGTATTCATCCAAACACAGTGGTCCTGTATGTACTGGCTATTCCTGGGGCTTGCCAGGGGATTACTTAAGTCCAAGAGCTTAAAAAGTTCAGCTTGAGTTGCATTGTGATGCTTTGTACCTAAACAAACAAATCTCTGAGTTATGTATATGTTGTGGGTGTAATTAGAACTTTGAAAATAAGGAGTTATTCATGGAGATTTTGTCCTTCATCCCCACACATACATTTTTTTCTTTTTAGAAAATTATAACTTGATATACTTTCTCATCTCTTGACAATGTGTAGACATTGACTGTTAACTACATTGTCCTTTTCTCAGGTTTATGACATAGGAAAAAATCTTTTCCAGGCTTGGGAATTATCTAGACATACTCAGTCACTACTAGGCAAGAGTAGGAATCTAATTTTGTTGAGTGTCTTGCTGTGAGTGCAAAAGCTTCTCTTATTATGAAGCCGTATCGAGTGATTTCTCTCTCAGATTGAAACAATAAACCGATACAGGTGATTACACCAAAGACCATGTTACATTTAGACGGAACAGTGTGCCACATAAGGTGCTATCACAGGTTGTCCTGCTGAAGACCTACCTAGAAATTTCCTTGAGGCCAAGGGCATAGCAGACTTTATGCCCTTGGATTTGTCAGAGAGAATCCCTTTCTTTGCAGCTCTTTGTAGTTTGCTTGTGATGGATGCCGCATTCTGACATAGTGCTTATTGAAAATTAAGATAGAGCTGTTATTTTGCTTTCTTCTTCTAACTTTGATTCTCTGAATGACAAAAAGATTTTTGCCTTTGCTTATATTTCCATAACAATATTAAAGTATTAGTCATGTAAATATGTATGTAGAATGCACATTTTAACACATATTAAAAAACTTTAATCCTGAGAAATTGTTTGTATGTAGAATGCACATTTTAACACATGTTGAAAAACTTTAAAAATATGTATGCAAAGAATTGATGAAGGTTTTCTTTGGTTATTTTTAACTCTCTTCAATTTGCTGTTTGATAATTTTCTATAATTGCATGTGGTACTTCTAAAGCTAGAAAATGATTTCCTTGAAAAGAAAATAATTGAGACTTTTACACTGATATCCTAAATGTGGGTGTGATTGTCAAATTAATGAAACAAAATTCGAACCCTAATTTTTCTTATAATATTTCTTATAATTATAGTAATATAATATTTCATGAATGTTTCTTGCAAGTAGTCATGGATTGGGGACGAATTATCTTTAGAATGGAGGAAAAGAAGTCGGTGGTGGACAAAAAGACTTAACTATGGCCCTAATCTGTCTCCTGGTACAGCAACAGAAAAGGCTCTATATACTTCAGAAAAGGAGAATGAATGTAAAAGGTGAAAGGAAGTAGTTGCAAAATATCTTTTAGCTACTAAGTATCCTGGTACTTTATCCCTATATGTTTAATTTCGCTCTCCTAGTGATCACATGTGAATTTCAAATGATAATTAAACACAGGGGCAAATATGATTGTGTTGGTGATAGTGAGTTAGAAGCAGAAAAAGAACATGGGTTGTGGCACAGGAGAAAATGCAGCAGCAATTCTCCACAGGCAGCAAATAATTTGTTTGAGTGCATAATTAATAGATTTGTCAGAAAGTACTTAGATTGTGAAATATTGCGTGTAGTCCTTTCCAGATGGATTAAGATGAATGGGTCCTCCAGTGGCGTATGAAACCTCATTGCTCAGCGGCTAGAGAATTGCTGCATCTAGACTTGTTTGAGTCTCTGCCTCTTTGCTCTTTTCTTTCTCTTTCCCTGGCTGCAGGGAAAAATGAATAGAATGCTTCTAATTCCAATATTGAATGGTGTCCTTTACCTAAAGGGCATCCAAGCAGACAAAATTAAATCAGGTACTCAATGGGGAAACTTTCCACTAAGCAGGAATTTAAAACAGGGAAATGTATTAACATGCTGAAAAATGGTTAAATTAAGCCTGTCTGTGGATCAGAGGTGTGACTTTTCAGCAACCGGCCACAGATGTATCTCATGTGTAATTGCATGCACATTGAGAAGTGACACATGCCTTCTTTATCCTTGGAAATACCCATGTAATACACACTTCGGAGATTCTGATAAAAATTGGCACATTTAAAAGAGCCCAGTGAGAATCTAGACTCTATCACTTTTTAGAATACACTTGTTTTGAAAAACAATTACCTATCAATTATTTCTACTTGAGAATTTTTGTTAAAGATAAGAACTCGGGTCCTTCATGAATGGTGACTCCTTTTTTTGGGGGAGCAGGGGGATGGCCTGTAGCATTAAAATAAAATGAATAAGTTAATTTCATTTCATAAGATCTTATTTTACAGTAAAAAAGCAATATTTTGAGAAAGTGAGTTATGATTTAATTTGGCTATTGGTTTTGATTTGGTTTTGCTTTTTTCACTAGAGAGATGATGTAGAGGAGGCTGATGCAATGTATTCTTGTAACTACTTAGTCCATTTTCCAGTGTAAATAGGTCACAAAACTGGAAGTTAAAGCAACTCTAGATTCAAGAGAAAAGGACTATGGTGGCCTTTAGTGACTTGTTGAATCTCTCTGAGTAATACTAGTAAGCACTGGACAAGCTCTTTCTTCCACCAGCTGAAAACATTAGCTTATCTATCTCAAAGCAGAAGCAATGATTTATAACCAGGCTTGACATTCATTAAGTTGTAGTCATTCAACATTTATTGAAGATGCATGTAGGTGTTTTTAGAAAGGCAATGCCAAGATCATCCAAATCCAAATCCTTTCTATGACATTCATTAATAATTGAGAGACCTGGATCCTATCACCTCATCACTTCAAGGAAATCTCTGCATAGTAGTTCTGGGAATCAGCATTCACCAAGTTTAGCAGTGCTTTTCATTCTGAATGCTTAGAATCTGTGGTCATGGGCTGGACAGAGTACATTATCTTTCAGATTCACTGGGCACTGCACTAGATCTTAGCTTATGCAGTCTCTGATACAAAACAAACAAAACAATAACAAAAACAAACAGGGGTGTATTGCAAAACCATTTCAGAATTTGGAAAGAACTTTGAAGTACTTACAGCTTGCTGCTTTCCTATTTATTTGCTCATTTACTTGTTCTTTATTTCAACAAGTAATTATAGAAAATCTGCTCTGTATCAGGCATATGCTAAGTTGTGATACTATGCAGTTGATATAGAACAGTGTTCCTTATGCTTTCTGCTCTGGGATCATGCTGCTGAAGTTCCTCTGACATACTTGGCTCTGGATTGGACCAAATTCCTTTCTCAACACTCCCGTTTCCATGTCTCTTTTGTTTAGAGATTGCCCAAATCTTTCCTGGAGTTTTTGAACCCTAACCTCCTGTTTTTTTTTTTTTTCCTTCAGGTGCATTTTACTTATATCCCCTGCATCCCTGTTTTAATTCCACAGGCTGAAAGGCTGGGAGAGGGGATAAACACAAGAAAAGAAGAAATTTGTTCTATTAGAATACTCCACAAATGAAATTTAAGTTCTTGTAAGAACATTTGCTTTTGGACTACAGATGCCTCAGTGACATGGAATTATTTTTGAGAATAAGTTAGTATTATAAAACACCTGGAATATTTTGTGATCTGTTCAGTGTAGGGGAAATCACAGCAACTTACTTTATATTAAACTGGGGTTTTTTGGTACCATCCCCCTTTTTTTCTACACTTGGTTGGTCAGAATCAGATTGAGCTCTGATGTGGTTCAAATAAATAAAGCTATGATGCTAAACTTGTATGAGAAGACTCTAGCAAAATAAATTAACTTGACAAAAAGATTTCTGATAGATTAAATGAAAATATCCTAGAAATAGAAGAAGTGTGGGCATTAGATGACCTTTTAAAGTCACTTTGGGAGAAAAATTAAATGGCAAATGAATTCCAATTCTTATCTCTCTCAATATATCACAGCAAACTATATGGAAATATATTCCCATGGTGAGCTTGAAGGAATAGCTTAATGATTTAAAACATCAGGTTTGCAATGATTAGAAACCATGCAACAGTCGGCTTGAATCTCAAAATGCTTAGCTTAATCTTCTCTCCTTCCAAAACATGTCAATAGAATATCTAATTCAGATTCTCTCTCACTCTGTGTGCGTGCGTGCATGCATGTGTGTGTGTGTGTATGCACTCATGCTCACTTCACAAAAATCCATACTCTAAAGAACAAAACCAAAGGATTTTTATAAAACTAAAGGCTTTTTGATACTATTGAATTTCAGACTTCTAAGGAGTGAATAAACTGGGAAACACCCTTATCTACTCCTCTTCCATTCTCAGAGCAAGAGAATACTGGTATACTGTCCATTTTAATGTCCTAAAGAACCTTGAGACTGTACGAGCAGTCCAAAGGGTTTGTCTGCTGACTAAACATTGAATATGATAAAATCATATTTTCCCAGTCTCAAGAAAGAGATGCTGAGGTGACAATTCCTCTTAAACTGTCAAGAAAGACTTTGGGGGAAAATCAATATTCATCCAGTGGTTTATTAAATGTCTTTGGAGCAAACACAATTTTTTGATATAACTATTGCAAGAAATTTCTAAAATGTAACTAATTTAGGTGTAAATTGTGTCAAATAAGCATGACTGGTGCTGGAGTAGACAGGGAGGGAGGCACAGCCATGCTTTCTGCAAATCTGAAATCCATTTTCTCCTTTGAGGTGTTGAACTTGCTGTTTAAGTCAATATAAAAGTTTTGCTATTTTTAAAAAAAAGTCAGAATCTATCAATCTAAGAGCCCAGTATTATGAGGACACATATAAAAGTCCTCTCTGTATTCCAGTCAAACAAGTGTCTGTCAAACCAAGCTAGAAACTTTGAACTGATCTGAGAGTAATATATTCTCAGAAATCTTTAGGAAAACGGCAAATGATCAAACAGCAAAAACAAGAATGATGTATTTAGTTTGAACATTCCTATCTTTTGTAGTTTTGCTCCTTAGTAGCTAATCGCAGAACGAGCTCACTCTGTATTGCTTGGTATTTATGATAATCTGTTTTGGCCCTAACACAGATGCTGGTAGGTAGCACAGTAAATGCAACCCTCACAGTGGTACTGAAAGGAGTCCAGAATACACTTCTGCAAATTTTCAAGAAAGGAAATGCTCTCAAGCCACATTATCTCCAGTGAAGTGCCACCTGAGTAACAGAAGAACATTGAGAGATAAGTCAAAGAGATGTCTTCTTATTAAATACAGCCCACCTTTTTTTTCCTAATAGGAAAATTCTAAATTTAAAAAATTTAAAAAATTCTTTAAAAAATCAAGAAAATTTAAATAACACAAAAGTATAGAATTTCTGGAAACAACCATGACTACATTGTGCATTATTTTCTTTGCCAAATGAAGTTTTTATTTTTGGTAAAATCTTGCTTTCCTTCACTTTGAAAATAATTGTTGAAATTTTAATTATTGTAAGAGCAAAAAATTGACACACGGTATCAATAAATTTCCAAACCTTTAAAATCACAAATTATAGAAGGTTAGTATTTTTACATATTTGTACTTGATTTCTTTTAATTTCAAAATATCAAATATAATTGAATTCTTTACTGTGAACTGTCCATTGCTCATCCTGGGGCTATCCGTGAACTTGGAGTTTTCAAGGCTAACTTTACTCTTCATGCATGTATTCACGAACAAATAGTGTTGAATTCTGCTTCTTTCATATGTGAATTATATGAATGATATTCCATACAATGTTTATGTGTCATTTTTCCACATAGTTGTTTTCTTTTCTATTTTATTTTATTTCACTTATTTAAGGAAAAAGAAAGAGAGAGAAGAGAAAGAGAGGGAGAGAGAGAGAGAGATAACTTGCAAAAGCATGCCATATGGCTCAGATGAAGTCAAAGAACAACTTTGGGAAGGCAGTTCTTTCCACCATGTGAGCTTTCAGAGACTTAACTCAGGTTGGCAGGTTTGTGGGACAAAGCTTTACTTGATGAACTATGTCGCTGATGATCAGTGTTGTTTTCTGCAGTAATGCTTTCAATCCACTTAATGTAATTCATTCATTTAATCATCTAGAGTATTCTATTACATAATTTAATAGTCTATAAACATTCCATATATATCCATTCCTTTCATGGTAAATCATTTCTTTCACATTTTATATTGTTGAAAATCCTTCAGTGGACAGCACTGTTCAAATATGTTCACCCAGTGACTGTTTGCAATTTGGCTCAATGATTTCAAATTGTTCTCAACAGCAGTCATAAAATAGATATTTATTCCAGCTGAGTTACACATGGTGCACTTTTCCACATTCTTAGATCAAGAGGCATTTTCAAATTTTTATTTATTTGCTTTTGCTGTAGGTATTGAGAAGGTAGTCGCTTGAATTCACAACTCTCAGATCATTCATGAAGTACTCTGGTATTATATGCCCCTTTGTGCTTCTTTTTTAACACATGTCTGCCTCCATTATAGAATAATATTCCTCCTGTACCAGGCCTGCAGCATGGGGCTGCTCCCTTGGGATGACAGAAGAATGAATAAAATGACACAAAAATACAGGAAAAAGTGATAGATCCGTGCAAACCCTGATGAGGACTGGCAGCAGCTGCTTTCCCAAGTGTTTATTTATTGTTTGTAAACAAGCTAAGAACACTGAATCAGCAGGGTCCAAGGGCACTGGAAAAGGGACTGTGGATTTCTCTAAAGCACAGAATATACTCTGAAGAGAAGTCTAATCAAGTTTAAGCAATCTGATCTGGAAGAGAGGAGACACACAGTGCTCTCTGTTCGAGTCATGTCTCGCTGCAACTTATAAGCAGGCTGACCTTTTCCAAGGCCATACTTCCTTTTTGCAACTTTGGGGCAGGTTGACTTTGCCAGTCTACAGCTCCCCTGCTGCAGTTTTGCTGGTTCCAAATCTATTTTATGATGTGACTTTGCCTTCTACATTGCAGTTGCTCTCCACCCTTCTGTATCTTTTTGTCTTTTACATTGAGTTATGCATTCATTTATTCATTTTTAAAATTTATTTTCTTATTATTTGACAGATTCATACATTTATACGATAAATTTAATTCTTTTTTTTTTTACCCTGTATTACCCAATCTAAGAGCCTATTCTTCCCCAACCAGTCTCCCTCCTATTTTCATTTCTATTTATGTGTTTATGACCTGCTGAGTTCAGTACAGGTTGCCTGCATTAGCTCGTGCCTGGAGTCTTGCTGGGACACAGGAAGCATATCAGTGGCTACCACTGACACAATGTCTACCACTGATACAAGGGGTTCCACTTCCCCTAGTCATCATTAGCTACAATGTCGTGGGAGAGTGGAGGGTGGTGCCTCTTGTAGCCACCTTTTTGCCATGATGAAATATTGACAGGCCCAGTCTTATATTGGTCTCATGCAAACACAGCTGCAGTGTGTTCATTGGCACAAAGGCCCTGTCATGTCCGGAAGACACTCTCGATGGTACTTCTCCCTATCCTTTGACTCTTACATTCTGTCCACCGACATCCTCTTCTGTGATACCTAAAGCCTTAGGGTAGAGATGATTTAGATGTCCTGTTTAAGGTCAAACACACCACAGTCTGTACTCTGACCAGTTGTGATTCTCTTTGTTCAATGTATTCCATCACAGAAAGAAGCTTCTAGGTCAAAGACTGAGAGTACACAAAACCGTGGGTACGAAGACAAACACTGAGAGGGCAGTTTGATAGCATTTGCCTACATAGTAAAATAGTAAAATTTTGTTTTCCTCTAGGGCCTATGATTCTTTCCCCCCCCCATTCACAGGTTCTTAGCCTGGTTATAATAGCAGGAATGAATTTCTTCTTGAAGAGGAGTCTTAAGTCTGATCAGAAAGTGGTTGCTTGCCTCCCTAACATTCATGCCACTATTTTATCAATGGCACATATTGCCAGTGTGATTGTTTATTGTCATTCATACAATTCATAGCAGAATAAGATTATTGAAGATTTTTTGATTTCAGCATCCTACAGAATAATTTCAATACTACAAAAGTTAAGGAGGAAGCTTCCATGTCATAGAAAACATGTTTTCTCATGTCCTGTTATCAAAGTGTGTGCTGTCTTAAGCATAAGTTCTTACCATCAGATTCCAGTGGACAACCAAAAGCATTGGCAAGAGCTTATACTGTTATGAACACTTGTGGAGACTAACACCTGATATGGCTCTCTCGCATACCTGATCTTGGGAATGTGGTTATGATTGTCTATGATTTCTATGATGATTATCTATGACTTCTGGCAGGGCTACATAAGTCATTTAATTCTGACGATTGGTGCATTGAAAATCTTCCAATCTGCTGGTGGTACTTTAAAATCGATATATAGCCCTTCATGATATATTGAAACAGGAATAGCCATTATAAAATTATAAAAATTTTGATTTATTTTTTAAAATTTCCTGTCCACTTCTGACCAAGATATGGCATGAAAATGTCTCCAACTTATCTTTCCCAAGTTTAAAATAACTTCTTTTCCTCTTCATATTAGCTGATAAACACACCTGGAATATTTGGGGGAGGTAGATTCCTATATTTTAATATATGATGACTATTACCTCAGTGTTATTAATTTTTTATTAATTAGATTTATTTTTAGATTTAGTTTTGTTAGATTATTATCATATGTATGTATAAGACAATATACTTGTTTATAAACACAGATTTCATTAAATGGGTATCCAAATTTTTTTTTGCTTTAAGTATATCATTAAACTTTGAATTGTGGTGTATGCCATCATTATTTAATTTCTAAAGTATTTGGTTCTTCTTCTAAACCTTGTATTGCTAATTTCTAATACTAATAAGAACCTGGTCTGTTAACTGTTATTCTTTTCATTTATTTAGTAAGACCCTCTTTGTTGCATGTCTCATGCTCAATATTTAGACACTTGTGTACTTGAAAACGATGAAATAATTTGTAATGAGCTACAGTTCTACACATGGACATAAAATCAAGCTTAAAACTTTATAAAATTTAGCCATATCCTTGTTGATAACAGCCATTTTCTAGTGACTAAGAGAAGAAGCAGATGAAATTATGAAATAAAGATGCTTTTGAACTTCAATTTCAATTTAAATAAATCTGGAATTAGGAATGCAAGAACAAATTCATTTCTTTTTGCTTTCAAAATTCTCTCTTGTGCTTGACTTTCCCATTTGATCATAACATGTACTAATGTGGATTTTTAATTTCCGTTCCTTGGATCTTTATAGTCATGTCTTTTCATGACATTTAAAAAGTATTCAGACCTAGTGCTTCTCTGCTGCCGTTTGGGACTCTTGCATTGTGTTCTGCTAGAGGGCGTCCTGCTATTATTCCCTAGGCTCTGTTTAGGTCCCTTTAATCATTTGAACTGCTTTCTTGAAATCTTGAGCACTTACTTCCATTGTCTTATCTTAAAGTTTGCTTAGTTGGCCTTTGAATCTCTTCAGTGAACCTGCTTGTTTCAGTTTTGGTGTTTTCATAGCTCTAGCATTTCTTTTTTGGTCCTCTCTGCCTTGGTTTTCTATGTGTTTATTGATGTTTCTAGATATTATACCTTATTTCCTGACTTTTGACCTTTCTTCCTTTAGTTACTGGAATAATTTTAAAATAACTTATTTAAAAATATCTTTTAGTAGATCTGTCATTGGCTCTTTTTCAGGGACAACATCTTTGGTCTTATGTTTGATTTTTTTTAAAGGACTATGTCCTTCTGTTTCTTTGTATGCTCTGTGACTTTTTTTTGCTTCTGTTTCAAATTGCACTTTCAAATTTAATATTATGCTAATTCTGTAAATGAAATTCCTGCCACTTTCCAGTAAGACTTGACTATTTATTTATTTATTTACTAATATATTTTCATTATTGTATGCTATCTGTAGATTGAGGATCATGCAGATGTATAAGCTTAATGCCCTCCAATCTTTTGGGAGCTCAAGCATTTCTCTGAGGATGTGTGATGACTTTCTAATCTTCCCTGTATGTGTAGCTGCTTTCGAATATTCTACTTTCCAGTATTTGGCTTCCAAAAGGAGAAAAAGAGAAAAAAGTTAATGCAGAGACAAGACAAGCTGCTGGCCCTTTATGTCCTTCAGAAGTTGCTACACCCAGAGGAAATGGAACAGTATTAATGAAGGCTGGTGCTACAGTAGCAGCTACAGACTGTGCTCATATGCGTCAGTAATAGCACTCACCAGAGCTGAGTTCTGTGATGCCTAAGGGAAAGGATCTGTCTACAGCTCTGTGTAGGTTACCTTGGAAATGTGCATACACACACACACACACATGCACACACACACACACATACACACTTTCACAACCACCTGTCACAAGAATAAGAGATAGAGCATGAATGGTTGCTATTAAATTGAAATGAAGTAATTGAGAAATGAATGAACATGAACTAATTGATTGGACTAATATCAATTTACACTCAAGCCTTGAAGTTGGAAGACAAAAGCTTTCAAAGTGAAAAATCTAGAGCGCTCCCAACAGTTGCATCGCATAGATGCTAGCGGTGGCTTCCGATAGCTGGGATGGTGAAACTTCAGGCTCTGTCATCTTTCCAGGTGATCTGTGCCTTGTTGATGTTCTTGTGCTTAGTCCTGGCTCAAGGTTGTGAAACCTTTTTGAAATTCTTCTTTTAACTATTGTACTACATTTCTCCTTACTTCCTGTTGCAATTTGCGGGCATGGTTGCTGATAAATGACATCAAATAGTTTAAGGGAACAAGGGATTTATTTTCTTACTGATAGTCCAGTTACAGTCTGTAGACCAGCTTGATAGGAGAGCATGCACTAACACCAGGGCTGAGGAACTGGCTACACCATCACCACATAATGGCTGAGAGAGGGACAATCCTTACTTGCCAGATCAGCATGTCTGGCCAAGTGAACAGAAGGATGCCGCCTTCCTCAACCAGCTCTCAGTATTTTATTCACCTGTTCAAGGCCTAGTCCCACCCACCATGGGCTGGGTCTGCTCCATCAACTAGACAATCTCTCTCTTAAGGTTTGCTCTGGGCTTAACCATTAATTCTGTACAAATTTGCCCAGAGTGCAAACTCTCAACAGTCAAGTTGACGCCTGTGCTTTTAACTATAACACTTCCCCATGATGCCTTCCCCTTAGCTCCTTGTATGTCACTTTCCAACCAATAAGTTTCTGTCTTTGTCTAATATTAAGCCTGAGACAGATATTTTTTATTTTAGTAGTTAAGGCAAATTTATTTTTATCCATAAATCTTAGTGCTTGAATACCATCATTCCTTTAATTTCAAACTGACTTGAAAGACAGTTTCTGCTTTTCATAGGGTTTCTTTCTTTTTAGTGTTACTAAGGATTTGTAAATTTTCACTGTAACTATTTTCTTTTGAAAATGTTTTCATTTTTTAAATTTTGAATCATAATTGATTAGAAATGAGGTTATTTTCTTAGTTTTAATTCTCTGAAAATATGAATGCAATGTCTTGTGACTCTAAACTGTGACTTAAGGCATCTTTTGTCCTCAATTTACTTTGTCTTTTGTGTAATTTGTCTTTCCTGTCCCATGTTTTTTAAAGATGTTTCTCTTTGTTTTCTGTGATGTTCTGCATGACATATTATTTCTCTACCTTCTTTGTAATATATGATAGACTCCTTATAAAAGCATAATGAATAAGAAATATTTTCACTTCCCTCTACGCAGTCCTAACCCAGATCTATTCTCAAGCTCTCTCTCTCTCTCTCTCTCTCTCTCTCTCTCTCTCTCTCTTTCTCTCTCAATAACTAAAACTATCTTTTTTGGTTTCTGTTTGCCTTTAATGTCAGATCTGTGGGTTTCTTTTTTCTTGTTAAATTTTAGTTGGAGCTCAGTATTTGTCTTTGTTTCTCATGTTTTCATTCATCTTTCAGAGGAGTTGAAAAAAGGTATTTTCTGTCTTCCTAGAATTGCTTTCCTGTGCAAGTCTTCCCATTGTTGAGATCATATTTTATATGCAACTTAATGCCTTAATAACATATGTAGAGTTGAAAAGAAAGCTCTTACTGTATAATTACAAACTATGACTAGAACTCTAATGATTATCAAATTTTTCCTTGCATGGATGCTTCAAATACCATTTGACCATTTTATTGCTTGACATTTTAAGTTATGTGTTGTTTAAATTGTATTATCATGATTATTTTCATGACTCTGTCTCACTCTTTGCTTTATGTGGTCAAATTATTTCTTGAGGATTAGGTCTACTTGAAAATCAGTGTTAATGGAATAGATTATGCTTGTATTTATATGAATATGCATAAATTTATCCTTTTAAAGTAACAATAATGTAAATAACTCGAAGAGGGTAAATTATAAATATATCTACAGATGATAACCAGATGTAATTAGCTTTAAAACCATAATTTCCAACAGATGGCTATTTTTGCCTTGAATACCTCCAGTGGTAGCCATTATGCAACCTTTCTTGGCAGTTGGTTCCATTACTTAATTTTCTAATATTACTGTTATGAAGATTTTCATAATATTTAATATAAAGTACTCTAAGCTTTCATTTAACTATAAATATGCATCTGTGCCCTATCACCCACATACTTAATAATTAAGAGCTAATTGGTATCTATGCAAAAAGTGTAGCTTGTTCATAAAAAGAAAATATAAAATTTGTGTTCAAAATTTTTTGCATAAAGACATGAAAGCTTCAAAAAGCAAAACAGAAAATACAATCCAGAAATAGTATCAGTGAACTTCAAACAGAAATAAATTATCTAGCTGCCCAGCTACAGGCCAAACTGGCCAAAGATCAATAATAGTTACAAAACATTAAGTCTTCTGCCTTTAGGGAAGCAACAGAAATCTCTACCAGCAATTAAATAGCCCCAAGCAAGAATGTGAACCAATTGATCAAAGTTATGGGGAGGCAGATTTTGGTTTAGTATAAGAAGAACTTTCAAAAAGTTGGGGCTATCCAAGCACAGAATGAGAAGGTAAATTTCCAAGCATCTTAACTGCTTCTTATTATCAGTATGTTATAGAGAGGATTTTTCACATCATTAGCTTAATCATTTTTTCTTAAAAATTTTACAATGAATATTTCTATAAAACAAATCATATTAAAATCTCATTCATTATGACTGTATTCTCATAGACTAATTATTGATTAAAACACTGTCACATTGTGGAGTGATCAACTTATGAATATTGGGAAGACACAAACATTCATCTCACAGGGCTATATGTATTATGTCATCTTGTTTTTACAGCTTTAAAATTTATTTTAAATTATTCAATACTGATAAAAGCAAAAGTGGCCGGTCGGGACGCCTGCGCGAGATCCAGCCGGGCCTCAACGCGCGCTCTAGGACCCCCAGGTCAGCCCACGGGGACCCGGCTCCGATTCCCACCATCCAGCCGGAGCCGCGCGGGGGGCCGAGGGATGAGGAGCACCTCCCCCTGCGCCCGGGCCCCGCCCCAGCTGCCCTCGGGTTAAATAGCTCCACGCCTACGCGCCCATCCTTCCCTTCTTCGCCCCGCCCCCGCTCCGCCGGTCGGGACGCCTGCGCGAGATCCAGCCGGGCCTCAACGCGCGCTCTAGGACCCCCAGGTCAGCCCACGGGGACCCGGCTCCGACTCCCACCATCCAGCCGGAGCCGCGCGGGGGCCGAGGGACGAGGAGCACCTCCCCCTGCGCCCGGGCCCCGCCCCAGCTGCCCTCGGGTTAAATAGCTCCACGCCAACGCGCCCATCCTCCCTTTTCGCCCCACCCCGCTCCGCCGGTCAGCACACGCGCGCGGTCCACCCGGGCCTCACCCCGCGCCCTAGGTAAGTCCCCGTTCAGGCCCTGCCCACCAGTACCCCAGGCCAAATAATTCAGTTTAGTGAAATTGAGAGATCTTAAGAGTTAAAATGACAATGCCAAAGTCAAAGTGCAAATCCATGAGAAGCAACACTCAAGTAAACAAATTTCCCACTGAAGAAATTAATCCCATAATGTTAGACTCCAACAAGAACAAACCCGCGGAAAAAGGCCAAGAAAGCCCCACCCAGGATAAAGACTTTCAAAATATGATCATTACCATGTTCAATACTATGAAAGAGGAAATCCGGGAGGAATTACATAATCGAATCAATCGCTTTGAAGAGCAACACAACAGACATCTGGAGGAGTTGAGAAAAACAGTGCAAGAAACTAAAAGTGGCATAGAACAGTTAAAACAAACTCAAGCAGAGTTTAAAACTGAGCTAAAAGACAAGTTATCTTCAACCCAGAACGCCACAGAGAGTCTTATCAACAGAACTAATGAAGCAGAAAACAGAATTTCAGACCTTGAAGATAAAGTGGGAGTACTAACCAGCTCAATGGAAGAGGTTGTTAAAGCCAAAAAGATACTTGAGAGAAATATCCAAGAGATATGGGACACCCTGAAGAAGCCTAACATGCGTATTCATGGAATACCGGAGCAAGAATCTCAAAATACCACCCCTGAGGAAATTTTTCAAACGATCATCAAGGAAAACTTTCCTCATCTAAAAAAAGAGAGGCCCGTTCATATACAAGAGGCATTCCGCACCCCAAACAGATACGACCAAAATAGAAGCACACCGCGGCAAATAATAGTTAAAACACTCCACATTCAAGATAAAGAACTGGTGATGAGAGCTTCAAGGGAGAAAAAACAAGTCACTTTTAAAGGCAAACCTATTAAAATAACTAATGACTTCTCAGTCGAAACAGTAAAAGCAAGAAGAGCTTGGAGAGACATACTTCAAGTATTGAATGAGCAAAAATGTCAACCCAGGCTGATTTACCCTGCAAAACTATCAGTCATGATCGAGGGAGAAAGAAAAATTTTCCAGCACAAAGACAACTTTAAGGGATACATGGCCACCAAACCAGGCCTTCAAAAACTGCTAGAAATGATACTCAAGCGTGAAGAAAAAAACAGGCATATCCAGGAGAACAGAAGGCAAATATAACACCATTAAAAGCGAAGCAATATACTTATAAAAGCTACTAAACATAATAAATGTCTGGAATTAACAATAGTTTTTCCATTATAACACTAAATGTTAATGGACTTAATTCACCGATCAAGAGACACAGATTACAAACTTGGATTAAAAATCACAATCCATCAATCTGTTGCCTGCAGGAAACCCATCTCACCACAAAAGATAGGCACGCTCTAAAAATAAAAGGCTGGTCAACAATTCTACAAGCAAATGGAAGCAGAAAACAGGCAGGGGTAGCCATTATGCTATCAGACAAAGTGGATTTCAAACCAAAAAAAATTATAAGAGACACGGATGGATACTACATTTTAGTCAGAGGTACAATTCACCAGGAAGATTTCACAATACTGAACATATATGCACCCAATACGGGCCCCCCCCACATTCATTAAGAAAACCCTACAGCGTCTAAAGCAAGAAATCAACCCCCAAACGATAATTCTTGGGGACTTCAACACCGCCCTCTCTACATGGGATAGATCAACAGGTCAAAAGCTTAACAGAGACACTTTGGAACTTAATCAAACCCTGAAAGAAATGGACCTCACAGATCTCTATCGAACTTTTCACCCACGCACCAAAGAATACACATTTTTCTCAGCAGCACATGGAACTTTCTCCAAAATAGATCACATATTGGGCCACAAAATGAATCTACACATATACAAGAAAGTTGAAATTCTAACCTGTGCCCTATCAGACCACCACGGCCTAAAGCTGGACATCCACAACACATCAAACAAGAGAAAATGCACTAACTCCTGGAAACTTAACACTATGATGCTGAATGAGAACTGGATTCAGGAAGAAATTAAAAAGGAAATTCAAGATTTCCTGAAAGTGAATGATAACGAAAATACAACTTACCAAAATCTCTGGGACACAATGAAAGCTGTTCTAAGAGGTAAGTTCATAGCTCTTAATGCCCACGTCAAAAAAATGGAAACATCAGAAATAAACAACTTAACAATGCAGCTTAAAGCTTTAGAGAAACTAGAGCAATCTGATCCTAAAAGCAGTAGAAGAGAAGAGATTAGCAAAATAAGGGGAGAAATATCTGAAATCGAGACTAAGAAAACGATAGAAAAAATCAACCAATCAAAAAGCTGGTTCTTTGAAAAAATCAACAAGATTGATACACCCCTAGCTAAACTAACCAAAAGCAAGAGAGAGAAAACCCAAATTAACAAAATTAGAAATGAACATGGAGTTATCACTACGGATACCCAAGAAATCCAGAGAATTATAACATCATATTTCAAAAACTTATACTCTGTGAAGTTTGACAACACAAAAGAGATGGATGAATTTCTAAGTAAACACAACTTACCTAAATTGAATCAGGAAGTTGTGAATTATTTAAATAGTCCTATAACATATAAGGAAATTGAGGAAGTAATCTCGAATCTTCCCACCAAAAAATGTCCTGGACCAGATGGATTCAGCACAGAGTTCTACAAGACATTTAAGGAGTTAATAACACCAATACTCCTTAAACTGTTCCATCAAATAGCAAAGGAAGGAACACTACCAAATTCCTTCTATGAAGCTAATATCGTTTTAATCCCAAAACCTAATAAAGATTCACTTAAAAAAGAAAACTATAGGCCGATCTCCCTGATGAACACAGACGCAAAGATTCTCAACAAAGTCTTAGCAAATCGGATTCAAAAACATATTAAAAAGATCATTCATGGGGACCAAGTAGGCTTCATCCCCGGCACACAAGGTTGGTTCAACATACGCAAATCAATAAATGTAATTCATCATGTAAACCAGTCCAAAGTCCAAGACCACATGATACTCTCGATAGATGCAGAAAAAGCTTTTGACAAGATCCAACAGCCTTTTATGATCAAAACGCTAGAGACAGTAGGAATGGAAGGAACCTTTATCAATATAATAAAAGCTGTATACAACAAGCCCACAGCAAGGATTATGCTCAATGGGGAACAATTGGAAGCATTCCCACTTCGATCAGGAACAAGACAAGGCTGTCCACTCTCACCACTTCTATTCAATATTGTACTTGAAGTCTTAGCTGAAGCCATAAGACAAGAAAGGGACATAAGAGGGATTCAAATTGGCAAGGAAGAAGTCAAGCTATCTCTATTTGCAGATGACATGATCTTATACCTGAGTGATCCCAAAAACTCCACCAGGAAGCTCCTGGAACTAATTGAGAAGTTCAGCAGGGTGGCAGGATACAAAATAAATGTGCAAAAATCAGAGGCCTTCCTATATGCCCAGAATGAAAGAAGTGAAAAAGCCTTGAGAGAAACCATGCCATTTACTATAACCCCTAAAAAAATGAAATACCTTGGTATAAACCTAACTAAGGAGGTAAAAGACCTTTACAATGAAAACTTTAAAACCCTAAAGAAAGAAATTGCAGAAGACACCAGAAGGTGGAAAGACCTCCCTTGTTCCTGGATTGGCAGAATCAACATTGTAAAAATGACCATCCTACCAAAGGCAATATACAGATTCAATGCTATACCAATCAAAATCCCAAAGCAATTCTTCAAAGAAGTTGACCAAACAATCTCAAAGTTCATTTGGAGGCACAAAAGACCCAGGATAGCCAAAACAATCCTGAGTAACAAAAACACAGCTGGAGGTATTACCATACCAAACCTAAGTCTATACTACAAATCCATAGTTATAAAGACAGCCTGGTACTGGCTCCAAAATAGACACACAGATCAATGGATAAGGATTGAAGACCCAGATATAAGCCCACAAAGTTACAGCCATTTGGTCTTTGACAAAGGGGCCCAAAGAATCCAATGGAAAAAGAACAGCATCTTCAACAAATGGTGCTGGCAAAACTGGATCTCCACATGCAGAAGATTAAAGCTGGACCCGTACTTGTCACCATGTACAAGACTTAATTCCAAATGGATCAAGGACCTTGATATCAGGCCAGAGACTTTAAAAACCATAGTTGAAAAGATAGGGAACTCCCTCGAGCTGGTTGGGCTAGGCCAACAGTTCCTAAACAGACATCCAATGGCACAGTCACTGCTACCAACTCTCAACAGTTGGGATCTTGTGAAATTAAAGAGCTTCTGTTCAGATAAAGAGATTGTCACACGAGCTCAAAGGCAACCCACAGAATGGGAGAAAATCTTCACTAACCACATATCTGACAGAGCTCTACTGTCCAGAGTGCACAAAGAACTTAGAAAATTAAACTCCAAGGAAAACACTGGCCCAATTAAAAAATGGGCCCTGGAACTTCAAAGAAACTTTACCAGGGATGAAATTAAAATGTCTAACAATTATCTTAAAAAATGCTCCACTTCCTTCGCCATCAGGGAAATGCAAATCAAAACTTCCCTGAGATATCATCTCACCCCGGTCAGGATGGCAAAAATCCACAATACAAACAACGACAAATGCTGGAGAGGATGTGGAGAGAGGGGAACTCTCCTACATTGTTGGTGGGAATGCAGGCTCATACAGCCACTCTGGCGAGCCGTCTGGAGATTCTTAAAGAAATTAAAGATTGAAATGCCATATGACCCTGCTATCCCACTTTTGGGAATAACCCCCCAAGCAGCAAAGGTTCGTCTCGATAGCACAAGCTCGACCATGTTCATAGCAGCACTGTTTACAATAGCAAAGTCATGGAATCAACCTAAATGTCCAACAGTTGACGAGTGGATAAGGAAACTGTGGTACATCTATACAATGGAGTACTACTCAGCCATCAAAAATGATGAATTACTGGAATTTGCTGGGAAATGGATGTCATTAGAAAGAATTATATTAAGTGAAGTATCCCAAACCCAGAAAATTAAGCGCCGTATGTACTCCCTAATAGGTGGCTCCTAGTACCAAACTCACCCAGCCCACATTGGGACACTCAAAAGTAAACCTATGTAACACAGTAATTGCAAGGATTATGAACAAGAGAGATGGGTTAGGAGGGCCACACCAGAAACAAAGAGAGAGGAGACCATGTTACAGCAGAGAAAATAGGCCTCCATCAAGGTCTGCAAGTAAGTAATGAGAAACCTGGTTAAGTTCACAGACGTTCTTTCCTGATCTCACCAGAAGGGGAGGGCATATAGTCTAGCAGATAAAAAGTAATCATTTTGCAAATGGGTGATGGACCCCTCTCTCAGTGAGGTTTCCTACTCTTATTACATCTACCCTTGAATGTGCTATTACAACAAGACTCCAGTTTAACAGCTTTTTGTCTCTGGCCAGGGGGTGACATACAGTGCCCAGCAGAATGGAGTGAAGGGAATTGCAGGAGCAGCAAAACTGCAAAAGAAAATCAACAAACCACAATCCAGAACTTCAGAGACTCTATATCAATCACATAGAACTAGGACAGCCTAATCTCTCCCCATCCTGGAGCTCAGGGACATTTGCGGAAGAGGGGGCGGTAAGATTGTAAGAGCAAAAGGATGGGAGGAGCAACGATTTGCAAGATTCTCAACAATAGTTGGGGCCAAAGCAATCATAATGGAACTTTGCATGCCCTGCGCAATGTCCAGCGCACTGTTGCCCTCATAAAGTCTAGCATCTGATAAGGGCACCGAGACCCCTGGAGGCAAGGGATTGACAGCCATAGTAGTGATCTTATGCTTAAGGGGAACAAGAGAAAGGGCTTATGGAAACGCCACTGGGTCCTTATATGTCATCGGAGAGGAGGACACAGTGGAGAGTTAGGCACATACAATAAAGAACTATCTGGGAATTGGAGGGGAGGCACTGGGGGAAGGGGAGGGGGAAGAGGGGGGAGGGAGGGAACTGGTAAAAAATTTTTAAAATGTATAATTAAATTTTTAATAAAAAAAAAAAAGAATTTGCAAAAGGAAAAAAAAAAAAAGCAAAAGTATATATACAACTAATTGCTATTTAATTTGGTTATGTACATTCCAAATTCTAGGTGTTAATCTACCTGGAATGGATTCCAGTGAGTTGTCTCTGTGGATCAGGCATCTGCTTGCAACCTGGCAGCCTAGATTTGATCCCTGGAAGCCCACAGGGTGGAAGGAAAGAAAGGACTTTCTTAAATTGTTCTCTAACCTTCACTCATGCACCATGACATGAGTTTGTGCTCTATATTCTCTCTCTCTCTCTCTCTCTCTCTCTCTCTCTCACACACACACACACACAAGTGGATAAATAAAATATTTTTAAAAATAATATTTAGCTCTTTAGTAGTATTATTGCCTGAATTCATTTCTATCAACATATCCTACATCCTGGCTTATTAGTCACTAAGTTACTATCCTCCGAGATGTTGACATATTCCTAAGGAGACATCCTACTTTCATCCTCAGGATCATGAGTTTGGAAACATGTATACATTTGACAATGTGTTAGAACTTTGCCCTTCTCAAAAATCTGAAATCTTGGGTCTGCTGTGTCACAGCCCACTAAAGTTGAAACTTTGGGCATGCAGCCCAGAAATTCAAAAATTTCAGGTTCTCTAGGTGACTCTTATATAGATAAATTTGATAATGAATTTTGAAGATGCTATCATTATTGACAATGATAGATAATTTCAGATTTCCCATCTGTTCAGCTGTCTTTTTCTTGAACCTTATTTGTGTTCCCAAAGACTTCAATAATTCTTCCATTTCACCTTCCCCTATCTTTATAACACTACTTTATCTCATGATTCCACCTTAAATTCCTTGATCAGACATAATCAACACACCTATGTAACAACCAACTCCACAGTTCTCTTACTTTGTTTCCCGTTAAGCAGTCTCAGCAAAATTTGCATCATGGCTTCAAATCCACTTCTTTGTCTAGCCTGATGCTCTGCACCTGCAGTTCTAACATTTGGGTCTGAGGCGGGAAAGTGCTGCAAATTCAGGAGCAGTCAGTGATACACAGAAAAATCTTGTCTCAAGAAACATTCATTTCTCTACACTAAATTGAAATGGTAGCTTTTGAAGTTAGTTGGAACGAGAAGAAAATTCATTGTCCCGTTGGCATCTTCAGTTCTGGCTGACAACATGTTCCTTATGTCTTCCCACTGATTCTCATATTTACCTATGCCAGAAATCTATTTGGTCTTCTTGCTTTTCAAATAACAAATATCTAGTTTTCTAGGGCTTTATGACAAAGTAGCACAAGCTGGACAGCTTAAATAGGAGAAAGTTATTTTTCTTACAAGCTGGATGCTAGAATTCTAAGTAGGTTCTGTAGATGGTATTGAATGTACCTGAAGTATCTCTTATTGGGGCAAATAGCTCTTCCCTCTGTGTCTGCATGTGGCTATCCCTCCATGTGTATCTGTAACTTGTTCTTTTCTTATACGCACACCAGTGATATTAGATTTTACTTGATTATCGTTTTAATTAGTCATTTTGACTAATCAATAAATCCCCTTTGTAGTATGGAGTTAGAATGTCAATATTTATGCTTTTTAAATATTTTATTTATTTTATGTGTGTGTGTGTGCGCGCGCACACACACGCACATGTGTACGAGTATATCAGAGGACACTGTATGTCCCTATGGAGGACCAAGGGTGACTTCAAGAATTATCCTGGATTGTTTTTACTTTCTTCTTGTTTCACTCTGGGATTTCCCAGCTTTGCCCACTAGGGCCAGAAGTGTAGGCCACCACCATTTCCACCTGACGTTTTTTTACATGGGAACCAAGGATCTGAACTCAGGACCTTCTGCTTGTGAGGCAGAGTCTTAATCCCTGAGCCATCTGTCCAATCCTCAATGTGTAAGATTTAGAGAAACAATATTTTTAAATTATGATACTTCCTCATTTTCCTTTATCAGGTGTGATTTCACATATGTTTACACTGATAGAAGTGAAAATTACCAGAGGACTTCCAATAACACACATTTGGAGTTTTCTTTTATGTAGCTTCCCTGTGGCTAGATTTTGGGGTCCCAAAATCAAGGAGGAGCTAATACCACTGCAATATGCATGAGGGCTTTATTTGCAGGTTCGAACATGGGCTTACATTCCATCGACATCAGAAGGTGGTGTCTAGCCGGAAAAAGTCCGGGAGAAGTTTTTTTTTTTAATTTTTTTATTATTATTTATTCAATTGTGCGTGTGTGGGTATGTATGTGCGCGTGCATGTGTGTATATGTGTGTGTAGAACCACGGACAAATCGGGAAACACCATGGACGCCTCCACCTCCTTCTGCCTGGTGAAGTTTTTATGGGTTACTGGCAAGCGGCAGAGGGAGGGGGCTTCCAACTTAGTAATTACATGATTGGCTGACAGCCAACAGTTTTGGTGTGCAGGGATTGATCCCCCCCGGTCCATGAGCAGTTTGAATTGCAACCTCTTTTACCCACAACACCTAGTTGCTGGCCTCCGATTGGCCCATGCCCAGGCCAGCGCTGCCCTGGGACAGCCCATGGACCTCTGGGTAAGGGGAGGAGCAGAGGGTGGGCAACTCCAGTGGAGAAGAAACATTTTTCTTTGCATGCACTCAGCTAGGCACGTGGGGCCGCATTCCAAACTCCCAGCCTGTCTACAGTTAAAGCTAATGGCTGTGCTCTGACTGGGCCACAGTAAGAAAGCTATATACATGTGGAGAAACATACTTAAAAAGAACTAAAAGAAAAACCAAAATTGGGTTCTAGGTCTCCTCATCCAGAAAACTACTTTCTTTCATTTTCTCTGTCTTCCAGGACCAGAATTATAAGCTACCTGCTGCCAAATCTGGGGATCTGAATTCAGATCCTTTCGCTGTCAAGGCCACGTGCTGCTTGGTTTTGCTTGCTGCTGCATTTCCTAAGGCTGGATAGGTAATGCCAAAGCAAAGTTCAGGACTCCTTTCCTCTCTTTATCCTATGTGTAAGATCTTTCCTTCCACCAATATCTGAGACTGGGAAGAAGTACTTCAGATAATGTAAAACTGTCCTTCCCCGCCTCTGTGATGCATTTGCTCTTACTTCTCTGTTTTACTGAGATCCTATAATCTGTCACCTGTCATCTGGTTTCCTTTGTTTTTGTGAAGATCTTTTCACCTATGATTAAGTTTGATTGCTGTTTCTTTTTTTTTTTAATTTTTTTTTATTATTTATTCAATTGTGTGTGTAGTGTAAGCCTGTATGTATGTGTGAGTATGTATGTGTATGTGTAGAACCACGGACGAATTCGGGAACCACCATGGACCGCCTCCTCCTTCTGCCCCGGGATTCACAGACTCCGCCCTACCAGGACCGGAAACGCAGGCCACCCCCGCTTCCGCCCGGCGTCTATACGTGGGGTCTAGGATCCGAACTCAGGACCTTCTGCCTGCAAGGCAGAGGCTTAACTCCTGAGCCACCTCTCCAGCCCTGATTGCTGTTTCTGTGAAAGAAGAAATGTTGAGTCTTAATATCTTATCTCACTAACGTCTTCTCAAACTAAAGGTATTTAAGGTAAAGTCTTTTAGCAATTTTCAAATATACTTTACAAGACTGAATTTATTATATACGCTGTAGTTGTCATGCTTCTTTTTTTTTAAGGCAGTTTCTTGCTTGGTAGTCTAGGATGTCCTCAAACTCATGAACCTCTTGTTTCAACTTCCTGAATGCTAAAATGCTTGTTTTGCTTTGCACTGCAAATCAGAACTACCCTGAGATAACATCTCGCCCTTGTCAGATTGGTAAAAATCCAAAATACATACAACAACAAATGTTGGAGAGAATGTGGGAAGAAGGGAACCCTCATACATTGCTGGTGTGAATGCAGGCTTGGTTTCTAAAAAAGTTAAGGATTAAAATGCCTTCAGCTGCCTCGGGCTTTAGCCTGGGGCAGCCCAGGGACCCCAGCCCCCTCTCTCCCTCCCACACTGCCTTATCTGCCCAACTGCGCATCCCATTCCGCTAGCCCCAGGTCAGTTCACCCAGCCCCTCAGGTCGCCCCGTGTCCCAGCGGCACCAAGGCTGCCTCCGGTTTTAGCCTGGGCCACGCCTGGGGCCCCAGCCCCTTTCTTCCTCCCAAACGCCTGTCCACACAACTGGACAGGACTTTCTCACATTCCTCCATCCCTGGAGCTTGGGAGGGCCACTAAGCCAAGTCCCAGGTCCCAGGTGAAGAATTCTGCCATCAACATCAGCCCCTCTGCCTCTCTGGCCCACCGGGGACCCATACACATGGTCTACGGAAGACACACTGCTACTCAGAATTCAATAGAGTCCAAAGAAAACTCAAGCAAAGTTCTAAGGGTCAAAGGCCATACATCTGAAAACCTCTACAATCATCCTATCACATGGGAGAGAATCTTCAAATCCAGCCCAAAGATAAGTAAACCTCCTTTTTTTCACCTTACTGTTCCTTTCTAATATTAATCACTGTAGATTAACTTTTCCATACAGCCCCCCCCCCCAAAACATATACGACTACAGGGAGTACACCACTCACTCTCATATATCACCAAGATACTATACCGTAAAAGTGCACTACCATATTAATATTCACCCCCTGTCTACTTAACCTGACATAACTGATGTACTAACAGCCTAATAGCCTCAACTAGGAAACAACAATAAGAAAAGACAAACATACCCAACCCCAAGGCAAGCACTAGTAATAACTGCCCAAGTGTAGTAATACCAACTAAATCAGTTCAGTCAAAATCACACAGAAACTGAAAAGCCCTAGAAGACAAAACAATGCCCAAGTCAAAGTGCAGATCCATGAAAAACAAAACCCAAGAAGACCAATCTCCCACTGAAAGAATTAACCCCTTAATGATGGATTCTAACCAGAACAAATTCACAGAAAACAGCCAAGAAAATCAGACCCAAGACAACAACTTTCAAAGTATGATCATTACCATGATTAATACTATGAAAGAGGAAATCCAAGAGGAGTTAAACAACCACATCAACCACTTTGAACAGGAATACAACAGGCGTTTGGAGGAGTTGAGAAAAACAATTCAAGAAACAAAAATAGGCATAGAGCAGTTAAAACAGTCCCAGGCAGAGTATAAAATTGAACTAAAAGGCAAGTTATCTTCAACTCAAAGCTCAACAGAGAGTCTTATCAACAGAACTAATGAAGGAGAAAATAGAATTTCCGATCTTGAAGACAAAGTGGGAGAATTAACCGCTCAATGGAAGAGATTGTTAAAGCCAAAAAGATACTTGAGAGGAACATTCAAGATATATGGGACACCCTGAAGAAACCTAACATGCGCATTCATGGAATATCAGAGCAAGAATCTCAAAATACCACACCTGAGGAAATTTTTCAAATTATCATAAATGAAAACTTCCCTCAACTGAAGAATGAGAGGCCCATCCAAATACAAGAGGCATTTTTCACTCCAAACAGATATGAGCAAAATAGAAAATCACCATGGCAAATAATAGTCAAAACACTCCACATTCAAGATAAAGAAAGGTGCTGAGAGCTTCAAGAGAAAAAAAGCAAGTCATTTTTAAAGATAAATCTATTAGAATAACAAATGACTACTCAATGGAAACAGTAAAAGCAAGAAGAGCTTGGAGAGATGTACTTCAAGTATTAAATGAGCAGAAACGCCAACCCAGACTGATATACCCAGCGAAACTATCTGTCATGATTGAGGGAGAAAGAAAAGTTTTCCAGCACAAAGACAACTTGAAGGGATACATGTCTACCAAGCCAGGATACTATATTATAGTCACAGGTACAATTCACCAGGAAGACTTCACAATACTGAACATGTATGCACCCAATACGGGCCCCTCCGCATTCATTAAGAAAACCCTACATCATCTAAAGAGAGAAATCACGCCCAAATGATAATTCTTGGAGATTTCAACACTGCCCTCTCAACATGGGATAGATCAACAGGTCAAAAGCTTAACAGAGACACTTTGGAACTTAATCAACCCCTGAAAGAAATGGACCTTACAGATCTCTATCGAACTTTTCACCCATGCACCAAAGAATACACATTTTTCTCAGAAGCACACGGAACTTTCTCCAAAATAGATCACATATTGGGCCACAAAACGAATCTACACATGTACCAAAAAGTTGAAATTCTAACCTGTGCCCTATCAGACCACCATGGCCTAAAGCTGGACATCCACAACACAACAAACAAGAGAAAATACACTAACTCCTGGAAACTTAACAATATGATGCTGAATGAGAACTGAATTCAGGAAGAAATTAAAACGGAAATTCAAGATTTCCTGAAAGCTAATGATAATGAAAATACAACTTACCAAAATCTCTGGGACACAATGAAAGCTGTTCTAAGAGGTAGGTTCATAGCTCTTAATGCCTACATCACAAAAATGGAAACATCAGAAAATTACAACTTAACAATGCAGCTTAAAGCTTTAGAGAAACTAGAGCAATCTGATCCCAAAAGTAGTAGAAGAGAGGAGATTAGCAAAAGCAGGGGAGAAATATCTGAAATTGAGATTAGGAAAACGATACTGAAAATCAACCAGTCAAAAAGCTGGTTCTTTGAAAAAATCAACAAGATTGATACACCCCTAGCTAAATTAACCAAAAGCAAGAGAGAGAAAACCCAGATTAACAAAATTAGAAATGAACATGGAATTATCACTACTGATACCCAAGAAATCCAGAGAATTATAACATCATATTTCAAAAACTTATACTCTGTGAAGTTTGACAACACAAAAGAGATTGATGAATTCCTAAGTAAACACAGCTTACCTAAATTTAATCAGGAAGTTTTGAATTATTTAAATAGTGCTATAAAATATGAGGAAATTGAGGAAGTAATCTCGAATCATCCCACCAAAAAATGTCCTGGACCAGATGGATTCAGCACAGAGTTCTACCAGATATTTAAGGAGTTAATAACACCAATGCTCCTTAAACTGTTTCATCAAATAGCAAAGGAAGGAACACTACCAAATTCCTTCTATGAAGCTAATATTGTTTTAATTCCAAAACCTAATGAAGATTCAATTAAAAAACTATAGGCCAATCTCTCTGATGAACACAGATGCAAACATTGTCAACAAAGTCTTAGCAAATAGGATTCAAAAACATATCAAAAAGATCATTCAGAGGGACCAAGTAGGCTTTATCCCCGGCACACAAGGATGGCTCAACATACGCAAATCAATAAATCTAATTCACCATATAAACCAGTCCAAAGTCCAAGACCACATGATACTCTCGATAGATGCAGAAAAAGCTTTTGACAAGATCCAACAGCCTTTTATGATCAAAACCCTTAGAGAAGGTTGGAATGGAAGGAACCTTTATCAATATAATTAAAGCTGTATACAACAGGCCAACAGCAAGGATTATATTCAATGGAGAAACACTTGAAGCATTCCTGCTTCAATCAGGAACTAGACAAGGCTGTCCACTCTAATCATTTCTATTCAATATTGTACTTGAAGTCTTAGCTGAACCATAAGACAAGAAAGGGAAATAAAAGTGATTCAAATCGGCAAGGAAGAAGGCAAGTTATCTGTATTTGCAGATGACATGATTTTATACCTGGGGGAATCCCAAAACTCCACCAGGAAACTCTTGGAACTAACACAGAAGTTCAGCAGGGTGGTAAGATACAAAATAAATGTCCAAAAATCAGAGGCCTTCCTATATGCCCAGAATGAAAGAAGTGAAAAAGCCCTGAGAGAAACAATCCCGGCCCGCAGCGTGATGCTTGCACTGGAAGGACGCGTTGTAGGGGTTGAAGTCCTGCTTCCGTGAAGGTAGGGTGTGCGTCGCGGGTTAATTGGTGATGCTTTGTGCTTCCTGCCCTTTGGGTGACATTCTCCCTGGCTCCGCGCCTTGGTGATTCCCCTCTCTACGAATGTACACGTTTCCCGCACGCGACCCGATGTTCTCTTCAGTGAAGAAGCGAAGTTGGACTTTAGCCTCTAGAAAGCTAAGAAATAAAACACGGACCTACTGACAGTGGAAAAGAGGCAAAGTGCTAGGCTACAGCTCCTGTTTATACTGAAGATCACTAGCCTTATGACAAGATGAGAGAGCCCCCAAGGTGTCGAGGGGCTCCACTGCCATCGAGGAGACAGTACCGCGGCCAATCCAGGCTAAATTCTATCGATGAGCAACACTCCCACTTCCACACGTAGCCCCGTTTTTATATCAAGAAGGCTACGACTCTCTTCCCCAGTCTCCCCCGAGTAGCACGGGTTCCAGGCATGTCTACAGGTATTTTTTTCTTTAAGAGAATTCCAAAACCTTTGAAGAAGAATTATTCCTGCGCCCAACACACACACACACACACACACACACACACACACACACACTTTAAAAATGTTTGTGATCATACCGTTTTCCTGATTACAAAATAAAGTGCACATCTTGCAAAGGAAAAAAAAAAAAAAGAAACAATCCCATTTACTATAGCCCCCCCCAAATGAAATACCTTGGTATAAACCTAACCAAGGAGGTAAAAGACCTTTACAATGAAAACTTTAAAACCCTAAAGAAAGAAATAGCAGAAGACACCAGAAGGTGGAAAGACCTCCTGTGTTCCTGGTTTGGCAGAATCAACATTGTAAAAATGACCATCCTATCAAAGGCAATATACAAATTCAATGCTATACCAATTAAAATCCCAAAGCAATTCTTTAAAGAAGTTGACCAAACAATGTCAACATTCATATGGAGGCACAAAAGACCCAGGATAGCAAAGACAATCCTGAGTAACAAAAACACTGCTTGGAGGTATCACCAAACCAAACCTTAGTCAATACTTCAAATCCACAGTTATAAAAATAGCCTGGTACTGGCTCCAAAATAGACACACAGATCAATGGATAAAGGTTGAAGACCCAGAGATAAGCTCACAAATTTACAGCCATTTGGTCTTTGACAAAGGGGCCCAAAGAATCCAATGGAAAAAGAACAGTATCTTCAACAAATGGTGCTGTCAAAACTGGAATTCCACCTGTAGAAGATTAAAACTGGACCAGTACTTTTCACCATGTACAAGAATTAATTCCAAATGGATCAAGGATCTTGACATAAGGCCAGAGACTATAAAAATCATAGGTGAAAGGGTAGGGAACTCCCTCAAGATGATTGGGCTAGGCCAACAGTTCCTAAACAGACATCCAATGGCACAGTCACTGCTACCAACTCTCAACAGTTGGGATCTTGTGAAATTAAAGAGCTTCTGTTCAGATAAAGAGATTGTCACACGAGCTCAAAGGCAACCCACAGAATGGGAGAAAATCTTCACTAACCACATATCTGATAGAGCTCTACTGTCCAGAGTGCACAAAGAACTTAGAAAACTAAACACCAAGGAAACAAATGGCCCAATTAAAAAATGGGCCCTGGAACTTAAAAGAAACTTTACTAGGGATGAAATTAAAATGTCTAACAAATATCTTCAAAAATGCTCCACATCCTTAGCCATCAGGGAAATGCAAATCAAAAATTCCCTGAGATATCATCTCACCCTGGTCAGGATGGCAAAAATACACAATACAAAGAACAACAAATGCTGGAGAGGATGTGGAGAGAGGGGAACTCTCCTACATTGCTGGTGGGAATGCAGGCTCACACAATCACTCTGGCGAGACATCTGGCGATTCTTAAAGAATTAAAGATTGAAATGCCATATGACCCTGCTATTCCACTTCTGGGAATAACCCCCCATACAGCAAAAAAAATCACCTCGATAGCACATGCATGACCATGTTCATAGCAGTACTGTTTACAATAGCAAAGTCATGGAATCAACCTAAATGTCCAACAGTAGACAAGTGGATAAGGAAAAGGTGGTACATCTATACAATGGAGTACTACTCAGCCATCAAAAATGATGAATTAATGGAATTTGCCGGGAAATGGATGGGATTAGAAACAATTATATTGAGTGAAGTATCTCATACACATAAAATTAAGTGCCATATGTACTCGCTAATAGGTGGCTCCTAGTACCAAACCCACCTAGAAACACTCAAAGATAAATCTCTGTAATACCTCAGAAATTGCAAAGATTATGAACAGGAGGGATGGGGAAGGAGGGACACACACCAGTAACAAGGAGAGAGGGGACCATGTTACAGCAGAGCAAATAGGCCACCATCAAGGACTGCAAGTAAGTCATGAGAACTGGTTAAGTTCACAGACTTTCCTTCCTGATCATTTACAACTGATGGGGTATGATCTTACTAAAAGGGGAGGGCATATAGTCTGGAAGATAGAAAGTAACCATATTGCAAATGGGTGATTGACCCCTGTCACCGAGGTTTCCTACTTTTATTACATTTACCTTTGAATATACTCTTATAACAAGACTCAAATTTAACAGGTTTTTATCTCTGGCCAGGGGGTGATATCCAATACCCATCAGGATGGAGTGAAGGGCATTGCAGGAGCAGCAAAACTGAAAAAAAAATCAACGAACCATAATCCAGAACTTCAGAGACTCTATATCAACCACCTGGAACTAGGCCAGCCTAATCTCTCCCCATCCTGAAGCTCAGGGAAATTTGCCGAAGAGGGGGCGGTAAGATTGTAAGAGCACAAGGATGGGAGGAGTAACAATATGCAAGATTCTCCACACAAGTTAGGGCTGAAGCAATCATAATAGGACTTTGCATGCCCTACGCAATGTCCAACACACTATTGACCTCACAAAGTCTAGCATCTGTTAAAGGCACCAAGATCCTTGGAGGCAAGGGATTGACAGCCACAGTAGTGTTCCTATGCTTAAAGGGAACAGTGGGAAATGCCACTGGGTCCTTGCACCTCATCAGAGAGGAGGACCCAGAGGAGAGTTTGGCATGCTCATTAAAGGAGGTTCCAGGGATGGGAGGGGGAGGCACAGGGGGATAGGGGGTTGTAGAAAGGGGGGGACCGGTATACCTGTTAATTTTGTATGAGTGGAAATAAAAAAAATAAAATGCCTTCTGACCTTGTTATACAACTACTGGGAATAATCACCCCAAATGCATCATATTATAGTGACATGAGTACATACTATGGAATGCTACTCAGCCATCAAAAATGAATTAATGAAATTTGCTGGTAAATGGATAGAATTGGAAGAAGTTATACTAAGAGAGTATCCCAGGCATAGAAAGTTGGACACAGCATGTTATCCCTTATAAATGGATCTTAGTTACAAACCCTCTTAATGACATACTTAAGAGAAAAATCTCTATAACACCCAATATAACCACCAAGGATTATAACTAGGAGGAAAGGGGAAAGAAGACTTCAAGAGAAAGGAGACAAAAGAGCACCATTCAATAGAGGCCATGGTCAACAGTCTTTAAGTAGGGAGACATCTGTCTCAGCTCACTCTCACTTTCCTTCCTGTTCACTTGAGTTTGGATGGGTTGGAAGTGCTAGGCATATCTCCCCAGTCATGGAGGGGATAAGGGCTGATAGATGGTAGTTGGATGGCAGCCTGGAGGCTGACTCCACTTACTATTGTATCCTACTCCTATTCTTCCTTCTACTTTCAAGTGTCTTCTTATATACAAACCTTTTTTAAACAGTCTTTTCATCCTTGATTAGGAGAAGATCTTAATACCCAAACAGATACAGCCTAGTACAGTGCAGGAACTGCAAAACTGAAAGCAGCAATCGACTGGGAGATTGCTCAGTGGTTGAAGTCTTTGCTTCACAAGCAAAAGGACCTGAGTTCTGATCCCCAGAACAGATTTCACATTTAAAAAAAAAAGAAAATGAAAACAATAATCAACCATAATTCAGAATAACAATGACCCTACAATGTTCACCTGCAACTAGACAAGTCAAATCTCTCCCCATCTAAAGCTCCAGAAACTTTGTGGAATTTTACATTAATCATCTGGAACCAGACCAGCCAAATATCTCCCCATCCTAAAACTCAGGGAAACTTGCGGAAGAGGGATCAGCAAGATTGTAAGAGCCTAAAGATGGGAGAACCAATGATATGCAAGATACTCCACACAAGTTAGGGCTGCAGTAGCCATAATCGGACTTTGCATGACCTGTGCAATGACTGACATGTCAACGACCCCCCCAGGGTCTAGTATGGATCACAGGCAGTGGGGCCCTTAGAGGCAAAGGATTAACAGTCACAATAGTGTTCTCATAGTAAAGGGCAGCCCAAGAAAGGGCTCTGAGCAATGCCACTGAGTCCTTATACCTAACTAGAGTGGAGGACTCAGAGGGAAGTTTGGCATTCACACAAAAAGATGCTCCAGGGAATGGGAGGGAGGGGGGTGAAAGGAAAGGGAAAAGGCGGAGAAGGTGCAAGGAGGACTGGGGATGGGTAGATAGGTAGGAGGGGGATGGGGTACCTATTGAGTTGTATTATTGGGGCAAAATAAATAAATATAAATTAAAAAAAAGAAACTTTGTGGAAGAAGAGGCAGCAAGACTGTAAGAGCCTAAACATGGTGAGGTTCACCACTGGACAAGATACTCCACTTGACACTATAGGAACTTGCAGAAGTAAGATTTGACATTACCTGACCTTTGCAATAGCTGACATGTCAACAAGCCTCTATAGACTAGTGAGGATCTCAGGGGAGATGATTTCAGACAGTAGGATCCTTAGAGGCAAGAGCTTAGACAGATACAGGGGAATTTCCATATTAGTGGGAGGCCCAAGAAGGGGCCCCAAGGTTTGCCACAAAGTCCTGAGTCCTCACTAGAGCAGATGATTCCACGGCTACTTTGGGACCCATATAAGCCGGTGGGCAGGAGAGTGGGAAGGAGCATATTGGGAAACATTAAGGGAGGGAGGAATGGTTGGGGAAGAAAAGAGAGAGGGAGGGAGGGGTGGGGAGAAGGGTAAAAGGGAGGGAAAGGGGTAAAGAGGGGAGTAGTGAGCTTCATTGAACTTTTACAACAAGGTAAAATTTAAAAAAAATGTCTTGCCCTGTAAGTCAGTAGAGTTGAACTTAGACTGAGTTTAAATCTCTCCCCACTTTTACAGTAGCTCTGCATAATGCCATCTTCATTTGTTTAAAGAGATATGATACAAAGTTTTTTTTTGACAGATATTACTGTATATTTCTCCTATGATGTATTTAGGAATCTTAGGTAGTATCTATCTGTCTACCTATTAGAAAGCTCAATAGGCAATTTCTAAATGAAAAAATAAATGGGTAAATAATATCTTTTTAGAAAGTGAAACATTAAATTTCTCACACACAACAACACAGTCTTTCTTCTAGTCATGAAATCCTGGAATGTTCCAGATAGTGATTATTAGTCAGCCTCAAAGTTCAAACACCATCTGTTTTAGGAAAAACATTCAGTGTGACTAATAAATCACTGGTTTGGGAACTACTGAGATTTGTGCACTATTTGATATTACAGCATGAACTCGTAGTACATTCTGACTATTAACCCTCTAAAATAATGATTCACAAGAATGGAATCGTAGAGAATTAGAATCATAACCGGCCAAAGTGTGGAAATAAGCTGTTGTGAATTGCTCAACCCTAAAGTGGACATCTAACATCCCATCAACCCTAAAGAGGACAACTAACTTCAATGGTTCAGGGAACATCACAGAAGAGGGGAACAATAAGATTGTAAGAAGGGGGGCAAAAGGTGTAGCCAGACATTATCTTCTTGATATGACAGGGCTGTTTCATCTATGAATTCATTACAGCTATGTGTACACACAGCTTTCAACATTTCACCATGGAAGGGGAACAATCTCAAGAGAGCCCGTATCTCCCTCCATGACGTACCCACTGATTTATGATTCGTGCTCCAGGAAGTGATCAGGGACATGTCATTAAAGGCAACTCAAATGAAACTCCGCAGCCAAACATAGAAACAAGATATGGAAATAGGAGAGAGACTGGTAGGAAAGAAGAAGAGAGTAGCAGGAAAATGAAGGGGCAGGTATTGGGGGTTAAGATGTGAAAAATATCATAAATTTATAGTATTCATGTATAAAAATCTAAAATAATAAATCAGAAAAAAGAAAAAACACAAATTGAAAGCATTATTTCTTTTTTTAATTTTTTTATTCAATTATGTGTGTGTGCGTGTGTGTGTGTGTGTGTGTGTGTGTGTGTGTGTAGAACCACGGGTGAATTCGGGAACCACCATGGACACCTTCACCTCCTTGTTTACTCTGCCCTGTAATTCAGTATTCACAGGCTCTGCCCTACCAGGATCAGAAACGCAGGCTGCCCCTGCTTCCGACCGGCGTCTATACGTGGGGTCTAGGATCTGAACTCAGGACCTTTGGCCTGCAAGGCAAAAGCTTAACCCCTGAGCCACTTCTCCAGCCCCGAAAGTACTATTTCTTTAAATTTCAGTGAATTTATTTAAGTAAAGCTTTCTGATGATTGGAAAAATAATAATTAAATTTTTTTATTATTATTTATTCAATTGTGAGTGTGTGTGCGTGTGTATGTATGTATGTGTGTGTCTGTGTGTGTAGAACCACGGACGAACTCCGGAACCACCATGGACGCCACCTCCTTCTGCCCCGGGATTCACAGGCTCCGCCCTACCAGGACAGGAAACACAGGCCGCCCCTACTTCCGCCTGGCGTCTATACGTGGGATATCTGGGATCTGAACTCAGGACCTTCCGCCTGCAAGGCAGAGGCTTAACACCTGAGCCACCTCTCCAGCCCCGAAAAAGAATAATTTTAAAAATTCCTTCTTCAACTGAAAATAAAACATACTATCTCCTGCAATTTTAATGTGATACCTGATTAAAAATAAATAACAGGCAAAGTAAATATTAGTTTTTCTGAATGGATTGTAGCAAAACTGTGTACTGAGAATGATAATGTCCTTGGCATCATTTTTCTACTTTTAAGCTTCTCAAATTCAAGTTCTAAAGGATTTGGCTACCATCTCTAATAAGAAATAAGGAAGCTTTCTCCATTTCTCTTGTAATTTTGGGATCCATAAAAGCTTTTATTATGGATAAAATGGTACTGTCGTGAAGAAGGCATTTGAAATAGCAATTGTTAAAAGTTTCTGATGAAGATCTTTAATTGCTTCCAATGGCAAGTCTGTAAGATCTATTGGTCCTTGAATAAAATAGTAAACACCAGAAATGAGGTAAGACAGGGTTAATATAGTCCTCACTCTTCATCGCTGCTTCCTCCTATTTCTAAACATTTTTGTTTACTCAGAACCCCATCTAAAAATTTTTGATATTTTTGAAATAAAGCTGAAATCAGAGGGTGATAATAAAAATATAATTAAGGAAATGTAGCCAAAAACTGTATGAAGTAGTGGTTACTTTCAAATCAGTTTAAAAAGAAAGCCATGTAAATGCAGAAACAGGTTAAAGAAGGACAGGAAGGATGATGACAGAGTTGGATGTAGGCAAAGGAAAGGATTGAGAAGAAGACCATGAAGGAACTGTGTTAGATAGCTGTGGTGTCAACTTGGCATTGAAGACCTTTTTCTGGGCACATTTGTAATGAATCAGTAGTGAAATCCTAAGCAAGCCCTCAGGAGATGGTGTAATTGATGAGGAGATCCAATTCATGGTGGGTAGAAATATCCTCTGGGAAGGTGGATAAAATCTAGAGAACTGGTTAAGGAAGTTGACATTCTTCAGCATTCAAGCAATCTGGCAAGTGAGTTTGCCTTTCTCTCAGCAACCTGTATATATAGTTTGGCCAGTTCCCTTGGTCCCAGGTGTTTGTGTGGGCTGTCATGCCAAGCTGGACTAAGAAATGCAACTGGACAACTATATCCCTTGTTCTCCCATAAACCATTTGGTTGTGAATGTATTGGCAGCAGTGCAGTATAACTACAACAAAGACACTGTACAAGCAGGCATTCAGAACTTTGGCTAAGGAGAAGGTCATTAGAGATGTAAAAAGTAATCATATGTCTTTTAATGAGTCAATCTTGTGGTCGGCAACTTAATACCTGAAATATTTTTATGCTACTGCAATTCCCTCATTCCATAGGACTTGATATTTTTGTATCTACACACATTTTGGCAAACATGCAGAAGGGTTTCCCAAAACCCTCTAATTGTAATTAGAGGTGTGATTAAAGAGTTAGTTGTTAAAGGGTCACACTATGTTCTCTGGCATGTTATGAAACTTCCACGTTGTGAGTGTCCCTTTCTCAGTTCTGGTGTATAAGTGTTTACTGTCTCTTTCCCATGTGGCCAGTCATCATCACACATGGAAATGATGTTATGGTCAGTAATGACTGCACTGTTCCACATAGACTACTGATGAGCTCTAGGATGTCTGGTTGTGCCTAAAGCATTTGGGAAGGGCTGATTTGCAGTACAAAGGAAAACTGACCTTTACTAATGGTGATGCCATGTGACTGGCATTTTAATTCTCAAATTAGTCCCTCAGTGATCTTCCTTACTGAGTAGCACATATGTGAGAACACGGCATATACAGAATTTGGCAGTGAATTTCAGTAACTTACCCAAATACTTTCTAGTGAATTTCCAGTTGAACTCTGATTTAAAGCCAAGTTTACCTCCAAAGTTCAAACTGTATTACACCACGCTTTTTCCATTTTATGGGAAATTATGGGAGCAGTGACAAATTTATCAAAAGAGACGATATCACATTCCATTCATTTACTTTACCCAATAACTAGAAGAATTACAGTTTCATTAAAAAGTGAACACACTAAAAATGCCTTTATAGGCCTCCTTGAAATTGTGAAAACTTTATACCAGGTCTTCAATGGGTATGGATCCCGAATTTACATGAAATTACTTCTTTCAGATAAATGTATTTGTTGTAGAGATAGATTTTGAAAAACAGAAGTTTTACTTCTAGTTTTCTGGCAAGTAAAAGAATTGTTTTTTCAGTGGAAACTGTTTCCCTATTTTTTTTTGAGAACATACACAAAAAAATTTTAAAGGCAGATTAGAGTTTATCTTCTTATAATGATTTTTTATGATTACTTTTTATTATTTATTCAATTGTGCATGTGTATGTGTGTGTATGTATGTGTACTGGAATCATCGTGGATTGCTTGTACCTCTTCTTTGTGTACTCTGACCCGGGATTCACAGGCTCCACCCACCAGGACCAGAAGCGCAGGCCGCCCCCGCTTCCCCTGGGTGTCTGTACATGGGATCTAGAATCCGAACTCAGGAGAGGCTTAACCCCTGAGCCATCTCTCCAGCCCCCGAACTTATCTTCTTCAAGGGATCTCTGTACTGAGATGCTCTTTCTGCTGCCTGCAACTCACTCCTCCCTCTTCTCCAAAATATGGGCGGTAGGGCTTCACCACATGTTAGCTTTGTTAAGCTTAGATGTGCTTTAAGACTATAGTTTGAGAAATTGATCTTAAAAGGGTTTTAGAGAAGCCCAAACACATGTAATTATTCAAGTAAACATTTTGTTCTCGTTTAGGCAACTAGGACAAAATAAACTATGTTACATTACTGTGTATATTTGCAAAACTTATTATCTAAAAAAAGTAAAAAAAAAAAAAAGAAAAAAGTTCAAAAAGAAAGGTGTCCTGAATCATTTTTTCTGGAGATGTGAAAATTTAGCATGCTAAAGGCATATAATCCTCATGAAGTCTTTCTTTTAACTTAGATGTTTTTGGTTATTGTTGCTGTATTTCTAAAGGGGGAGGGAGGAAGAGAGTTAGGGAGGGAGGGAGGGAAAGAGGGAGGGGAAGGAGGGAGGGGGAGAGAGAGAGAACTAGATATTAGAAATTCTGGGTGAGCAAAACTAATTTCTTAAATGATACTATGTATTCATGTGAACTGTGTGGAAGGCATACTTTCTTTTTCTGAGGTCTGTGAACCATAGTTGTGTATTTAGAAGCCTCTGAAGGCTCAGTTAAAATGAAATCAAGTATCCAACTTACTATTTGATAAAATATGAATTCACAAAATGAAAGCAGCAGACTGTGTGTTCTTCTACTGAATTCAAACCATTTAGATGTGTATTCCAGATTTTAGAAACACTAACTGTACTTAGAAATTCAGTAGAAAGAAGAAATACAAGTCAACAAAAATGCATAGGTTCCAACTGGGCATATTTTGGGATCTGGGGAAATCACTTTATGTAATGAAAACCTCAACTCTCTCCATCTTTGAAATCAACATGAGGTACAAGGAATAGCTCTTAGGTTGAAAGAAAGAAAATGATATTATAAAAGAAAAAGAGAATTTCTTATATTACTAATACCTCTAGAATATTATTCCAGGGTTAGTTTTCAACAAAATAGCTCTTTCCTGGGCTGGACACTGTTATATGGAAGCTGATTTCCTATAGGTATAGACTCGGTTCCTCCCTCTCAGTGAATAAATGATGTATGTGATCTAACCTGGGAGCCATCAATCCCTGAAGCTGGTCTTCTTGATTCTGGTGTGTCTTGAGCTACAGTCCTCCCCTAATGAGTTTCTTTGATCAGAGTGAGTGATTGAATAAAATAAACTAATTAATCAGTTACTAACTTGGCTAACAGAAAAACATTTTCCCTGACTTACAATGAGAAATTATGGTGCCATCAGGCAAAAGAAGAGAAAATAGATGTCTGAAAAGCACAGCCATCACAAATGACTACTTGCTTTCTCAAAAAGATTTCAAATTTTGCTGTCCGTGAATCCAACACAAAAGGATATGTTCTGAAAAAAATCCAATGTGTAAGACTTATCAGCGTGTTACCATTAGTAAAGTTGAAGCTGAGGTGGATGTGGGAAACTTGTACTACATTGGTCTTCATTTCTCCTTTATAGTAGCACCTTTGTGCAATTCTTATAGGACAGATGAGAGGAAAACTTGAAAACCACCAGGAAATGAAATATCTTAGGATACTTCTAAGTAGAATATTGCACTTTGACTACATCTTGAATAGGTCATAAGTTACCTGTGGGAAAGTACTGATTTCACCCTTTAACTCTCATTTGCCCTTGTCCATTAAATCAAATATATACTCATAAAACTTGGGATTTGTAGGGAACACTCAAGCTTGAAATCTCTATTTCTTGAAGACAGGTGTCAAGGGCATTCCTCATAGCCTCAGTTGCAGCATACCGCCTATGCCAGCATAGTTGTACACAGGGATGGATCTTGTCCTGTCTGGAATTAGGATCAAGGGCAAAGGTGTTTTTTTTACATATTTCTTTCTGTTGTTTGGAAGTCATCTAGACATAAATTAGCACATCTAAAGGATGGGCACAGAACTTTATGATTTCAATTGTACCACCACAGTTCCTGACCTATCAGGATCTTTCCCCACAATGAATGGGGCCATTGGGGCATAATAACATGTCTAAAGATTGGCAGGGCTGTATTGTTGGTGGTGTCCCACCTATTGTTATTGTTAACCTTGCACCTGTAGTCTGTCT
This sequence comes from Typhlomys cinereus, assembly GCA_023101885.1. Lineage (NCBI taxonomy): Eukaryota > Metazoa > Chordata > Mammalia > Rodentia > Platacanthomyidae > Typhlomys > Typhlomys cinereus. Next base: position 4,811,161 of record JALPQD010000057.1, on the reverse strand, counting down.
GCCACTATTGACACATTGCTCTGTTCAGTGTATATACTGTTTCATGGTATATAAGGGATTCGATTCCATAGTAAATGACTTGTTTTCAGCTTTTCCAAGATCCTCTCTTGACCCAGCCTGATTCAATTCCTGCTGCTCCTACTCTGGTACCTATCAAGATTGTGAGATAAGTGTGTAGGTCATGGAACCCCACAGGGCTTGATTTGATGGATATATACATGGTTTTCAAAAATACCAACTACTAAACATCTTTTCATCAGTGAATTGTGCCTCTGCTTAGAGCTCAGGACTCTCATAATGAAGTAAGATGAGAGAACTCAGCTCTCCATCCCTCAAAGGCACATATTAGTTCTTGCTTGGAGATAAGAGCTATATATTAGGCTGCTCTACAGAGGATTTTCTTTCCTGAAATGGTAAAGACATTAAATCTCTTTGCCTAGATGCTCCATTCCATTTTAGCACAATGTGGAGTAAAGACTGGGGAGAGTTTTAGTTAGATCTGGCCCTTGAGATGGTAATAAAAGTCAGCTGCCTAAGCATTAAATGGCTCCATGAAACTCTCCTTACACACTTGTGTAGCCATTTCTTCTTCACATCTTGCATTTCAGCTTTAATAGTGTAGTTGCTACTGATAATGTTTTTTTTTATTTATTCAATTGTGCGTGTGTGCGTATGTATGTGTACGTGCGCATGTGTCTGTGTGTGTGTAGAACCACGAATGAATTCGGGAACCACCATGGACGCCTCCACTTCCTCCGCCCCGGGATTCACAGGCTCGGCCCTACCAGGACCAGAAACGCAGGCCGCCCCCACTTCCCCCTGGCATCTATACGTGGGACCTGGGATCCAAACTCAGGACCTTCCGCCTGCAAGGCAGAGGCTTAACCCCTGAGCCACCTCTCCAGCCCCGATAATGTCTACTTTAATGTTGTTGGTCTCAAATGTTTTCACAAATTTTCTGAGATACTTTAATGTTCAAATAGCATGAAAGTCTGATTCTCTGATACTCTAGCAAGTTAGGATAACCTTTAGTTATGCATGAGCTACAGGCTGTAAATATTTCACACAGAAATGCACTATGGCAAAGGACAGAGAAGTATATCAAGTTAACTCCCATTGTAATGGTAACCTTTTGTTTTCCAGAACACTGTCTATAAGAACTCATATTTATGTATTATTAATTATTTAGTGACATATAGAAATCATTGATTTTATTCTTAACATAAGGTTGTCCAACAATTTTGAGGAGAGCAAAACTGTTGATTCAAGACAGTAAGCAAATTCTTGCTGACTGCAAATCTGAACTTAAGGTTAGGGTTCCTGAGAGAAGACGGGTGTCATGTCAAGGTATAAGAGATAGGAATAATCAATAGATAGTTGGAGAGCAGATTAAATTCAGAAAGAATGAACTTTAAACTTGATTAAAAGACAATAAATACCAACACAGGACACTAGACAATTAATAGGGAAGGGGGACAGTTTCCTTTTTAAAACTTTAAGCAAAAGAATAAAAGAGAACCTTAGTGATCAAGTGATCACCATGGGATATCTGTGACTTATGCAATAGTAAGTAGACTGAAGGGTCACCTATACTTCTTAGCAATCATTAGTGGGGAATTATCTTAACAGATGTCTTTGAGCCAAACATTTAGGCCAAAGATAAGAGATGTTCTTTCATTTGCATTATTTTGTCTCCAAAGTCTCCATTAGCTAAAGAAACCCATGGAGATCAGTGTGGGATCCAGGAAATTGTGGCTTATACACAGATTCACAAGCACGGTTCTACATCACAGATGGAATACTCAGGCAATTTCATGTAGGGATCTACATTTCAAATTCAGGGAAGAGGAGCAAGGCTAGATGTGTGTGAATCCTAGTGGTGTAGTGGTATGGCAGTACTAGAATGCAGACACCAGGGTGGGCAGGATCACTTGACATTCTGTGCCTTGCCCCATTGTTTCAATAGCTATCCAAGTGTGAGAGCAACTTAGTGAACATGAAGCTACTTCTTTGGTCCATACTTACACTTGTGTTAGCAGAGCACCTCTAGCTACGACATACTACTAAAGGAACTAATACACCATGAAGATATAATTGTAAGTATGTAAATATGTATGCAGCATCTATCAATGTATCCATCCACCAACAGATAGGTCAACTTGGGTTACATTTAAAACTATATCTAATGAACTAAAATGACATCTACAGAATATTCCATTAGTCAGCTACAAAATATACATTCTTTTCAGTAGCTCCTGGAATGTCTTTTGAAATAGATCACATTTTAGGTTACAATATGCCTTAATAAATATAAAACCATTCAAATAATTTCTATTATAGTATCAGATAATAACATAATGAAATTACAAATCAATTACATGAAAGACTGTGAATTAAATCAAAATACGTAGAAACTGAATACACTATTCAGCTTGAATAATTTGTGGGGTATTTTTTTAAAAATTGAAAATTAAAAATGTCTTAGAATCTCATGAAAACATCTCACGAAAACATCTCATGAAAACATCAAAAGCAGTTCAAAGAGAGGTTTCTAGTATGAGCATCTGGGTTAAAAAATCAAAGAGATCGCAAATAAACAACTTCTTATGTACCTTAAGGGCTTTGAGAAAATATCATGGGTATATAGATGTTATTAAATTCACCTAAATCTTTGAGTCAGGTAGCACTATTATATGATAAATTATTAGATTCAGGCCTGAGGAGATGGCTTAGCAGATAAAGCACTTGCTGTCAAACAACAGGATTTGATTTTGAATCTGTCAGATCCCATGTGAAGTGCCAAGCAGGTGAAAGAAGACAAAGACTGGGAACCTACAGAGTATCTTGTGTAGCCAGATTAGTCCTTTTGGCAAGCTCTAGGTTTTACTATAGAATCTGTCTTGAAGGAATAAGTGGAAATCTCCCCTCCTCCATATCAACCTTGAGCTTCCACATGCACACATGCACCCAATTACATGTCAACATGCATATGCATAGTCACAATATTCCTTCAGTCAGCTACAGAATATGCATTCTTCTCAGTAGCCTATGGAATGTCTTTCAAAAGATCACATGCATTCACATAGTCAGAAAGCTACACAAAGGAAATAGAAAAACTAATAAAATCAATTGGTAAATGAATATTTGGATCCTCCGCTGATTATTTTTCCATGTCTGTCTGTGTAACACTAGGCAAATTACTAAACTGCAGAGTCCATTAATTCATCTAGAAAGTGAAGCCTTCAATAAATTGTCTCATGGGACCATTGAGAGAATTCAGTGAGCAAAACAGTGTTTACCAGTGGGAGCAAGTAGCCCTCAGGGGACATGTAATATTTCTTATTTAGAGGCATTTCTTATTGGTACTACTGGGCAGGGACTGATGTCTAAATGATAGAAACCAAAGATGCTGCAAAACATCCTAGGATTCCTTACAAAATTCTCAAAACAAAGAACTTCCTCAAATATCAAAAATGCTACAAACAAAAAAATCCTAAGGAAAAGCAAAGTACCCATTTAACACAGTTCATGCCATAGAGATAAAAAAATTTTCACATGTCATAATATTTAATGAGATAAAATAACAGTCTAATGTATTTTGCAATTTGCTTATAAATCAACCTTGTTGTTATAGGTTTATTATAAAGATCTGTATTTGGGTGCAATCTTTTGAGATGCCATCACAATGGCGTTCTATCAGGTGCCCACGTGGATGTATCAGCAGTGAAACAGAAGAGGCTTTGAATTCCCTGAAGTTTTCCAGAAACTTTGTGTGATAGGCTTCAACTTATGGTAATTATTGTCATCATATAATGTAGGTGGTTTATAAAAATCACATGCATTTAGAATGTTATATAAATACATAATGCATTAAAGTACTCTGCCTGAATAATAAATATATTTACTGAGAGTATACAAGGCAGTTTCTAAGAAGCAATTCCAATTATTCAGGTAAATATTGCCTTCTATGTCTGCAATTCTTTCATTGCCTTGTGCCGTGTGGACAAAACAAGACATATTTTCTTACAGTAAAATGACATCATCTGAACCATCCCCAAAACTTCCCTCTCCGTGTCACTGTCTTAACCTTCTCTCCGTGTCCAAGGATGATCCAGATTTGCTGTAGGTATCTATTTTTCCTAACAAAATTTTCACTTAGATTAAAAATGAAAGTCAAGAATGAATTCATATGGAAAATTTTTGTTCTTAATATAACAGTGGTGGACACTTCACTTCTGATAATCTCATCACTTGGTAATCTTGAGAAAAGCATTCTCTTGCCACTAGAATACTTTCCTTTAGAAGGAACTTGGCTGGGTACCATGGTGTCTCTCTCCAACTTAGCAACTGCATTATTTCATGTATCTATTTTCTCCATTTTACATCTGTAGCTTTTAAGTTCCATTACTGGAATATCCTTGTTTTGAGTGAGATTTTTAAGTTGGCATAAGTGAGATACTCTTAAAATTGGTGTTTCCTTGATTTTTCTCTGTGTTTAATATATCTGTGCTATGAGCTATTTTTATTAAAATTAAACTGGTTAAATATTTTATTGAAAATCTAGAACCAAGAATTAAAATATATTACAATATTGTTCTAGATATTTTAAATAGCAGATAATTATAATAATTATGTAGTAGTTATCTCATTTTAATAAATCACATGTGACAAGCTCTGTGCTTATATTCTTTATTGTCTCATTTGATTTTAGTACCAAACTGAGATAAAGACCTTGCTAACTGATTTTTTTTATTAATACATTTTTTATTATTATTTCAGCTCATACAAACTTAATAGGTACACCAGTTCCCTCCCTCCCTCCTCCTCCCCCCCAACCCCCTGCTCCCCCTCCCCTCACCCCTCCCTCCCCATCCCCCAGTGCCTCCCGCCCCAATTCCCAGAGAGTCCTTTCTTGTGCATGCCTGATTTTCCTCTGGGCCCTCCTCTCCGATGACGTACAAGGACCCAGTGGCCTTTCCCTGAACCCTTTCCTGTGTTCCCCTTAAGTATAGGAACACTGCTGTGGCTGCCAATCCCTTGCCTCCAAGGATCTTGGTGCCTTTAGCAGATGCTAGACTTTGTGAGATCAATAGTGTGTTGGACAATGCGCAGGGCATACAAAGTCCACTTATGATTGCTTCAGCCCTAACTTGTAGGGAGTATCTTACATATCATTGCTCCTCCCATCCTTTTGCTCTTACACTCTTACTGCCCCCTCTTCGGCAAATGCCCCTGAGCTTCAGGATGGGGAGAGATTAGTCTGGCCTAGTTCTAGGTGATTGATATAGAGTCTCTGAAGTTCTGGATTGTGGTTTGTTGATTTTCTTTTGCAGTTTTGCTGCTCCTGCAATGCCCTTCACTCCATCCTGATGGGCATTGTATGTCACCCCCTGGCCAGAGACAAAAAGCTGTTAAACTAGAGTCTTGTTATAAGATTTTTTTAACTTAAAAAGATAATGTTAGTTTTAAATATATACACTGGAGGAAACAGATGATAACAATATATGATGTGATCAGTAGCCACAAGAAAGCATTTTAGTAGACAAAATACACCATCAGATATTCAAGATATGATTGGTTGTGATTCTACTATAAAAAAGGAAATAAGTACAGTTACTTATTTGTCACAGTTACTGTGCATATTGCTGATAAATTAATAACAAAATGTCTTATTGGAAAAAAGGGATTTTATTCTGTTTTACAATTGCCTAGGTACATTTCTTAGTCCATCTTGGTAGAAGAGTTTGTATCAACATCAGGTATCAAGAGAAATGGCTACATAAAATATCCTTTCCTGCTACTGATTTTATGCAAGGGCAAATTGATACTTGTGGACATTAAAAGACACAAAGTCTATGATTTTTCAAGAATGTTGCTAGTCGGGCATGGTAACAACCTCTGTGCCTTGCATCTAGCTAAAGTAACTTTAATTGACACCTTTCATTGAACTGATAACAAGATGGACCTCTTAAAAAGTGAAGATGCATTTATCTTTTAAGGATGTGGAATTCACTTTTGCTCCTCTGTTTCCTGTTCTTTCTGTACATTTTCTCATGGTACAGTATGGTCTTCATCTTTACTTCTTAAGGGCTGCTGAGTGGCATCACAAGAGATACCCATGGGTGTTGTTCCAGATGGGAATTAGAGAAGCAGTTAGTTATAGTTAGATTAAAATGATGAATGATTTCCTCCAGTTATTTCCCCTTTTACATGGGTTCCACGTGACTTTCAGTAATTCAACATGAGCTAGGAAAATCTATATTCATGTGCCTCATGTCCTTGGAAATTTCATGCTGAGTCAAGATGGGAAAAGGACTCATTTGGTGCCTGATTTGTTAGAAGAGAAAATGATTATCTCCAGAATCAATATTGCTTTTTTAAGAAACATGATTTCAAGTCCCATTGTGAAGACAATCCAAAAATATGAGAACGCATGGTTAAACTTCATTTTAAAAATGGTATTTAATATTTTATAGATACGTAAGTTGCTTATACAAAATTCAATTTGTTCTTGAAAAAAATCAAATTTTATTTTTACAAGTTCTTTAATATTTAAAAAAATCTCCAAATAATTTCCTTAATAGCCTCTGAACTCAACATCTTAAGGTAATTCTACTTGTAGCTTCATAAACAATACTGTGTTCCACTCTTTGAGGAATTATATAGTTTACTCCACATAACTACACTCCTTGGTTGCTAGCATGATCGCCATCTTATAGATGAGAAGACTAAGGCAGAATGCTTACTGACTTCTGGAGTGTTCCAAAGGTAAGTGCCAGCAAACCCAGGATCAAACTTGGGAAGCATGACCTTTGAGCTTATGACCATCATATATTTCTGATGAAAATTCTTCCATTTAGATTTTTCAGAAATTTTATTAATAAGAAATTTGCAACTTAAAACTTTTGTATATTTTGTTTAAGATTCAGAGCTGAGCAAAGTAAAACTGAACTTGAATGAGAAGCAGCTGTAAATCTGAATGTGCTTGTAAAGCATGGACTCTTGATGGTGATTTCTACTGTTCTCTAGGGATCGCTGCTTGTCATTGAACCCCTTATGCTGCAAATTAAATAAGCACCCTCATCTGCATTGATGTTAGTCTTGCCTTGGACCAGGAAGTCATGCTGCTGTTTGTCTCCCTGTACTGTGACCTGTGCTGCACCAGTTTTGCAACTAGAATAGAACAGCCCCTACTGGACCTATAACTGATTGGTTACGTTTTCATAGGGTGACTTGTAGTTGGAGAAGGCTGTCATTTCCTTGGGCAAACATTTTTATATGTTTAAGTTCCATTGTGCAGTTTATTTCTGTCATGTGATTCTGAATGATTGCTATAGTTTGGAAGTATTCCTTCCTTTGATATCCTGTGGAATAATTTAAGGAATAGTGGTGTTAGTTGGTCTTCCAATGTCTGGTAGAATTCTGAGCTAAATCCATGTTGTCCTGTGCTGCTTTTTGCAGTTGTGAGATTCATAGTTAGTGCAATAACTTCACTTGTTATAGGCTATTTAAGTAGTTCAGTTCATCATGATTCAACTTTGGTGTGTATATGTGCTTAGAAATTCATCCATTTCTATTTGTCAAATTTTGTGGGGTATAAATTTTGAAGTATGACTTTATGATTTCCTGCTATTGGTAGTCATAGCTCCATTTTCACTTCTAATTTTATTAATTTGGGCTTTATCTCTTGTGGTTTTGGCTAATTAATCTAAGGCTTTAGTATTTTGTTAATTTTTTCCAAAGAACCAGATAATAGTTTTATTGATTATTTTTATTGTTTTCTTTGTTCAATTTCAGCTATTTCTCTTTTGATCTTACTAATCTCTTCCTGTCTACTGCTTTGGGGGTTGGTTTGATCTTGTTTCTCTAAATCTTTAAGCTGTGTTGTTAAGCAATTTACTTGTGATATTTCTGGTTTTTTTTATGTAAGTGTTAAATGTTGCAAACTTTACTTTTAAGATCATCTTCGTTATATCCCAAAGATTTTGATATTCTGTGTTTTTGCTACCATTGAGTTCTAGGAATTTTTGGATTTCTGTTTTTACTTCTGTCCAGACCAATTCCTCATTCAGCAGCATGATGATTAGCTTCCAAGACACTGTGTACTTTCTGTTTCTGTTTTTTTCTGTTATGGTTGTCTAGTTTTATTTCGTGGTAGTCAAATAGTATACAGAATGTGATTTCAATTTCCCTGTATATGTGGAAACTTCTTTACGACCTAGTATGTGGTCTATACTGGAGAAAGTTCAGTGGGATATGGAAAAGAATGTATACTCCTTGGTGTTAGGATGGAATGCTTGGTAGATATCAGTCAGGTCCATTTAGTTTATAGTTTGATTTAGTTCTAGTATATCTCTGTTCAGTTTTTGAACTGTTAACCTATCTTTCAATGAGAGTGGAGTGTTGAAATCCCCTATTATTACTGTGTTTGGGTTGACTTGTTGTTTTATGAGTCGTAGTATCTTTTTAACAAATATAGGTGAGCCTATATTTGGAGTGTATATGTTTAGAATTATAAGTTCTTCTTGATGTACTGTTCCTTTATTGAGTATCCAATATCCTTCCATGTCTCTTATGATTTTTTTGGTATGAAGTCTATTTTATCAGATTTTAGCATAGTTACTCCTGCTTATTTCCTAGTTCCATTTGCTTGGGGGTATCATTGATTATCTTTTGACCCTGAGAGTGTCTATCTTTCAAAGTAAGGTATGCTTCATGGAGCCAGCAAATTGATGGACTGTGGCTTTTAATCCATGTTTTTATCTATGTCTCTTGATGGGGGAGATGGGTCTATTAAGACTATTATGGTTACACTTGAGAACTGTTTGCTGAGTCCTATCATTTTCTCAAACTTGTGGCTTTTATATTATTTTTTTTTGCTTTGTAGTTGTACTGGAATTATTTTTTCATTCTATCCTCTAGGGAATATTTATAATTTTCTTCAGTCTTAGTAATTTTTTCTAGTATCTTCTGCAGACCTGGCTTGGTGGTTATATAGGCCTTAAGCTCATATCTGTCGTGGAAATTTTTTTTCTCCTTCAATCATTACTAATAGTTCAGTTGTTTATAGCAAGACAGATTGGCATTTGTGATCATTTATGACTTGAAGTTTGCCTCTGAAAGATATTCTGACTTTTGTTGTTTCAATTGAAAAGTCAGCTCTTATTCTAATAGGTTTGCTTTTGAATGTGAGTTTGCTTTTCTCCTTTCAGCTCTCAAGACATTCTCTTTGCCTTGTGTCTGAAGTGTTTTGACTATTATTTTTAGTGAGTGGGGCATTTTGGATTTGGTCATGTGTGATGAGTGTGTGGTGTTTATCTTGTATGTGGAAAGGTAAATGGGGAAAGTTTTCATTTATGATGGCGTGAAATATGTTCTGGAGTGTTTTCTTTCTTTTTTCCTTTTTTTTTTGTCTGGAATTGCATGTATGTGCAGTTTTGAGTTCTCAACTACCAATTTTTTAATAGATATGCTCAATGTCAAGTTGAAACCTGTATCTAACTATGATACCTGGTTTCTGAAATTACTTGAGAAAGCATTGGTTACATATTTTAAAAATATAATAAAATTAAGGAAAAAATTAACCCAAAATTGTCCTCAAATTTTATGGGGTGAAATGTAATCTGTTTAGTCTCAGTAGCTTGGAAGCTTAAACTTTAAAATTTCTATCATTTTCTGTCATTGATTATAAAATCAAATTAAGAGGTTTTCTTTTTCCTTAAGATAATTGCACAAATTTTGTGTGTGATTAGTACAAAATGTCCGCTTTGGTTTTATTATTTAATTTAGCCAAGTCCTTTGAGATAATAATCTTATCTCATTTTTTTCTTCAAAAGTGGAAACATTTCTGGTGAATATTAATCTTAAGATTCGATTTAGTTCCATCTTTATGAAATAAGGAGAAGTGTCCAAAGTAACAAATCGAAGTTTTGATAATATGAGAATTTTTTTCTGACTTCTTCATCTCTGTACTCATTTCTGTTCCTTCCTTTTTCACTAGGCATCCCTTAAATCATATGTTCCTGAAATTTAGAAGTTAGAGAAGAGATAGTTGGGAAAATTTTCTCTCTAAGTCTTTCCCTAAAATCTAATAGTTAGAGAGCACTGAAATATAAAGTCTGTCTTATTTTAAAAGATTCTCTTTATGATATGCCACTAATCCTTTTTATTAAATTTGTTTGTACACAATTTCATGCCTGTATATACTATATACTGGCCAGTTCCTTTTCCTTATATCCCTATCTCACCCACTGTCTTCTTTTGCTTACTACCCCTGTTTATCTGACCTCTTCCCTAGAAATCTTATTTTCATAATCTTGAATGAAAACTTTGAAGAGTCAAAATTGTCTTTCATATTTCCAGCATTTTCCACCAGGGCTTCATGTCTACTGATTCCCTTCTTTCACTCAGTATACACATGTGACCTAGGATCTACCTGAATTCTTAGCTGTCCTTAAATATTGACTCACTTTGAGGAAATGGCAGTCCTTGATAGATGAAACAATGAGTGAGCAAATAGATTTTGGACCCATGTACTCAGATGTGCATTCCAGAAGAAAGAGAGTGGAATAAGATTTGCCTTAGAGTTCTTGAGCAGTGAGGAGAAGATAGAATGGGAGGCAAAATATATCTGCTTTAATTTTGCATGTCATTTCTGTGATACTCTAATAGCAAAAGGTTATCAATATATGTGAGTGTTCTCACAGTGCAATCAATTTTTTTTAATCTTTAGTAAATTAATTGGCCTTTGAAAGCTTCAAAAAAAATCTACTGTGGCTACACCAGAGTAAAGGGAATCCTTTCTTAAATATTATGATAAAGGTCTCAGTAGGGATCCAGTTTTAAAAGAAATGGAAAGAAAGTGATAATTAAATAATGGATTGATCATAGATTCCTGTAGGAAACATGGACACACAAGGTGTGTTATTTTGTGTGAAAAATCATTAACTATGAATATTATACAGGTAACTTTCTTTCTTTGATTCCCTACACCCTACACCCCAAGCATTTTTTTTTGCATGGCTGTGTGTGTGTGTGTGTGTGTGTGTGTGTGTGTGTGTGTGTGTGTCCGTGTTTGTGTCCATCTATCTGTCAGTCTGTCTCTCCGTCTGTCAAAGGCACTTGAGTTTGTATGCCTGTGGAAACCTAAAGATGACATTGAGAATTACATCCGGTTACTCTACCTTCTTTTTGCTCCTCTGCTCTGGGGTTTCTCAGGATTTGTATTCTGGGGCCTGAATTGCAAGCACCATCATTTCTGCCTGGCATTTTTATGTAGGATATCGGATCCTAACTCCGATCCTTTGACTTTCAAGGCAAAGGCTTAACCCCTGAGCCATCTTCTAGCCCTCCCCGTGCATTTTTATAGCTATGCATTAGCCCCCAAGACAGATATGCTCTGAAGATATGAACTATTCTTGTCATTGATCCTGAATGATTGCTAGAGTATATATTGTGGAATGGATAAACGGTAACTTTACATTTCATTCTCTGTCAGTCTGGTAAATGTGGACTGCTCACTAATACCCAGTTTTTCAAGCCTACATAATTTCAGCTTTCTAAGCGCACGTAACTGAAGGGTAGATTTTGAACTGAGATGAGTTTAGTAAAGGGAATGTCCTTTCACAGTGTCTTGGAAGCCTGCTTGCCTGTTCCTCTGGGGATATGTCACTTCTCTGTGTTCCTTTATCTTGAAATTCCACATTTATAATTAGAAGAGAGAACACTAAAATGTTTCTGCCGTGGGATATTTGTCTCCTTCCAGCTAAATGCGCAGAGCATTCCAAAGAACTCTTCTTCCTCATTTTTTTTTGTCTCCTTAAATTAGGTGGCTTCTGCATGTGGAGTTATCTGAGGTCATAAAGCATTGATACCAAACACCTTGAAAACTGGGAGAAGCAGAAGCGAGGCTCATCTGACCATGGAGAAGTAGGAGGAGGAAGGCAAGTTTTCTCATTACATTTCATATTGTGCAAACCAGCTTTTCTCTACTTAAACACGGAAAATGCTCTTTATGCTGATGCCACGGAGGGCAAAGATAGCTTAAGCACTTCGTTAATTTGTAAGTATGTTCCATACAAAGAACAAACAAACATAACCTCATGAATTTCTAATGTTGCTGATGGCAGCTGAAATGATTTCTGGTTGTCATTAAGGCTTTTTGCAAGGTCAAAGCTGCCTGTTTTCTGGTGAAATTGTTGAATGGTTTTATTATCCTGTTTGAATTGTGTCAGAGCAGCTAGTGTGTTTCTAAATCACAATCTGGATTTTGGGCTTTAAGTACAATTCATTTTGCATGTCCAAGAATTCCAGGTCTTGCAAAGGCTGAGTGGGCCTGAATGCTATATTTTGTCCTCATGTCTCTGGGTGAGAAACTCTGCTGTAGTCCAAGTTCTAGGTGATCGATTTCTCAGTACTATGATGGAGAGATTTATGAAGACAGTGATCATGATTACAAGAAATTATTCAGGGATGTGGGTAGCTCATTAGAATAGCAGCATATTGGTATAAGTCTTCAGTGGATAAAATAATATCAATAGAATGACTATCTTTTTTTTCCTGTCCTTTAAAATTATTTTTTGCACATTGTAAATGCAAACACATACCTTAGATAAAACAGAAATATTTTCGCCCAGATATTTTTTAGATGTCAAAATGATTTTCCTATAGTGTATATATATAAATTTTGAATTTGTACTTATATAAAGAAGTTCCTTTGGAGATGACCATTTCCAGTTTAATGATTAACAACTTAGATGTTTTGCAGCATCTTATCATTTATCGTTAACAAATTTCTACCTGGGAATGGTAACATGATTTTTATTCCAGATTTGAATGAGACACCTAAAATTAATAAGGTAGCTAATAATCAAGACCAAAATCACAGCTGATACAAATATGAATGGTCAACGTAAAACTTTGATAATATAGAATAACATAGAGAGTACTTGTTCAAAAAGCCCTTCACATTTGGACTGTAATGTTCTCATACTAATGAGCGCTATTTTGTTAATGTAAAATCTCTCTAATGGCACAAGTAAAATAATACTCTCCCTAAACATTAAGATGAATAAGCTCATCATAGCTACACACAGCACATGATGGTGGAGAAATAAAAATAAAAAGAACTGTCCAAAATCCATATTACATTAATTTGCTCATTTATTGACTTATTCACTGAACAATTAAGCTTAAGCTACCAGTTACTGCACAATGTCTCCAATTATTTCCATAAACAATATAATTCAGCCACTACTTAGATTTGAGTCTCATAGGGGAAGATAGATAGTAGCTATGTCTAGAGTTGCAGTTATAAACGACCTTGGAAGCTAGGAAAGAAAATCTCTACGGAGCTATGAAGGAGGATGAGAGAAGCACTTCCTCAGATGTCTTCACGCCTGTTAGTTCTCTGAGGAACTGTAATATATAAAGTCAGAACTGAAGATCTCCAGGTAAGGAGCATTAAGAGAGGTTCTCATATTCCTGGCAGAGGAAAAGCATGTCCCCCTGTGGTGAGCTAGTGGGAAACAATGCACTTTGATGAGCTGAAAGAAGAGCCACATGCAGCACCCACACGACGGCAGAACCCACACGACAGAGGTGAGGGAAGGAGGGCTGAGAGAGAAGAGAAAGAACCACTCAAGATCATACTTATCATACTCTTATCTTTTGAAATGTAGTCTAAGACCTGAAAATTACTGAAATCATAAGCATAATAAGGCCAGATAGCCTCATTGATGAATTTTGTCAGAAATTTAAAGAATAAAACTGAATCATATCACCAAAGAAAGCTTTCTTATGAAAAGGAAGAATGACCATTTTGATGAAGTTTCATGAGTCCTGAAACAAATACCAGACAATTCTACTATAGGAAAAGTTAAGACATACATCTCTTATGAAGACAGATATCATCTTTTCAGAAGATTGCAAAGTTTAAACAAATAAAATGTACTAATTTGTGGAAATCAATTGCATCTTTCCAAGCGAGGGTTATTTAAGAATGCAAGGTTGATTTAATATTTTAAACCAAGTACATAAAGGCATATGCATTCCTATAACTATCTCAAAGCAGAGAAGAGATTTGATAACATTTGGTACTCAGTCATTACAAAAACCTATCTGGAAAAGGGAACTTCCTCAGTCTGGTAAAAATATCTTCAATTATTATTGCCATCACAAAAGGACAAAAGTCATGATGTTCTGCAGGTCTTCCACTTACTTTTATTTCTGTCACTGTTACTCTTAATGAAGTTGTGAGGCAACACTAAGACAACACTAAGGGAGAAAGAGATTTATTTGACTTACAGTTCCAGAGGGGAGACACTGTCTGTTATGGTAGAGAAGGCATGATTGACTGGCAGGTGCTGGAGACAATTACTGCAGACATCATGGGGACCAAGACAGCAAGCTGCTAACTGAAGAGCAGACCACTACAGGAAGCAGGACGGGACTAATCAACCTTTAGGCTAGCTTCTGTGACATGCCTTTCTTCAGCAAGGCTCTACCTCTTAAAGCTACCATGGCCCTCCCAAACATTAACATTGAAGAATATAAACACATAAGCCTGTGAGGGTGGGCAATGCACATTCAAACCTTGATTATTATTTACACCTTAAATCTTTGGAAGCTCTTCTGTTCTTGTATGAAATGGGAACACTGCTAATTAACAAGCAGTTTAAGTATGAGAGCAAGTTTCAGGCAATAAAAAGAGCCATTAAGCTTAATTTGTTAGAGACCATGATTTCCATAGAGAAATAAAAATTTTTTAACTTTTGTGTTATCCTGAAATCCCCAGACTAGGACTTCTCTTATTTGTGTGCTACCTAGATTAACTTTTTGTTACTAGTGCCCAAAAACTGATCTAAATCCCTTGCTTATGTAGTGCTTTATTTTGAGTTTTCGACTTCTTACTAGATGTCCCGTCTTCAGTGAATGGGTAGCTATGGACATGAAGTGAAGATCAACCAGGTAATACAGCCTTCAAGTCCCTCAATGAGGATCTTAACCAGAAAACAGGTAACTGACTAAGTTATTTGTTTGTTTATTGGCAGCTTTTAGTTTTTAGGCTGTTTTAGCTTTCTCTATCATAAGCAGTTTATATTCATGCTTCAGTTCTTTTTTTCAGTTTGGCATGTATAAATCACATCCTTTAGCTGACTCTTTCTTTCTGGAAGGCCACCCTCTCCCACAGGTCTTCCTGACTGATTACTAACAGTGAGCATGTTGTGCCTTTGCAAAGCTCTCAGGGTCAAGATCTCTTCTTTCCCAATGCATCTATGAGGAAGCCCAGGCCCCTGATGCCTGGCCCCAAGACAACCTTATATTATAACTAATACTCCTATTTCTTCCCATCTTCATGCTCATAACTACTTGCACTTACATGATACGGACATTATATACTAAAAACCACAATAATCAGAGCCATCTGTACTTTGTTCTCCAGAACCAGCAGGTTCTCTCCCTTGGGTCTCCACCATGTTGCCTTTGGTATGATGTTATAAATCTAGTAAGTGAAGTTTCTTTCCCTCATCACACTACCCATGACTGCTATCTCTTCTAATGAAGCTTTTCTTCTGACCTGAACACTTGCACACCCCCTTCAAGGCCCATCTCCTGAAAAGCTCATCCGAAGGGCAGTTTGCTTCATTATCCTTTCTACAAATCATTTTGACATCTTTAATAAATTGTGTAATAGCAATCCATGTTCTACTTATTCTTAATCCAATGGGGGAGAAAGCATATCACTTCCTACAGCAGTCTGCAAAATATAGAAAGTGATTTTAATGTTTTCTTGAATTCTTCACTACTTGGAGAAGACTAATTGTAAGGCTCAAAGTTGTCCTTGGTGCTTGCTAAAACAAAACTGGAACTTGCAGCAGAAACTGGAAAGCACATGACATTTATACAGAAATTAGCAAGGTCATTATTTTTTCAAACTATTTCTATTATTGGCAACATGTAAATCTTAATGAGATTTCTACCCTTAGGGCTCAGGTACTTCTAATATAGATGTCAAAATGAAAAAAAATTATAATTCCATAACAACAATGAAACACTTCTTTTTTTCACATGGTTCAAAAAAAGTCCACAAATCTTATGTTAATTTATTGATTGTCACAAATCTTGTATTTCTGTTCTATTGGAATTTTGCCTCAGTCAGCAAAGAAAGTTATTACAAGACTTCTCTTGGAGATACTTGAGTAAATATCTATTCACCACAGACAGGGCACTTGTGATAGGCCAAAGAAAATTCTACCAAGTGAATTTTGTCTAGTGAATTAGCGTTTATTAGAACTACTTACAGGCCCAAATTTTGGGGTTACTTGTAAAATTGGAGGTACTTGTAGAAGCAAGAACAACTGAAAGACAATTGAATACTGAAGAGCACAACCCAGCATGGATAAAAATTCATCGTAGGTGCCTCCCTGGAGCCCCCTATATGGCTTATACTCAGCTTGACTGATGGACATGTCACTCCTTACTTCAGTAATCATTTCTACTTTTATATCCTTGGAAAGGGCCATATGCATTTTGTAACATTTAAGAGCTTCCTGAGTCTTGTAAGTTTCATTATCTCAGCTGTCTTTAAAAGCCTTCTTCCTCTCTCCAGGACAGAATGTTTCAACTCTGAGGAAATACTTGTACAACATAATTTGTAGTTTTGGGCATCTAAAAATGGTGAGAATGGTCAGTTGTCTCTGTAAACTGTTTGCATTTGGAAAGACAATAGATCTCAAGGTTTTAGATCGTCTTTTTAAATTGTATAGTTGAGAATGTGGCATCCAGAAGCATCAGTAGCTCAATTTCAGAAACCAGAATTGAGAATGTGGGGTTAGGTTAGAAGAATTAGTAGGAGGGGTTAGGTTAGAATTCAAGGATAATATTCAGACATACTGTTAAAGGAGGCAGGAATGGGTAGGCAGTTGTTTGTGGCCTAAACCATAACCTAGGAAGTGGAAGTAACTTGAAGAAAGTACTTTAGCTTCATTGAATGGAACAGAATTCATTCTGTTGCTCAGATGTTATCCTGGACTATGTGACCAGAAGAATCCCACCATTTGGCCTTGGTGAGTCTGGCTGTCATAGTCTGAGATCTCCTTTCACTCCTGCTCTCTGTTGAAAGGATAGCTCCAAATTCAGACCTGCCACTGGAATTTTTATGTCCCCAGAAGAGGATAAATAAGAGTTTCCATTTTATTATAAAATAGAAGCTAGAAACTCTGAGAAACATTTATGAAACTGAGTGTATGGGTATAGAATGGGCAGTATCTCTCTCTCTCTATCTATCTATCTATCTGTCTATCTGTCTGTCTGTCTTTCTGTCTATCTGTCTATCTATCTATCTACATATCTATCCTTGAAATATTGACCTGGATGGCCTTAATGACCTCCAGGGCCTGTTTGAACTCTATCAAACTTTATCAAGATAGCCAATGGGTAATTCAATGTTAACAATGCTCTCATTTAACTTTTGTTAAACTAGCAGAAAACCAGTTATTTAAATATGTTTTCAAACTCTCTTTGTGGCTATTGCAAGTGAAATGTAAAAAATAAGCTTGGATTAGTTTCAGAATTTCTATAAAATCCAAAAATGGCTGAACATAACCAGGAATGGATAGTATAAATTCCTTGGGTGCCCACTTCATGTACTAAGCTCAGTTTAGATACTTTGCTTCACATTTACTATTGTGTCCTTGATATCACTCATATTTCACTGCAACAAGCTCTAAAAATTTTGATGTGAAATGCTTTTAAGCTTCCTTTTATGCAATGTTTATAAAAATTAAGAACTTTCATGAAGTACTGTAAGTTAACAAATTAAAATAGATGAAGTATACACACTTTCATCTTACAAATGACAAGGAAATATATAACTCATTACTTCATGGCTTATGACTAGATTCCTTTAATTTTTAATGCATTTTTAGGCATATCACACATATGCCTTTAGGGTCTAATTGTAGCTCAAATATTTTGCATAAGACAGGAAGGGATTTTTGCTTCATGGTTTTCAATTTTAGTCCCAAAGAAAGGAAACAATTTTCATGTATTTTTAGTTATTGGGGCCAAATCCCCCCCAAAAAAGAAGTGATTGATGAGAATCCTTCTTCTATAACAAATGTAGAGGATCTCAACATCCAGAGAGGATGCAGCCTAGTGGAATAGCAGTGAAATAAAACAATAGCCAACGAGAATGCAGAGTACCAGGGACTCTGTATTACTCACCTCGAATCAAGCCAACCGAATCCCTCCCCAACCTAAGTCTTGGGGAACCTTGCAGAAGAGGGAGTAGTAAGATTGTAAGAGCCTAAAGATGGGAAGGTCCATTGCTGGACAAGACATTCTATGCAAGCCAGGGCTGTTGCATCCAGGAACTCACTGCAATGAGTAATGACTGACATAACAACCTGCCCTCTTAGACCAGCAAGGGTCTCAGAAGAAATCAATCAAGCAATAAGAACCTTAGGGGCTAGGACTAGACAGGTGAAAGGGAGTGCACCTATCAGAGTGTCTGCCCAAGGAAGGGTCACTTGGTTGGACATAGAGACCTGAGCCTCCCTTACCACTACAGCAGATGATTCAGATGCAATCCTAGAAGGCATAGAAGCCAACAGACAAGAAGGTGGGAGGGAGTGGGATGGGTTGATGAAGGGAGGGAGAAAGAGAGGAAGGATGCAAGGAACGGCAGGAATACTTTTCAATATGCTTGTAAAACTAGAAGAAAAAGTAAAAAAAATTAAAGCTATCAAAAGAGAAAAAAATTAAATAAGTTAATGATTATTTTTTAAAATGACAATTTGCTGTTACAATGTAGAATGCTTTAGCTTGTAAAGATTGGAAAATCAAATTTTTGGAATTTCCTATTTATAACCAGAAGAATATAAATATGAAGTTGTCTTGAGTTTTTACAAAGCATTAATAAGTTACATAAACCTTTAAGTTGTTTCTCCAGTGAATGAAATGTGAAAAATATTAGTTATCTAAATAAATTATTTAGTAGAGTACTCTAATACTCTAATACATATAAGTACCAGGAAATTGATGAATGCTTAATAGCAAATAGTCATTTTTTAAAGATTTATCTTCTTATCACTTACTAAGAAAATTAAGAAAAGATTTTCAGAAATAGAGAATGGAACCAAAGTAAGATGATATGGGAATCATTTCTATTATATCCTCAGCATTTTAATTATGTATGTTTTTTTCAAAAGTTACTGATAAAGACAACTAAGTTAATGCAGGCATAGTTCATCCTACAAACTAAGTGGCTTAAAAGGTATTCAATTGGTATGAATTGCTTTATTTTAAAAGTAGATCCAATTACCCAAACTGATGTTCATTTATTATTTTATGGCATATTTTAAAAAGTCAATTTGCCACCTGTATAGCGGAAAAGACAAGAATTTAGAGATACTGAATGCATGAGGGAATATTTGTTGAAAATCAACAAACTACTACTCCCATTTTCAGCCAAATTTTTGGTTATATTTATGGAAGGCTCGACTATGTTCAAAGTACATAAAAGTCTTTCAGAAAGTTGATCATATAATGTGGAGTCTGGTGCAGAATATGCTTGCAACTAGTGTAATCAGAAGGAAGATGGTATGTATGTAGGAGGAAAGTTGGATCCAAGAAAAGAGAGAAAATCTTAAGGATTCAAATAGGAGGAAAAGAATGATTAACACAATTTTAGGAGAGAAGGAAAAATTGGTTAAAAAAAAGGTTTCGGTATAGTCAGTAAATGAAGTTGTTTAGATACTCACAGTCACAAGAAGAGCCTACCCAATTGTTTAGTTCCTATTTGTGTGCTTTTATCCATGCTACCTTGTAATTTCCACTAGACTTTACTTTCCAAATCTTTATCCATTATCTTATTCTTTTCCTAAAGGTATTTCCCCCGATTCAAACACTTTGTCCATACTACTGTCACCATGATGTGCTAGAGTTAGATGGTATACGACTTCATTAATTAACTGAAATTCCTGCCTCCTGTATCGTCCCACTTTCCCAAGCTCATGATCAACCTGAAACCAGAGTCATTTTGTAGAAACTTACACTGTATCATTTTGCTTCATTCCTCAATCTCCATTAGATTATAATTTCATGTTACTCATATAGTTTTATCTCTTTAATTTTAATTATTTAAAAAAGCTTTCAATTTATTGTTTAGAATCTTGTAAGCCCCTCTTCCCCAGGTTATGGGTCTCTGCTTCCTCTCTGCCTTCATTTTCTGTGTCAGTTAGTTACAGGTGTCAACTTGACCACAGAAGACTGAGTCTTCGGCAAATACGTGAAGGATTAGGTAAGGCAAGCCTGTAGGAAATTATCTAATTAATGAAGAAAGACCCAGCCTATGCCTTTTGAAACCATTCCCTGTGCAGATGGTTAAGACAGCTAGAGCTAGTTTAGTATATTGGCATAATTTGGCATATGGGCATAGGACAGACTGGCAAGTGATGAAGTACATGCCCTTTTCTCAGCAATTCTTATGGATATGATATAGCCAATTTCCTCGACTCCTGTCATGCAGATAAATGTAACAAAGTCATAAGCAAGAATATACCCCTTGATTCCCTAAGTTGTATTGTCAGGTAGTCACATCAGTAACATGAAGAGTCAGGATGTTTAACATTTTCCTGCTCACTCGCTTTGTACTTCTGGACGCCAAACTTCTTGAATACGCAAAGCATACATTTGCCTTTATGACTGCTATTTCTGTATCCATAATACCCTTTCCTCACATGATTCCCTCATCTTCTCTAGGAGGTTTGTCACATGTTAAATAGTCATTAAAGTTTTAATCCAAATCTTGTAAATTTTTGAATCTATTTTGCAAGCCAAATAGCATAGATTTCCTCAGACTTTAATATCTTTCTTTACTAATGAGTTTTTGCCATGCAACTGGAGATATAACTGGTGAGTCAAATGAGTATATTGGGATTAATTATAGGAGCATGGATGACTCAAAGGTAACTGCCACAGGGATGACTTGCAGCGTGGGAAACCCTTGAAAAGTTTCACTACTTAAGAGTGCTCTGGACCACTTATCAGCAGTCTTGCTATGGAAGATTAACATTAAGTCAATTCTTTACGTCTTATATAGCCAGGGGAAGAAAGGGGCATCAGTGAGAACTTCCTTAAGGCTCCTGAGCTTCATGTCATAAGCCCAGTGGATCTCTATAAGAGAATGTTGATAGCCCCAAACTCATGATCTGTGCGTGTTTTGAGAGAGTGCTCACAGCTACTCTGTCTCAAGATGGCAGCATCATGTCCAACCTACAGGAGATCGTTAGCTAATACCACTCTTCTGAGTGTATTTGTGTAACAGCCAACTTTAGTGGCTTTGCATCCCTGTTTATCTTTCAAGTTGATTACTCATTGCCATATGGCAGTTAATGCTCAAAATGAAGTCAGGGCTTAGACTTCACAAAACAGTCTACGTGGGGACTCTGAAGTTTGTTTACTAATAATCATTTGCTGACCACAGCTGAAGATACACCTTTGTAGATGGCTGACAGCACAAGCATTGGCGGTTCATAGCAGTTCTGTCTTTTGCAAAGTCTTTTTTTTTAAACTTTTTTATTTATTATTTATTCAATTGTGCGAGTGTGTGTGTATGTGCATGTGCGTGTGTATGTATGTGTGTGTGTGTGTGTGTAGAACCACGGACGAATTCCGGAACCACCATGGACGCCTCCACCTCCTCCTTGTTTACTCTGCCCCAGGATTCACAGGCTCCGCCCTACCAGGCCCAGAAGCGCAGGCCGACCCCGCTTCCGCCTGGCGTCTATAAGTGGAGTCTGGGATCCGAACTCAGGAC
The DNA here is from genome assembly GCA_023101885.1 of Typhlomys cinereus. Classification (NCBI taxonomy): domain Eukaryota; kingdom Metazoa; phylum Chordata; class Mammalia; order Rodentia; family Platacanthomyidae; genus Typhlomys; species Typhlomys cinereus. The sequence goes on along the minus strand of JALPQD010000057.1, from coordinate 4,789,341 downwards.
CTTCTGCCTGCAAGGCAGAGGCTTAACCCCTGAGCCACCTCTCCAGCCCCTGCAAAGTCTTTTAATAAAGCTCCCAAGCAAGAGCCGCACGGTGGCAACTCACACTTGGGAACCCTCCTGTTGGGTGCGTGCTCTGTTGATCTTTGATCTAAATCAGGTACCTTTCACCACTCCTGGGGCCCTTCCATCCCCTCCTGCTCAATAAACTTCGCTTTCACCTTACCCCTTGTCTCCAAGTTTCATTTGATGGACTCACGAGACACAAACACTGCAGTGGTGCCGAGAACAGGGAGCTCTGTTGACCTTGATTATGTAGAGCCCTCTTGAGGCTTTTGGCCAGACTCGTCACACTGAAGAAGACTACCTGTGTCTCTCTACTTCAGTTGGAACCTGTATCCTTTGTTGCTATTCACACTTGACTGTGTGTCAACTTTATTTTTATCCTCTGCCTGAATCCTTAGCCTAACCTCTTTCAGAGTGGCTAGTCTTATCCCTCGATGAGGTCTCACCCTAGTGAGTGCTCTATGAACAAAGGTGAGAAATTTTCAGAACTGTTCAGAGATTGCCATTTGAGTACCTGCTGTCTGCCTGGCGGGAGGCATCAAGCTACGTTTTCTAGTCTGGGAAATCATACTCTATCCTCTGCTTCCACTTGTACCTTCAAATTTCTGTATTTCTAGATTTGGTGATGCAAGCGTCTGCCTGGCTGAACATTTTACCTAAAGAATCTTGTTTTTCACTTAAATTTCTTAGATCTATTCCTTTAAACTCTTATCAAGTTCATGTCAGTCAGTGTACCTTGAATGAGCTTCAGTAAGTGTAGAAATGGCCACTGGTATCCATTTGTATATGGTCCATATCCAATAGGGGTTTCCTGAACTTAAGTAACAAGGCAGAGGGGGTACTGGGACAGGGAACATCAGTATGTAATTTTCTTCCATGATATCCTAAAGTTGAATGTGTTCCACTGGATATTACAGTGTAGGTAAAGAAGAATTATTAAGTAAACAAGGAAAAGGCATCAAAAGGACCAAGGAGAAGAATGGCCTTTTAGACATGAGCTATCTTTCCTTTCTTTTCATTATAGAAAAGCAGAGAATTGTCTTTTTTTTTTTTACCATGAAAGTCATTCTCAACTACTGAAATTATAATACAATTTATTTAAATATGAAGAAATATCACAACTCAGACACTTGATAGTCAGATTCATTAAGAATTAATGGCTCGCTCTCACCCTGACTCACATATTTTAACTAAATATAACATCTTGCTTCCACACACCTCACTTCTAACCACTTGCTTCCATGTTGCTCTGACCCCTGAATATTTTGACTCATCACAGGGCTGTAAATATCTCTTTGTGTTTTCATTGAAGCTGCCCTCACTAATTAATCCTCAATCACCTGTTTTTTTTCCTTGCTTATACATCTGAGGGACTGAAATTTAGTATCACAATAAGATCTGAAATAAATATGGCAGAGTTTAGTCTCCTTCCTTAAACTCTACTTCCGTTGGTGCCAACTTAACCCACGTCTCATAAATGAGTTAACAATTCCACTGTCTTTCTTCAGTTCTCCCCCCGCCCCCAGCAGGTGTTGTCATGTAGTCAGTGGAAAGAGAAAGTTTCTTGGATTCAGGTAGTTCTTCACAATACTTAGAGTGTTGAAGCAATGAATTTTTCTTTATGAACGCCATTGTTTTCACTGATGCTATAGATATAGTTATGTCTGTCTTCTCTGAGCACTGTGAGCATTTACTGAGAGGCTTTGCAAGAAACCTGAGAAGCTGTTGGGTCTTAACACAATTTGGTCTCTTTTCTTCCTCTACCCACACCTCCCTTTCCCAGTGAGATGTCTAGGCAGGTACAGGTTCTTGCCCCCAAATTTGATCTGATTTGACTTCCTAGAACCCACATGGTGGAAGGAAAGAAACTTCTGCAAGTTGTCCTGGACCTCTATGTGTATGTGTGTATACATGTACACACACAAAGACACACACACACATACTTAAATTAGTAAATATACATACTATTTAGTTTATAATAGATCTTTCTTTCTAATTCAATTCACTAGTAGTTTGATGGACAGGTGTTGGGGGAGAATATTCCATTATTCCCTGAAGGTTTGTTTTCCTGGCTGACTGATGCACTGGTTGATTCCATCTCTAAGCTGGAGGCTTCTTCTCTGGCTTGAGTTTTGTTAGGAATAGCACTGACCTGGTGAGAAGAAAGGATGCAGCGGGTTTGAGCACTGGATTTACTCACTCTTTCTACTATGATCATGCACAAATGTTACTACTCCAATCAATCTTTTTAAAAAGAACTTACAGTTGATTCATGTCCAAGGAAAGTTCATAATTGCCTCTTATTTTACTTGGATCCACTATGAACACTGATAATTCTTTGTTTTCCCTTTTCAGAAAGCTGTTCTTAAATCAGAGTTTTCTCTTCCATAATCATTATATCATACAAATCAGAAGACACTCTGGCTGAGTGGTTCTTGCTGATGAATTGTACACATTTCAATAATAGCCTCTGATATTTTCTCCAGAATGTGCACAGTTATTGTTAATTATTCATAGAATTGGTATTAGAAGCAGTATGTTAGAAATACTACTGTGTACAGAACATAAAGGACAAAAATTCTAACCACAAAAACCTTAGGTCAAACATTCTAAATCAAATTATGAATCAATGTTATTGAAGGATGTTGCAAGCAGACCTCTGTGCTTGTGGATACTGGGTTTTATAACCCACAGATCCAAATAATCATTGAACATGGACCCTTTGACAAATTCTCTGTGGATACTTAGTGATGGCTGCATAAATCACCTATTACAGAATGGTCACTAATGTTTGTCAATGCGATACAGTGCATGGGATTAATATATTAAACAAAGCAACAATAGTTAAACTAGAAGGCATTATAAATAGTTAAGGACCGACATGTTTATGCTAAGTATTAATAGCTTCTAATGACTGAATAACCTAATCTTTTAAAGTAGAACTTAAACTCAATTGCAGGAATTTCCTTGAAAAAGTCTGGAACCTGGCAGAATGATTTGGTGGTGTGAAGTTATTGATAAAGACTACCTTCCATGAATTCATTTATTCACTGGTAAACAATTATTAGATATATATTATCTATGGGTTAAAGTAGTCAATGTGAGTAAAAGAGTGACTGACACATGATACTTCTTTTTAAGACACCAATTCATTATTGAAAATGATAATGATGCAAACAACATTATGGTTAGGAGATGCCAAGGCAGAAGTAGAAAAAACAGCAGGAGAATAATTCAGTGTGTAAAGGTGCATGCATACAAATGTAGTGACCTGAGCTTAATCTCAACATCCCACATTGTGGGAGGGGAAAACTGACTTCTGAAAGCGGCCCTTTTTGTGTGAGATATAACTATTAAATGCATAGATCTTCTCTCTTTCTCTCTCTCTCTCTCTCTCTCTCTCTCTCTCTCTCTCTGCTTCTCTCTCAGTCTTTTTCTCTCAATCTCTCTCCTTCCTCTCTCAGGTAAAAATAAGTAAGTAGTTTTTCTAAAAAGCTGAAGAAAAAAATTGCAAAAAACAAGATAGAAATTCACTTTGACTGATTCCCACTCAAGCTTTCATGAAAAATAATAATTTGGGAAAGCTGCTGCATGCTATTAACTGCTGTGAAAACTTAATATTGTAGGTAAAGAAACTGTTTGATGCCTCAAAGGATATATTCTGTGCATCAGAGTCTTCCAAAGAGTTTATGATCTAAAAATGGTTAGGATATTTTGACACAAAATTTGGTTACCCATAAGTTTCATAATTAGAAACTATTATTTTGGATAACAAATTTTTAAGTTCTAAGAGTGATTGGCCTGAAGGATGCCGTGCAAGTAATCATGGTGATAAAACCTCTAGTGGGCTAGAGTTCTGCAGTTCTCAAGATGTTTACTATAAATTCCCAAACAAAACAAAATGGAGTCACTTAAATTTTTTCACTTTTATACGTTTGGTTAAACTAATAAGGCAAAAAATCTCCAGGTTCTTTATCCTCACACAGTATGGGGCCAATGTTCTTTTTTCTTCCACTGATATTTAAGTACCTAAGAAAAATAGTTTTTCACACCATTTACCAGCATTGTGTTACAATAGTAAATTAACTCTAATATTGTACTGACTCATTATTGGATATTATGTTTATTATTTTTCCCACGATAGCATATTAAATTCCTTGTATATTTACCAAACCTGTGTGAAAAGTTATAGAGTCAGGATTTTTGCTATTGCATTAACTTGTACTTACAATTAAATTCAAACCACAGGGCATCACGCAATGATAGAATAAAGTTATTAGTGTATTGACAAGCATTATTGAAACTATGGTACACCTGGTTTTCCAAATCAACTCAAACTCCAGGCATTAACAGTTCACTAGTAATTTGGTTCATCATTTAAAATTGCTAGTAAGATGAGCCAGAAAACACACAATGATATGTTGAAGGAAATGATAATTTCATTCTGTCTCTGTGACTGAAACTAAGCAGTGACATGAAACCAATGTTTATCGGGCGATCTTCATTCTCTTTAAATGTGTCTGCCTCAAGTGATCACCTGTGTCCCAGCATCACACAGCCAAACACTACAATATTTGTGGTCCTGTCCTGCTACTGACAATTAAACAGCTATGACAAATATTAACAAGACACAGAAGGTATTTATTCTAGCATTTTACACATACTGATAATTAGTAGCATTATTAATTAACATTTAGATGGAAACAGTTGTGCTAACTAACAAGAATACAGTAGCACCTGCTGAGAAGCACACGACAATTATGTTTTTTCTGTATAATTTTTTTCATGTACTAAATCATCATAATATAGAACCTGCAATATGCTATCCTACTCTGATTTCTGTACTTAAAAAAAAAGAAATACGTATGTATCAGTGTCAGAAATGACTGTTTTCACTGAGGTGAGTTACCTTGATAATGTGGAGAGATGTACCAGACCTGAGCAGAGGCTGGAATTAGAGGATACACTGTTATGTAGAACAGATTAAAATATGCAATGAAAGTCATGATAAACATTCTGTAAACAACTAATTTAGTGGGTAGATGATCTGGCGTAGGGGATCAAGGGCTTTCCACACTGGGAAAAGAACTGAAGTTTAGATCCCAAGTCCATGTGAAAAAAAAAAAAAAACTGCTTGCCGGTTGTGGAAGCCCACCTGTAATTCCAGCCATGGAAGACAGAGCAATTTGACACACATGCAACTCTCGGTTTATTTAAAGACCCAGGTTAAAATGATAAAGTGGAAAAGTGATGGGGGATGATTCTCACTATCACCCTTGGCACAAGTACACATTTGCATGCAAACATACATACACGCATGCACTTACTTTATATATGCACATGAAAAAGGAAAAGAATAGAGATAACCCAATTTTCTATTGCAACTTACAGAGAAACAGTAGTATTTCACCACTGTAGTGTTTTCTAAATTATACTGTCAGCATTTAGGATATTCTATATCTTACAGCACAATTTTAGAAAAGTGCTTTGATAAATTATGGTCATCATTGTAAGTTGGAAGCCATAAAAAGAAACAATACTTGTTTTTAAGTATTCATATAGTATTAGAGATGTTTGATGTTCAGTCCTGAGCAACATTGTGTTCCAAGTTACTTCCTTTTGTGTGCAAGTCTCTGGGAAATGGGGAGAAGGAAAGATCCTCATTCATAACTAAACCATGAGCAGCACTGCTCAAGCCAACATGAAATATGGCAATTCTTTTCTCAAGAGCATTTCAGGTGAAGAAAAGTATTCAAACATTATGCACATTTCAATCAATATCACTATCAGAAAATGCATACGATTAATTATTATCTTGGCTACAAGTTTGGTTACTGAATTTATTCATTTAGAGACACATATTACAACATTTCCTGAGCAAGAAGTGACTATCAAGGAAACAAAACAACTTCTTCTCTCTTCCCCTTTCATAAATTGATTTATTTCTATGTATAATTATGATTTCACTTTCATTTTAAAATAAACAATAAATAATTTATTTATATATAAATATAAATAAATTTTGTATACCAAATGAAATTATTTAAATAGAAATAATTGAAAAAAGCTATGAAGTATCAAATGTAAAGTGAACCTGTTCTTTGAAATTTTATTTATTTATTTTATTACTATATTTATAATTCTAATTCAAAATAAATAGTAAATCAGCATTTTTATTGACTGAATGGTTTATTTAAATAAAAATAATTACAGAAAAGTTATGAAGTATTAAATAAAATAAATGTTATTTTTAAAAAAATTTTATCATTATTGTGCATTTGTATGTAAGGGGTGTGTGTGTGTTCCACGTCTGTCTGTGCCACATTCCGTGTGCAGAGGCTGGGAAACAAAGTTTTGGGAGTGGGGTCTCCCCTTCTTACTGACAAAGGAGTGTCTTTTTTGTTTCTGCCACTCCATGTCCTCCAAAGTAGCCTAGCTAGAACCTCTGCACATCAGTCTTTTAGGAACACTGACTTTCTAATCCTGGAAAGTCCTTTCACTGTTCATTGTTGTTGAATTCCTTTCACAAATTTGCTTGACCTTAGCTCTCATGCTACCTTTTTAAATTTTTCTGTTTAGATTAGATAATTTATGCCTCCACTATTCTCCTTAGACATAGTGCTTTGAAGATAAACTATTGACTGCATTTTGGGCTCAATGACTTTCCTATATTATCCTTATAGAATTCTTCTGTAGGGTGTGAAATTCCAGAATTGAAGTTGAAAAGACTGATATTTGCACATACAATTCAGAACAACAAAGACCCTACATTAATCACCTGGAACCAGACCAGCCAAATCTCTCCCCATCCTAAAGCTCAGGGAAACTTGTGGCAAGATTGTAGGAGCCTAAAAATGAGAAGACCAACAGTATGCAAGATACTCCACACAAGTTAGGGCTGCAGAAGCCATAATTGGACTTTGCATGACCTGCACAGTGACTGCACAATGACTGCACAGTAACATGTTGACAAACCCCCAGGGTCTAGCATGGATCACAGGCAGTGGGATCCTTAGAGGCAAGGGATTAACAGTCATGATTGTGTTGCCGTGCTGGCGGGGAGCCTAGGAAAGGGCTCTGGGTTATGCCACTGAGTTTTTACACCTCACTTGGGTGGAGGACTCAGAGGAAGGTTTGGCATTCACACAAGGAGATGCTCCAGAAGGTGGGAGGACGGGGGGAGGAACTTGGAGATGAGGAAGGAGGGGAGTAAAGAGGGGGGAGTACAGGGGAAAAGGGGTTGGAGGGAAGGGGAGGACCAGGGTAGTTATTGAGCTTGTGTGATTGGGGGAACAAAAAAACAAGTGTGTACATACATAAAAACACTCAAACACACACATTCAACCATGACCACACACATATGCAAACACACATATACAAATGTATTCCACACACATTCTAGCATTCATATGTACAACACACACATTCACACATATAACACACATATAAACAATTATACCCACACACATGCAACTCTTCCCATATACATTGGCAAATGGAAAAAGAAAAAACAGTAAGTATTGTTTGTTTCTATTCAAAAACAATAGAAAATATTGATATTATTTTAGTTCTCAGTGTTGGGTAAGTGAAGATATTGTTTTCTTCTTCAAAATTTTGATTGTTTAGGGTTCTGAAATGTCTATTGCTTCTCAATGTGCGTATATTACTATTTTTGTTCCTTTTATTGTCCTCAATAACCCCTTTCAATATAAAAATTTAATTTTAAAGAGCTATCTCTTATACTATATTTCTTTAACTCAATTTTCTGTAATCATTTTATGGACACTATCAGTCTTGTTTCCCTTATTTCATTTATTATTTCTAATACATATGTTGGTAGAGTGTGCATGTGTGTATGCATATTTACATGGCCTGTGTGCATAAGGGTATACCCTTATGTACATGTATACAGGCATGTACTACTGGGCATGAAGACCTGAGGTTGAAATCATAATTCTTCTTTGGTTGTTATTTACCTTAGTCATTGAGTCATTAAAGGAATCATCAGATTTTATAGCTTTTCATTAATTATGGACAGAGGATAAGCACACTGAGGTAAGAATCTTGAAATGTTTGTAACTTAGTATAATTTAGGTAATTTTAGCAATATCTATTCCATCCTATTTTAATCACTAAGCATTATAGTAAATAGAAAAAAAATTAGAACTGAATGTGCCAATCAAACACATATTCAAAATATACAGGTGAAATAACAAACCACGTTTAGCTTTTTGTTTTACTGAACTCAAAGGTATTTTGTCCTGTAATCAACTGAAGATTAAGCTAGTGATTTTCACTAACAGCTCAAACTCTAAGGTAGGTCAATAACATTAATCAATACTTCTGACAAATTATGAGTTGGGTCTGATTCTTCCTTTTGAACTTACTTAATTTGTTACTGGATTTAAAAAAAATCTGTGAGCAGCTTTTCAAGCATGTATAACTTAATAGGACAAACTTGTCATGAAAAAAATAAAAGTTTTATTTTATCCTAGAAATAACTCTGTCAGCTTTCAATGAATATGCAGGAGAGATTGCATGCTGTGTGTTTGTGCTACAAAAGCCCAACTTAGACATATAATTGAAACAAAAAGATGTTGACATCTCTAAGTTTTAAATGACAGATACAAAGAGATTCTGTTGTTCCCTAACATAATTTACATTGATCTTTGAATTTCATAGTGGGTTTGATCTCTTCAGTGTATATCGCAGTATACAAAAGAAATAGATGAAAGATCTTTAGTTGACTATTAAAAACAATCTCTTGCTCTATGATGTTAATTTTTAGATTAAAGTTGGCTTACGATTTCTGTCTAGCATATTCAGCTCATCTCAGAAGTCTTATAACATGGAAAGGAAATAACAGTATCACCTGTCATCTAGGTTTAAGGGTAAAACTACTATAGAAAAAATACTTAATATAGTAAGTTTTTAAAACTCATATTCTATCTTGAACCTTTTATCTTATGACTAAGGTTTTGTAATATGTTTGCTGCAAAACTAAGAGAACCAAAGTTCAGCGGCCCACAGCCCATGTAAATACTGTGGTATCCTACTTATAATTCCAGTCTTGGGGGTAAAAAGAGAACATCTCCAGAAAAAAGGCAAATAGTAAGAGTAGCTGTGTGGACAAGATTTGGGATTTATTCAGAGATCTTGGCTCAAATGAAAAAATGGGGGAGTGATGTAGGAAGATCTGTGATACCACCCTCAGGGCTCCATAGGCATGTGCATGCACACACTATATTTCTCATTCAGAAATTATTTGTGGTGCAGAATTTCTAAGAACCAAATATCTTTTAATATCATAAACCTCATCCTCCATTTCATATCCTACAGTGTCTGACATTTTATACTTACTATATCATGAGTTAATGCACAAACAAATGTGAAAAGTATCTATTTTTATTAATGGATTATTTTACTTTTAAAATTGAAAGGACATGTGAACATTTCTCCTTTTCTATATGCATACTGGTGATCTCCAATTATATTAACATTACCACAAGGCAGACATAAAGAATGCCTCAAAAGTAATCAGATGTATTTACAAGAAAGCAAAAGCTGAAATTCTTTGCAAAATATTTGGGGACATAAATAGGATATATCTATATATATGCACATTCTGTGTATCTGCTAAATACACACAACATGCAGCGCTGTGTCTATAAAATTGAGTTTTATGTATCTGTAGTAATTCTATTATTTCCTTCTTTTAGAATTTCATGCATGATACTATAGATTCTTTTTTAATGCCAGCAGCAGTACATTCTGGTACTATGAAAGCTGGTTAGCAAGGAGGAAACTTCTAGATCAGATCTAACTTATTTTCTCAATGTCTTGTATCCTGTGTGTGTCTTCTGTAATAGTGTCCTACTATTGCTTTCAGAGAACAATCAAGAACAACAAAATGCCTTTATCATTTGAAAGTTTTAGAGACCTTCTGACCAACAGTTCATTAAGAGATATCACATACTTGATATTGGCAATTTTGCTTACTTGCCTATGGCTTTTGATAGAAACACGTTATGGCAGTTTCTGTTATACCTTTTCTTACCCTCTGTGTAGTTCTGTGTTCTTTTAAAACATGCTTCATTTGAACTACAAAATGTTTTTGTCTGTATCATGCATCCTTAATGCTACTTATTAATCCACCATCCATTCCTGAACTGTACATCTTCTCCTCCCTCCCCTTTTAAATCTCTTCCCTGTTGTTCTCCTTTCCACTTTCTTACAACCTGTGGTATTTTTATCCTAAAATGTCAGAACTGCTAACAGTAAGTCCTCTAGGATCTTTCATAAGCTGTATGCTTGCATTTCTGCTATAAGATCGTTTTCTTTTGCTTTACCAAACTGGTTCAGTTCTCCAGTACGCAGCCGAAAAAAAGGGAGAATAATGGAGATATTTTTATTTAACAAAGTCTTAAAAAATTTGATTCCTGGAGTCTTTAGCTCTTCTTTTTTTTTTACTTAAATAATATTTAAACATAAAGTAACTCATATGTTCATATAAAATATATCTGTTTCTTTCTGTTGAATCTTATAATTTCAGTCCTCGTATTGTGGAAGGAAATGTTTGTTTTTGGTGTAATATAAGGCAGTAAAAGAGAAATATATAAATACTTAAAAATGAGTCTTCTTGAGTTTTCAAACATATAATTGAGTTTTCTTGCACTATCAAATAAAAAAGTTGAAAGGAAATATCAACATTATTATAAACCCTTGAAAAATGTGGTTAATAACAAAAGTGCTAACCTTTACTTAAACTGCACAATAAAAGCTTGCATGGACGCATAGGAGAAGTAGAATTAAAGAGTCAACTTTTAGTTGTATTTTTCAGTATGCCAAACATTTGTAATGCAGTCCTTATATAAAAATATATGTAGAGGAGTATCATTCACTGTTGGATGCTTAGCTTTATTTTAGATCCAAGATTTTCATCCCTGATTTACTTCCTAAACATTCTAATGGTCTTTTTTGGTGAGAATTACAGACAAAGAAATGACTATGTCAAGACCTAACACCACGTATGTGGAATTTTTTTGGAGACATTTTTCCTAGTGTATCAAGTTCTAAAGGTTTTAAAAAGGATATATATATATATATGTATATATATATATACATATATATATACACACACAAAATGAAGAGACATATATATGTCTCTTCATCTTGTAAAAACAATCACTTAAAATATATGGTGATCTTATGTAAAAGATTTAAAATTGTGTTAGAGTTGAATTTCTGAAAATAGTCATTTGTAATATATATAGTTTGATTATTTTTGGTAGAAAAATATTTTTGTTCTGCTTGTATTTTTTTTACTTTTTTTATTATCTCCGCTCATACAAACTTAATAGGTACACCGGTTCCCTCCCTCCCTCCTCTTCCCCCGACCCCTCTGCTCACCCTCCCCTCACCTCTCCCTGCCCACCCTCCAGTGCCTCCCCTCCCCCAATCCCCGGAGAATCCTTCAATGTGCATGCCAGACTCTCCTCTGGGTCCTCCTCTCCGATGACATACAAGGACCCAGCGGCATTTCCCTGAACCCTTTCCTTTGTACCCCTTAAGCATAGGAACACTATTTTGGCTGTCAATCCCTTGCCTCCAAGGATCTTGGTGCTTTTAGCAAATGCTAGACTTTATGGGGTCAATAGTGTGTTGGACATTGCCCAGGGCATGCAAAGTCCAATTATGATTGCTTCAGCCCTAACTTGAGTGGAGTATCTTGCATATCATTGCTCCTCCCATCCTTGTGCTCTTACACTCTTACCGCCCCCTCTTCCACAAATTTCCCTGAGCTTCAGGATGGGGAGAAATTAGGTTGGCCTAGTTCTAGGTGGTTGATATAGAATCTCTGAAGTTCTGGATTATGGTTTATTGATTTTCTTTTGCGGTTTTGCTGCTCCTGCAATGCCCTTCACTCCATCCTGATGGGCATTGTATGTCATCCCCTGGTCAGAGATAAAAAGCTGTTAAACTAGAGTCTTGTTATAAGAGTATATTCAAAGGTAGATGTAATAAAAGTAGGAAACCACAGTGAGGAAGGGGTCAATCATCCATTTGCAAAATGATTACTTATTATCTGCCAGATTATATGCCCTCCCCTTCTGGTGAGATCACACCCCCTCAGTTGTAAATGATCAGGAACGAAAAGTCTGTGAACTTAACCAGATATCTCATTGCTTATTTGCAGTCCTTGATGGAGGTCTATTTTCTCTGCTGCAACATGGTCCCCTAACTCCTTGTACCTCTTAGGACAGCTTTCATTGTGTCCCAGAGATTTTGGTAAGTTGTATTTTCATTATTGTTCGCTTTCAGGAAATCTTGAATTTCCTTTTTAATTTCTTCCTGAATCCAGTTCTCATTCAGCATCATAGTGTTAAGTTTCCAGGAGTTAGTGTATTTTCTCTTTGTTGTGTTGTGGATGTCAAGCTTTAGGCCGTGGTGTTCTGATAGGGCACAGGCTAGAATTTCAACTTTCCTGTATATGTGTAGATTCGTTTTGTGGCCCAATATGTGATCTATTTTGGAGAAAGTTCCGTGTGCTGCTGAGAAAAATGTGTATTCTTTGGTGCGTGGATGAAAAGTTCGATAGAGATCTGTAAGGTCCATTTCTTTAAGGGTTTGATTAAGTGTCCCTGTTAAGCTTTTGACCTGTTGATCTATCCCATGTTGAGAGGGCGGTGTTGAAATTCCTAAGAATTATCATTTGGGGGTTGATTTCTCCCTTTAGATGCTATAGGATTTTCTTAATGAATGTGGAGGGGCCCGTATTGAGTGCATATATGTTCAGTATTATGAAGTCTTCCTGGTGAATTGTTCCTGTGACTAAAATGTAGTATCCATCTGTGTCTCTTATGATTTTTTTGGGTTTGAAGTCCACTTTGTCTGACAGCATAATGGCTACCCCTGCCTGTTTCTTGGTTCCATTAGCTTGCAGAATTTCGGACCAGCCTTTCATTTTTAGGATGTGCCTATCTTTTGTGGTGAGATGAGTTTCCTGCAGGCAGCAGATTGATGGGTTGTGATTTTTAATCCAAGTTTGTAATCTGTGTCTCTTGATTGGTGAGTTAATTCCATTAACATTTAATGTTATAATGGAGAAATTCTTTTTAATTCTGGACATTTTTATGTTTAGTGGATTTTGTAAGCTTATTGTTTTACATGCATATTTTTGTGGTATTATACTTCCCTTCTGTCCTCCTGGATACGCTTGTTCTTTTCTTCAAGTTTGCATATCATTTCTAGCATTTTTTGAAGGCCTGGTTTGGTAGACATGTATCCCTTCAAGTTGTCTTTGTGCTGGAAAATTTTTCTTTCTCCCTCGATCATGACAGATAGTTTTCCGGGTATATCACTCTGGGTTGGCATTTTTACTCATTTAATATTTGAAGTACGTCTCTCCAAGCTCTTCTTGCTTTTACTGTTTCGACTGAGAAGTCATTTGTTATTTTAATAGGTTTACCTTTAAAAGTGACTTGCTTTTTTTCTCTTGAAGCTTTCAGCACCTTTTCTTTGTCTTGAATGTGGAGTGCTTTGACTATTATTTGCCGTGGCGATTTTCTATTTTGGTCATATCTATTTGGAGTGCGAAATGCCTCTTGTATTTGGATGGGCCTCTCATTCTTCAGTTGAGGGAAGTTTTCATTTATGATAATTTGAAAAATTTTCTCAGGTGTGGTATTTTGAGAGTCTTGCTCTGGTATTCCATGAATGTGCATGTTAGGCTTCTTCAGGGTGTCCCACATCTCTTGAATGTTCCTCTCAAGTATCTTTTTGGCTTTAACAATCTCTTCCATTGAGCTGGTTAATACTCCCACTTTTTCTTCAAAATCTGAAATTCTATTTTCTGCTTCATTAGTTCTGCTGATAAGACTCTCTGTTGAGTTCTGGGTTGAAGATAGCTTGTCTTTTAGTTCAATTTTAAACTCTGCCTGAGACTGTTTTAACTGCTCTATGCCATTTTTGTTTCTTGAACTGTTTATCTCAGCTCCTCCAAATGCCTGTTGTGTTCCTGGTCAAAGTGGTTGATTCGGTTGTTTAACTTCTCTTGGATTTCCTCTTTCATAGTATTAATCATGGTAATGATCATACTTTGAAAGTCGTTGTCTTGGGTCTGGCTTTCTTGGCTGTTTTCTGTGAATTTGTTCTGATTGGAATCCATCATTAAGGGGTTAATTCTTTCAGTGGGAGATTGGTCTTCTTGGGTTTTGTTTCTCATGGATTTGCACTTTTTTTTTTTTTTAGAAATTTTTTTTTATTATTATTCATTCAATTGTGCGTGTGTGTGTATGTGCGCGTGCATGTGTGTATATGTGTGTGTGTAGAACCACGGACGAATCGGGAACCACCATGGACGCCTCCACCTCCTTCTGCCCCGGGATTCACAGGCTCCGCCCTACCAGGACCAGAAGCGCAGGCCCTCCCGGCTTCTGCCCAGCGTCTATACGTGGGATCTGGGATCCGAACTCAGGACCTTCCGCCTGCAAGGCAGAGGCTTAACCCCTGAGCCACCTCTCCAGCCCCGGATCTGAACTTTGACTTGGGCATTGTTGTTTTGTCTTCTAGGGCTTTTTAGTTTCTGTGTGTTTTTGATTGATTTAGTTGGTATTACTACACTTGGGCAGTTATTACTAGTGCTTGCCTTGGGGTTGGGTATGTTTGTATTTTGTTATTGTTATTTCCTAGTTGAGGCTGTTAGGCTGTTAGTACATCAGTTAAGTCAGGTTAGGTAGACAAGGAGTGAATATTAGTATGGTAGTGCACTTTTACGATGTAGTATCTTGGTGATATGTGAGGGTGAGTGGTATGATCCCTGGAGTTGTATATGTTTTTGGGGTGGCTTTATGAAAAAGTTAATCTATACTGATTAATATTAGAAAGGAACAGTAAGGTGAAAAAAAGGAGCTTTACTTATCTTTGGGCTGGAGGTGAAGAATCTCTCCCGTGTTATAGGATGATTGTAGAGGTTTACAGATGTATGGCCTTTGACCCTTAGAACTTTGCTTGAGTTTTCTTTGGACTCTATTGAATTCTGTCTTCTGTGTGTCTTCTGTAGACCACATGCGTGTCCCCGGTGGGCCAGAGAGGCAGAGGGGCTGATGTTGATTGCAGAATTCTTCACTCTGGACCTGGGACTTGGCTTAGTGCACCACCCAAGCTCCAGGGATGGAGGAAAGGGAGCACTTGCTGTCCAGATAGGTGGACAGGCAGGCGGAGGGAGAAAGAGGCCTGGGGACTGGGGCATGGGGCGTGGCCCAGGCCAAAGCCAGAGGCAGCCTGGGACGCTGGGCGACCGGGGCGGAGGAACTGCTTTTATTTTAAGTCAAATACAGCCTTTTTATATTTTTTAAGGAATGTCAGCCTGTTGCACTGGAGTTAAAAAGGGTTAAAAGCTTCTGTTTCGCAAACAGAACCACTCAAGTTTGGATCTTGAATCCCACATAAAAATGTCAGGTGAAAATGGTGGTGGCCTGTAATTCCAGCACAGATAGCAGAGCCTGGGAAACTCCAGAGCAAAGTAATAGGGAGGTAGAGCAATCCAGGGTGATTCCTAATGGCAACCTTGGGCCTCCATGGGCACACACATACAAGTGTCCTTTTGTACACACAGAATACACATATGCATGTGCACACACACACACACACACACACACACACACACACACACCAAAAAAAGGAAAAGGGATTTGGAAGTGTTTGGTAATTTTGCTGTTTTTCTCATTGCTATTATTAAACAGGTGGTAAGAAGCAACATAATGAAGGAGGAATGTATTATTTTACATTTCATATTTTAAGAACACAGTTCATCATAGTGAGTCTGGTCTCACATTCACAGCCAGAAAGCAGAGAAATGAATGATGAGGCTCAGTTTGCTCTCTTATATCCGTTCAGTTAGTGACCTGAGCCCATCAGATAATGCCGCCAACATTCAGGGAATTTCTTCCCTTCGCAGTAAAATTTTCTGGAAGCATTCTCATACTCTCATAGACACACCCCAGAAGTATTTCCATGGTGATTTTTAAATCTCAATTTGAAAATAAAAATTAACCAGAAAAATTGATTAGAGTCCATAAGTACAAAAACACAGAATATTGTTTTCTTCCATGAAGAGATAATTTTTCTCAGTTGGGTAAATAAAAATGTGAATTTCAATAAAACTTTCATTTGATTAATTGTAAGAAAGTTTGTTTTTTTTTTAAACATGTTTAATAAGAAGATTTAAAAAAAGAATCCTTATCAGTAAGGTACTAGGAAATTTAATTTCTATTTAGAATATTTGTACATAAAAATCTCTCTATTATAGAATCAGGTCATGGGTATCATTATGTGTAGACTGCCAGTTTCAAAATTGAACCAAACAAAAAATAACTTGAAGGTCCTTACTACTTTGAAAATACCTATAGTATCCCAAGATTAGGTATGAGTTTACATATTTTTTCCTTACCTATCTTTTCTTTCCTCTTTTAATGCAAGGACATTTTGAACTATTTTATGAAAACTTGCACATTTGTTCCTAGACTTCTATCCTCTGCTTACCTTCTCCCCTGCCTTGCCATATTCCCCACCCTCTGCCTGTTCAGAAGAGTAGTGGCCAAATTAGGTCGGTGTATGGAAGAGTATCCAATGACTCCATTTAATTATGGAGTATTGATACTGTCCTTTAAGTGTCAGGCACAGGCTAAGATTTATTTATCAGTGCTCCTTTTTCCTTCTCACATTCTAAATTAAGCAACCTGACAATCTTTGTTCAGGAAGGAAGGCATAGAACCCTCAAGCCCAAATCCTATTCTCCAGTTCCAATTTTACTGAAGTACCTTAGATTAGATGGGAGCATGCTGGAGTATCAATACATGCATTACTCTATTGATAAATAAACTGTTTAGCTTTAGGAAATATGCTCTCACATGTTCAGTGCCTTTAAGTTTAGACACAGAGAAGTACTTAAAAAGACACGTAATTGAAGTACTCCTTTCTCGCACAGACTCAGAGAAACACAGGAGCTGAGTCACATATCTTGCTCTATGTGGAAAGTGATATCCTAAAGTGCCCCGTAAGAACTAATACATGGTTTTAGGAACCTTAAACATTTTAAGATTAAAATAAAAAAGAAAGACTTACTATTGCCCTTTCAGTGAGAATCAATCCAGAGAATCTGCCAATCACCTGGATAAGAAAAAATTCCTCTAGAAAAGCCAGTTGATCTAGAAAATTTAGAAACAGTACAAGGCCTGCCTCAAGTGTAGACTGGCACAGTAGTTCCTTTGCCCATTGTCTGTCCTCACTATTGAGAATGTGCTCTGTTCTAACCTGCAATACAGTCTGTCTTTAGCACTGTGCTGTATGCATCTCATCTGAGTATGCTTCCTGGAGTTGAGGGAGTCAAACTGGGGTCTGTGTGATAGTTCTTTTCAGAGTGGCTTAGAACATGTGGGTCTCCCAAAGCCCACTAACCTATGTCATAGTCTGGAGAACATGGCTTTGTTGCTTTGTCATATAAGAAGATTAAAGCTGACAGGAAGATGAGCAGTGAACCTGAAGAAAGAAACCTATAGTCAGTCCGTGGTAGCCAAGAGACTCTATTTTAATAGTTTAGTGGGTTAAATGAATCTGTGGATCTCTCTCTCTCTCTCTCTCTTTGATTTCCTTCTCCTTTGATATCCTTATGCTGACATATGACAAAAGTTTAGAGTCTGGAAAATTGTTACAATTGCTTTTCTCATACAGTTGGCTCAGAATAAACATGAGGTGGTATGCTAGCTACTGTTCATAATTAAAGTGACTATTACCAGGAAACAGCTAATTCTAGTTTTTTGTTTAAAATGAAAGCAATGAGGCAAAAATTTTAAAATAAAAACAACCTTAAGATTAATCATATGTCTTTGTCTTTTATTCCAGTGAATAAAATTTGCTATACAACTTGGAGATTGTTTTAATTGATTTCACCTCTAGCATCTGGTTTTAGAGAGATGGGATTATCTTATCTTAGGGAGACCAGATACAGAAAAACTTGCTTTTCATAAAACAAAGAAATGATGTAGACACTTTCTAAAATCTTCTGTGATAGGAATGATTGACAATAATGGCACCCAAATACAGGTCATTATCTCATATAAGAATATTTCTGTGAAAAAGTTCCTATCTTAAGTCTTTTGCTAATTATCTCAGTTACAAGCTGGCATGCATTTTAGCAATGATTTCTCATGAATGTTTTGTTAATATTACACTGTATATTTATGGCACATATGTGGGATGCATCTTTCAACCAAAAATGTAAACAGATTCTTATGTGACTTGAAAATAACTGAAGAAATGAATTATTTGCATATCTTTTTAATCCCAAAGAAGAGAAAAAAAAATCAAATATAGTTTGATGATTAAGGGCTTTCAGACCAAACAGTAGGAATCTGATCAGAGATATCTTTCATTAGACAGTTTATATGAGAAAAGATGACAGAAACACTAAAAACCTGGGAGTAAGGTTTGAAAAATGATTGATTGGCAACATGAAGACATTGAGGTTCACTGGCTGAAATGAATACAAAATTTGAGGAGGTAACCTGACAGTTGCTCATGAAAACAGAAATAATAGGAATCAGGAAACCTGCTAGTAAGTACTCAAAATAATAAAGCTGTTTATTTATGAGCACCAAGAACCTCAAAATCACTAGGAATAGGTGTAAAAGGTTTAAATTCTGCATCAGTAAAAATGCTTGTCAAATCATTCTTTTCTGGTCTGATTTCTTAAATATCGTTGAGGGACTTATTCTAAGAAAACATGAACAAATTTCTATTCCAAATGGGCCAACATGACAGACCAAGGAAACAACTCTTCCCAAGTTTAGATTGGTGAACGAGAATTAATTGCATTCATGACATATGCCTATTGGATAACTTCTTTGGATTTTCTTTTTCTGACTAGACAAGGATGACTTGGTCAGGTTTTTGTCGCTGATAAAATCACCTGAGAAATCAACTTGATGGAGTGAGGGATTACAAGAACATGAATCACTCAAAAGTAGCTTCATCATAAAAAGCTCAACTTAGCATTTATGAGACTCATGACATGTGTTTCAGAGTCTGAGAACCCTATCTTCTGTTATCCTTAAGCAAGAAATTTAAGGGGATCAGGAGATTAATTCAATAAAGTCTACAATCTTGTTAATGAAGATAACTCATGATGTAATCCCCAGTCCAAGGGTTTGAGAAAATATGAGATAAGATTTTCAACAGAGATGGAAAGGAAGGCGGGAATATTTCTCACCTTTGAGTTTGTCATTTGGTTGTTGAATTTCAGATTTGCTGAAAATCTAAGCTCTCTTAAAAGAGGAAAAAACTCTGAAAATAAGGTAACATCCTGAGTGTGAACATAATGGTCTTACACTTGAGATGGCAGAATGATGAGTGAGAAGATGTTATAGAAGAATGCACCAGGTGCATAGAATATACAGCTGAAAGTAGCAATAGAAAAGAATATTAAAATCTTGGGCAGCAATAGTTCATTTTTCTTTCAAGTTTCATCAAAGCAATTACATCATATCTCTTATATATATTATGGAAGACTGGCAAAACATGGACATAAAAGTCAGTGTTCCTGAATATTTATCACTAAGAAGATGTATTGAATAGATACCGACACAAACAACCAGTAACTGGTAGTTTCTGCCATACATGGGAAAGTAAATTATGCAGGAACACACACACACACCGATAAACACAAAGAACATAGAACTAGGAAACATCACATCAATATTTTTATTTAAATATTCCAAGGATGATTGATGCCTTATAAAAAAGGGTTACTGTAGTCGATTCATTTTAGGAGATGATTTGTGTAACAAATAAAGATTCATGAATCATACTAGCACAATGTAAATTATAAATAAGTCCTATAGTAAACTAGCTTGTTTTATATTATCTAGAATATTTTAAAGCCACCAAAATCTTGGAAACAGAATTTCATCCGGAAAATTAACATCATAATACATTTATATTTTGGAAACATATGGTCAGCAAGAGAAAATTGCATAAAGATTTAGTGAATAAATGGTCATATTCACAAATTAAAATAGTTTTAAAAGTATATAGCTGGGATATTATATTTTATCTATCATATTTGCTTAATATTAATTAACCAAAATTTATTAAATGTTAAGGAACATAGAATAATGATAACATAAAATAATTGCTTGCATACTACTTTGTTTTCAGTTACTCCAGCAAAATACCTAAGGCTGGGTGACATAAAAGTAGAGGTTTATTTTGTTCATGGTTTTGGAAGTTTCAGAACATGATACCAGCATTTCTTAGCTCTGATGATGGTGTCCTTGACTGTGTGGCAGGACAAGAGTCATGGCTAGATCAAGTCCAAGAAGGAGCAGCATATGGCAAAATAGGAAGAGAGAATGAGAAAAATCCAGTTGTGTTCTCCTATTTTTTTTACATTTTTATTATTATTTCAACTCATACAAACTTATTAGGTACACCAGTTCCCTCCTTCCCTCCTCCTCCCCACACACCCCCTGCTCCCCCTCCCCACCCCCCTCCCTCCCCATCCCCCAGTGCCTACTGCCCCAATTCCCAGAGAGTCCTTTCTTGTGCATGTCTGATTTTCCTCTGGGCCCTCCTCTCCGATGACGTACAAGGACCCAGTGGCCTTTCCCTGAACCCTTTCCCGTGTTTCCCTTAGGTATAGGAACACTGCTGTGACTGCCAATCCTTTGCCTCCAAGGATCTTGGTGCCTTTAACAGATGCTAGACTTTGTGAGGTCAACAGTGTGTTGGACAATGCGCAGGGCATGCAAAGTCCAATTATGATTGCTTCAGCCCTAACTAGTATGGAGTATCTTACATATCATTGCTCCTCCCATCCTTTTGCTCTTACACTCTTACTGCTCCCTCTTCCGCAAATTTCCCTGAGCTTCAAGATGGGGAGAGATTAAGCTGGCCTAGTTCTAGGTGGTTGATATAGAGTCTCTGAAGTACTGGATTGTGGTTTGTTGATTTTCTTTTGCAGTTTTGCTGCTCATGCAATGCCCTTCACTCCATCCTGGTGGGCATTGTATGTTACCCCCTGGCCAGAGACAAAAAGCTGTTAAACTAGAGTCTTGTGATAACAGCACATTCAGAGGTAGATGTAATAAAAGTGGGAAATCACAGTGAGGGAGGGGTCTATCACCCATTTGCAAAATGGTTACTTTTTATCTGCCAGACTATATGCCCTCCTTTTCTGGTGAGATCACACCCCCTCAGTAGTAAATGATCAGGAGCAAAAGTCTGTGAACTTAATCAGATGTCTCATTACTTATTTGGGTCCTTTGATGGAGGCCTATTTTCCCTGCTATAACATGGTCCCTTCTCTCCTTGTTTCTGGTGTGGCCCTCCTACACCATCCCTCCTGTTCATAATCCTTGCAATTACTGTCTCTAGGTGGGCTGGGTGGGTTTGGTACTAGGAGCCACCTATTAAGGAGTACACATGGTGCTTAATTTTCTGGGTCTGGGATACTTCACTTAATATAATTGTTTCTAATGACATCCATTTCCCGGCAAATTCCAGTAATTCATCATTTTTGACAGCTCCATTGTATAGATGTACCACAGTTTCCTTATCCACACATCAACTGTTGGACATTTGGGCTGATTCCATGACTTTGCTATTGTAAACAGTGCTGCTATGAACATGGTCGTGCTTGTGCTATCGAGGTGAACCTCTGCTGTATGGGGGGGTTTCCCAAAAGTGGAATAGCAGGGTCATATGGCATTTCAATCTTTAATTTCTTTAAGAATTGCCAGATGGCTCGCCAGAGTGGCTGTATGAGCCTGCATTCCCACCACCAATGTAGGAGAGTTCCCCTCTCTACACATCCTCTCCAACATTTGTTGTTGTTTGTATTATGGATTTTTGCCATCCTGACCGGGGTGAAATGATATCTCAGGGAAGTTTTGATTTGCATTTCCCTGATGGCTAAGGAAGTGGAGCATTTTTTCAGATATTTGTAAGAAATTTTAATTTCATCCCTGCTTAAGTTTCTTTTAAGTTCCAGGGCCCATTTCTTAATTGGGCCATTGGTTTCCTTGGTGTTCAGTTTTCTAAGTTCTTTGTGCACTCTGGACAGCAGAGTTCTATCAGATGTGTGGTTAGTGAAGATTTTCTCCCATTCTGTGGGTTGCCTTTGAGCTCACGTTACAATCTCTTTATCTGAACAGAAGCTCTTTAATTTCACAAGATCCCAACTGTTGAGAGTTGGTAGCAGTGACTGTGCCATTGGATGTCTGTTTAGGAACTGTTGGCCTAGCCCAATCAGCTCGAGGGAGTTCCCTATCCTTTCAACTATGGTTTTTATAGTCTCTGGCCTGATATCAAGGTCCTTGATCCATTTGGAATTAAGTCTTGTACATGGTGACAAGTACGGGTCCAGCTTTAATCTTCTGCATGTGGAGATCCAGTTTTGCCAGCACCATTTGTTGAAGATGCTGTTCTTTTTCCATTGGATTCTTTGGGCCCCTTTGTCAAAGACGAAATGGCTGTAACTTTGTGGGCTTATATCTGGGTCTTCAATCCTTATCCATTGATCTGTGTGTCTATTTTGGAGCCAGTACCAGGCTGTTTTTACAACTATGGATTTGTAGTACAGACTAAGGTTTGGTATGGCAATACCTCCAGCTGTGTTTTTGTTACTCAGGATTGTCTTTGCTATCCTGGGTCTTTTGTGCCTCCATATGAACTTTGAGATTGTTTGGTCAACTTCTTTGAAGAATTGCTTTGGGATTTTGATTGGTATAGCATTGAATCTGTATATTGCCTTTGTTAGGATGGTCATTTTTACGATGTTGATTCTGCCAATCCAGGAACAAGGGAAGTCTTTCCACCTTCTGGTGTCTTCTGCTATTTCTTTCTTTCGGGTTTTAAAGTTTTCATTGTAAAGGTCTTTTACCTACTTAGTTAGGTTTATACCAAGGTATTTCATTTTTTTAGGAGCTATAGTAAACGGGATTGTTTCTCTCAAGGCTTTTTCACTTCTTTCATTCTGGGCATATAGGAAGGCCTCTGATTTTTGCACATTTATTTTGTATCCTGCCACCCTGCTGAACTTCTCAAGTAGTTCCAGATGCTTCCTGGTGGAGTTTTTGGGATCACTCAGGTATAAGATCATGTCATCTGCAAATAGGGATAGTTTGACTTCTTCCTTGCCGATTGAATCCCTCTTATGTCCCTTTCTTGTCTTATGGCTTCAGCTAAGACTTCAAGTACAATATTGAATAGAAGTGATGAGAGTGGACAGCCTTATCTAGTTCCTGATCGAAGTGGGAATGCTTCCAATTGTTCCCAATTGAGCATAATCCTTGCTGTGAGCTTGTTGTATATAGCTTTTATTATATTGGTAAAGGTTCCTTCCATTCCCACTGTCTCTAGTGTTTTGATCATAAAAGGCTGTTGGATCTTGTCAAAGGCTTTTTCTGCATCTATCGAGAGTATCATGTGGTCTTGGACTTTGGACTGGTTTACATGATGAATTACATTTATTGATTTGCATATGTTGAACCAACCTTGTGTGCCGAGGATGAAGCCTACTTGGTCCCTGTGAATGATCTTTTTAATATGTTTTTGAATCCGATTTGCTAAGACTTTGTTGAGAATCTTTGCGTCTGTGTTCATCAGAGAGATCGGCCTATAGTTTTCTTTTTTAAGTGAATCTTTATTAGGTTTTGGGATTAAAATGATATTAGCTTCATAGAAGGAATTTGGTAGTGTTCCTTCCTTTGCTATTTGATGGAACAGTTTAAGGAGTATTGGTATTATCGACTCCTTAAATGTCTGGTAGAATTCTGTGCTGAATCCATCTAGTCCAGGACATTTTTTGGTGGGAAGATTCGAGATTACTTCTTCAATTTCCTTATATGTTATAGGGCCATTTAAGTAATTCACAACTTCCTGATCCAATTTAGGTAAGATGTGTTTACTTAGAAATTCATCCATCTCTTGTGTGTTGTCAAACTTCACAGAGTATTAGTTTTTGAAATATGATGTTATAATTCTCTGGATTTCTTGGGTATCAGTAGTGATAACTCCATGTTCATTTCTAATTTTGTTAATTTGGGTTTTCTCTCTCTTGCTTTTGGTTAATTTAGCTAGGGGTGTATTAATCTTATTGATTTTTTCAAAGAACCAGCTTTTTGACTGGTTGATTTTCAGTATCGTTTTCTTAATCTTGATTTCAGATATTTCTCCCCTTATTTTGCTAATCTCCTCTCTTCTACTACTTTTGGGATCAGATTGCTCTAGTTTCTCTAAAGCTTTAAGCTGCATTGTTAAGTTGTTTATTTCTGATGTTTCCATTTTTCTGATGTAGGCATTAAGAGCTATGAACTTACCTCTTAGAACAGCTTTCATTGTGTCCCAGAGATTTTGGTAAGTTGTATTTTCGTTATCATTCACTTTCAGGAAATCTTGAATTTCCGTTTTAATTTCTTCCTGAATCCAGTTCTCATTCAGCATCATATTGTTAAGTTTCCAGGAGTTAGTGTATTTTCTCTTGTTTGATGTGTTGTGGATGTCCAGCTTTAGGCCGTGGTGGTCTGATAGGGCACAGGTTAGAATTTCAACTGTCTTGTATATGTGCAGATTCATTTTGTAGCCCAAAATGTGATCTATTTTGGAGAAAGTTCCGTGTGCTGCTGAGAAAAATGTGTATTTTTTGGTGCGTGGGTGAAAGAGATCTGTAAGGTCCATTTCTTTCAGGGTTTGATTAAGTTCCAAAGTGTCTGTGTTAAGCTTTTGACCTGTTGATCTATACCATGTTGAGAGGGCAGTGTTGAAGTCCCCAAGAATTATCGTTTGGGGGTTGATTTCTTGCTTTAGACGCTGTAGGGTTTTCTTAATGAATGTGGAGGGGCCCGTATTGGGTGCATATATGTTCAGTATTGTGAAGTCTTCCTGGTGAATTGTACCTGTGACTAAAATGTAGTATCCATCCGTGTCTCTTATAATTTTCTTTGGTTTGAAGTCCACTTTGTCTGATAGCATAATGGCTACTCCTGCCTCTTTTCTGCTTCCATTTGCTTGTAGAATTGTTGACCAGCCTTTTATTTTTAGAGCGTGCTTATTTTTTGTGGTGAGATGGGTTTCCTGCAGGCAGCAGATTGATGGATTGTGATTTTTTAATCCTAGTTTTTAATCTGTGTCTCTTGATCGGTGGATTAATTCCATTAACATTTAGTGTTTAATGGAGAAACTATTGTTAATTCCAGACATTATGTTTAGTAGTTTTTATAAGTATATTGCTTCGCTTTTAATGGTGTTATATTTGCCTTCTGTTCTCCTGGATATGCCTGTTTTTTTCTTCACGCTTGAGTATCATTTCTAGCATTTTTTGAAGGCCTGGTTTGGTGGACATGTATCCCTTCAAGTTGTCTTTGTGCTGGAAAATTTTTCTTTCTCCCTCTATCATGACTGATAGTTTTGCAGGGTAAATCAGCCTGGGTTGACATTTTTGCTCATTCAATACTTGAAGTATGGCTCTCCAAGCTCTTCTTGCTTTTACTGTTTCGACTGAGAAGTCATTTGTTATTTTAATAGGTTTACCTTTAAAAGTGACTTGTTTTTTCTCCCTTGAAGCTCTCAGCACCAGTTCTTTATCTTGAATGTGGAGTGTTTTAACTATTATTTGCCGTGGCGTGCTTCTATTTTGGTTGTATCTGTTTGGGGTGCGGAATGCCTCTTGTATATGGATGGGCCTCTCTTTTTTTAGATGAGGAAAGTTTTCCTTGATGATCGTTTGAAAAATTTCCTCAGGGGTGGTATTTTGAGATTCTTGCTCTGGTATTCCATGAATAAGCATGTTAGGCTTCTTCAGGGTGTCCCATATCTCTTGAATATTTCTCTCAAGTATCTTTTTGGCTTTCACAACCTCTTCCATTGAGCTGGTTAGTACTCCCACTTTATCTTCAAGGTCTGAAATTCTGTTTTCTGCTTTGTTAGTTCTGTTGATAAGACTCTCTGTGGCGTTCTGGGTTGAAGATAACTTGTCTTGTAGCTCAGTTTTAAACTCTGCTTGAGTCTGTTTTAACTGCTCTATGCCACTTTTTGCTTCTTGCACTGTTTTTCTCAACTCCTCCAGATGTCTGTTGTGTTCCTCTTCAAAGCGATTGATTCGATTATGTAATTCCTCCCGGATTTCCTCTTTCATAGTATTGAACATGGTATGATCATATTTTGAAAGTCATTATCCTGGGTGAGGCTTTCTTGGCCTTTTTCCTCGGGTTTATTCTGGTTGGAGTCTAACATTATGGGATTAATTTATTCAGTGGGAAATTTGTTTACTTGAGTGTTGCTTCTCATGGATTTGCACTTTGACTTTGGCATTGTCGTTTTAACTCTTAAGATCTTTCAATTTCACTAAACTGAATTATTTGGCCTGGGGTCCTGGTGGGCGGGGCGGGCAGAGACTTACCTAGGTCGTGGGGTGAGGCCGGCTGGACCCCGCGGGGAATGGGAAGATGGGGGCGTCGGCGTGGAGCTATTTAACCGGAGGGCAGCTGGGGTGGGGCCCGGGCACAGGGGGAGGTCCTCCTCGTCCCTAGGCCCCGCGTGCGGCTCCGGCTGGATGGTGGGAGTCGGAGCCCTGTTCTCCTATTTCTTAGTACCCCTCTTGCAAGAAATAGACAAAGTTCTATGCGATCTACTTCAGATTCTTCTGAGACCAGTATGTCAATGATCTAAGCACATTTCTACAGGCCCCACGTCTTTTTTTTTTTTTTATTCATTCAATTGTGCGTGTGTGTGTATGTATGTGTGCGCGCATGTGTGTATGTGTGTGTTTAGAACCACGAACGAATCGGGAACCACCATGGACGCCTCCATCTCCTTCTGCCCCGGGATTCACAGGCTCCGCCCTACCAGGACCAGAAGCGCAGGCCGTCCCAGCTTCCGCCTGGCGTCTATACATGAGATCTGGGATCCGAACTCATGGACCTTCTGCCTGCAAGGCAGAGGCTTAACCCCTGAGCCACCTCTCCAGCCCCAGGCTCCACATCTGAAGAGTTCCATACCACATCCCAATTTTATTACAGTGAGGACAAAGTTTCCAAAGAATGAATTCTGGAGGGCCACCCTCAAAGCATATCCAAACAGTATTAACTTTATTACATGCAAAAATTCTATCTTTACTTTCTAAAATGGATTGACTTCATTACATACAAAAATTCTATATTTGCTTTAAGAACAATTTGAGAACACTTTGTATTTGATTTGGTAAATTATTTCAGCAACCAATGCTTTAAATATAAAAATCTGTATGTGCCTTTAAATAAAGCCAATTGAAATGTTTAGACATAGTTTGATATGACCTATAAAAACAGATATAGTACAGATTGAAAAAATAATCATACCTGGATGTTTACAAGGATGACACTAAGAATGCAAAATTTTCACTTTCATGCAACATTTTGTGTGACTACAAATCATTTGTCTTTCATAAACTTTCATCATTTTAAGTATAGAAGTCTCATTGAAGAAGTTGCTCTTTAATTTTCTTCAGCAAGATGGAAGCTTCATTATAGTTTAATAGGTCTTAAATATGTCTGGGTCTCACACTTTTTCAGCTGACAAGAGAAACTGCCTTATTGGTTTGAAAATTCTGAAAGCAGTATTATACTAAATGTATGTTCTGTAATTGCTTGTGGCAAATTATCCTATTGATGGAGAAATATGTACCCAAGTTGCATGTCGGGATTACTTCTTTGAACATCAGAAATTTATTATAAGTAAACATCTTCAAAGTGCATTATTAAAATGAGTTAGCTACGTCTTTGGTTTATAAATTATACAATCTGTACTATATTCATTCAAATAGTGACCACTAGAAATCAAAGGATTTTGTATTAGAAGGATAACTTTCAAAGATCACTGTTTGAAAATCACCTAGAAATTGTTTTATTTTATCTTCCCAGACACAGAGATTTTAAGAGATGTGATGTTATTAAAGTTATATTTCAGTTTTAAGAATAAACTTTTCATTTTCTTTAACTCCTTGTGACAGTTTAGACATTGAGAAAAAACTCTCTGGAAAACTGAAAGTCCCAAATGAAATTTCAGATAAGTAAATCTTCAGTTAAAATTATAAAGGGAGTTGATATCTTTGGTTATGCCGAGATTTTCTTCAAAGTATTCTGTTTCCATAAACTTCTTTGTGATCACTATGTAGCCATGAGTGGTATTTTTGTGGTCCTTGTCACTTGACTTAAGAAGTTATTTTATTTCTTGGGATGCAAATATAATTTCCCTACACATCATTTTCAAAATAATTTATATGTAAAATTTCATAAGTACAAACAAAATCTCCCATGATAGATAAAATTTTTGTAATATTTGAGAACCCTCTCTTAGGAATTCATGGGATATGCATGAGAAATTGTCTTTGATTAAAACCACCCAATAGTTGAGTTTGATATGAACATTTAATTGTTAATTGAGTTGTAGTTATGATAACAATTGTACATTGTTTCAAGTCTTCCACATTATTTAGTCATTTTTTAAGCCAGATCATCACTGAGGCTTTTCTAGGCTCAAATTTCTCTAGTTAAGTGCTGCAGTTCTAAATTTTAAATTTAAATAGTTAAATATTTGACATATTAATTTGCCATAGATATAGATACTAGTCGAAAGTATTTTCTAGCTAAACGCTTAATGCTAACTGAACTTCTCGTGGCTTGATTTTTATATATAAACAAATTAGTAGTGAGCAAACAACATGAAATGCATATTTAAGAATTGGGATTCTGGGCTGGAAAGGTGGCTCAGGGGTTAAGCCTCTGCCTTGCAGGCAGAAGGTCCTGAGTTCGGTATCCCAGATCCCACGTATAGACGCCAGACAGAAGCGGGGGCGGCCTGTGCTTCTGGTCCTGGTAGGGCGGAGCCTGTGAATCCCGGGGCAGAAGGAGGTGGAGGCGTCCATGGTGTTTCCCGAATTCGTCCGTGGTTCTACACACACACACCCACATGCGCGCACACATATATATGCACACACGCACAATTGAATAAATACTACTAATAATAAAAAATTTTAAAAAAAGGAAAATATTAAGAATTGGGATTCTGTATTTGTTAATTGGCATGTTGGTTTTGCTATAGCTGGTTCATCTTATGTTAAAATTGAGTTAGCATAGCTGGTTCATCTTATGTTAGAATTGAGTTAGCAATAGAAGAAATTTATATAAATATACATTTGTAAAATAAAAAAAACTATGTCCTCAGAGTTGTTTCTACATAGTGACTTTAATGGGTTTCCCATTTTACTTAAGATATCTCATCATGATACCAAGAAAAGATGACTGACAACAGTTTATACCATTTCATTTGCTCAAATTGAAAAGATGAATTTACAAAGGAATTTCAAACTAGCCAATATATGAGGATGGCATGTTTTTGGACAGCATGTTCTGTATTGTTGTTATTTATTTGTCCATCAGAAATGACTGTAAATAAACATCTTCAAAGTAGTTTTAATAAATAAATGAGTCCTGTCTTTAGTCTGTAAAGTATATTCACATATGTCATTTTCAACAAAACTTTATCAGTAAACAAGTTGCATCTTACTTTGATTATAAAAATACTGGATATAGACAATTAAATAAAAATTCCTCAGTACTTGCTGTCACAGTTCCTGACAAACTTACATCCAGTGAGAAAGAGACACAGTATACTAAACCATTGTTACAAAAAGTAATGATGACTGTGGTAGACTTGTGACTTCGTGGCCCTCTGAGCAAAGACATAGATAATGTTACTTAGTTATCCAGTCTCCACTCCTAGAACTGTATAGCAATAGAAATAATAAGAATCCTTTTCTTAATCTTTTTAATTGTTATTAAAATTATAAAATATATAAAAATATATAAAAATTTCTACTAAGGAAATATCAGTAATTGGACTATCATGAATTAAGAACTTTTCATGTTTTGGAATTCTTTTATGATAGCTGTGCTTGCTTATTAATATTTTCTATAATTGCTAACACAGCACAATTGAGGTTTTTATATGTTGCTGCTGTTAACAAATGTTGCTTTATAAAATATTATAATAATATTGTTATAATTGTTTCTCTTATAGTGGACATAATATTATACAAGATTCTTGAATCTACTTGAGCAATTCTGTTTTATTAAATATTTATACGGTTTTCAAATATTTCCCATCACAGAACATCATCATGGCTAAACTTCATTTTTCTATTGAATTATTTTATAGGGGTAAAATTAGAGGGTCATGAAGTATCAACATTTTAATGTTGTTATGAATTCTGCATTGTTTTCTATGAAAGTCATACTCATTTCCTCTTGCAATATGACCATGTATTTTTTAAATAAGTTATTTCTTTTATTAAGGAAGAATTTAGTGAATTGGTTTATATAAAGTGTGGAGTTAAACATGTAAGTGAGATTTAAAGTTAATTATTTCTTTGGGATTATCTGAAGGGACAAGATGAAGGTATATTGGAGTAATAATCACAGTGAGCATGAGATTAAGAATTTGCATTTTTGAAAAGTCATTTCACTGAAGCATTGAGATGATTCTTTTTAAGGTTTGGTATCAGCAACACCAACCTCTGTTCCACATCCTTTAATGCTTCAGGCCCATCCCACTACTCTCCAAGGACAACCCATGGTACAATCAGCTTTTCATAGTCTTTTATTTCATAGTCTTGTTATGGATATTCTGTCAACACAATTCAATAGGTAAACATGTTCCCAGACCAAGCAGAGATAACAAGGGTACACAGCTGTAGCTCAGCCAGAAGATTATTTTAAAATACTCTGATGGCATTGGAGTTCAATGTTTTCATCTATGTTTAGGGAGAATTATAGGTAAACAAGGCATCATTCTCAACAATACCTCACCATACCTGTGGTGGATATGCCTCAGCATAGATGCTGCATTAACTTAACCCTCCGATACATTTATAAATTTCAGAATTTTACAAATTCTGTTTTTCATAATAGTTGCAACCCATAGAAGTTATTATCTCTATTATCTCAATGAACAAACAGAGATTCAGAGAGGTATAGCTTGCATGCTGTGAATTTAATATTCAGACCTATACTGTCTGACTGTGAAACACATTTTATTTAGGGGCCACAGTTCAGTTTTGACTTAAGTTTTGGTGATGTTTTCTTAGATATTTGTACACCTATGAATTTTTTTTCTTTTTTCTACTTTTGATCTATTTTCCTTCTAGTTGAGAAAGCAATTGATATCTGTCCAATGGATATTGAACATTGGTGATAGTTTATGCTAATCAGTTATCTCATTTAATATGCACAACACTCCTGAGATGTAAATACTAGAATCAAGAAATCTGTATTTGGTTTGAAACTTTTACATTACACTTCACAGTAACATACTAAGACATCTGGGCCTTTAAATGGAAGAACTGCAAAATGATTAGAATGAATGAATGACCTCAACAGATGTTCAAGCCCATTATTACAGAATCAAATAATTACATCAGTCCCATTCAGATAAATGCACTGGGAGTTTCAAACCTACCTTTGGATTGTGAATGGGGCTAATGAAGAACCTACCCCCTACAAGCTAAGAGAAAAGAAACAAGAAAATAATCATTGCCAGTTAGCTCAGACACAATTTCTACCTAAGATTATTCCAGGTGTTGTCATCAAATCACAGCAGATGTATTGGAAATCACCTGAAACTAAATGAAACAAAGTTTGAAAGTGTGTAATGTACAATTTACCTACAACTTACTTAAAATATGAACTGGAAATTCATATTTACACTATGATCTTATAGGTTATGCAAGGATTACTCTAGTCAGTGAAGTTTGATGTCCTCACCTCTTGAAAACAATAAGCTTGACCCACCCTCTCCACTGTTCACACGACTCACTAATGGCCACTTCACACAAGAAACATGGAATGCAGATTTCATCCTTTTTGTTTAAAGGGAACTTAGGTTTCTTCTTTGTTTGTAACAGGTCAGAGAACATGAAATTTTAGGCTCCCCAAAAAGTAGAATCAAAAGGTGACTAGCTATAAAATTATACTGCCTATTGGCATAGCCATTTTATCCTGGAGATAAACTGCAATCCCACTGCTGTTATCTAATTGGCTATGAAATGCATACAGTTAATAGAAACTTGTTCTTTCCTCTAGAATCTTATCTTCTAGTGGGGTTTTAAAAATAGCTGATATATCAAGAAAAGCAATTTACTGTCGACACTGTGAAATGGTATGCAAGGAGAGTGCTGTACAGAACACTTCTATTCCTCTGATTAGGAACAGTAGAACGGCCTTCAAGCTCTACTTAGAACTTCATGAGGCTCAAGTGGGGCACGAGTAAAGGAAAAGAGCAAGAAGGAACACCAGGTGGAGCACTGATCTGAGCAGGTATGGGAGCCATGTACAGTTGTTGGTTGCAGCTGAGTGTGACCAAAAGTGGAGCTGATGTGTCTGCGCTTCCCAGGAGTCAAGGCTGAATACCTGTACAGGTGACTTGCTCACTCTTGTGCACTCTGCCAATCTAATTCTACATAAGGAATCACTGATGCTTCCTTTTATATGTTGACCTTGACTACTTAAATGTAAAGACACAGCCATCCACACTTCTTTCAAGCCAGCAGCTCCTAAGCATCTTCTGTATTTGGGTTTCATGCTGGATACTAGGATTACGAAGGAGAGTTAGAGAGACTGTGACCTAGAGAAATACATAATAGCCTATGAGGAGAAGAGCCATGTCATTCAACAATTGAACAATTGAATTGGCAATATAAGTGGCCCTTTAACAGGCAAACCCATAGATGGGGTCACTCTCCTTTACCTGTCTAGCACCTTGTCCCTATGATTCTCACTGTGTGCAGTTTTTTCTACTGAGATCCTTATTGGTCCAGGCAGGAATACTGATATGTCTGCCACTGTGTAGATCCGGTGTAGATCTCATTGCAGTGAGCTCCTAGATGCAGCAGCCCTGTTGTGACCTGACTGGCAGTGTACCTCCCCACTTTTAGGCTCTTGCAATCTTACTGCCCCTGTTTTGCAAGTATCTCTGAGACTTAAGATGGGAAGAGATTTGGATGACCTGATTTGGGCTGAGCATTTAGGGATCCCCATGCTCTCCACTTCATTAGTCTTTCATTGCAACAGGTTACATCTTGGTTGTGTATTGAGATCTTTTCTTACCTAAGAATATAATGAGAAGTGTCTATATGGTGGTTTACCGTCTGGTATTTATGGTCAATACTAAGACATCTGTCTGTATCTGTTTAGTAGCTATTTTCTGCCCCTCCACTGTTATTTGCATAGGCTTACGGTACTGGGCATGTGTTCCCTGTTAATAAAGGGGGAAATAGGGAACTAGAGAGATAACTCAGGGTTTAAGACTCTGCCTCACAAGCAAAGGTCCTGAGTTCAGATACCAGGTCCCACATAAAAATGCCATGTTAAAGGCGGCCTGCATTTCAGGCCCGGGTGGGTGGAGTCTAGGAAATCCCAGAGTGAAGCAAAAAGAAGGTAGAAGCAATCAAAAATGACTTCCCAAGTCCCCCTTGGTCCTCTACAGAGAAACACAGTGCTCTCGCTCTCTCTCTCTTTCTCTCTTTCTCTATCTCTCTCTCTCTCACACACACACACATGTACACACACCTGTGCTCGCATGCATGCATTTGTGAACATGCTAAATAAATAAATAAATAATAGGGGATTAGAAGCTAGTTAACAGGCAACTGGTTGCCCAAAGACTAATCCTACTCCTTTCTCTCTAATATCCTTGTTCTTCCCTATTTTTAAAAGTTTTCTTTCGTGAATGCCTTATCCATCCATAATGCCTGTGTTCTTTTGTCTCTGATCCTTTCTGATCTTCCCCATCCCATTGACTTATGCTCCCCTGTAGTTTGTGGGTGTGTAAAAGTTCCTATTGGATTACATCATTCTGAAGATTTGATGCTAGGATTCACTTATCATGGAGAACCTGCTGCAGTATCTGTCTTTCTGCATCTGGAATGCTTCACTCAGTATAATTTCTTCCAGATGCATTCATTTACTCACAAATTTCATTAATTCATTGGTCCTAATGTCTGACTGAAACATTTAAAGAGAGACTGCACTTAGATTTTACTCAACTAAAATCTACAGGCTCACATTGTGTGTATACAATTTGGATGAGCACAAAGTTGCTTCATCTGATTTTAATGGAATCTTTGATGACTATGTAATATAAATGAAAGACTATATCTTTATATGATGGATTGTAGACTCTTTGTATCTACCAGCCTCTTGGAATGTTTTCCTGGGACTTTATAAAAGTTAACCATTTTGTTAAAGGTTTGATTTTTCATTTTATTAGTTAAAGCAAGTTCATCACTAACAAAGTCCATCTAGGTCAAAACTAGAAATAGAGAGATATTTATTAGACATCTGAAAAAAATTCTTTTCAATTCCGAGGCCCATTTTTAAATGGGTTGTTTACTTCCTTGATATTTAATTCTAGTTCTAGAAAATACATGTGTGTGCATATATTTTTACCTGGTTAGTCATGTAGACAGTGTTCACCTGACTGAAAGTTTAACATAAAAGTTCATTTACAGGAGATATCATGTAGGTATCATGTATCACTTTGCAGTTCACTATGTGTCCCATTGCTAAAGATAAAAGATTACAATGTGACAATCAGAGTAATTATAGCCTTTTTGATGCTAGACTTTCAAAGCTCTACATTTCACAGAACACCACTAGTTTACTTTCTCAAAGCTGATTTCAGCATTTTGGCAGATGTTTTATGAATGCTGTAAATGGGTACAAAATGGAGAATATCCTAATATTGAGGGTTGTAAATATCATTGTCAGGAGCCCGAGGCTTCCCTACACACATTAGAAAAAAGTTCCCTCCAAAGAGAATGGTTAGGAGTTAAAAGAGAATAAATCACCATTGTAATAATCATAAAAAGCAATTGCATGCCAGTGCTAGATATTCTCTGGGTAGCCAGGTGCTGCAAATTTCACTGTATTAATGAAGACTTAAAGTCACATCATTCTGCTCATTTGGATAATGTTTACTGCAGCCTTAGGAAGCTCAATGTCTTCCCTCAATTCAAATTATTAACTTGACCTTGATATTGAGAGATTAGAATCCTTAATTTCAGGGCAATTTCAAATGGCATCTATAACATTAGATACAAATAAGGTATCAGCTAAAATTGGGTGGAACATCATGCATTTTTATGTTCTATTATTACTGACAAAGATCCAAGCTTATGATGTAAATGGAACACACAGAAGCAGACATATACATATACATGCACGCATAGTACACACACACACACACACAGAGGTTTTCACAATTTTAAATTCTCAAATTCCATAGATTGTAAAGCATATAAATCATAAAGAGAATCCAAATGTAGGAAGTCTGATGTGTTTACATGTGGAGACCTGAACTTCATATTCTAAAGTATTATGAGTTTTTTTCACAATTTTAAATTAATTATTTCATATAGAAGTTATATAGTTCTGAATTTGAGTGTTTAAGATCATATAACTAGAACCTTCTACTTCAATGATTTGTCAGATGCTTACAATAGTCCTGTGAAGAATTTGAGTCAATTCTAGTTTGACTTTTATGATTATTGATAAGGGTATCAATAATTTCAAGCCAAAGTAAATAGGGGCTCTAGTACTTGGTAGATATTTCCAAGGAAAGCTGTGTTGGCTTAATCCTCAGTGTCTGCTATACTTTCTTTGTCCAGACCTATTCCTATTTCCTTGTCCAGACCTAATTTATATCAGTGATTCTCTGCTCTAGTTATATAGCTCATCCCGGATACTTTTGAAAATATTAACATTGAGCTCATCTGAGATCAACCATATCAGAACTTAAATTTCAGGATGACAAACTATCTTATTTGTTTTAATTGAGAAAAACAAGGAAAGCATCCAAAAGTATTCTTTGCACTAACTTAACTGTAGTGCCTGATATTTCAATGATAAAATAATGTTTTACCTCTCCCACAAGCTGAATTTTATAACGAACATGATCTATATTTAAATGAGATAGTTCCAAAATGAGATTTAAGGTAACAATCACATGCACACTGAATTTCAAAGCAGTAGTAGCCAATAAGAAGTATAACTGCCATGACAATAAATTCAGTGCTGACTTTATGTTGAATAAGTATAATACTGACCTCAGATTGGAAAAAAGCATTAATAAAATCAATTTCACTTATTTAATGTTTTAGTGTATCTGACACAGATTTATGTCTGTGACTGACTTTATATTTTTGCTGGACTTGCTGTGCAAGAGAAGTAACTGATGTGGTAGAGGCATTAGTTTGGGAATTTGTGCTGATTCGTTGGGAGATCGACCTATTTAAATCTGCTAATTCCAGGTCTCTGATATCAGAGCAGAGACAGAGAAATCAGAAACTTTGTCAGGAGAATGTTCCTGAAAGAAGACTGAAAAAGTACAGATTGGGGAGCTTTTCTTCGTGGGTCACAGTGGTGGTGTCAAGTGATAAGAGTGAGATGAACTCTACTCAAGTCACAGCAGAAAGCCCTCTTATTCCTTACTTCCTCTTTCCCTTGCACTTAAGTCTTGCTTGGTAAGTCATGCTCCTCTTTCAGTACACTGTGATGGTTAGTTTCAGACATTAATTTGACAATGTAGAACGGAGCCTTTAAGCATACCATGAAAAATTGTTTAGTTAAGGCAAACGTATAGGAGATTGTCTAGTTGATGGAGGAACATTCCATTCTTAGAGGGTGGGACTATTCCCTGGACAGATGGATAGGATGGAAAGAGAGTCAAACCAATTGGCTTCAGAAGACCCACAAGCTAGAAGGTGAGTACAGACTTTGAGCTCTCTCAGCCTTTCCTACGAATGTCGAACGGCAAGTTCCGTTTTCCTCTGTTAGTAACTCTCTTGCTATGATGGACTGTAACTGAAATAGAAAGCTGGAATAAAAAATCCCCTAGTTCCCCTAAATTGTTTGGGTCATGTAGTCCTTGCAGTAACCGGAATTTCATTTAAAACTAAGAGAATATTGTACTGAAAATACTAGTAATTTTGCAGATTTGGCTTGTATTTTGACTGTTAAAGCATTACCCAATTGTTTTTGAATGATCTACTTTAACTTCTGAACCCTAGTTTTT
Source organism: Typhlomys cinereus (assembly GCA_023101885.1). NCBI lineage: Eukaryota > Metazoa > Chordata > Mammalia > Rodentia > Platacanthomyidae > Typhlomys > Typhlomys cinereus. The sequence goes on along the minus strand of JALPQD010000057.1, from coordinate 4,752,117 downwards.
CATTGTAAAATGGAAATCAAAATACTGCTCCAAAAACTCATGAAATGCTGTCTGCATAAAGTAAACTCAGTCTACTGTGTCACAAAGCTGAGCTCAAGTGATGACTCATTTTCTCCTTTTTCTCCACAAGAAGAAAATCTATATAAATCTTCATACTTCAAGTGAAACTTTTATCTTTACTTGTAGCCATGCTCATGAACCCCTCTCCCATCATCTGTGGGTATCCTACTAGTAGGCCTCTGGAAGGAAGCCCTGTGGTCCACACAGCAGACGGACAGGAGGATGGGAGAGAGAGGGATGGATTGGTGAAGGAAGGATAGGGTGTCAGAAGGAGGAGGAGGGAAGGGGTGTGGACAGCCACTCATTCTGTCTGTATAAAAGAAAAATTCTTTATAAAAAATCAGCACCAAAAATTTGGGTTATCTTACACTTTCCCAAATGCTCTGAATAATTCCCTATGTGGAATATTACTGTTCCTAGTTGAGTTTAATTTGTGCTTTGGCAATTCAATAGGAAAGTTGATGGAATGAATTTAGAAAGATTTCACACCTCTTATCTTTAAAAAAATAAACATGCAGGGATCCACCAAATACTAAACATAACTCCAAATTTACTAAATATTTGTTACTTGTTCTTCTTCACTAACTTCCTCCTTCTCTCCCTCCTTCCCTTCCTCTTTCCCCCTCCTTCCTCCCTCCCTTCCCTTCTTCCTCTTTGTCTTTCTTTCTTTCTTTTTTCCTTTCTTTCTTTCTTTTTTCCTTTCTTTCTTTCCTTTCTTCGTTCTTTCTTTCCTGGTCTTTCTTTTTCTTTCTTTCTTTGCTTTCTTCCCTTTCTTTCCTTTTCTTTCTTTCCTCCTTTTTTTCTCTCTCTCTTTCTCTCTCTTTCTCTCCTTTTCTTTCTCTCTCTTTCTTTCTCTCTCTCTCTTTCTCCTCCCTCCCTCTCTCTCTCCATCTCTCCCTCTCTTTCTTCCCTCCTTTCCCTTCTTTGGTGTAGACTTAGGATTTACTTTGCATATAGCAACAGCAAATATTGTCACCTATAATCATTATAAAGAATGTTTTCTGATTAACGTAAATATCTGCTTGAAGATTTAGCAATCTCTAGTGAGAAACATGTTTGCCCATAATGAAAAGATTTCTCCATAAATCTTTTCATGGGAGACAAGAGTTTACTTTCACAAAGAATGTAAGGAAATGAAGCAAGATCCAGACAAAAGAAATATTTCTGGGCTGGAGAGATGACTCAGAGGTTAAGACTTTGCCTTGTAAGCAGTAGGTCCTGAGTTTGATTCCCAGGTCCCACATAAAAACGCCATGTAGAAATAGTGGTGGGCTGCACTTCTGGCTCTGGTGGTCCTTCACAGGGACACACAGTGCTCTCTCTCTCTCTCTCTCTCTCTCTCTCTCTCTCTCTCACACACACACACACACACACACACAGAGTAAATAAATAAATTTTAAAAAATGTTTACGTTACATGAAAAACTAGAAGTGTATCACAGATTCAATAAATACACGATCATGGAAAAATCATTCAAGTCAAATCCTTCTTGAATTCAAACTGGCTGAAAAAGTGCCTCAAATTAAGGTGCAGCTATAGTTTTTGGTCTACTTGAAAGTCCATCATACAATAAAAGAGAAATTATACTTCTAAATTATGTTCTACTTTGAGGCAAGAGTTATACCAACTTCATAATAAAAATTTAGGAGTATCGTTGAAGATAAATTTACAATCAAATAATCCATAATACCAATATTATTTCAATTATATTTTTTCTGAAAGAAAGACATAGGATGTGATATTTAAGTGAAGTGTTGTATTTCCTATTTTCAAACAGCCTCATTATTGTTGTGGAAGCAAATTTATGTCTTGTTTTCTGCCTATAGTTTTTCATTATTTCTAATATTAAAGAGGCAGAGGACAGTGATTTTGAGAAGCATTTTGCTGATAACTTGCTTTTAGGGAAAATTACAACATTATTATCTGTTCAATTTAGCTGATGAAAAATATGATACCAAGCAAACAAGAAACATGTAAAATTTCTCAATTTTATAATGTAACTGCATCAAGTGTTCTAGTTAGTAGATACTGTAGAAGAGCACTCAAGTTGTACTTCTGAAAATACAGCTTTATTTTTGAGTTACCCAACTTTAACCAATATTTGCAAAGGAAATTATGCACAGTAACTTGTTTTAATCATTTGAAAATAAGTAGGTGACAGCATAATTAGAGAAATCACTTGTAAAATACAAAAAGTCTTTTGCTTCCTCCTGACTGGATTTAGATATGATTTCTATAAATCCCACATTACTTTTATATAAGTCAATATATTTTAAAGTATGTTGCAGTAACTACAAATCCTCTAAAAGTGAATTTGTAGGTTATGTTACATATTTCTCATGAGTCAGCTGATAGTGCTGTTGATTGACTTACATTAGAGCCAAGGCCACCGGATCATTCATACTTGGACTGTCAGCTACTGTAAGAAAAAAAAAAGAGTGTGATAAAATGTATCTTGGCTCATAAGGTTACATTTAAGTGAGTATGGTGAATCATGCCTGAAAAACCTATCACTCATATGGAAGGGTAGAGAATCATAAGCTTGCTACAGAGTGAGTTCAAGTCTAATTCAGGGTACATAAACTAGAAATAGCCTGACCCATTGCCTCAGAATGCCCAGAAAAAAAAGCTTAATCAGAAATAAAATGCAACATCTCCCATGTTATATTAGTGGCCACAATAGACCATGAGGCCACAAACCTAGATAGAAAAGTACAGAAGGGTATTTGTACTACTGACTACCTATTCTACATTCTATTCTTCCTTTTCATAAAGAAATCAGAATTTAAAGTAATTGCTTTTTCCTAGACATTTCATGGTAGTCATGTTCTGCATTGCATCCTCAATACAATACACGGCACACTAATTGCCTGTTGAATAAGTGGAATTATCTGGTTTTGTCTGAAAATTCACTGATCTACAGCTTTAGAATTTAGAGTCAGCTGAATAATTTAGAAAATCCTGATTTCCAGCTTAAAAATCTTCAGACAGAGAGATAAAAAACAACAACAAAAAACCTGGGATTTAACTGGCCTGAGAAACATTCCCCCCACAAACAAGAGATGTTTTAACAAAATAAACTAACTTAAAATTTTGTTTTATATACAGCCTGAGTTTGACATCAAATTATGATTGGAAAATCTCCACCCATCTTTCTTAAAATGAGAGCTTATTTTTCTTGCTTATCTAATCAGAGTGCACAGATCACATATAAACAGGCTCATTCAAGAGACATTTTCATCAATTACAGAGCACTCAAACAACATTCATAGCTTCTCAATAGTGATTTCTTTCCCCTGTTCATCCTGAAATGAAACACAAATCAGTGTAGCCCACACCAAAACTTCCTTGCCATAAAACCATTTATTTTTGTGTGAATTTTGTAATTAGTTTATGATGCTTCATCTTTAGTACCATAAAGCAGTAATAAAAGGAAATTTTATTATTATAACTTCTTCAATATTTTTAAAATTTTAAAAATTTGAAACAGTTACCTAATTGAGATATTAAAAATTTTAATATAAGTGTCAAGTTGTGATGTTTAGAGTCATTAACAAATCTCACAATTTTAAAAGATTGGCTAGAAGTTGTGTATGTGAAAGTTTTAAAGACAAATGAATCCAAATAGAGTTCACATTGTTTGAAGACTTGGCTTGGTATATATAATCATGTTAAGCTGTACTAAATATGACTGTTGTTTTTATAAGGCTTAGAGTATCCTGTAGGTAAGTGTCCTTATAGTTACAGCATGGAATGTTCTAGATGCCTATTCCTATGACATCACTTCTTAGAGATTCTTCCTTGTCAGACATCTTTGTTAATTAGGTAGCCAACCAAGGAACTGTGATACATTTTACAGTATGTTTAAATAGAACATATGAGATCTGTGAGACACAAAGAAAAACCTAATGTATCAACTCTGCACATATAGGAGGGGAGAATACTATGCCAAGGGCATAGAAAATGTTTCCAGTAAAAACTCACAGAAAGAAAAATTTCAAATTTAGGGAAGGAAATCTCATCAAAGTACACAAGAAATATTCTACTAAAATACATTATAGAAGAAATTAACTTAATAGACATTACAGAATATTTAAACCCTGTAGAATTCACAGTGTTCTCAGTACTTCATGAAAATTTTCCTAAAACAGATTAAATATCAGGACAGAAAAATGTAAAAAAGTGTTTAACTTCTTACATTATAAGTGATAAAAATGAAATAATGCCAGAAATTGACAGCAAGGAAAAAGAAGTTAAAAAATTCCAGAAATTATTGAGAATAAAACACAGTATTCCAAACACTGCAACTTGCAATAAAGTCATTCTTAGGAAACAAGTTAATAGTTATAAGTTCCTAGGTTACAAAATCAAAGAGATCTCAAATACATAACTCAGTGTTATACATTAAGACCTTGGAAAACAAGTATGCTAAGGTTCAAAGCATCAGATACAAAAAATCAGAATAGAAGTAAATAAAGTAGATTTAATAGCATACTCAGTGAAACAAACAATTGGTTCTTTCAAGAAATAAACATCTTTGAAAAACCCTTCACCAAGTTCAGAAGATGGGGCCAGAAGGTTCAAATTAATAATATAAAAAATGAAAATGGAGATATTACCACAGCTAATGTTAAATTCAAAAAATAATAAGACTATTCTTTTTTTTAACTCTTTCTTTTTTTAAATTTTCTTTTTCCACTCATACAAACTTTATAGGTACCCGGTCCCGTCCCTCCCTCTACCTCTTTCCGGATCCCCTTGCATCCTCTACCCTTTTCCCCTTCCTTTCTTCCCTTTTCTCCCCATGCCTCCCCCCCAGTATCCTTTAGTGTGAATGTCAAACTTCCCTTTGGGTCCTCCTCTCTGATGAGGTATTGCCTAGAGCCATTTCTTGTGTTGCCCTTTAGTATAGGAACATTACTTTGTTTCTAAGGATCTTAGTGCCTGTGATCCATGCTAGACTTTGGGGGATTAATGATATGTTGGTCATTGCGCAGGACATGCAAAGTTGTATTATGATTACTTCGACCCTAACTTGTGTGGAGTATCTTGCATATCATTGCTCCTCCCCATCATTATGCTCTCACAATCTTACCACCCCTTCTTCTACAAATTTCCCTGAGCTTAGGATGGGGAGAGATTAGGCTGGCCTGGTTCCAGATGATTAATGTAGAATCTCTGATTTTCTGAATTATGGTTTGCTGTTCCTGCACTGCCCTTGGCTCCATCTTGATGGGTATTGGATGTCATCTCCTAGCCAGAGATAAAAGGCTGTTAAAATAGAGTCTTACTATAAGTGTAGATTTGAAGGTAGATAGAATAAGAGTAGGAGACCGTGGTGAGAGAGGGTCAGTCTCCCATTTATGGGATGGTTACTATCTATCTGCTGGATGGTATGCCCTCCCTGACTGGAGAGATCAAACCCCATCAGTTGCAAGTGACCAGGAAGGAAAGTCTGCGAGCTTAACCAGATGTCTCACTACTTACTTGCAGTACTTGATGGTGACCTATTTTCTCTGCTGTAGCCTGATCCCCTCTCTCCTTGTTTCTGCGGGGCCCTCTTTCCCCTTTCCTCCTGTTTATGATCTTTGCAATAACTGTAGGTATTACAGAGATTTATCTTTGTGTATGTCACTAAGAGGGTTTTGTGCTAGGAGCCACCTATTAGGGAGTACATACGGCGCTTAATTTTCTGTGTTTGGGTTACTTCACTCAATATAATTTTTTCTAATTCTGTCCATTTCCTGGCAAATTTCATTAATTCATCTTTTTTGATGGCTGAGTAGTATGCCATTGTATAAATATACTACATTTTCCTTATCCACTAGTCAACTGTTGAGCATTTGGTTTGTTCCATGACTTTGCTATTGTAAACAGTGCTGCTATGGACATGGTTGTGCTTGTGCTATCGAGGTGAACCTCTGCTGTATGGGGGGTTATTCTCAAAAGTGGAATAGCAGGGTCATATGGCATTTCAATCTTTAACTTTTTTAAGTGTCGCCAGACTGCTTGCCAGAGTGGTTGTATAAGCCTGCATTCCCACCAGCAATGTAGGAGAGTTGCTTCTCGCCACATCCTCTCCAGTATTTGGTGTTGTTTGTATTGTGGATTTTTGCCATCCTAACTGGGGTGAGAGATATCTCAGGGAAGTTTTGATTTACATTTCCCTGATGGCTAAGGATGTGGAACATTTATTAAGATATTTGTTAAACATTTCAATTTTGTCCCTGGTAAAGTTTCTTTTGAGTTCTAAGGCCCATTTTTTAATTGGGCCTTTTGTTTCCTTGGTGTTTAGTTTTCTAAGTTCTTTGGGAAGTCTGGATAATAGAGCTGTATCAGATATGTGGTTAGTGAAGATTTTCTCCCATTCTGTGGGTTGCCTTTTTCCTTGGGTTACAATCTCTTTATCTGAACAGAAGCTCTTTAATTTCATAAGGTCCTATCTGTTGAGTGTTGGTTGTAGTGACTGTGGTACTAGATTTCCACTTAGGAAATGCTGGCCTAGTCCAATAAGCTGGAGGGAGTTCCCTACCCTTTCAACTATGGTTTTTATAGTCTCTGGCCTTATATTGAGGTTCTTGATCCATTTGGAATTAATTCTTGTACATGGTGACAAGTACGGGTCCAGTTTTGATTTTCTGCATGTAGAGATCCAGTTTTGCCAGCACCATTTGTTGATGATGTTGTTCTTTTTCCATTGAATCTTTTGGGCCCCTTTGTCAAAGATCAAATGGCTGTAATTGTGTGTGCTTATATGTGGGTCTTCAACCCTTATCCATTGATCTGTGTGTCTATTTTGCAGCCAGTACCAGGCTGTTTTTACAACTATGAATTTGTAGTATAGACTAAGGTTTGGTATGGTGATACCTCCAGCTGTGTTTTTTTTACTCAGGATTATTTTTGCTATCCTGGGTCTTTCATGCCTCCATATGAATGTTGACATTGTTTGGTCAACTTCTTTGAAGAATTGCTTTGGGATTTTAATTGGTATATCATTGAATCTGTATATTGCCTTTGGTAGGATGGTCATTTTTACGATATTGATTCTGTCAATCTAGGAACATGGGAGGTCTTTCCACCTTCTGGTGTCTTCTGCAATTTCTTTCTTTAGGGTTTTAAAGTTTTCATCGTAAAGGTGTCTTACTTTCTTGATTAGGTTTATACCAAGGTATTTCATTTTTTTAAGGGTTATAGTAAATGGGATTGTTTCTCTCAGGGCTTTTTCACTTCTTTCATTCTGGGCATATAGGAAGGTCACTGATTTTTGCACATTTATTTTGTATCCTGCCACCCTGCTGAACTTCTGTGTTAATTCCAAGAGTTTCCTGGTGGAGTTTATGGGATCCCCCAGGTATAAGATCATGTCATCTGCAAATAGAGCTAACTTGCCTTCTTCCTTGCCGATTTGAATCCCTTTTATCTCCCTTTCTTGTCTTATGGCTTCAGCTAAGACTTCAAGTACAATATTGAATAGAAATGATTAGAGTGGACAGCCTTGTCTAGTTCCTGATTGAAGCAGGAATGCTTCAAGTGTTTCCCCATTGAATATAATCCTTGCTCTTGCCTTATTGTATACAGCTTTAATTATATTGATAAAGGTTCCTTCCATTCCAACCTTCTCTAGGGTTTTGATCATAAAAGGCTGTTGGATCTTGTCAACAGCGTTTTCTGCATCTATCGAGAGTATCGTGTGGTCTTGGACTTTGTATTGGTTTATATGGTGAATTACATTTATTGATTCGCGAATGTTGAACCATCCTTGTGTGCCTGGGATAAAGCCTACTTGATCCCTGTGAATGATCTTTTTGATATGTTTTTGAATCCTATTTGTAAGACTTTGTTGAGAATCTTTGCATCTGTGTTCATCAGATAGATTGGCTTATAGTTTTCTTTTTTAAGTGTATCTTTATTAGGTTTTGGGATCAAGACAATATTAGCTTTATAGAAGGAATTTGGTAGTGTTCCTTCCTTTGCTATTTGATGGAACAGTTTAAGGAGTATTGGTGTTATTAGCTCCTTAAATATCTGGTAGAACTCTGTGCTGAATCCATCTGGTCCAGGACATATTTTGGTGGGAAGAGTTGAGATTATTTCATTGATTTCCTCTTATTTTATAGGACTATTTAAATAATTCACAATTTCCTGATTCAATTTAGGTTAGTTGTGTTTACTTAGGAATTCATCCATCTCTTTTTTGTTGTCAAATTTCACAGATAAGTTTTTGAAATATGACAGTATAATTCTCTGGATTTCTTGGGTATCAGTAGTGATAATTCCATTTTCATTTCTAATTTTGTTAATTTGGGTTTTCTCTCTCTTGCTTTTGGTTAATTTAGCTAGGGATGTATCAATCTTATTAACTTTTTCAAAAAACCAGCTTTTGACTGGTTGATTTTCTGTATCATTTTCCTAATCTCGATTTCAGATATTACTCCCCTTATTTTGCTAATCTCCTCCCTTCTCCTGCTTTTGGGGTTAGATTGCTCTAGTGTCTCTAAAGTTTTAAGCTGCATTGCTAAGTTATTTATTTGTGATGTTTCTATTTTTTTTGATGTAGGCATTAAGAGCTATGAACCTCTTAGGACAGCTTTCATTGTGTCCCAGAGATTTTGATAAGTTATATTTTCATTACCATTTGCTTCCAGGACATCTTTGATTTCCTTTATAATTTCTTCCTGAATCCAATTCTTATTGAGCATCACAGTGTTTAGTTTCTGTTTTTCTGTTTTAGTTTTCTGTATTTTCTGTTGTTTGTTGTGTTGCGGAGGTCAATCTTTAGACCATAGTGGTCTGATAGGATACAGGGTAGAATTTCATCTTTCCTGTATATGAGGAAATTTGTTTTGTGGCCCATTATGTGGTCTATTTTGGAGAAAGTTCTGTGGGCTTCTTAGAAAAATGTGTATTCTTCGGTGTGTGGATGAAAATTTCGATAGAGATCAGTGATGTCCATTTCAGTAAGAGTTTCATTAAATTCCAATGTGTCTTTGTTAAGTTTTTTGATCTGTTGATCTATCCCATGTTGAGAGGGCAGTGTTGAAATCCCCAAGAATTATCTTTTTTGGAATTGATTTCTTGCTTTTGACACTGTAGCGTTAGCTTAATGAATGTGGATGAACACATATTAGGTGCATGTATGTATGTTCAGTATTGTGAAGTCTTCCTGGTGACTAAAAGGTAGTAACCATTCGTGGCTCTCTTTTTTTTTTTTTTTGGTTTGAAGTCCACATTGTCCGATACCATAATGGCTACCCCTGCCTGTTTCCTGGTTCCATTAGCTTGTAGAATTTTGGACCAGCCTTTTATTTTTAGGATGTGCCTATCTTTTGTGGTGAGATGAGTTTCCTGAAGGCAGCAGATTGATGATTGTGATTTTTAATGCAAGTTTGTAATCTGTGTCTCTGGATTGGTGAGTTAATTGTATTGACATTTAATGTTATAATGGATCAATTACTTTTAATTCTGGACACTTTTTATGTTTAGTGTCTTTTGTAAGTGTGTTATTTGGCTTTTAGGTTTTGGTGGTATTATCCTTCCCTTCTGTCCTCCTGGATATGCTTGTTCTTTTCTTCAAGCTTGAGTATCTTTTCTAGCCTTTTTTGAAGGCCTGGTTTGTTAGACATGTAAGCCTTCAAATTCTCTTTGTGCCAGAAAACTTTTCTTTCTGCCTAGATCATTACAGAGAGTTTTGCCAGGTATATCAGCCTGGGTTGACATTTTTGCTCATTCAATACTTGAAGTACATCTTTCCAAGCTCTTCTTTTTTTATTGTTTATTCAATTGTGCATGTATATATATATATGTGTTTTTGCGTGTATGTGTGTGTGTGTGTGTGTGTAGAACCATGGGCGAATTTGGGAACCACCATGGACCACCTCCACTTCCTCCTTGTTTAATGTGCCTGGGGATTCACAGGCTCCACCCTACCAGAATCAGAATCGCAGGCCCCCGCTTCTGCCCAGCATCTATACGTGGGGTCTAGGATCTAAACTCAGGACCTTCCACCTGCAAGGTGGAGGCTTATCACCTGAGCCACCTCTTCAGCCCCTCTCCAAGCTCTTCTTGCTTTTACTATTTCCATTGAGAAGTCATTTGTTATTTCAATAAGTTTACCTTTAAAGCGACTTGATTTTTTTCCCTTGAAGCTCTCAGCAACTTTTCTTTGTCTTGAATGTGGAGTGTTTTCACTATTATTTGCTGTGGCAATTTTCTATTTTGGGGTGCGGAATGCCTCTTGTATTTGGATGGGCCTCTCTTCCTTTAGATGAGGAAAGTTTTCCTTGATGATAATTTAAAAAATTTCCTCAGGTATGGTATTTTGGGATTCTGTTCTGTTATTCCATTAATGCACACCTTCTTCAGGGCGTCCCATAACTCGTGAATATTTCTCTTAAGTATCTTTTTGTCTTTAACAACCTCTTCTATTAAGCTGGTTAATTCTTCCACTTTGCCTTCAAGATCTGAAATTCTATTTTCTGCTTCGTTAGTTCTGTTAATAAGACTCTCTGTTGAGTTCTGGGTTGAAGATAACTTGTCTTTTAGTTCAGTTTTAAACTCTGCTTTTAATTGTTCTATGCCTATTTTTGTTTCTTGAACTGTTTTTCTCAACTCCTCCAAGTGTCTGTTGTGTTTCTGTTCAAAGTAGTTGATGTGGTTATTTAACTCCTCCTGGATTTCCTCTTTCGTTGTATTGATCATGGTAATGATCATGCTTTGAATGTTGTTATTTTGGGTCTGGTTTTCTTGGCTATTTTCTGTGAATTTGTTCTGTTTGGAATCTGTCATTATGGGGTTAATTCTTTCAGTGGGAGATTTGTTTTCTTGTGTTTTATTTCGCATGGATTTGCACTGTGACTTCAACAGTGTTGGTTTGTCTCTTAAGACCTTCTTTCAGTTTCTGTGTGTTTTGAATTAGTTGGTATTACTATTCTTGAGCAGTTATTACTAGTGTTTGCCTTGGAGTTGGGTATGCTTGTCTGTTGTTATTGTTATTTCCTAGATGAGGCTATTAAGCTCTTAGTACATCAATTAAGTCAAGTTTAGTTTGCAGAGGGTGAATATTAGTATGGTAGTGAACTTTTACAATTTAGTACCTTGATGATATGTGAGGGTGAGTGGTATAGTCCTTGAAATTGTATATGTTTTGGGGGTGGCTATATGGAAAAGTTAATCTACAGTGACTAATAATTGAAAAGAACAGGATGGTAAAAAGGGGTTTACTTATCTTTGGGCTGGATGTGAAGAATCTCTCCCATGTGATAGGATGATTTTAGAGGCCTTCAGATGTAAGGCCTTTGTCCCCTAGAGCTTTGCTTGGGTTTTCTTTGGACTCTGTTGAATTCTGAGAAGCAGTGTGTCCTCCCTGGACCACAGATATCACACGCATAAAGGCAGAGGTGCTGATGAAGGCACACTTCACCTGGGACCTGGGGTGTGGCCTAGTGGCCTTTCCTAGCCTGGAGCAGACTGGGTACTTCTCCAGCTGGCTTGTGGGAGGAGGTGGGACAAGCGGGCTAACTGGGGCGATTTACCTGAAGAGCAGTGTGTCCTCCCTAGGCCGTGAGTGTCCTGTGTGGAAAGGGTAAGACTATTCTTAAAAAACCTATTTTCCAGTAAATTGAGCCAAAAAGCAATGGATGAATTTCCATATGCATATAACCTAACAAAATTAAACCAACTTGAAATAAGTAACTTAAAACATGCCCTAGACCCAGACCTGGGCAGACTCCCTGTTCCTTAGGAGGTGACCTTGTATACCAATCAGGATGCAGCTAAGGGCAATGCAAAAAAAGCAAGACTGAAAAAAAACAACAAACCATAATTCATAACACCAAAGACCCTACATTAATCACCTGGAACCAGACCAGCCAAATCTCTCCTTATCCTAAAGCTCAGGAAACCTAATGGAAGAGAAGGAAACGAGATTGTAAAAGCCTAAAGGTGGGGAGAACCAACGATATGCAAGATACTCCACACAAGTTAGAGCTGCAACAGTTAGAATTGGACTTTGCATGATCTGCACAATGGCTGACATGTTAATGACCTCCCCAAAGTCTAGCATGGATCACAGACAGTAAAATCCTTAGAGGTAAGGGATTTACAATCATAACAGTGTTCCCATACTAACAGGGAGCCCAAGAAGGGTCTTTGGGGTATGCCACTGAGTCCTGAACCCTTATTAAGGTGGAAGACTCAGAGGGAGGTTTGGAGTTCACACAAAAGGATGTTCCAGGGGATGGGAGGGTGGAAGGTGGGTAAAAGGAAGTGGGGAAGGGAGGAGAGTACAAGGGTGATGCCTATGGAGGGGAAGAGGGAGGAAGAAGACTGGGGGACCTATTGATCTTGTATGATTAGGAAAAAATAAAATGTGGCAGAAATAAACATTTCTGTTTTGAAAAAGAAAAACAGTAATTTGACCAGATAAATTATAATATTGAAACAGAAAAACTCCTCAAACAAAAATAAGTCCAGGTGGATTTGCTGAAGTATTCTATCAGGTCATTGAAAAATAAAAGCTCTGATCTTTAAATTATTCTGTGATATAGAAAAGGGTTTTTAATGTTTTTTAATGCAAGATCTACCAGAAAAATACCTGCAAACCTAATTTCAGTTCATATGAAAATATCATTTACTATGATCAGGATTGTTACAAACCAGACACGTAGAGATTTTTCATCACATGTAAATCAGTAAAGGTAATCCAACACATAAATTGACTTAAGTAACCTAGTAGATTCCCAAATGGCTTCTGATTTAACCTGGCATTCCTTCCTTGAAAAAAAGCTGTGAAAAGACTAGGAATAAGCAAAACATATCTCAATGTAAAAAAGGATATATGGGGCTGGAGAGGTGGCTCAGGGGTTAAGCCTCTGCCTTGCAGGCAGAAGGTCCTGAGTTCGGATCCTAGACCCCACATATAGACGCCGGGGAAGCGAGGGCAGCCTGTGCTTCTGGTCCTGGTAGGGTGGAGCCTGTGAATCCCGGGGCAGAGGAAGTGGAGGCATCCATGGTGGTTCGCAAATTCGTCTGTGGTTCTACACACACACAGACACACACGACACGCACACAGACACACACACATGCGCACGCACATACACGCACACATGAAAATTGAATAAAAAAAATTAAAGAAAGGATATATAGATTAAGGCTATAGAAAATGTCTAAAAGGGGAAAAATCAAAGCACTATCACTGAAATCATTGACAATACAAAGAAGCCCACTTTCTCCAGTTAAAATACTTAAGGTCTTATCTGGGGCAATAAGACAAGACAAGAAAAAAATAGGAATGTAATTAGTAAAGAAAGAAGTTAAAGCATGCTAATTTGAGGATGATATGATTCTACAATAAAAAACACTAAAGACTCCACGAGAAATATCCTAGAACAGACATTTTTAACAAAGTGTCAAGATACAAAATTAACATAGAAAATGACTACCCTTCCTTAATCCTAATGACTAAAATACTAAGAAAATGTCATGGAAATAATCTCGTTCATAGTAGCCTTAAATAAAATAAAATACTTTGGAATAAAATAAATCAAAGAAATTAAATACCTGTACAATGAAAACTTTAAATTACTAAGTACAAATTGAGGAAGACACCTTTCCCCACCCAACCAGGATGTACGCAGTCCAGCCAGGACACACTGAGACTTAGGTAAGCTCCCCCTGCTCACCTCCAAACCCCAGGCAACCCACTAGTTCCAGCTCCTCTCAACAGCCAGGCGGAGCAGGAGCTGCTCCAGGCCAACTAATTCAGTTCATTGAAAAACACACAGAAATTGAAAGAAGGTCTTAAGAGTTAAAATGACAATGCCCAAGTCAAAGTGCAAATCCATGAGAAACAAAACCCAAGAAAACAAATCTCCCACTAAAGGAATTAATTCCATAATGATAGACTCCAACCAGAACAAATCCACAGAAAATAGCCAAGAAAGTCTGACCCAAGATAACGACTGTCAAAACATGATCATTACCATGATCAATACTATGAAAGAGGAAATCCGGGAAGAGTTAAATAAGCGCATCTACCACTTTGAACAGGAGCATAACAGACACTTGGAGGAGTTGAGAAAAACAGTGCAAGAATCAAAAATAGGCATAGAGCAGTTAAAACAGACTCAAGCAGAGTTTAAAACTGAACTAAAAGACAAGTTATCTTCAACCCAGAACTCAACAGAGAGTCTTATCAGCAGAACTAATGATCCAGAAAATAGAATTTCAGACCTTGAAGACAAAGTGGGAATATTAACCAGCTCAATGCAAGAGGTTGTTAAAGCCAAAAAGATACTTGAGAGAAATATTCAAGAGTTATGGGACACCCTGAAGAAGCCTAACATGCATATTCATGGAATACCAGAGCAAGAATCCCAAATACCACACCTGAGGAAATTTTTCAAACTATCATCAAGGAAAACTTTCCTCTTCTAAAAAAAAAAAAGAAACACATCCAAATACAAGAGGCATTCCACACCCCAAACAGATGTGACCAAAATAGAAACTCGCCACAGCAAATAATAGGTAAAACACTCCACATTCAAAATAAAGAATGGTGCTGAGAGCTTCAAGGGAAAAAAAAAGTCACTTTTATAGGTAAACCTATTAAAATAACAAATGACTTCTCAATGGAAACAGTAAAAGCAAGAAGAACTTGGAGAGACTTACTTCAAGTATTGAATGAGCAAAAATGTCAACCCAGGCTGATATACCTGGCAAAACCTTCTGTCATGATCGAGGGAGAAAGAAAAATTTTCCAACACAAAGACAACTTGAAGGGGTACATGTGCACCGAACCAGGCCTTCAAAAAATGCTATAAAGGATACTCAAGCTTGAAGAAAAAAACAAGCATTACCACGAGGGCAGAAGAGAAGTATAATATAACCAAAACCTAAGAGCAAAACAATACACTTACAAAAGCCACTAAACATAATAAATGTCTGGAATTAAAAATAATTTCTCCATTATAACATTAAATGTTAATGGAATTAACTCACCAATCAAGAGACACAGATTACAAACTTGGATTAAAAATCACAACCCATCAATCTGCTGCCTGCAGGAAACTCATCTCACCACAAAAGATAGGCACATCCTAAGAATGAAAGGCTGGTCCAAAATTCTGCAAGCTAATGGAACCACAAAACAGGCAGGGGTAGCCATTATGCTATTGGACAATGTGGACTTCAAACCAAGAAAAATCATAAGAGACACAGATGGATACTACATTTTAGTCACAGGTACAATTCACCAGGAAGACATCACAATACTGAACATATATGCACCCAGTATGGGCTCCTCCACATTCATTAAGCAAACCCTACAATGTCTAAAGTGAGAAATCAACCCCCAAATGATAATTCTTGGAGATTTCAACACTGCCCTCTCAACATGGGATAGATCAACAGGTAAAAAACTTAACAGAGACACAACAAGCAACAGAAAATACACCAACTCCTGGAAACTTAACACTGTTGCTGAATGAGAATTGGATTCAGGAAGAAATTAAAAAGGAAATTCAAGATTTCCTGAAAGTGAACGATAATGAAAATACAACTTACCAAAATCTCTGGGACACAATGAAAGCTGTACTAAGAGGTAAGTTCATAGCTCTTAATGTCTACATCAAAAAAATGGAAACATCAGCTGTATATATGACAGGATTTAAACTATGGTCATACAAAGTGCTACAAAAACCTTACTAAGAAATATTAAACAATAAGACAATAACCTAACCACAAAGAGCTAAGATTGAAAATATTTTGAGATTCCATCTTACCCTGGTTACAATGGCCACTATTAAGAGAAGAAATGGCTGAAAGTGTTGATGAAGATGTTCAAGAAAGGAACCCTTATTCAAGTGGCTGGAGTGGAAACTGTTGCTCCAACTATACAAATCAGTGTAAAGTATTTTCAACAGGTTAATCATATGACCCAGATTGACTTTTCTGAGGCATATACCAATGGACTCAGCCTGCTATATCCATGTCCATTTTTCTTGAAATAGCAAAAAAAAAAAAAAATGAAATCAGACTATAGGTCCAGCATGAACAGATGAATGGATAACTAAAATAGTACATACATATAGTGGAATTGTATTCAGCTGTAAAGAAACACAAAATTTGCAAGAAAACAGATGGAACTTGAAAATATATTAAGTGAGTAATTCAAACTCAACTAGGGAAACACAATGTTTCTATCATATGCAAATCATATCTACTAATATATATATATATATATAGGCATTTGTGAGGGAGTAAGTGTGTGTAAGACCAGAAAAATTGACATACGATATTACAGTCCAATTAAGCAATATAAAATAATTTGAAAGGAGATACCCTGCATGTCAAGATACAATTGGTCATGAGACAAGTAGGATAATAAATAAAAATCACAGTATCAGGAATATGATAACTTCCTAGGAGGAAGGTGCAAGAGATCCCAAATAATATATAGTCTTGTTATTCTTATTGTTTACCCACAGAAGAAGATGATAAGGCCATGTTGATGAAGATACCACTCATCTTATTTGCAAGACACAGAGTACTCAAACTGGAACAGAGTTTTCTTATTCCTATTGACTCACTTTCAAAGTTCCAGAAGGTGCTCTGCAGGCAATAACTCCTTCAAACCACAGTAGCGACCTACCAGGCAAGATCTAAGCTTCTGTGAAATAGTGGTAGACTATTATGGGGGTAATCAATTGCTTCCTGATTGGATTTGAAGCCTACTTGTCAGGCGGCAATCCATATCTAATACCACAGTCATGACAAAAATAAAACATGTCTTGTGAAGATTATAGGCCCAAAGTGGGGAAATTCGTTGTCTCCTTCCTACTGGTTAGATAGACTAGCTTTCATAGTGCTAGAGCATAGTGGCTGCTGGGAGAATATTGACATCAGAACTCTTATTCAGTTGTGGAGCACACGTGTTAATACTAACCATCCAGGCAAAAAGTGTCCACTGGTTTAGTAATAGCAAGAGGTTTCTGTAATACACATTATATTGGTAAATTGTCATACTGTGCTGTTTAGCCCCTCACTTCAGACCAAGCAGGAGAATAGCAAATTAATCAAGAGTAAAAACATTGTGATACTGAGAAGAGTTAAAGGGAGAATCTCTTTTCCAATATAGGTTACAACTGTTCATCCCATAATATATAAATCCCATAATAAAAAAATCTGTGTAGAAAGGCTGGGAGAAGGCCTGGAAGATTAAAGAGCTTGTTGTGCATCCCAGAGGACTGGATTTGTAAAATGTTGGGCAGTTTTGGCAGCTCATTTGTAATTCCAGTCCCAAAAGGTAGATCCTGGGAATAGTCAGAGTAAGCTGGCTACCCAGACAAGCCTTATATGAAAGCTGTTGGTTTACTTATAGACCCAGCTCCAAAAGAATAAGGTAGCAGAGCAATTCATGATGATTTCTGTTACTGATCTCAGGCTTCCATATGCATGCATACATGCATCATGCTATCTAGCCCATATACATGTGTTCACCCATGTACAAAGGAACATATATACAAGTGTGCATCTCAAAACACATACACATGGAAAAAAACCCAAAATATAAAAATACCATGATGGAAAAAACTAATAAGGAGCTCATCTATAGATGCAAAACTCAGCTTTTCTTTGGAAATATTATATGACTGTACCAATAAGCCTTTCCCATACTTTTTAAAGAACTTATTTTAAAATTTTTATTTGTAAGAAACATCCATTTTTTGTGTCACATATCTTATCATTTAGTGAAACGTAATGAAATTAACTTGAGACTACTTAAGCATAGTCAATCTTCTTTCTTTAGATATGCTGCAAATGCCTTAATTTGAGGGTGTCGTTTTTATTTGTTCCTTCAGTCCAGATAATCCAGCTGTTTCTGCTGGATGTCATACGTGCCTGATTTAATGATGTTTAGCTATCTATTTGCTGTCTGTTAATGGGTAAGTCAATAATAAAATAAAATAGCTTCAAGTACCTCACATGGATGGCTAAAACTGGTCACAAAAACTATAAACTATTATATGAAAATCCCATTACTGGATGAATTAGTCAGGCTTCTCTAGAGCCAATAGAATGATTATAAATTAAGGGGTAATATATTAAATTGACTTACAACAATATGGTCCAGGCAGTCCCAAAATATCTGTCTTCACACTGAAGAGACCAAGAAATCAATAGCTACACTGTAAACACAAAGCCCTCAGAAATTCCAGGCTGGTGCTAAAGGCTTGGGGGATTCCTGGAAAGCTACTGGTCTGCAGTCCACATTGGAAAGTTGGAGAATTGGAGTTCACCATCAAGAAAGTATAATAGAAGCAGTGGAAACAGTATCAGGGTAGAACTTTTAACAAGATGCAAAGAGGGTAGATGAACTTGCCAGCTTGATAGAAAAGCAATCAGGCTAAAATCAAATCCTTTCATTCTTTGACTTTCTTTTATCTGAGTTACCACCAGAAAGTGCCACACACATTTAGGATGGGTTTTCCCACTTCAGATGACTTAAGAAGATACCTTACATTCCCATCGACTTATTTCACAGTTTATCCAGATCCAGTTAAAAGTTAGCAACCAAGATTAACTATAATGTCATAGGTAGACTGCCTTCCTACATGCTGTTGGTCTTGTAGGTGTCTGTAGCTTTTTCTCAAGCTGCCAATTTCAGAAGTAGACGTTGGACTCTATTTCTGATTATATCTTATGCTTTTATAATAGGATAGAAACGAATCAAGCTGGAACTGAGACGGAGACTCTTCTACCCAGGGAATTATTCCTAATAATCATACCTTTTGTTTTTGAATAAGTGAATTTATTGAGAATGTATAAGCCAACATTAGAAAAATAAATAGCAAGTAATGGAACAAAAATACTCAATGTCACAGTTAGTCTGCATTATTGCCAATAAATTCATGACTAAACAATTTATAGGGAAAGGAATTTTGTTTGTTTACACAACAAGTGCGTGGCCTCCTTTTCCAACAAAGAATACCCTTCAGACTTGCTTGGGGCTTAATTCAACTACCAATCCTTTACAAATGTGCCCAAAGCCCTAAGCCTTCACCTATCAAGTTAATACCTGTATCTAACTATGACACCCAACTAACTATGCTATCTTTTCAACTGATCATGTCAAGCTTGCATATAAGTCTGATTGTCTTTAATTCCTGATAAAAGCTTTATTACATGCTACTGATAAGCAATGGCACCTGCAATTGATATAAGTCAAATGGAAGGATTAGTGATAAGGATGAAATGCTTTAAAGACATTGCTTTCAGAATTGTTGGAATAGAACAGAAAAAGAAAGCCAATAGCTTAATTAGATAGTTTTAACTATCTAGGTTAAGTAATGAAGAATTTATTCAACTTTACAACTTCAAATGCAAGACTAAGGCCTTCATAGTTCATCAAATTTAATTAACTGACAGTTTGTAAGCCAGTGGCAATTAAGTTGAATATTTAGATATAGTATATACATCACTGCCTTCAAAATGTGTATAAATCTTTATTCACTGTGATCTTTTTTCCAATGAAAAAAACTATTAGCCTTTGTAAAAATGCAGTCACTTATCTACACCACTTTGTAGGGTTGGAGAATAACATCGACAAAGTAAAAAATAGAAATTAATACTGATTTTACCTACTTGAAGAGTTTATGCTGAATGCTTGGTATTTATGATGGTCAAGACCATTGGTTCTAGAATAAAAGAGACCAACTAAAACCTCTTTGTTGTAGGTAGAAATCCATGGTTTGTAATCATGAAGCCTTAACTTCTTAACTCAAAGTAACAGATACAACACTGGAACTTACTTAGGATGGTTTTGAACATTGAATGAGGTAAAGCACCAAAAGGTCTTATCAGAGACTTGTAGAAGGAGAAAAAATCAATATAATGCAGTCAGTTTTTATTTCAGTGCCTGAAGCACACTGAATGTTTAGGGCAAATGTGAGGAAAAAGGGATTCATGTCAAGGAGCTGGCATGAAGAACTGTGTAGAATAGGTTTCAAACAGAAGTCACAGTTGCTTAGATACGTGTGCACAGGGAAGCGCACACACACACACACACACACGCACACACAAAGGGGGAGAGAGAGACTGAGACAGAGACAAAGAGAAAAACAGAGAGAAAAAATTTCATGATGAAAATAACATTTATTGAAGTATGAACCTATCGATAACATGCATATTTGTAGAGTTAAATCACTGTGAGAACAAAAACATTCCTCAGAGTTTTGTTTTTACAGGAATATTTATGATTATGATATTGAAAGGAGAAAATATAATTTCTTTCTCAGAATTGTGATGAATTCCTCAACTAAAGAGCATGTATGATATTTGTAGAGCACCTTACTTTCACAGTAACACCCAACCTCTCTGCTAAAAGTTGTCTTAATTTCATGGACTCATTGCCATAATGAATACGTGACTCAAAAGACAGGGAAACAAGTGGATGATCATTAAGACAGGAGATTTACTATCGGAAGCCATGGAAATTTGCCACATCATGAACTCCACAGGAAGAACTGAGAGATTGGAATAGTTCTCCTTTCCACTCTGCTAATTCCAATGAGTTCTCTATTTTATCCACCCTTCCAGGGAATGGTCCCACCACTGTGAGCTAGGTCCTCCCATATCAGCTACAGTCATGCTCAGATGCTTGCCTTAGCTAAAGAGTTCTTCAGAGGTATTCATAAAGGCTCAGTTTTCTTTTTTTTATATATTTTTTTTATTACCACTCATACAAACTTAACAGGTACACTGGTCCCTTCCCTCCCCCCACCCCCCACCCTCCTCTGCCCCCTTCCCTCCCCATCCCCCAGTGCCTTCCCCTCCCATCTCCGGAGCATCCTTTAATGAGCATGAAAGGCCCAATTTTCAATTGTCAGGTTGATACCTGTAACTGGCTACCACATATACCAAGGATTTGGCTGGACTCTTTTTTACCTATGGAAACTAAAGTGAATATTTAAAATGAAATCTGTCTTTCAAGATTTCATGTTTGCCAGTAAATTTTGGGAAATTGTTGGCTTAGGAAAAATACATATATCTATAGTTTTGAAAGATTATAATGATTTTAGGTACATTATTAATGCCTTAGTTATATTTAAACTTTATTTAATTCTTTCTTCCTTGGACTTACAGAACACAATCCTGTCCTTGAGTTGGATACAGGAATTGGAACAGCTTCTGGTTCCTATAAGTAATTTACTGTGGAATATAATTTAATCATGTGGCTCTTGGTTTATATAAATTAGACATAATCATGAGAACTTGGTAGAAATCAGTTCTTTACCTGAGGTCAGAACTTTGTGCTTCTGCGGTTTACTACTTTTATTACATATACCTTTGAATATACTCTTATAACAAGACTCTAGTTTAACAGCTTTTTATCTCTGCCCAAGGAGTGACATCCACTACCCATCAGGATGGAGTGAAGGGCATTGAAGGAGCAGCAAAACTGAAAAAAAAAATCAA
Organism: Typhlomys cinereus; assembly: GCA_023101885.1. Classification (NCBI taxonomy): domain Eukaryota; kingdom Metazoa; phylum Chordata; class Mammalia; order Rodentia; family Platacanthomyidae; genus Typhlomys; species Typhlomys cinereus. The sequence continues at coordinate 4,730,583 of JALPQD010000057.1, read as the reverse complement.
CAAACCATAATCCAGAACTTCAGAGACTCTATATCAACCAGCTGGAACTAGGCCAGCCTAATCTCTCCCCATCCTGAAGCTCAGGGAAATTTGCGGAAGAGGGGGTGGCAAGATTGTAAGAGCACAAGGATGGGAGGAGCAATGACATAAGTTAGGCCAAAGCAATCATAATAGGACTTTGCATGCCCTGCGCAATGTCCAACACACTATTGACCCCACAAAATCTAGCATTTGCTAAAGGCACTAGGATCCTTGGAAGCAAGGGATTGACAGCCACAGTAGTGTTCCTATGCTTAAGGGGAACACAGGAAAGGGTTCTGGGAAATACCACTGGGTCCTTGCACCTCATCGGAGAGGAGGACCTAGAGGAGAGTTTGGCATGCACATTAAAGGATGCTCCAGGGACGGGAGGGGGAGGCACTGGGGGATGGGGAGGGAGGGGGATGGGAAGGGGCACAGGGCGGTGTGAGGTTGGAGGGAGAGAGGGGACCTGTGTACCTGTTAAGTTTGTATGAGTGGAAAAAACTTTGTGCTTATTATACATTTTTAGGTGGTCATTGCTGTCTCCCTCTAATTCCCAATAGCTCCTGGGATAGTAATGGCAACAACTTATTGAGCATATTTTCTAGTTGGCATTCATGCCAAGGGCGTTGTTTCAACACACTTCTGAATATCTTGGAAAAATAGGAATTATCTATCCCTTCTTTATTGATACACAACAGGCACAGCCTCTTTGGACCAGTCTCATTTGGAATTTAATTTTTCATCTCCAAAGTTACCTGCAAGCAGTACTTTTACATGTATATGTATACATGTATACATTACACAGGACTGATAACCTTTTGTTTATTTGTGTTCCAATATCTATCAGGTTATTTTTTAAAGGATTAGAAGAACAAAGGTTCTCCTTATTATGTAGTGACATAAGCATCTAATCTGTGATGATATGTGTCTAGTAATGTCTAAATTGAAAACTTTAATAGATTTGAGAATACATTGAAAATGCATTTTCATTTGTTATAGTAACACAACTGCAACATAGCAAACTGTGACTTTAGACATTCAGTGTAATTTACTAGTTTGTTGGGCCATTGATATTGTCTATTAAAATCCATTCAACAACCATTTGTTGCACCTTCTTTTATTGGCTGTTTTGCTTCCCTTGAGGGACAGAAATGCACATCTTCAATGATGCTTCAATCTGGCTTGGGATCCTGGAAGTTATGTTAATTCCAGCAAAATATTACGTGTATTTAGTTCTGGTTTTCTTATCTTTAGTGATGGGGTAAAATATTGATGACAAAGTGTTATCCTGAGATTACAGCCAATAGTGCATATCAAGTACATAGCAATATATTTGGTATATGACAATGTACTGACAACTGGAAAATGCTGTATTTTACCTAAAATTTATGTTTCACTCCTTATAATATGTGTATAATAAAACTTACACACATAACCTGATAGAATCTCACCAAATACTGGACCCCTTCTCTTTTCATTATTAGCTCATATTAAAAACCTGCTATAGTCACCTATGCTTGGTTTTCCTCATTGGTCTATATTGTTCTATTATCAACCACAATGTACTTAGCTCATGTACAACTTGGAGTATCAAGCTTTAACTTTAATATTAAAGAAGGAGAAAAGCCCACACAAAATGCAATCTCAACAGGAATAATACAAATAAGCCATTTTCAGGCAAAGAGATGAGGAACTTGAAAATGTAGGCTCTTTTTCAGTATTTCAAGAAAACATTTTTACATACAGTTCTGGGAATGCAGCCAAAATGAGGAAGCCAAGAGTCACATCCAACAGATATTATGAGGGTAAGAGGAGTCACAGAGATCCAATTACTTTTATAATAAAAGTACAACATCCCATACTTTCCATCCACATCTTTGTTTAGAGGGAAAGGCAAGAGGTTGAGGTTATGCAGAAAGTCTTTATAGCTCATGTGAAAAACTGCTCTTTTTTCTCTCATTCTCTTCTACATTACAGTTCTGATTTAAGCTAAAGTGCACACGAATAACTCTTTAGAAGCTCTCTGGGAACAGAATTAGTAATGCATATCCATGCCTTCTGAATATGCTCTGAATGCCTACTGTGCGTCCAGCAGTGTGATACATGCTGGGAATTCATGCAAGGAATTGAAGGACACTGCTTACAAGTTCACATACTGGCTGCGTGTGTCCAAGGACTCTTTGCATTTCTTCACCGTGAAGGAACTTTGAGCTCCTATCTGTGGTAAAAACTCTGTCCTTCGAGGAGTGTTCTCATCCTCTCCTGTGCAAAGACTTCACTTCTGTGATTGTACCCCTCTCCCATTCTCCAGATTTTCCCTTTCTGTCAGCATACTTATTCCTTTGCAAAAAAGTGGGATCGTTCTTACTATCCTTTGACCAAACACCCTTTTCTACCACACTCATGATCCATTTATAGCAAAAAATCCTTTGAAAGATTTGTCTGTCTACCTATTTCTTTTCTTTTCAAGTTTCTTGGATTCGAACTTGGAGATGCAATCATTTATTTACACTGTTCCACAAAACCCCTCCCATCCATCAGAATCTGCTCTCCAATCTTAATTTTCTTGTTAACTTTACTGTCAGGCCACTATAGATCTTGTTTCCAAGGTAGTGTCTCCTGTTTTCCTCCTTCATCAGAGAAGTATCTCTCTCAAATTTTGGGGTACTTTTCTCTTTTTTGTTCCAAATATTAATTGCTGGGAACCTTTTTTTTTTCTTTTTCTTCCTTGTTAGTGAGTCTTTCCAGACCAATCACCTAAAATGTCATTTATATTCTTACAACTTCCAAATACATATCTCCACCCTCAAATTCCTGTTTTTCACCTGCTTTGTTTGCATTTTTACAGCTGAAACTTCTTCCTTCTGAAATTTAATTCCTTGTGTCTTCTTCTAAAGCATGTATTAGAGTCAAGATGACTCTAATCTTTAAACTTCAGATGCCAAAAATTTGGAAGCATCCTTGATTTTCTTCATTCTGTCATGTCCCTGTCCAATCCCTCAGCACTTCAGTCATGTCTACCTTGAAAATATAAACAATTTCTGAACTCTGTTCATCCCCTTCACAGTAATTGGTCGGAAGCATCATGATCTTCCACTTGAACTACTGCAGCTGACTTTGGCTATTCTCCCTCAGCCAGCTCATCCCAGGCTGCATTTACAGTATGCAAATGCAGTGCTTTGAAAACACGACCCAGCTTCTCTAAGTCTCTTCAGAACTCACCCACGATAAAAGGAAGAGAACAGTTAAAGTCTTCATGGGCTTTATAATCCTTCTGATCTCCTGTTTAACTTAGGGCTCCTTTGATTGTTCCATTTAAAATGCATCGAATGGTGGCTGTTCAAGAAGGCATCAAGCAGATTCCAGGCTTTTAGTGGTCTCTCAACTTTCTCTCCACAGAATTATCTTCCCTTAGGAATTAACATGAGCCAAAAAATGAAGAAATCTTTCTCAGTTACTTCTGATTAAACAGAACCCATGGCAATAATCTCTCCTTGTTACAGTCCCAGTGCACCTTTTATAATTCCTTCTTGGCCTCCCCCATTGACATTTTTGCTCTTTGTTTACATTAGTTTCTGACTATTGACCTGATAGTTTACTTCTGTATCCTAGTGCCTACGGCAGTGGCTGTATCCCTTGGTGCTTAGTAAATAATTCTGAACACTGAAGAACGCAGACATGGTTTATTTCCTTCTTGGGATTTTCTCTACAGTCAGAGAAAAAGACAAATGCAAATGTTGTGGTCTGCATGAAAACTGTCCTTCAAAATATTTATTGTTAAAGTCTTTGTTAAAGTCTTGATTGGCAGCTGATGGGATTTGATTTCTGATGTGTGCGTTGGGAAGACATTTATGAAAACCTGATGTTTCATAAGGAGGACTCAGTTCTTCCTGTGTTAGGGAGCACACTGTTTTCTATAGTAATTAAAATTATTATGAAAACCACCTTTTCACAGAACAAGTGCATACAAGTTTCAATACAATGCATCTAGAACTAGAAGACTAAAGAATAGTTTTTTAAAGAATCAGTCACTAGTAGAAAAAAATCTGCTTAAACATCAGAGAGGAATATATTCATAAAAAGGTATCCTGTATTTGGTCCTGTATAAAAATATGATGTAATGAATCCTGTTGGATCTCAAGTATTTTTTCCTCTTCATAGAGTAAATTTATCTGTTTAACTTATGTAAAGTATATGGTTTAAATCCTTTATTCCAAGACATGGTCCCAAACTTCATCTGGAGGAAGATATTAATGAATACACATTAAAAGAATTTTTTAGAATAAAAAACAGCGAACTAAAATAAACCAATATCGATAGAATTAGGAAGAGCTTCTTTTATTCGTTGAGCACCTGATACTAGTCTGTTGACCTACAAGAGCGCTAATTACAGTGTCTCATTCAGTTATCAAGTCATTGCATAAAGGAATTTACCATGTTCACCACAATGCACTCATTTCTTACTAGAGAATAGTTTTTAATGTAAACAACCATTACTTCTCATATTGAAAATGAGAAAACTAATGTTCAAAATGATTATAAAGAATCCACAAGGCAATAAATTTTGAATGGTCAGATCTGGGATTGGAATTCTTATTTGCTTTATGTACTCCCCCTTATGCAATGAGTTTTTAGTTTCCCCTCTTTCTTTTCCTTATCTGGGGGCTTAATAAAATTATGACAATGTGATTTAAATGAGGCTTTTTTTTTCCAGAAAGTTTCTATCTACTTGCCTTTGCTAGATCAATCAAAGCAATCATTTTTTCTTTCTTCACTCATATTGTCTTCCACTTCACTTGTTTGCATGATGGTCCTGTATCCATTTCCACCTTCAACAATTAGCATTCACTGTCCTCCATAGGCACTCGTCTCTTTCCTATCACAGGCAGTATTTTTCCAGCTGGCACCACTGTCCTGCAACTTGCTTCCCTCTTGGTCTTCGTGCACAGTGCCAATCTCTGCTGGCAGCTCTCTGGCTGACCATTTGGTGCCAGCTCCCTTCTGATGTGCGTGGGTCCCAGCCAATGGCCTTGAACTATATTCCCAGCTGTCTCCTTCACTCCCAGGGTTTGCCAAAGCTCGCTCCAGAGCAGCAGATTCTCTAATCTTCAGAAAATTACTCAATGACTCCAGATGGATCTTTACCCCTCCTGGGCTTTGTCTTTCTGCAAAACCACCAAGCCCAACCGTGCAAAGAAAAGGGGCCGTAAAATGCCTGTGATGAATCTAACTCATGCTTTGATGTCGTAGCTGCAGCTATAAAAGCTGTTACAAATATTTATGAACTTTGTGATTTAATAATGTTTACATATGTGACTGAAGGGCAAAAATGTTTCTGCTTTGTCTCTGTGTAAATATGAGACATGAAGAAGCATTCATGTCTCTGCTAACTTATGAAGAACCAGTACTGTAAGTGGCTAATGCTGGATATTTTCCCATTGCATTTGCCTTTCTAATTTGAGTATTTAAATGATAGCAGATAAAGCCCATTTGGATTTAGGTAGACTTGGGGTTGAAACACAGCACTATCTTAAGCTGGCTATGCAAAAGAGACTTGTTAAATTTCTTCACTTGGATTTTCCATCTGTAAAAGGTAGGAATACATTAATATATGCTGGATATTAATCTACATCTGTAGTGATCCTATTCTGGCAGGAATGGAATAAATAGGCTTTCTTCTTTTTAAAAAATTCATGATAATTTTTGGTTCTGAACTGGTTGAGATATATAACATACAGACCCAATTTGCATTATGCTTGAATATTTACTTTTGCTGTCTAAAAGAGCAAAACTCATTGATTGAAAATGTCATTCAATGTTAAAGTTTTGGTTTCTAGATCTTCATATGAGAGGGAAAAAATCTTTTCTGAGGTCCTAACTCTGCAGGCATCAGAGATTGCATTATATATGTGTACCTCCCCCCAAGGTCCAGATTCTGGCATGTAGTCTTCCTTGCCACACTTGAGTCTAGAATCTTTGGTGCACTCTTTAGAGCTGATCATCTCCTAAGCAACCTCTTCTGGTGTCTTGGTTGCTGCACCAGGGCATACACTTTGCCTGCTTCCTCGATGACTACAAATTTCATTTTTTCTTGTTTTTACTAAAATAAAGGACAGCCTTTTACAAATACATGTAAGAGGATGACCCTGCTTCTATCAGATATGTATTTTATGTAACAGGACCCCACCCCTCTTTTAAAGAAGTACTTGGCATTATTTCTTTGATGGATATAAAATTTTGTGAAAAAATATCATTCTTTTCCAAAGTCTTTTAAGGAAAGCAATCAGAAATTGATCTTTCCGTGCTAAATGACAGCTGGGGGATGAGTTGACAAGAATATCTGGGAAAGAATACACCTAAATCAAGACTTCAAATCATGACCTGTGTCACAGCAGGATCTCAACAGCTGTCCACAGCAGCTGCTTCAGAAATCAAAGCAATTGTTTAGAACTGGTCCTTGACCATTGTTCTTTTTTTCCCCATGGAAATGAGATGTATTTTGGCCATGGACAGTCATTGTTAGGTAGTTGACTTAAAATCGACAAGAAATGGGTGACTGTGGAATTGACTCTGTTCATGGGTGCGAGGCAACAGAAGAGTGGAAAGAGAGCTAATAGAGCATGGACGTCTCTTGAGTGCCAGAGTTCAGCCCCCCCCCCATAAGATAATCAAAATGACTCAGAAAGTGTAAGAGCGGACAGTGCTTTCCAAGTGAAACTGAAACCAGTCATTGTTTCTGCCTGCTAAAGTTAGGAAGTAGTATGGGAAGGGTACTGATGAGATGGCATACACTTGTGTGGGCAGGCTAAGGATAAAGTATCCAAAAGACACAGACATGAAATCCAGAACTTTGATGTTGTAAGAGCCAGACTGCTCCCTATGCCACAGCCAACGTCCTAGAATGCCACAGCCAGCGTCCTAGAATGCCACAGCCAGCGTCCTAGAATGCCACAGCCAGCGTCCTAGAATGCCACAGCCAGCGTCCCACAGGGCCGCAGACTTGTGGCCCGAGGTAAGAAGTAGCCATCTCGCTTTTGTAGCACTTTCTGGTTTGATAACAAGCCTGCATTCAGCACTTCGTTTTTCTGTTATACTTTCAAAACATTTTTCTTTGAATGTAGAGGTAGTTCTTATACTTCCTATTTTTTTTTTAGTTGAAAAAAAATTGAAGCTCAGAGGAACTTATTTGAGCTGAAACAGCTAAGAAATATTTCAGAATTGGGAATAATTCTACTTTCTGTATGACATTCATATTCTCCTGAGATGACCATAAAGGTCCTTCTGCTTCTGGTTTTGGATTTGAATATTAATGTTAAAAAGATGTTGTATACTACATTGACAATCTAAACTACTTGTTTGTGAAACTTTTGAATTCTTGCTGTGAAGCACCTATATTTACCTCAAAATCCAGATAAGAAGGCTTGTTTCATTATTTAAAATTGTCTGATATGTGGATCAATTTGAATGTTTGATCAGAGCTGTTTGTCAAATTCAATCTTTTCTCCATGTATAGGATCATTTAACTGTTATTTTAAATTTTCTATCTTACATTTTGCACAGTAATTTGTCATGAAGGATAACAATATATGGTTTAAAAAAATCAAGTCTTATGGTGATTTCTTGAATTTTGCCTTTCGTTCCAGTTCTCTTATCATGGAACTATAAAAGACCCTTAAATCATGATGCAGGTTTCCCAATTAATTTCCATTATTTATATCAAGTTCAAACTGGGACAATGTAGTGTTCAGGAAGTCAAACATTAATCAAACCACCATTGCAAAACAGCAGAGAAAAAAGTCAGTGAGATGAGATAACTGGTGAAGCACAGGTATATTTTGATTTTTAAAAAATATACTGTTAATATATTTTCTTGAATATAGAAAGGACTAGTACATTTGGTCAATGCCCTTCTTAACCTTGGAGAATGATGGCAACAATATATTGTCTTCAAACTTCTTATGAAATTTTCTTTTATGTGGCCTCAGAGAATTTGCTCTTCTATTCTGGTACTTCATAAAACAACAAGGGTGGTGATAAAATGGTGAAAAAGTCCTCTGTCAGTGAGTATTAGCATTAAGCATCTAGAATGAACTGTTGTTGACTGAATTCACTGAATACAGATTTCCACCATCTTTCTCGCAAATCAGATTCTGCCTTTGTTTTTTGAACTTGGTGTTGGGGATTTTTACTTTTTCCTTGCAACATCTGCACCTATTCCTCCTTTTCTTATTTTTTCAGATGAAATCAAGTTGTCACCTTGGTTAACACAAACATCTTGGGAGCATGCCCCACACTTTGCTGATTTGGCTGGCAACAAGGCCATTGTCCTATGGAAGAAGCAGAGGGAAAGGTCTTGCTCTGCAGCTCAAACTTAAAGTAAGCTGAAGTATCTTTAGACAGATACATATAGAAATATCTTAATAAAATAATTTCTAAAATGTGAATGACAGAACAACATTGGCTAAATAGTAGCATAAAAACATTATTTAAAACAGTACTATAAGTAAAATAAGGTTACATTAAATAAAGGCATCACTTTTCTTCTTTAAAGTGAATGCACTGGGCTGTAACTTTTTGGCTCATTTCTTTTATTCAATTGGAACTACAATTTAGCTTTCTCTACTGAAGAATTATTGAGATTATAGATAATTACACTCTTTCTTAGTGTAGTTAATAGCTTATTCATTACTACTAAGACCCAAAGTTATAGCAGATTCATATTTTAGGCTGACATGCTAAGTATTAGATTCAGAAAATAATGCTAATTCATTTCATAGTCTTTAGTAACAGAAACAGTTCTAAGAGATAAACCACAAAATATAGAGAACTTGTTCAGGTACCTCCTAGGCATTTTTTGTGAGAGTCAATGCAATGAACCGTGTGTGGATTTGTTTATGAATGGTGACAGAATAATAATGAGCAGTCAGGATGCTTGGTTTTGTAATTGATGAAACCCTACAAGTCAATTTATAGAACCATAATTGCTACTTGTTCTGCTAAAGAAGCATGATTTCCTATATTACATTATAAAGCAATTTTTGCTTTTCAGCTGAAAAATTTAAAAATAGCTGAACTCTTTCACAAGGATAATCTTTACCACTATACAAATACACAAAAGGCAAGTAGAGAGGCTATTCTTCTCTTTCTATTTATGCCTTAGCATTACACCTACCTTTAGCAATGCCTTCATTGTGAAACATGCAAGATTTCTGTTCAGTTCACATGTAATGTATTTGTCAACCTACCGTCAACCTACTATCCCTGGAAGGATTGTGTCATTTTCTTTGTTATTACTGCTTTTAAACATAGTGCTTGACATTAGCATTGCCCATTTGGTATTAACAGAATCCTAGGGTATATTGATTTTTATCTTAATTGTCATACCACAAAAATATGTAAATTTAGATGTCAATCAGGTCAGTCTACTTGCATTTGACCTAAAGATTCATATCATGTATCAAATTATAACTTGTTGTTTCAGTGAATCACACATGAACATTATAGGCACTGGATTTAGATACCAGATATTTACTCTATTCAGTTGAATAGTTCTTTTGCTTCATGTTCTGGAAGCTTTGTTATACTTCATTTTAGGAGTAAATTGTTTTAATAATGTTTGAGAAGCCCTCAGAAATCATCTATGTATATATTCAAAACTTCAAAATGCCTTCAAAATGTGTGTTTTGAACAAACGTTAAGATTTTCTATGGTTTCTTCTTAACAACAAGGGTGGTCCCTACAGAGACTGCAGTATGTATATAGAAGGATAACCTGTACCTGAACTAACTCATAATACATAGAATCACATATTATGGTATAATTACCGAAATATATATTTTATTTTATATACAATATGTAATATATAACATAATATAGAATATATTTTACATAATATAATTGTTGTATTTTTTGCAATCCAATGGCATCTTTCCAGTTTATTGTTCTCATTCAATTTTCTGCCCATTATGATGGCCTTAATTTTTCTATTTCTTGCAACTCTCTAATAGCTATCTCTAAATAAATGGTGCTATATTTTATATTATATTTTCAAAAATTTTAGTATGTTATTTAAGTTCATCTCATTTTGTTATTTTTTGAATTATGCTCATTTCATACTTTTTCTTTTGTAACCTTTCTTTTGTAACCTAACCTTAGCAGGCAGAAACAGGTTTCTTTTTTATTCTTTGCTCTGTTAACTTCTTATTTAGTTGTGTCTTGTGATTTGAAAGTCTCCTACCTCTTCAGGAAGAACATTATTAACTTTGTAAAATAGAACATATTGGTTTTCACTTCCATAATTTTCCCAGTGAAGTAACATTTTGCCAGGACTTGATACATTATTTTCTAGTTCTCCTATCTATGTTGTGCTGGGGGACATACTTTTATCATCACAAAGTACAGCACATGATAATTCCTCAAGGTAGAACAAATTAAATTGTATCTATCATACTCCTTTCAGATGTTATGCTTAACATACATTAAGGAAATGAATTTAACAGGATTAGATTTACCAGTGTAGAAAATCCATGGTTCATTTTTGGTACAATTAGTCCATCAATTACACTTTTGAACACTATAGTGCGTTGAGTCTCGAAACTCATTTTACTTATGGTTCTGATGCTTTTTGGAAAAGTTCAGGTCAACAATAGTAGTCCTTGAAAAACAGACCTCATATATGTTAGGGTCAATTTATTCCCAAATGAGAGAAACTACATTACTGGATCCAAAATTAGTGATATTCTGAAAAGAAACTATAATATGCTTGATATTTCTAGAAGAGGCTTGTTTTCATGTATTTATTGAATATTTCAATTTTCTCTTCTTATTGCTTCGAAGAATTATCACATACATTAGATGTTTATTACTAGGTTTAATAAACATTGCTTCCATTGAATTCCCTTAGTCCCATGGATGCCAGTCCACATTCAATATGCATAGAAAGGGTCAAAATTGTGAGGATATGTGTGGTCACTGTACAGGTTGGCTCTCATAACCAGGATCTGCATAGTGAATCATCATGTTTCTTAATTAAAACTGGGATATAATGAGTGACCTATTTTGCTTTATTGATTAGTTATACCAAGTGTCTACTGAAGCTTTTTGTAAGCCTTTGTGATTTTTGTGATGCATCAGTTAATGAAGGATCATTTATATATCTCAAATAATGTCAATTTTGCCTAATTCAACAATACATTGATGCTCAATAAAAAAAACAAAATAAATGTAAATTTAAATTTTTGTTTCTCTGAACATAAGGATAACTAACAAAATATTCAACTTTGAATGCTGTAATCTACAAAGTGAATATTGGCACATGATCAAGAGAAGCTTGTATCAACAAATGCTAGATTTATTTAAACAGTAAATGACATTATTAACTTAAAAAAGAACATAATTAGTGCAGAAAACACATTTGAAATATTCAGAATCTATACTATGAGAAAAGTCTTTAAGTAATTGATTATGAATAATAAAAATTTCCTTAACTTATAAAATTCATCTAAAGAACATCTATAGCTAGCATCATCTTTAATGTCAGAGACAAATGCTTTTCTCCTAAATCATAAATAAAATTGTCTCTAGACTCTTAGTATTTCTACTAAACATTATACTGAATAATCTATACCTGAAGAAAGATGAAAGTTTTGAACAGACAAGTTCTAAAACTTTCAGAAAACACAATCAAGAGTACAAAAACTAAGACCCTGCTGCACCACTACTGGGAATAATCCCTGAAAATACATCATTTCATTGTAGTGACACAAGTGCATTCATGTTCATTGCAGCACTATTTACAATAACAAAGTCATGGAATCAACTCAAATGCCCAACAGTTGGTGAATGGATAATGAAATGTGGTACATTTATAAAATGGAATATTACTCAGCCATCAAAAAAGAATTAATGAAATTTGCCAGTAAATGGATGGAATTAGAAGAAATTATACTGAGTGAAGTATCCCAGGCACAGAAAGTTAGATGCTACATGTCTTCCTTTATAAATGGATCTTAGAAGTTCCCAACATTCTTGATGACATATTTAAAGGTAAATATCTATAACACTAAATATAATGGCAATGGATTCTAACTAGGAGGGAAGGGGGAAAGAAGCCCTCAAGAGAAAGGAGACAGAAGAGCTCAGCTCAGTAGAGAAATTAGCCACTGTCACGTACAACTGGTACAAGACATATGATATAGCTCACTCTCATTTCCCTTCTGTTCACTTGGGGTTTGACAGGTTGAAAGAGCTGGGCATAGCTCCCCAGTCACAGAGGAGATGGGGGCTGGCATTAGATAGTGGCCAACTAGGAAATGGGAGACTCATTCCACCCACTTTCTGTGCCCTATTCCCATCCTTCTCTCTACCTTTAAACCTCTTCTTTTTTATTTTATTATTTTTTAAATTTATTTTTCTGCTCATACAAACGTAATAGGAAACCCTGTCTCCTCCCTCCCTCCACCCCTCCTTGGACCTCTTTGTTCCCTCCTGCCTTTGCCCCTTCCTTTCCCCCCTCCCTCCCTTTCTCCCAGTACCCCTTCCCCCCATCTCTGAAGCATCCTTTAATGTGTATATCAAACTTTCCTCTGGGTCCTCCTCTCTGATGAGGTGTAAGGACTCAGTGGCAATTCCTAGAACTCTTTCTTCTGTTCCCCTTAAGTATAGGAACACTATTGTGACTGTTAATCCCTTGCTTCTAAGGATCCTAGTGCCTTTAGTCCACGCTAGAATTTGAAGGGTCAAGGATATGTTGGTCATTGTGCAGATCATGCAGAGTCCTGTTATAATTGCTTCGGCCCTAACTTGTGTGGAGTATCTTGCATATCATGACTCCTCCCATCCTTGTGCTCTCATAATCTTACTGTCCCCTCTTCCGCAAATTTCCCTGAGCTTCAGGATGGGGAGAGATTAGGCAGGCCTGATTCTAGGTGGTTGATATAGAGTCTCTGATGTTCTGAATTATGGTTTGTTGATTTTTTTTTTCAGTTTTGCTGTTCCTGTAATGCCCTTGGCTCCATCCTGATGGGTATTGGATGTTGCCCTCTGGCCAGAGATAAAAACTTGCAGTCCTTGATGGTGGCCTATTTTCTCTGCTGTAACATGGTCCCCTTTCTTTGTTGCTGGTGGGGCCCTCCTCTCCCATCCCTCCTGTTTATAATCTTTACAATTACTGTAGGTATCACAGAGATTTGTCTTTGAGTGTCTCTAAGTGGGTTTGGTACTATGATCCGCCTATTAGGGCGCACGGTGCTTAATTTTCCGTGTCTGGCAATCCAGAACTTCAGAGACTCTATCAACCGCCTAGAACTAGGCCAGACTAATCTCTCCCCATCCTGAAGCTCAGGGACATTTGCGGAAGAGGGGGCGGTAAGATTGTAAGAGCACAAGGATGGGAGGAGTCATGATATGCAAGATACTCCACACAAGTTAGGGCCGAAGCAATCATAATTGGACTTTGCATGCCCTGCGCAATGTCCAATACACTATTGACCTCACAAAGTCTAGCATCTGCTAAAGGCACCAAGATCCTTGGAGGCAAGGATTGACAGCCACAGTAGTGTTCTTATGCTTAAGGGGAACACGGGAAAGCGTTCAGGGAAATGCCACTGGGTCCTTGTACGTCACCGGAGAGGAGGGCCCAGAGGAGAGTCAGGCATGCACAATAAAGAACTCTCAGGGAATGGGGGTGAGAGGCACTGGGGGATGGGGAGGTAGGGGTAAGGGAAGGGGGACTAAGGGGTTGGGGGGAGGAGGAGGGAGAGAGGGAACCGGTGTACCTATTAAGTTTGTATGAGCGGAAATAATAATAAAAAATGTATAAAAAAAAGAGTAGGGGCTGCAGAGGTGGCTCAGGGGATAAGCCTCCGCCTTGCAGGCAGAAGGTCCTGAGTTCGGATACCAGATCTCACGTATAGACGCCAGGCGGAAGCGGGGCAACCTGCGCTTGTGGTCCTGGTAGGGTGGAGCCTGTGAATCCCGGGGCAGAAGGAGGTGGAGGCGTCCATGGTGGTTTGCAAGTTCGTCCGTGGTTCTACACATACACAAACACACACACACAAGGACACACACGCGCACAGTTGAATAAATAATAAAAAAAAATTTAAAAAAAAGAGTCGGCAGATACTGACTAACAACATTAAGCAACCTATTGTTCATGGTCCATGTGATAAAGGTATGTGTGAACATATATATATATATAATATATATAAAATTATATATATATAATATATATAAAAATTTCCATGTCTGGGACTTCACTCAATATAATTGTTTCTAATTCCATCCATTTCCCGGCAAATTGCATTAATTCATCATTTTTGATGGCTGAATAGTATTTCATTCTATAAATGTACCACATTTTCCTTATCCACTTGTCAACTGTTGGACATTTGGGTTGATTCCATGACTTTGCTATTGTAAACAGTGCTGCTATCAACATGGTCGTGCTTGTGCTATCGAGGTGAATTTGTGCTGTATGGGGGGTTATTCCCAAAAGTGGTATAGCAAGGTCATATGGCATTTTAGTCTTTAACTTCTTTAACAATCGCCATATGGCCGCCACAGTGGTTGTATGAGCCTGCATTCCCACCAACAATGTAGGAGAGTTCCCCTCTCTCCACATCCTCTCCAGCACTTGGTGTTGTTTGTATTGTGGATTTTTGCCATCCTGACAGGGGTGAGATGATATCGCAGGGAAGTTTTGATTTGCATTTCCCTGATGGCTAAGGATGTGGAACATTTTTAAAGATATTCATTAGATATTTTAATTTCATCCTTGGTAAAGTTTCTTTTAAGTTCCAGGGCCCATATTTTAATTGGCCCATTTGTTTCCTTGGTGTTTTTGTTCTTTGTGCACTCTGAATAATAGAGCTCTATCAGATATGTGGTTAGTGAAAACTTTCTCCCATTCTGTGGGTTGCCTTTGTGCTAGAGTTACAATCTCTTTATCTGATCAGAAGCTCTTTAATTTCACAAGATCCCATCTGTTGAGTGTTGGTTGTAGTGACTGTGCTATTGGATGTCCGTTTAGGAGCTTTTGGCCTAGTCCAATCAGCTTAAGGGAGTTCCTTACCTTTCAGCTATGGTTTTTATAGTCTCTTGCCTTATATTGAGGTCCTTGATCCACTTGGAATTAATTCTTGTACATGGTGACAAGTATGGGTCCAGTTTTCATCTTCTGCATGTGGATATCCAGTTTTGCCAGCACCATTTGTTGAAGGTGCTGTTCTTTTTCCATTGGATTTTTTGGGTCCCTTTGTCAAGATCAAATGGCTGTAATTGTGTGGGCTTATAGCTGAGTCTTCAACCCTTATCCATTGATCTGTGTGTCTATTTTTGAGCCAATACCAGTCTGTTTTTACAACTGTGGATTTGTAGTATAAACTAAGGTTTGGTATGGTGATACCTGCAGCCATGTTAAACCTCTTCTTATTTTAAGACCTTCTTTTGCAACACCCAAACAGGATACAGCCAAGTGAGGTGCAGAAACCGCAAAACTTGTAAACAACAACCAACCTTAATTCAGAATACCAATGATCCGAAATATTCACTGGAACAAGGCCAGCCAAATCTCTCCCCATCCTAAAGCTAAGACGACCTTGCAGAAGAGGGGGAGGAGGTATTGTAAAAGCCTGAAGATGGGGAAGTCCACCGATGGTCAAGATACTACACTGAAGCCTGGGCTGAGGCAGCAAAAATCTCACTATAATATGATTGGACCTCGCCTGACCTGCACAATGGCTGACATGTCAACAAACCCGCAATAGTGTAGTCAGGATCTCAGGGCTTCAGGCAGTAGAATCCTTAGAGGCAAGGGGTTAGACAGATATAATGGAGTTCCTTCGTTAATGGGCAGCCCAAGAAGGGGCCCTAAGTTATACCATAGAGTCCTGAACCCTCACAAGTGTGGACGACTTAGATGGAACTTCAGGGCCCATATAAACTGAACTTCTGGAATGTAGGAGAGAGCAGGTGGGAAACACCAAGAGGGGAAGGAGGGAGGAAAGAGGAAAGGAGAGAGAGATATGGGAGAGAGGGCGAGTTGGGGGATAGAAGGGAAAAAGAGAGGGAGGAAGGGAAGCGAGAAGAAGGGGACAAGGGTACCTACCCATTGAGATTGTAAATCTAGGTAAAAAGTAAAATTAATAAAAAATTCAAGTTACTAAGTTTCACGAATTCAAGGTAAGTATAGAAAACTGAATGCAATTCTTTATATTAGTAATGAATAAACAGATATGAAAATTTTAGGATACCAGTTTTTTTTGACTAAAAGTTTTGAAACGATCTTTATATTATTTATCAGATGTTAAAACTATAAAACTTTCAGGTGAGAAATAAGTATTAGGTAGCTAATAATTTGGCTCAATTTATGTACAATAGTTTATCACTTAACAATGGGCGTAAACTCTAAAAAATATACCATAAGGCGATTTCATTGATGTTCAAACATTAGAAACCATGCTTATAGAACCTTAGATGACACAGCCAATATGATACCTAGGATATTTGATATGTGTGTGTGTTTATGTGTTTACTATCGATTACTATATCTCATGCTATAATATGTAAAAGCTCAGTATTAAATGAAGGACAAGGGAGATTTTGAGATCTAAAAAGATGGAATAAGTATGAGAGGCATGACACTATTTTTCACAACAAATTTGTACAAAAAGTAGTAGCATAGTATAAAATAATAAGAAATCATATAGTAGAGTAAATGCATAAACCCACATATAGCATAGTCATTATTATTACTATCAAGTATTACATACTGTAGACAATTGCATGTGTTAAATATTTACACAGATGCTATAGCTTTTTCCTTAGCAGCAGCATCATAAGGTAAAATATACTGTGCTGTGATGTTTAACTGACTGTAATATCACCAGATGAGAAGAGTTTTTGTCACTGTATCATAATTTTATGATATTATATTATATGATATTATTATAATTGACTGAAACATCAGTATGTATCCCATAATTGTACCTGAAGTCAGCAAAAGGCTATGGAAGACTTCAGTGGACACATGGATTAGTATCCGGAGCAGAACAACAACAAAAACTTTCAGATATATAGCCTGCATTCCATGGGCTGCCACATGAAATTCATAGTTTGTAGCTAATGTGATTTTATGATTGTATTAATATGTCCTTTCCAAAATGCAACCAAATAACAATAGAAAGTATGGGAAATAAATAATGAATTATTTGTCAATAGTCAAATGTATCTTAGAATATGCTTGCAGAACATTGCATGGGTTTTCACCACAAAGCCACCTATTAAAGTCAATTTTGTCCTTCATGAGTCACTCAGTCATCTCTTTGGTCAAATATGCACTTATAGCTGTATGATCTGACCACTTCTTTGTTAAAGCACTAGTGTTATGCATAGCAAGCTAGAAGTTCATATAAATCAGCTGTCATGAAAGATGGGACACATTCTGGAATAGATACCACTCCCTGGAAATGGCCAAAAAAGTTTTTTTAACATTAGAAAAAGAGGAACAGCTTCTCAGCAATCATTAAGATGCTTCAATCCAGTGCTTTAGTAAAGGATCTGAAGAATACACTAGATGAAATTCATTCAAGAGGAAAATGTGGGTTTTTAAATATTAACTAATAGTAATTACAGTCAGCTCAGATCACTACATATAAAAATAGAAACTTTAATAGATGAGTGTTGATTATCAAAATCGTTTGTTAAAACCTATATTTCAATTCCTTTGTCCTTTCATTTTGCATGCTTACTATTTTCCTGAAATACATTGATATCATAATTTTATCACTATGCTGTTAATATGTTCCATTTACTTAGCACTTTATTATAATTAGATGCTATTTTTAATAAGGTTTATAATCCAAAACAATCTTCTGATTTGGGTACTATTTTAGTTGCACTTTAAATTGAGGAAACTAGTGCATAAAACGCTGAAGTGTACATATGCTCTCAAAGGATGTGATGTCATGGTGACAGAGAATTTGGGTTATTACAATTTTTATATGTTTCAGTTGTGGCTTCAAGGTCATGACCCAGGAAGTATGCTGGACAAGCTGACTCATGACAGGTAAGAAAGCATTACCCAAGTTGAGGCAGTGGGCAAAGATTCCAAAAGAAGTAATTACAACTTCCAAGCACATGAAAACTGTCACATGTTTTATGTCACTGATGTACAGGCATATGAAATTTTACTGCTGTAACATATAAGGAAGATTTATTATTATAAGAAATGTGTACAATTTTGTGTCCACTGTCAAATAAAAACATGGAAAAGTTTTTAGCCTTTTTCAGTTTTGAATATAGTTCACTAGTTTAGACTACTTGACCTGTAGTATATTTGGAATACATTCAGAATTACATTGCAATTTAATGACTATAATAGTTTTGCATTGTGTCAATTTGTTAGTTGAAAGGGTTCAGACATGGGGACTAAAACTTTCAATTAATTTGGTGAAATTATTATGAGAATTTGCCTGTATATTGCTCAATTCCTAAACCAAAAGTAGATTATTACAAAAGGTGTAAGCAATAGCCGTTGAACTATTTTATGAAAGCATGAGCCAAGATTCATTTGGGCGATGAAAGAAATAAATGATAATCTAAATTATAGGCAACACATTGATTTTAGCACTGAACTCAAATGAGTCTGCATGATTGCAGTGAGTAAAAGCCAAAACTAATAGCTGTTAATCAATTGTCTACTTTTACTACTAGTACTAATTAGGATGGTGATCAATATTAATGCTGAATTTAGCATTTAAAATAACTTTTGGTTTTTAGGGCCAATTAGTACTAATATATTTGGAAGAGTCACTAATTCTTGGTGCCAATAAATTTCTGATCATTTTCAGGCCATTGTAAAACAGAAAGAATATCATAATAAGGTCCAAATTGTGATCCTAACAGTGTTATGTCCAAATGCTTTGAAAGGCATATTCCAAAGGAAGTTATTGATAACTGATTCACAAGAAACATGCCTATATATCACCCAGTCTCTTATGTTCATTAATCATGCTATTTTTCTACCAACAGAATATGAAATGTTTCCCATTTTGCTATTCATAGTGAAAAGATCCTTTTGTTTTAAAATAAACAACGAAGTAATTATGAAGCATTTGACAGTATTTTAAATCTTAAATATTATGAAAACAAAAGCTTCCCAACATATTTTAAATGAAATTAGAGAACTATTATTCTTTTTTAGAAATCAACACAAAAATTTTATTTTTGATATTCAGTAATGTCTTAAAGTTATCCAATGAAAAGAAGTAAAATAAAGTCACTTTGTTTTCTTGGACTATGATCAACTCTGAAAATGAATCCCTCGTCACGGGAATGTTTTTATGCACATGTCTCTCTCTCTCTCTCTCTCTCTCTCTCTCTCTCTCTCTCTCTGTGTGTGTGTGTGTGTGTGTGTGTGTGTGTGTGTGTGTGTGTCAGAGGGCATTGTGTGTGTCTGTGGAGGCCCAAGGGGGGCCTGCTCTGCCTTCCAAAGCCAAAAGTAAAGGCTGCTATCATTTCTTTTTCTTTTTCTACTTTTTTTTTCCACTCATACAAACTTGATAGGTACCCCATTCCGCTCCCTCCCTCCACCCCTCCGTGGATCCCCTGGTCCCTTCCCCATTTTCCCCTTCCTTTCCCCCCTCGCTCCCTTTCTCCCAGTGCCCTCTTCCCATCCCTGGAGCATCCTTTAGTGTGCATTTTAAAATTCCCTCTGGGTCCTCCTCTCTGATGAGGTATAAGGACTCAGTTGCATTACCTAGAGCTCTTTTTTGTGTTCCTCTTTAGTATAGGAACACTATTGTGGCTGTTAATCGCTTGCCTCTAAGGATCCTAGTGCCTGTGATCCATGCTAGATTTTGAGGGGTCAATGATATGTTGGTCATTGTGCAGGTCATGCAAAGTCTATTATGATTACTTTGGCCCTAACTTGTGTGGAGTATCTTGCATGTCGTAGCTCCTGCCCATCCTTAGGCTCTTACAATCTTACGCCCCCTCTCCCGCAAATTTCCCTGAGCTTTAGGATAGGGAGAGAGTAGGCTGACCTGGTTCCAAGTGGTTGATATAGAGTCTCTGATGTTCTAGAATTATGGTTTGTTGATTTTTTTTTTTTTGGTTTTGTTGCTCCTGCACAGCCCTTACCTCCATCCTGATGGGTATTGGATGTCACCCCCTGATTTTAACAGCCTTTTATTTCTTTTTCTACTTTTACAAGCATATTGGGTATTCATTCCAGCTTCCCTCCTTCTCCTCCGTTCACCATTCTCTCCCACTTCCTCCCACCCTTCCACCTGTGTACTTCTATGTACCCCAAGGTTCACTCCCACTTGTCTACTCTGGGTGCCCAGGCCTCCGTGGTGGTATATGTATTTTCCTACTTGGTGTTTTTACATGGGATTTGAGATCCAAACTCAAATCCTTCCCCTGTTGAGGTTGAGGTTGAGGTTTAACCCTTCAGCCATGTCTCAGGCCTCATCATGGGAATTTCTGAGGGAAGCTAAAGCTGATTGGTTTAGTAACTCTAGAAAGTTGATTTTGATCTTAACTTATGAAATACCCGCTGAGAAGACTTTAATGCTGGTCCTTGCTTACATAATAGGATTTAAAATGTTTAAATTGAGACCATTGCCCAATCATTTTCAGGCCTTTTTCTTCTTCATTTTTTTTTCTTTTTACAAATACTTAATAAAACCTACTTTCCATGATGAGTAAAATTTAATGAAAATGATTCAATGAATGAATCACTGGATACAGACTATGAACATTTCTGGCAATTTGTTGGAACCTATTTATATGGACAAAAAATAATTTCTTAATGTTTATGTGTTAAAAGTCAACAGATAATAAAGATTTTGTGTTTTCTTTCAACAAACATTTGCATTTTAAGATTTCATTCTGCCTGGTGAAAGAAAAGTAATTTTATCGAAAGAAATTTATAAATCATTATTTGAAATCATCCTATCATTCATTTCTTATGGCTCATTAAATCAAACAAATATCAGGTCCTTGAATTATCCCTCTTTCAAAATCCAAGTTGCTTCTTCTCCCTGCAAATCAAGTCATAACATTTGTTGACTTACTTTAATCTTAGAAACTATGAGAAAGTATATCTATATCTATATCATCTCTATCTCTATCTCTATATTATCTATGTCTATATCATCCATATCTATATCATCTATATCTATATCTATCTTTATCATCTATCTATATCTATATCTTTATCACCTATCTCTATCTCTATCTATATATAGTCTGATAAAAACTTGAAGTTAGACACATACTTGACCTCATCTGTAGAGTAGAAGGCATCAAGGATCAATGCAATGACTCTGGCTATCTAGTTACCTAGTCTATTCCCTCCTATTTTCCTGTCCTTTGTTTTTATGGGTCCTGAGATTCCCTCTGTATCTTCTGTTCTCATGGGGGTGTCCTTCTGTGTGTGGCCCAAAGATACTCTCCTACTTCTGTCTGACCCCTCTCCCCTAAAGATCCTACTGCCTGGAACTATTTAGTTTAGTGAAGAAAAAAATAGAATGACATCATTTACCTCACAGGAAAGTGTCATAGAGCCACATAACTATCTACCCAACTTTTCTATCAAATACTGACCTTGTTCATTCTTCTTCTTTATACTTCAGAAGGGTTTTTCTGAGATTTTGATAGGTAACTTGCATTTGCTATTCATAGCTGTTTGGATAATGGTTATGTCTGCATTTATGAATTTATGCCTGGTTTTATTCTTTAGGGTAAAGAAGTTTTTGAAGGACACATTGAATGTCTACCCAGAAGAATATTTTTGTTAGATTTTTTAAAATATCTTAGGAGTCTATGCTGAGGAAACTTTTAAATGAGTACTGTTCCACCTGCAAATGATTTCCATTCTTTTTTATTTCTCTGGAATCTTTACAGTAAACCATGGCCACCTAAGATAGCATGATTTTCCCTACAATCTCTCTCTTGCAGTCTGCTAGACATAAGTAAACACATTGATCATGTCTTATTTATTTTTCTGCCTTTCCATTTTTTGGTCTAGTTAGAAAAATCTTTACTTGATATTTCTTTTTTGCCATTTTTTGTTAATAGATTTACTAAGTTAATATTTTTATATACATGCTCTTTGCCTTTCTTCCCACTCCCATCCTGTTGGACTTTCTCTCTTATCCTATATGGGCCCGGTCTACTATCTGCTATTTCCTATCCTTTGGTTTTATGAGTCCTGGGGTTCCCTCTGTATCTTCTGTTCTCTGGGGATTCAGTCCTCTGTGGGTAGACCACTGATACATATATTTCCTTACTTGTCTGACCCCTTGCCCCTAAGGATCGTACTGCCTGGAACTATTTCTCCTGAAGTCTTTGCCAGTCCATGGAGCATGCTGACATGATCACTACTGTACAAGTCTGATGAGATCAAGTTCCGGCACTATGAGTTTCTTGTTGTGGTTGCCCCATCTTGAGTGGAGGAACCTGTCCAGCAACAGAACTCTCCATCTTTAGGTTCTTACAGTCTTACTGCCTCCTTTTCTTGAAAGTTCTCTGAGCCTCTGGATGGGGAGAGATTTGACTGTCCTGGTTCCAAGTGATTATTGTAGGGTTGCTGGTGTTCTGTATTCAGGTTATTTGTTGTCCGTTTTGCTATTCTTGCACTGTACGAAGAGAGACCTTTATATATAAGAAGGCTTGAAGGAGAATGAAGATTAGGAGTTGGGCACAGTAGTGGGTGGGATCCAGGACATCATCTCCTCTATGATGGGGAACACAGGACCAGTGCTTCAAACTAATCCAAACACCCAGTGATTAGGAGACTGACTGTGGATTAGATCAGGTATCTCCTTAATTATAGATCTTTCTCAATGGTGGCCTTATTTCTCTTTGGAACTTTGTTCCTCTGTCTTCATTCTCTTTGGGTCTTCTTTGCTCTACCTTCCTATTTCAAATCCCTCATGGTTGTAACAGATAATTAAAAGATTTTTTCTTGAGCATGTCATTAAGAGGGCTTGGAATTAGGTTCCACTTATAAGGGAGAATATGCAACATCTGCTAGTGACACTTTGCTTAGAATGATTTCTTCCAGGTCCATCCGTTTAGCAGCAAATTTCATTTATTCATTTTATGATAGCTGTGTATATGTGCCACATTTTTATTATCTATTCATCAACTGTTGAACATCTAGTTTGATTCCATGACTTTGCTACTATGAATAATGCTGCAATGATGTACACAGATGTACATGTGTCACTATAGTAAGATGAAATATTTGGGGGGAATATTTCCAGCAGTGGTATAGCAAAGTTATATGGCATTTCAATTTTTACTTTTTTTAGGAAACACCATACTGATCATCATAGTGGTTGTACAATCCTGCATTCTACCAGCAATATATAAGGGTTCTCTTATTCCCCCATTTTCTCCAAAATGTGTAGGTGCATGTCTTTTGAATTTTTGCCTTTCTGACTAGTGTGAGAAGATATCTCAGTGTAGTTTTGATTTGCATTTACCTGATGGCTAAGGAGGAGGAACATTTTTAACGTGTTTGTTAGACATTACAATTTCTTCCTAGAAAAAAATTCTTTTAAGTTCCATAGCTCATTTTCTTTTTGGGATGTTTATATCATTAGTGTTTAATTTTTTGAGTTCTTTATACAATCTGGATATAAGTCCTCTATCAAATAACTGGTTAGTGAAATGTTTTCCCATTCTGTGGGTAACTTTTTTGCTCAGTTGACAATACCTTTAGCTGGACAAAAGCTCTTTAATTTCATGAAGATCACATTTCTTGAGAATTGGTTCCATTTCCTTAGCTTTTGGGGTCCTGTTTAGAAAATGTTAGCTTAGCTAATCAGTTCTAGGGGATTACCTTACTTTTTCTTCTAGGGTTTTTATAATCTCTAGTCTAATGTTAAGGTCTTTGATCCATTTGGAGTTGATTTTTTTTGTGTATGGTTAAAAGTAGGGTTCAGTTCTAATCATGTGCATGTAGATATCCAGTTTTGCCAGCACCATTTGTTGAAGATACTTTTCTTTTGCCATTGAATTTTCTGAGCCTCTATGTCAAAAATCAGATGACTGAATGTATAGGGCCTTATTTCTAGGTCTTTAACTCTTATCCAGTGATCTATTTGTCTGTTTTGGAGCCAGTACCATGCTGCCTTTATTTACTATGGATCTGTAGTATACATTAAGGTCTGTCATGGTGATTCCTTCAGCATAGTTTTTATTACTCAGGTTTACTTTAGCTATCCTGGGCCTTTTGTGTTTCCATATGAATTTTGAGATTATATTGTCAATGTCTGTGAAGAATTGTCTTGCAATTGTGATTGGTATAAAATCGAATCTGTACATTACACTTGATGGGGTGGCCATTTTTAGTGATTTTAATACTACCAATCCAGGAGCATGGGAAGTATTTCTACCTTCTGGTATCCTCTGAAATATGTTTCTTTAAGGTTTTAAAATTTTTAAGGTTTTAGAGGTCTCTCTGTTTTCCTTGGTTAGATTCATATCAATGTATTTCATTTCTTTAGGGGCTATAGTTAATGGAATGATTTCTTCTTAGGACTTTCTTAATTTTTCATCATTGGTGTATAAGAAAGCCACTGATTTTGGAAAATTGATTTTGTACCCTGCCACTCTGATGAACTTAGGTATTAGTTTCAGGAGTTTCTTGGTGGAATTTTGTGGGTCACTCAGACAGAGGATCATATTGTCTGCAAATAGGGATAACTTGACTTCTTTTTGTATTCAGATCCCTTGTATTTCCTTCTCGTCTACTAGCTCTAGCTAAGACTTCTAGAATATGTTGAATAAAAGTGGTGAGAGTGGAAAACTTTGTCTAGTTCCTGATTGAAGAAAGAATGCTTCAAGAATTTCACCATTTAGAATGATCTTTGTTTCAGGTTTCTTGAATATAGCCTTTATTATATTAATGTATGTTCCTTCCATTCCAATTGTCTCTAGGGCTTTGATCATAAAGGGATTCTTGTCAAAAGATTTTTCTACTTCTATTGAGAGAGTGATGTGATTTTGTTCCTTGGATTTGTTTATATATTGGATTAAATTTATTAATTTGTGCGTGTAGAACCAACCTTGTGTGTGCCTGCAATAAATCCTACTTGACCACTATGATTTTTGGACCCAATTTGCTAAAATTTTGTTGAGGATCTTTGCATCTGTGTTCATCAATGAGAACACATAGTTTTCTTTTTATTGTATTTTTATTTGGCTTTGGGATTAATGTAATATTAGCTTTGTATAGAGAATCCTAGAGTGTTGTTTCCTTTGCTATTTTATGAAATAGTTTAAGGAGTATCAGCGTTAGTTGATGTTCAAATGTTTGGTTCTGCACTGAATCCATCTGGTTATAGATGTGTTTTGGTGAGGACAGTTGTGATTACTTCTTTAATTTCATCACTTGTATAGGACTGTTTAAATAATTCAATACATCTTGATTCAATTTTGGTAAGTTGAGCATTTTAAAAAAATTCTTTCTGATTGCAAAACTTTGTAGAGTATAAATTTTTGAAGTGTGTCTTAGAATATCCTTGATGTCAGTTATAATGACTCTATTTTCATCTCTAATTTTATTAATTTGAGTTATATCTCTTTTGACTTTGGTTAATTTGGCAAAGGATTTTTCAATTGTGTTGATTTTTTCGAAGAACCAGCTCTTTGTTTGATTGATTCTTTGTATCGTTTTCCTTATCTCCCTGATTTTATTAATTTCTGCTCATTTTCTGCTTTTCAGAATGTATTGTTCTTGTCTCTTAAAGCATTAAGTTGCAATGTTAATTTGTTTTACTTGTGATGTTTCCATTTTTTGATATAGGAATTGAGTGCTATAAGTTTTCCTCTCAGGACTGCCTTCATCATATCACAAATATTTTGATATGATCTTCAAATATGTTGTATTTTCATTATTAATTTCTAGGAATTTTTTATTTCCCTTTTGACTTCTGTCTGAACCGATTCTTCACCAGGATCATGGAGTTTAATCTCTACAAATGTGTGTATTTTTTTGACATTTGCTTTGTTGTGGATGTCTAGCTTTATTCCATGGTGGTCAGAAGGTTCAGGACATTATTTCAACTTTCCTGTGTACATGGAGGCTTGCTTTGTGCCCCAATATGTGTTCTATTTTGAAGAAGGTTACACGGACTTCCAAAAAGTATGTATATTACTTAATGTTGAGATGGACAGTTCAATAGAGGTCAGTCAAGTCCATTTTGGTTATGGTTTGTTAAGCTCCATTGTATATCTGTTCAGTTTTTGTCCTGTTGACCTATCCAATGGTGAGAGTGTGATATCAAAATCCCCTACTATTATTGTGTTTGGGTTGACTTGTCATTTTAAATGTCATAACAGGTAATGAAAGTGAGTGAGCTTATATTAGGTGATTATATGTTCAGTATTGTGAAGTCCTCCTGATGAATTTTTCCTTTGACTAATATGCGCTATTCTTCTATGTTTCTTATTATTTCTTTTGGCTTGAAGCTTATTTTGTCTTGCTTTTTTCCTTTTTCCATTAACTTGCAGTAATTTTAACCAGATTTTTGCTCTGAAAATGTGCCTATCTTTCACGGTGAGATGTGTTTCCTGAAAACACCGGATTGTTGGGTTGTGATAATTGATCCATGTTTGTAGTCTATGTCTTTTGATTGGACAGTTCATTACATTAACGTTTAGGGTTAAATTTGAGAAATGGTTGTTGGTTTTTGTCGTTTTATGTGTTTTGTGGTTTTTATGTATTCTTTGTGCAATTCTTTGCTAGGAAGTTTTGTTGGTATTATTTTTCCCTTGGATATGTTTGTCCTTTTCTTTGAGCTTGAGAATCTTTTATAGCACCTTTTATAAGTCTGGTTTGGTGTTCCTGTAAGTCTTCAGTTTGTCCACATGGACAAATGTGTTGGCATTTGTGCTCATTCATGGCTTGAAGTATATCTCTCCAAGTTCTTCTGGCTCTTAATATTTCTTTTGAAAAAGTCAACTGTTATTTTAATAGGTTTACCTTTAAATGTGACTTTTTTTTTCTCTTGATATTATCAACTCATTGTCTTTGTCACATATCTGTGTTGTTTTGACTATAATTTGTCATGGTGAGTTGCTGTTTTGGTCATATCTGAATGGTGTACGACATGTCTCTTGTACTTTGACGGTGATATCTTTTCTTAGATGTGGAAAATTTTCATTAATGATAGTGTGAAAAATCTCTTCTGTAGTTGCTTTATACATTTCTTCTTCTGGTATACCACCAATGCACAAGTTTGGGTTCTTCAAGGAGTCCCATAACTCTTAAATATTTCTCTCTAGGTTTTTTTCAACCTCTTTAATTGAACCAATTTGTTCTGCTATCTTGCATTTTTGGTTGATTAATGAGGGTTTTGGTTAAGGGTACCTTGCCCAGAGAGAGAGGAAATCCCATTCATCAATGCCTGCTGGTATTCTAGCACTACCAGACCCAGAGAGGAAATCTGATTTGTAGATGTCTGCTGGTGTCCCAGTACTGGAGCTGCCTCTGCAGTTGGCTGTGAGCCTGAAAGAAATTCTGATCCGTTGCAGTCTGATGATGACCTAAAGCCTAGGGTTATAGCCAAGGGACTGCCCACAACTTACAGGGGGGGGAGCACCTGTAGCAGGCTGCAAGCCTAAAAGGCTTTACTTGATATTTCTATATTCGAAAATTCTATATATCTTGGAAGCCAGGTCATATAATTGGAGGCATGGGGCATCTATTTGCTTCATCTGTATTAGTACTATATGTAATTTACATCTGCCAAAGCTATAAATATGATAATAGAGCATTACATATTTTCCATATGTTGTGTAATTTTCCTTGAGAGATTCAAAACACCTTGGAGAGGAATTTGGCGATAGACCAAAGTACTATTACAGCAAAATCTAACTTGGAAAACCATTGAGTTTATTGGGATTGCTTACAGTACTAGGAATGACTCAAAGCCAACTGTATCACCTGAAAGTCCATCACAACATGAAAGAAATTCATGAAAGCTACAGCCCTACAACTCTGGACTATGTGACTTTCTTTAGGAACGTCTCCTCTGTAGTGGAGTACTGCTCAGAGTCTTTTCTGGACTGTTGGTTTTCCAGGGATTTTTCTCCAAGCACTTACTTTCTGCTTTATTAACTTGGGAGGAAGCTTAGTTTTAGTATTTTCCTAAGACTAAAGTGCTGTTACTTTCTGGGCCTTCTTCAAGATGGGTTCTTTCAAAGCGTTACACAAAATCCTTCTTTAATTTAGGTTGGGGACTAAGTTCCAGATTAACTTATGACATATCATACAGCAACTTTCCTCTAAAAGAAAGTAGTGCTTCACTTTAGAGGAAAGTTGCTATATGTATGTAGATAGTATTTCTAATCTTCTTGATTACTATTTATGGATCTAATAAGGTATTTTTGCTAGCATCATGCATTGCCTTGTTTTGTTTAGTTGAAAATTGTTTACATCTCCTTACTTAAAGGATAATCCAGCTGAGTTTTTAGACACCTGTGTCTCTTGTGTTGCTCTGTTGTTTTGTGTTCATTTCTGATAGAAAGTCAGTCTTAGCTGATATGGTTACATGTTCTTTTTAAATCTGTCTGTCTTGGGGAATTTCTCTTTTTTTTGGTTTTCTTCAAGCTGACCTAAATCTCATATCTTTAGTTTAATGTAGCTCTGTTGATCACTGAGATTCTGTTTTTCAACATATACTTCTGTGTGTTTTAGGTTGGGTGATTTTTTTTTACATGTCTTCGAGTTTACTGAACACTTCTTTCTGTTGTTTTCAATCTTCTTTCAATTATCAGGATTTTCTGTTTCAGCCATCCTTTGAGCTACTACAACCACTTTTATTAGTAAAGTTCTTTACATGTCCAACAAATCATGAAATGGTTTTCCCTACCACATGAATGTGTTTATTTTCTTTTTTAACTTTATTACTACAAAAAAAAAAAAAAAACTTAGTACTAGACTTCAAAACATTGTTCAGGAAGCAAAATTTCCAATGCTTTTCTTAAAATAATATGTAATAGAGTATTTAAATTCCCTATGTGGTAATTCGAAAATTTAAATTTGTTTGTGTTAATTGATTTTAATTTTGGTATTTGATTTTATTTTTAAGTTTCTTTGTTTCCCAAAAATTTTTCTTGTATGCTGGACATAGGAAATATATTTTGGAGAGGTTTGTCTTCCTATGTAAGATTTTTGTTGCAGTGGTTACATTAATTATTGGCTAATTATCATGGCTTTGTTCTAGTAGTAAATAGAATTTAAACTCTCCATTCTGTTTAATCAATGAATACTTTAAGATATCTCTATGTTAGTTTATCTAGGTGATGTTCAAAATATGTTCAATCTCTTCTATGAAGGTCAGCAACTGCAATCTGTATACTGATTTTGTTGTAGTATTTAGATTCATCTTCTATGCAATTTAGGGTTCTTTCAAATGTTTGAGGAGTTTTGTATTTAAATGTGGACTTCCAAACCACCTAAAAGTTTTCTAGAATTTAGTGACCTTAAGTGACAACTCAATATTGTGTTCTTTCCAGTCAATATGGCTGTATCTTTGATTGAGTTCAAGGGCCTCTTCTTCTGTGTTTTATTGAATGCTTTCAGGATGAAAGACAAATTAACATAGCCCTCAGTATGTGAATTTTTCTGCTTAGAGAGACCAAATTACCTGATCCATCTCTCTGTTTAGTTGCTCCTTAGGGGTGTTAAAAAACTGCTTATGTTTTTAAGGTTTTTATTTTTATTTTGCTTTATAATTGCCATATGTGAGCAGATTAGCCCCTAACTAGACATACTGAATTTGGAATTAAAACCCCAAGACATGGAGTTTTAATTATCTTAGCTAAGTAAAAGCCAAAATCTAGACCTATTCATGTATGCATTCCCCATAGTGTCCAAAATGGTCCCATTGTGTGAAAGGCATCCATGAATGTTGGCTGATTGACAGTTAATTAAATTTGAGCAATTGAGCAATCTTAGAGAAGGTGACACCATGAAGCGGATTAATCTAACTATAAATTCATGTTCACCAGCTTCAAGGAAGTCCAAAACATTGTCTGACAATTCTGCTATATTTCTGTTTTCAGCCTAATTCCTTCACTTTTAAAATGACTACTTTAAACTTTACCATTCTCCTTAAATGTCTGGAAATCTCATGCTATCAAGGCTTCTATCCTAATCTCAATTAGTAGATGACCTTACTTCTTGCTGAATATTGCATAATTAGGCTATTAGAAAGAAATTCTTTCAGAATTTTTTATCCACCAAACTCAAACACCTTCCTAGATCTGTATCTAATATATGAAGTAATTAGACCCCTAAGAAACAATGAACCATAGCAATACCCTTAACTGTCATGAATAGATAGATGACCTGTAATTGCCAGCATTTTAATTATTGCATATATTTTTATTTTATGCACTTTGTAAAAGAATATTTCTTCAGTTCCTGTGTTTTCCCTTGTAAGTGAAAGAATTGAGGAAGATATTCTTTTCTCTAGAGTTGTATGCTGTCATCTACCTTCTGTCTTCTCTCATGGAATGTCTATAGAAAAATAGGTAGGTAGGTAGGCAGAGTGATAGATAGATTATTGATTGATTGATTGATTGATTGATTATTTATCCTCCTTTGGAATGAACTTTATTCTATCATAAAGAACCTTTCTCTCCATATATTTTGTCAGCTTTGCCTTGGCATTCTCTTTACTGTTATAAAAGCAAATTTTCCTCAATAAATTATTTATACTTGAAGTATTATTTTTCCGTTTGCTTATTTTCTGTAACCCCATCTACTAAACTACAGTAAAAGAATTCTCATTTGACATATTCCCTAAATCATAAATGATCAATAAATATTTTATAGTCATAACATACATTAGAGATATATTATGGTTATAATGGATAGTATAGGCTCACTTAATTTTTTCTCATTGTTGACACTACATGTCACTTAGCAAGATGATACAACCTAACTCAAATATTTCTAACCCTGATTCAGAAATTTTCAAAAGGCAAGGACTCTACGTACATATGAAATTCTTAAATGAAGTCTGCCATATAAGAATAGCTTAATCATGTTCATGAAAGTTAAGTGAAAAAAAAAAAAGAAAGTTAAGTGACCTGGAATGAGCACAAGTGTAAAAAGAGGGATCAAGTCTTCCCAACTTAGAGAATGGAGACCTTCAAAGCAGCTGGATTTCTGCCTTGCTGATTTTATCTGGCATATACCACTAGCTTGCATGTCCATTGGATTTATTAAAGGCACTGCCACCATAAACTGCTTCAGTATATAGTTATGCCATGATTCATGTTTGATTCCAATTCAACCTAAGAGGATAAGTAGCCCTGGAGTAGGTGAGACCCTCTTGAAGTTCCGATATGACACTTTCACCTAAATTTATTGCAATTTTACAAGGATGACTGTTCTACCTTCTGAAACCTAGTTTTCCAAGGATCTAAGATATTAAATGTCTCTAAACTTTTACAGTTATCTATAAATGCTTTATATTTATTTCTCTGTCACACTCACAGTCTTCTGATCTGTCTTTACATAATATGCTATACTAGAGAAAGGCGTCAACTTGACAATTGAGACTTTAGAAATACCTATGAGGAATTACTTAGTTAAGGCAAGTTTTGAACAAGCCCTTGGGAGATTATCTAATTGATTTGGGAAAAGCCATCCCATAATAGATGCAACCATTCTGTTGGCAAGCGCCTAAAATAGAGACTTGATTGGGATTTGCAGAATGATTTGCAGAAAATATTCCCTTCTCCCAGCTCTTCCTGTGGATGCGGTGTGGCAAGTTCCCTGGAGTGTGATGTCGGTGCGAACGCTTCATTTTTCACAATGGACCACTCTACTCAGGAACTTTGAACATGAAGAAATACCTTGCTTCCCTAAGTTGTTTTGATCCTATAATTATATGACATTTGGAAGGTGAATGTAGCACACATGCTAGGCTCCTCCAGGTGTCTTTTTTACTGCTTCAAAGCTGCCGATTAAGGAGTCTTATCCACAATTTTGGCCTTGCATGTCATTTACTTCATCATGACCCCAGCCTCCTCTCAATATTTGACCCAGACACCAGCTCTGAGTTTTTGATACGGTTTTATCAACACTCATCCAACATCTCCATTTAGAAATTTCGGAGGAAACTTAATGTTAACATATCCAAAATTTATCTTATTGCTTGTGCTCCAATGTCTTTTTCACTAACTTCTAACTTTCTCTCCATCTGTCATGTACCATGTTCATACATACATTTCGTTTAATTAAATGAATAGTCTAGATAATTTCCAAGTCCATATCATTTTCTACTTAACTGTTAATCACCATGGTGCTCAATTCTATTTCCTTTCTCACAGTAACTACCATGTTAACCCACTTAACTGAAGTCCCATATTTCTTATCCCTAGCATTTAGGTAGGACAACCAGAGTGATGTGGAAATACATAATTAAGATATCTTCTTGACAAATCTAATCACTAAATTTCCCCATCTCTAAATTTTGTGCTGAGAATACCTGAGATGACATGGAAGATATCAGGCAGTCTATATACCGCCTCAGTTTCAGTAGATTCTAACACACAGCAACACTCTCTGTTACTTATGTATATCATTTTTATTGTTATTCTGTGTGAACACTTCATGATCAAAAATTATCTTTTCCTCTGCCTCCTTTAAAATACTTAAATAGATAATGGCTGGATTAATTTTGGAACTTGCTTGGAATACCAGACAGAGACTTGATTTTGCAACAAAAGTGTCATAAAAGCATGTGCTATGTCCATCTCACTAGTTTCTGTCCTTCAGTTTTCAACCTGGACCATTTCCTCAGGAAGTCATCACTGATCCTCCTCATTTGAGAGTTGGTTTCTTGAGTTTGCTGAATATTTATTCCTTGTAGCTTACAATAATTTGCATATGTAAGGGTGATTATTTAATTTTTATCTGTCCACCTCAGCATTTTAAAAGCTCCATTAAAACATGAACCTATATCTGGCTATGTTTGCAAACTTATCCCAAGAGCTTGGTGCATTCTTTGTTACGAAAACATTCAATATTTTTCAAATGAATGATTGGGTACATCAAAGAATGGTAATTAAAGAGACATAGTTTTGTAGTAGACTGAGATAGATGTAAGAAAGAGATTAATTGAAAAGAAAAACCAGAATTGAATTATTTGCTTTTATCAATTCTGAAGCTTTTCAATTAACATCGAAATTAGGTATGTAACTGACATACACTATATGAGTATCACGTTTTATCTTTGGTATTGTAAATATGAAAAGTCATTCTCAGGTGATTTAGTCTTATTTACTTGATCAATTATTTGAACAATATTTATATGTATAAATACTGGTTCTTCAGTATATATAAATATTATTCTAAATACCTGAAATAACTGTTCATGAATGAATTAAAGGTTTTGACCTCATGTTGCTATGCTATATAGTCTAGACTTTAAATGTCCCCCAGGTATTAGAATTTTGGATTCCAAGGACACTACTGGTAAGCAGTAGAGATTTTTGGAGGCAGGACCTATTGAAAGGTGGTCACTTGGGAACATGCCCTTGTGGGAAATTGTAGGATTCCAGCTCCCTTTTTTTTAAACTCGTCAATTTTTCTTTCTGAATTCTGAGTAAAGTATTTGAACTCTGTTCTATATTCCTATGATGGTATGCTGTCATGGTAGAAGCCCCAAACCACAGGGCCAACGGATCACAGAACAAACTACCCAAAATTAATCAAAATAAACTTTTTTCTATTTATAAGGTAATTACCTTCATTATTTTTACAGCGATGGAAACCCAATTGTTACAGCTATTCTTGTTTTTTTAATTCAATTGTATGTGTGTGTGTGTGTGTGTGTGTGTGTGTGTGTGTGTGTGTGTGTGTGTGTGTAGAACCACGGGCGAATTCGGGAACCACCACGGACCGCTTCCACCTCCTCCTTGTTTACTCTGCCCTGGGATTCACAGGCTCTGCCCTACTGGGACCAGAAACTCAGGCTGCCCCCACTTCTGCCCTGCACCTATACGTGGGGTCTAGGATCTGAACTCAGGACCTTCTGCCTGCAAGGCAGAGGCTCAACCCCTGAACTGCCTCTCCAGCCCTGTTACAACTATTCTTGAGGAGATTAGACATAGACTATCAGATATCAATTTAAAAGGAAAAGAAGTATAAGTGTTTAATAAAGGATCTACTGATTCCAGTACCCAGACTGACTATGATTTTAGAATTCCATTTGTATGAGAATGAGAGAGCAACATTTATATTCATCAAATGCTGAATGTGAGCTAGCAGAAAAATATTTGATGTTAAGCTAAAACTGGAGGTACGAATGCATGTTTAATCTAGATTGCTACTCCAGTCTTTACTCCCAGATAAGGGATTTTGTATGAGGAAATATGAGTCAAAGTTAAATTCTTGGAAACTCACTTGGATGACCAGAACTTTTGTCCTGTTCTAGTCTGTGTTTAATTGACTAAGAGATGCCTGTGACTGAAAATGGCATCAGTCTAATGAAGAGTATATTATCAAATGTCTAGATTTACAAGTTCTAGTACACCTGACCTATTCAGGGTTGATAGGCCAAATCTGTGACCAATCTCATCACATTGCATGTGTAGAATTAAAAGTTCTACTAAAAAAAAGTTAATTAAGTATATTCTAGGGCTTGGAGAGATGGCTCAGTGATTAATGCCTCTGCTCAAAAGCAGAAGAGTTTGGATCCTAGATCCCATGTAAAATCACCCTGTAAAATATTGGTGGCCTGAAATTTTGGACATGGATGATGGAGCCTAGGAAATCTCAGAGAAAAAAATAAGGGAGTAGATCAATCCTGATGTCACACTTGGGTGTCCACAGGCATACACACCCAAGTGATCTCTGGTACACACATACACTCTCTCAAAAAATATGCTAAGACTTAGGCAATAATCTAACTCTCTCTTCACTTGCCATTTAAAAAGTACACTTGATTTAGATAAATGTAAGAATACATTAAATATAACAATGACATTTTTAGATGACTTCTATATATCAGATCTGTACCATATGTTAAATATATGTTACCTCATTTAAGTCTTTTTATCATGTGAGATTAGTATTATTATCAGGGTTTTTAGATATGTTATGAAGCTAAGGATTTTTAATATTAAATAACTTACTAAAGGTCAGCTGGCAGTGAGACTAAGACTCCAACAGAAGTTTAATACATGTAAGGGTGTCAGTCTTATTTAATATTTGCATCTGCACATGTATTGCAATTTTATCTGTGTATTTCTTTGGATAACTTCAACTCACAAACATTCCATCTTTTCATTTATTTATATAGTGTTCACAGTTTCATGAGTGTGTGTGCTTACAGTGAATCAGACTTGGAAATACTGATCAATGTAGTGAAAGGATCTTATCTTGTCAAAACAAAAATGACAGGTGTAGCAAGAATAAAGCACCCAGGTTTGATTACAGTCTTTACCTCTGTGACACACACTTTAGAACCTACAGGATTTCCATGAAATGATAGCTCTCATGTTCAGTGTTTCAGTGTGATGTGTTCCTTATGTTTACATTGACGACAAATCCCACTGAAGAAGATTTTATACTTATGTAGCTTTACTTGATAGTCCCATGTGATTTCTGCAGCTCTAATATCTTGGCAATTCATACAAATTTCACATCACAAATTAAAATTGTTCTGGATTTTACTTGATTTCTTCAATAATGAAACATTATTTTCTTATTTTTATTTCTTTCTATTTAATCTAATGAGAAAATATTTGGTCTTAGTCCTGGATAAATGCATTCATTTAGATTAGAGTTCTTAATCTAATAAAGGAGACTTGTAAAACTTTCTTTGAAGAGTGGTTCAGATCATGAAAAGTCATAGAAGAAAGTATTGAGATCTCATTACTCCATTTCCTGTGTGTCTCGAAAACCAATTCAGTTGTTCTTCTTTATCTGGTCATATTCCCTTGCAAGGTTTCACATGCTAGATTTCATGTTTTCAGCTTCTCTAGCCACAAACACCTTATAGGGCAATCAGCTGTCTCCTTGGCTGCATTTTCACCGTCTTTGATATTATTCCATCTACCTTTGAATATACTTTTATAATAAGACTCTATTTTAACAGCTTTTTATCTCTGACCAGGTAGTGACATCCAAAACCCATCAAGATAGAGCCAAGGGCATTTCAGGAACAGCAAAACTGAAAAAAAGATCAACAAATCATAATTCAGAACATCAGAGACTCTATATCAACCACCTGGAACCAGGCCAGCCTAATCTCTCCCCATCCTGAAGCTCAGGGAAATTTGTGGAAGAGAGGGCAGTAAGATTGTAAGAGCACAAGGATGGGAGGAGTAATGACATGCAAGATACTCCACACAAGTTAGGGCCAAAGCAATCATAATAGGACTTTGCATGACCTGCTTAATGACCAACACATTATTGACGCCTCAAAGTCTAGCATGGACAAAAGGCACTAGGATTCTTAGAAGCTAGGGATTAACAACCACAATAGTGTTCCTATACTTATGGGGAACACAAGAAAGAGTTCTAGGAAATGCCACTGAGTCCTTATACCTCATCAGAGAGGAAGGCCCAGAGGAAGTTTGACATGCACATTAAAGGATGCTCCAGGGATGGGGGGTAGAGGCACTGGGAGATAGGGTGGGAGTTGGGGGGAGGATGGGGAAAAGGGGGGAGAGAGCTAAGGGGTCCAGGGAGGGGTGGAGAGAGGGAGGGGACCGGTGTACCTATTAAGTTATTTCAGCAGAAATAAATAAATAAATAAATAAATAAATTATTTAAAAAATCTTTTTTTTCCTTCTCTGTTTAACTTTATTTTTTTAATAACATTTTTATTATTATTTCCGCTCATACAAACTTAATAGGTAGACCAGTTCCCTCCCCCCTCCTCTTCCCCCCGAACCCCCTGGTCCCCCTCCCTCCCTCCCCATCTCCCAGTACCCCCCCAATTCCCAGAGAGTCCTTTATTGTGTATGCCTAACTCTCCTCTTGGTCCTCCTTTCTGATGACGTAAAAGGACCCAGTGGCATTTCCCTGAACCCTTTCTCGTGTTCCCCTTAAGCATAGGAGCACTACTGTGGCCATCAATCCCTTGCCTCCAAGGATCTTGGTGCTTTTAGCCAATGTTAGACTTTGTGAGGTCAATAGTGTGACGGACGTGGCACAGGGCATGAAAACTCCTATTATGATTGCTTCAGCCCTATCTAGTGTGGAGACTCTTCAAATCATTGCTCCCCCCATCCTTTTGCTCTTACAATCTTACCGCCCCCTCTTCCGCAGATGTCCCTGAGCTTCAGGATGGGGGAGATTAGGCTGGCTTAGTTCTATGTGGATGATATAGAGTCTCTGAAGTTCTGGATTGTGGTTTGTTGATTTTCTTTTGCAGTTTTGCTGCTCCTGCAATGCCCTTCACTCCATCCTGCTGGGCACTGTATGTCACCCCCTGGTCAGAGACAAACAAACTGTTAAACTGGAGTCTTGTTATAATAGCACATTCAAGGATAGATGTAATAAAAGCAGGAAACCTCGGTGAGGGAGGGATCAGTCACCCATTTGTAAAATGATCTCTTTTCATCTGCCAGACTATATGCCCTCCCCGTCTGGTGAGATCATACCCCCTCAGTTGTACATGATAAGGAATGAACGTCTGTGAACTTAACCAGGTGTCACATTACTTACTTGCATTCCTTGGAGGTCGATTTTCTCTGCTGTAACATGTTCCCCTCTCTCCTTGTGTCTGGTGTGGCTCTCCAACCCCATCCCTCCTGTTCACAATCCTTGCAATTACCGTATTACATAGATTTACCCTTGAGTGTCTCAATGTGGGCTGGGTGAGTTTGGTACTAGGAGCCACCTATTAGGGAGTACATACAGCGCTTAACTTTCTGGGATTGGGATACTTCACTTAATATAATTGTTTCTAATGACATCCATTTCCCAGCAAACTCCAGTAATTCATCATTTTTGATGGCTGAGTAGTACTCCATTGTATAGATATACCACAGTTTCCTTATCCACTCGTCAACTGTTGGACATTTAGGTTGATTCCATGACTTTGCTATTGTAAACAGTGCTGCTATGAACATAGTCGTGCTGGTGCTATCAAGGCGAACCTCTGCTGCATGGGGGGTTATTCCCAAAAGTGGAATAGCAGGGTCATATGGCATTTCAATCTTTAATTTCTTTAAGAATCTCCAGACAGCTTGCCAGAATGGCTGTATGAGTCTGCATTCCCACCATCAATGTAGCAGGGTTCCCCTCTCTCCACATCCTCTCCTGCACTTGTTGTTGTTTGTATTGTGGATTTTTGCCATCCTGACCTGGGTGAGATGGTATCTCAGGGAAGTTTTGATTTGCATTTCCCTGATAGCTAAAGAAGTGGAGCATTTTTTAAGATATTTGTTAGACATTTTAATTTCATCTCTGGTAAAATTTCTTTTAAGTTCCAGGGCCTATTTTTTAATTGGGCCATTGGTTTCCTTGGTGTTTAATTTTCTAAGTTCTTTGTGCACTCTGGACAGTAGAGCTCTATCAGATATGTGGTTAGTGAAGATTTTCTCCCATTCTGTGGGTTGCCTTTGAGCTCGTGTGATAATCTCTTTATCTGAACAGAAGCTCTTTAATTTCACAAGATCCCAACTGTTGAGAGTTGGTAGCAGTGACTGTGCCATTGGATGTCTGTTTAGGAACTGTTGGCCTAGCCCAATCAGCTCAAGGGAGTTCCCCATCCGTTCAGTTATGATTTTTATAGTCTCTGGCCTGATATCAAGGTCCTTGATCCATTTGGAATTAAGTCTTGTACATGGTGACAAGTACGGGTCCAGCTTTAATCTTCTGCATGTGGAGATCCAGTTTTGCCAGCACCATTTGTTGAAGATGCTCTTCTTTTTCCATTGGATTCTTTGGGCCCCTTTGTCAAAGATCAAATGGCTGTAATTTTGTGGGCTTTTATCTGGGTCCTCAACCCTTATCCATTGATCTGTGTGTCTATTTTGGAGCCAGTACCAGGCTGTCTTTATAACTATGGATTTGTAGTATAGACTAAGGTTCGGTATGGTAATACCTCCAGCAGTGTTTTTGTTACTCAGGAATGTCTTTGCTATCCTGGGTCTTTTGTGTCTCCATATGAATTTTGAGATTGTTTGGTCAACTTCTTTGAAGAATTGCTTTGGGATTCTCTCCAGTTTTATAAGAACTCTTGTACTGGCATGTCAGACAGTTATTTTTATTTTATGTCCCTCTGTGTGTTTAGATTTTTTTTCACAGTATTCTAAATTGTGGATATTAGCATTGTGCTTGAATCAGAGCCTTTGGAAATGTGTGTAAAGATAATTCTGGTCCCATATAATTGGATGACAGATGTCTTTATAAGAGAGGATGTGAAGACTAGAATACTCAAGAAGGCAACATCCCCAGGATGACACAAAAAGATGTTGGGGCAATGTACCTCCAAAGCCAAGAACACCAAAGGTTGCTGACACCAGCAGTTGATACGAAGGGAGAAGTTAAACCTATAGTCTCAGAGAGATCATAGTCCTTTGTCACACTGTGTAGTAGCTGGCTCCAGCAGCTTGGAGAATGTCTCTGCAGATCTCTGCCACAGATGTTCATTAAATTGTCAAATGTTCAAGAATTTCATTCATATTAATGTGGATTTTATCTGCATTTTGTTGGATCTTAAAGTGTGTTTAGCTGTAACATCACACATTTAAGTCTGATAATTATCTGAGGCAGGAAAGGATAAGAAATAAATGACATAAGTCCCTTTGTTGGGCATAAAAGTCCTAATCCTCTTCCTTCTGGCTCTATACAAATTCTAATTTCGAGCTCATATACATTGACAGAAAAAAATGCTAGATTGATGATTCTTTCTTCTACACTTAATGGGTTTGCATAGATTTTATAACTTGACTATTTGAAGATTCCAGTCTTAGTTTTGAAAACTAACTTTCTTATTACTTAAAAACTTATATGTGGGACTGGAGATAGGGCTCAGGGTTTAAGATTCTGCCTCTAAAGCAGAAAGACCTGAGTCCAGATCCTGCTCTCATATAAAAACATCAGGTGGAAATGGCAGTAGCCTGCACTTCTAGTTTTGGAAGGCAAAGCCTGGAAAATGCCAGAGTGAAGCAAAGGAAGGGTAGGAAACATTCCAGGATGATTTCTGAAATCACTCTTGGGCCTCCATAAACACACACAGTCCTCCCTGATATATACATTCACAGATACATGTGCACACACAGTAATGATATTAAGTAACTCTCCGAGAAGAATGAACTGGTGGTGAAATTACCAGGAAAAGAATCTCTTCAATTAATTTTTGCAAAGTAGTAAATCATTTTTGGAAACATTTTTGGAAGCTTTTTGGAATAAACATATGTGAGGCTTCTCTAATAACCTCATTGGTCTTCTTCCTTTCTGATATTATAACAGCATATCTCTGCAGGCAGGATTCTAAGTAGTGGAAAGATGCTTGGCTCAGTGTGAAAAGGTTAAGGGAATTGGGAGTTTAGGAGGGAAGTGTTCATTTCTATTGTACATTTCAGAAGAGTTTCTATGTGTCCTGATTCTATTTGATACTTTAAGCTAATAGAAATCCTGAGATCTGAGATTATTTAATTCTTCAATTTGACCCATTTCTACAAGAGTCACAGAGGCAATATATGAGAAAGACATTGACATGAATGTAGTTCTAAACACTTGGACCTCAATCTAGAGCAGGAAGAGCATGCATGCGACTATTCTCTTCCACATTTGTATCAGACTTTCTTTTAACATCTTGGCACAACTACCTCTCTCTTTTGTTTTGCTTTTCTGTATGGCAGCATATGGAGTCAAAGACACCTTACCTCAGACTTGTCCATTCATTTATAGCCAAGAAAATATAGTTGGCACAGGAAATTTGACTTTGGCATTTTGGAAGCAGCTTTGGGGGGGCACATGTCAAAGGAGTTTCTCCTCTAATTTTCTTACTTATACCTGCAGGAAAAGTTTTCCTAAAACATACAGAAATATATGAAGAGGCTATGATCTTAACAACTGGTTATTATCTTGAATTTCACATTTCCTGTCTGGGCCTCAGATTTTTTTAAGTGAAAATGAAAGGGTTATTTTAGTTGTATTATATTTTGATCTCTCTTAAATGTTCTGATATAAAAAGAAAAAGATTCTTAGTACATACATATTCCCACTTCAATAGGCAAACCCTGTACATGACAGTGTTTCAATCCTGATTAGAAGCAGAACATTCAGGTCATTAAACCTTGTGATTCTGGGAAATACCCTGGGCTAACATACTCAGATGGTTTCCTTGTCTTGATCAAAGATGCTTCTTCTCTTTGTAGGAATTTTTGACAGGAAAATGTGGTATACTGTTCCCTCCACTCTTTCTTGTCCCAGACACCTTTCTTTTACCTCCACAACATGATCCCTTCATGCCATGTTGAACATTTTTGTTTATTTTGTTCAACATTTTGTACTATAGAGCAATCACTGCTATTTCCAACTCACAGACAATGAAAGGGATGCAACCACATTTTAATCTTTGTGAGAGGGAAGCTAAGCTTAAATGTAAGTTTTCTAGTTCCGAATCCCCTTTGCTGTCTGCCTCATGCCAGTTGGCTTGGCTGTTTACTGATATGCCTTCATGGGAAAAAAATGGTATCTTCTCCTTACTCTATTTGGATCTTTTCTGTTCTTGGGTGTTACTATTTAATTACACACTTAAACTGCTTCACCTCTCAGATGTTTTGCTTCTTTATTCTTGAAATGGGGATAATTACTGCTGGCTCCCAGACAGTTCACAAGAATAGTCATGGGTTTAATTAGAAAATGAGCAATAGTTTTAGAAACCTCAGCACATGCTTGGTTATTAATGCACTAAACTATTTTCAGTCAATTAAGATAGTCTTCTTGTATTCCCAATCAAATCTCTAATCATACCTATAATTGCATATAGCATGCCTCATCTTACTCAAGAAAATTGTTTAGAACTATTTTGTTTAAACTTAGTTTTTGGACATGCTGTATTCCCAATCATTTCTTTATTTGAATTTCTCATTCACCTATATTCTTCAGAACAGTTTCACTACATGAGAACTTTGATCTATGAATTTACCTGTTAAAAGAATTTAGACATTAATGTGGAAATATTTGGAGAAGTAAAATGCTATTCTTAATTCCCTGGAAATAAGATTCATTTCTACAAATAATCATCTAGAATTCTTTCTCTCATTATTATGTCAAAATGGCAGACAGTAATTGACCACAAATACAGAGATTTTTTTTTTTTTTTTTTTTGCTTTTTTACCTATTTGAGAAAAAGAAGAAACACACATGAACCATGGAGGCTTCTGGTGATTGAACTTAGTTTGCCAAGTTTTCAGGTTTCCTTACCTGCTGAGCTATCTCACTCACCTCAAACATGGAGATTTCATATTCACTCTTCACCTCAGTTTATTTTCCAAATGAAGAGATAGTGGAATTCCAACTTTCATGTCATTTTATTTGAATCATTAAAACTTACAGTGGAATCACAGCTATGATTTACTTATAAATTTAAGCATAAAAATTATAATTATACATGTTCATCTTGACTGTATACCTTTATGGAGACAGATACTGCCTTCAACTTGTTAAAGAGGATAAATATCTCTGGCATAACCAATTTTAAAAATTTAAAAATTTTAAAAATCATATATCTGATAAATGTAAGTGAACATGTAATCTAAGTATTCTTGTCAAATTAACCTTTGTATGTATTTAACATACACCACATGAATGTATGTACATGCACATGTGGATGTGTTTCTTTTCTGGTTGAGAAGTTTTAAGAACATGGATTCATATTTTCCAGGAACTGTTTTCTGGAGAAATCTTGTAGATAAGAAATCATACTTGGAGACATGTGGATGTGGGGATAGAGGAAATTAAAATCTTGAGTCTTGGGTTATTTAATTCCTATTGATTTTCCTTTGTTAGGTCACTGAAATATCATTGCAATAAACACCTTTTTTTGGAAAGGTAATGCAAGTTGATTAAATGTCATTTACACACCAGAATGAGCTTAAAACT
The DNA here is from genome assembly GCA_023101885.1 of Typhlomys cinereus. Lineage (NCBI taxonomy): Eukaryota > Metazoa > Chordata > Mammalia > Rodentia > Platacanthomyidae > Typhlomys > Typhlomys cinereus. Next base: position 4,687,448 of record JALPQD010000057.1, on the reverse strand, counting down.
ATAGCAGTAGAATAATGTAGCATTGTAAATTACAATAAAAGAAAAGAAAAAGTGAGAAAATGCATTTTATAATGGGAAAATATTCCATAAATCACAGGAAAAAAAATGTAGGTCATGAAAGTTAGTTTTACTTTATACAATTTTATTTTTATGTACATTAGATTCAGGAAATATAAAATATTAAAAAATCACAACAAAGAAAGAATAAAATTTCTTGGAATATTGTTTCTCTCCTAGTATTTTTCTGTATCAATTAGTTCTAGTTATGGAACTTACTTTTTGAAAAGTTATTGCTGGATTTGTTCTATATTAAATAATTCCAAAATACATTTTTCACCCAAGATCATATATGTATGTATTTTTCCCATTATTGATAATAAAGCAAAGAATAAAAGACAGATTATATATATGACAAATCCAATTTTATTTAATAAGCTACATGTGTTTGTAACTCTATAATGAGTAGAGAAACAACATTTCCTTTTTCTATAAAGAGCATGTAATAAAAATAATATAATCCCTACCTTGTATGTGTATTTATGTTGGAAATATTCTGATTATTATTGTATTCTGACCATATATTTAAACAATCTACATGAAAGTAAAAGGGTGTGAACACTAGAAATCCCAAGTGGAAATAATTTGAGTGTAATTTTGTCCAGAAGTATAATATAAAAAACGTGCCTGATCATGTACAACTGAGGGGGTATGATCTCACCAGAAGGGGAGGGCATATAGTCTGGCAGATAAAAAGTAATCATTTTACAAATGGGTGATTGACACCTCCCTCTCTGAGGTTTCCTACTTTTATTACATCTACCCTTGAATGTGCTATTATAACAAGACTCCAGTTTAACAGCTTTTTGTCTCTGACCAGGGGGTGACATACAGTGCCCATCAGGATGGAGTGAAGGGCATTGCAGGAGCAGCAAAACCGCAAAAGAAAATCAACAAACCACAATCCAGAACTTCAGAAACTCTATATCAACCACATAGAACTAGGCCAGTCTAATCTCTCCCCATCCTGAAGCTCAGGGAAATTTGCGGAAGAGGAGGCGGTAAGATTGTAAGAGCAAAAGGATGGGAGGAGCAATGATTTGCAAAATTCTCCACACTAGTTAGGGCCGAAGCAATAATAGGACTTTGCATGCCCTGCGCAATGTCCAACACACTATTGACCTCACAAAGTCCAGCATCAGCTAAAGGCACCAAGATCCTTGGAGGCAAGGTATTGACAGCCACAGAAGTGTTCCTATGCTTAATGGGAACACGGGAAAAGGGTTCAGGGAAATGCCACTGGGTCCTTGTACGTCATCGGAGAGGAGGACCCAGAGGAGAGTTACTTAGGCATATACAATAAAGGACTCTCTGGGAATTGGGGGGGGAGGCACTGGGGGATAGGGAAGGAGGGGAGGGGCAGCAGGGGGTTCTACGGGAGGAGGAGGGAGGGAAGGAACTGGTCTACCTATTAAGTTTGTATGAGCGGTAATAATAAAAAATGTATAAAAAATAACAAAAAAAATCAAACATGGAGAGGGGATTTTAAATTGTTTGACCTTACATTTTCTTCTCATGCTTCAAGAACACTGACTTAGAAAGGCTAATCGAGTCACCTCAGCTCTAATAGCCCTTCATCTGGGGGGCTCATGCATCTGTGGTCTCTCAAGGCCCCTGCCAATCTGGCGATTCTCTGTGTTCTGATATTACAGCGTGAGAATGCCTTATGTCTTCCACACGCAGCAATGCCAGGAAAGCTGCAAGAAGGGATGCTTTTAAAGTGAGCCTTTTAAATCTGATTCTTTGGTATTTGTACAAGCAGAATGCAAAATGGTGTCAACACCATTATCTTCTGCACAACATGTTCTTTTCTCAAGGCCAAATCAGGGGTAGGAAATATGGATCTGTGCCCCAAGCATCTCAAGGGCAGCTGGCCACTTCTATTTCTAGATCGCAAACACCTGCATTTTTCTCAAAAGCTGGTGCCGTTTCAAGAGAAGACGTTTGGAAGTCATCAATACACTGCTTACTTATTGTGGATTTGAGAACCTTGAAATGTCAAGTTTTAGCTGGAGGCCAAGTTGAATGTGTGAGGCCTCATACTGATGGGTGATGAGATCATTTACATTGGATTATAGCTCTGGTGTGTGGGCAATTTAGTAAGTGATGAATACAGTGGGGATTACTGCAGTACATCTGATGGACACTTTCATAAAATAGCTCTCTCATCGCACCTCCTAGGTGAGCAATCTTCAATCGAGAAACAGATTTGAAGCAGGAAATCAGTTCTCTTGGGCCATATCATCTGCTTTCATCTCTTTTGTAGAATGTAATTTTTGTCCACTGCCACGTCGCAAAGTAGACAACCACAAGTTCATGATTCATGTCCAGATAATAAGGCTCTCTGGAAAATACCACCAAGTATGGCATCCCACTGTTTGCTCACTATTGTTAGGAAATGACAACACTGCAAGAAAGACAGAGGAAAGAAAGAGAATGAAGGAGGGGGAAGAGAAAAGAGAGAGATACAGAGACAGAGACAGACAGAGAGAGAGAGAGAGCTGAGAGATTTTTCCATCGAAAAAGCTAAACACTACTAAATATTTGAGAATTCAGTCAGTTGTAACATGAATGTCTCCCTATGTCTTATTCCTTGCAAGAAAATACATTTACATTCCAAAAGGTTATAAAGAGAACTCAGTATTTCTCCTATGTCATTACTAAAGGCAATCATCTTTCTGTTTGCACAATTATTTTCTTCTCTTCTCAGAAAGGAGAGATGTTGTCTCTTTTCTGATCTAAAAAAATGTGTAATATCTGTTCTTTACCTATGTGATATCCAGCTGCAGTCACAAGACTTTTTACCTGGTTTTCCTCAAGTTACCTTGGGAGTATGATCCAGAACAAGGGAAGAGGGGTGATAGATGCAGTTACTCTGAGGTACAGGGGATTGTTTGTGTTACAATACATTTTTGAAAATGCAGAAAATTTATTGGAATTTTTAGTATTTTACTGTTTCCAATAAAAATTGCTAAATCAGGCATAATTTCTCCAGGGTCACTTGTTACTACAATCTTGACAAATATATTAAGGTCACTGGATAGGAAATCATGAGTTTGGAGAGACTATAGATGACATCATAAAATCACAGCGTTTTTTAAACACATTAATCATTTCATTCAGCGAGTACTTGGTTTGGAACTTTTGTTTTGCCAGACATTGGATCAAACACCTGCATTACACTATATAACCTTTAACTTTGCCGATGAAGGTAATGACGATGCTCACCATTCTGTCATTTTCAAGCAGTTGGGATTACTTATTTAGTCTTAAACTATCTCTTGAATTAATTAGATTGCTATGTTATGGCTAAAATACCAAATTATATGCTGTTTTCAATGATATTCACAAGTCTTGTCCCATTAATAATATACTTTTTGGTTTTCAGTGTTTAGATTAACACTTTTGGAAAACCTTTCATTTAATAATCATGTTAAATATTTAGAAGTAAAATCAGGATCAACTATGCATTTCATGTGTAGCACAAATTGAAAGTCCATTTTCTTCTGCTAACATAATTGGCCTAAATGTAAGCTTAACTTTTAAGTGGTATGGGCGAAAAAGTATAATAGGGAAAAATATGAGATAAACAATTCTAACTTTCTGCTATATGACCTTCAAGCTATGTAATAATTTTATAGTACTTGATTTTTATGATCTTTTGTTGAAAGAGACAGGAATTAATATTTCTTACTGGTATATTTTTAAGAATTAATTTATTATGCTTTTTGAGAATCAGACATAATACATGAAAGACTAGATCAGAAAGTAAAGGCACTTGTTTTCAAGCCTTATGCCCCACATAGCCCACAAAATGGAAGGAGAAAATTAACTCTTCCAAGTTATCCTCTGACCTTTACACACAAAAAATAATTAAGAGTAAATGTAAATGAAAAAAAATTAAAAGAATACTATGCGAAAAAATAACGAAATAACTAACATTGCTTAATAAGCAATAGCAATTATTTCATCAATTATAATCCTCTCTCTTTTCCTTTTCTCATTTTTCCCCTCTTCAAAGCAGTGAAACAAATATAGCCTTATTACATCTTTTCTTTCTCAGTAGTGCCATAGCATAATCTAAAACTGTAAATCTTGATATATAAAGAGAGAAAAAATTGTAAACTAGAGTCAGTTGTTTTGAAACAATGGCAAAATGTTGAAGAAAGGTCCTTGATCATGTTTTTGTACATGCATTCAATTTTCTGTGACTGACTTCCATCTCCTGACTCCCCCCCAATTCTATTCCCACTTCTTCTCCTTCTCCCTTTGTCAGTTGCAACAACTATCATTTTGTAATACATTTTATTTCTCAATTTACTAGTTGTGCAGGTATTGATAAGAGAGGGACAAAAATGGATATTTTCAGGTGTCAGGTGACTCAGTGGATCCTGGCATCTACCTGTGGAAACCTGGTAACCTGAATTCTACCTCTGGAGCCCACATGGTAGACAAGGAGAATGGACTTCTAAAAGTTGTCCTCTGACTTCTTTACCTGTCACAGTTCTCTCTCTCCCTCCTTCTCTCTCTCTCTCTCTCTGTTACACTAATACAAATACAAATGATGATGATGATGAAGATGACAATGATTGTGATGATGATGATGATGATATAACTTGGTAGTTTGGGTGCATTTCAGTGAGTCTTTTCATTGTCTAACAAATGTGATTAAGTGGAAATCCCTTGCCTCTCCTTCCTAAAGATTGTGCAGAACTGTCTTTGGCAGGTTTAGAATCTCTCTTAAGTCTTCAGAATTAAATATGACTCACTTCAGGCAGATGATTATTATTTTCGTCTCTTTCAGATCCTGCATTACCTTTTACCTAAGACCACAAAGTCTGAATGTTAGTCACCTGCCTCTCTGGAAAGAGTGATGGGACAACCAGGAATGGGTTTGGCTATTTCCTTATCCTGTTCAGCTCTATTTTGCCTTTGGACCAGAGTAGAGATGTCTGACTTCCTTTCTTCATCTTTCCTCAGGTTGTTAAAAAGAATGTATCATTTTCCTTTTAATTAGTGCTTTAGAAACTTAATAAAAGCATGGTGAGATAATTGAGTTGACTGACTTTTACAGTTGTTATAGAATGAAAATTCATCATTACCGGAGATACATTTGAGCTACAAGAACACATACTTCCAAATGAGTCTCTTTATGAAAAGTCTAAAGCTTTTACTTCTTTCTGCAAAACTTTATGTCTGATAAAGAAGACAGGCCTCTTCATTTGCTGTTTTGTGTGCATCAAAGTTTGTGATCTAAAGCAAGTCCCCTCAGCTCAAAGTTCTGTTTTCCTTGGTGCAAATACGCATGTTTAGGTAGAAATAAACTGAAATTTTTGAAGAAATGTCTCCCTTTATCTGTATGGACAAAGTGAAATGAAAGGTAAAAGAAAAAATATGGACTAGGTTGTCAAAGAATATTGTTATCCAAAGCAAAATAAGGTGGTAACTTGGTTCCCTGTAATAGATATCTTTTTTATAATGACTAAGTTCAGTTAGTAGTTTTTCAAATATTTCTCATGCGTATTTCAGAAAAAAACTATTTTATTCAAACAGACTGAAATGATTTGAAGGTCTTTATACTAGTGGTAAGACAGGGGTTGAGAAGAAAAAAATTAGTGACAAATTTAACCTTGAAGAATATTCTTGGCTATTTAAGCTAAAACGAATCCATTGCAATGTTTCATCAGATAATAATGATATAATTTGACAAGCCAAAGGTTTGTATTTGATACCCCAGGCTTTCTAAGTTAATGGAAAAGGCTTCCCTAAAGCTATCCACTGCATCTTACTTTCTGGGGCCTTCCTAGGACCTTTTCCAGTGACACTGGAATGAAGAAATTCACTTGCCTTCTTTTTGGCTCTTGGGGGCTAAAAGTTTATTGAAGATTGTGCCTCTCAGCAACAATGCTCCCATAATAATATTACAATCATGCATTAGAAGGTGATTTCTCTAATGATGTATTACTTAAAATATAGTGCTAGCCAGGAAATCGGCAAGGGAGATCATAAAATTTTATTTAACCTTTTGCTAATTTAAAGGCTTCAACACTCTCTAACTTATTTATTATGTGTGGGAAGGGGACAATGGCAATAACCATGGCATCTATGAGAACTGCATGCACGCGGATTTTAGATACTTTGTTCACAAAATATATACCACCAATGGGGCAAGAACAAGATTTAAAAGTCCCAATTAAAAACATTTGTAAGACTCAGAGGAAGAAGAGCACTGGGTAAAGAGTAATGAAAAATGTATTTGAGATGCAATCAACAACAGAGTCTGATGGCTGGCTGATATGAAAAGAAAAACTCAAACAAACAGTATGGAGAATGATGTAACGGTTTTTTATCTGTATGCTAAGAAAATCATTTCTCCATTTCAGAATGGCTCCTAGAAATTATCTCATCAATCATCCTGGGTCCTACCATAGATACATCATGGCATGAAGAGCATGCAGCCCAAGGCTTCCTTCCTCTCATCCATTTCTCTGGTAAACAATGGTATCACATTGTTTTGTCTCCATTGCAGTACACAGTGTTCCATATGACACTTCCAGCACATTCCTAGCACTTAGAAGCAATACCTCACTAAATGATAGCTATTAAGTTTTTCCTGTCATTCAGAAGTGTAAAGTTAAATGTGAATCATATTTAGCAAAATAATAGTACCACATATATTTCATTAAGCCTGATCATTGAACTTCGACTCAGAACACATTTCAATGATGGTAAGACATTTGATAATAAGGGCTCCTTTACAATATCTGTCTGTAAAATTTAAATAGAGGCTTATGACATTCAGTTACTTCAAAAATTCAATACTAAAATGTTATTCATGACTAAATTACCTGACTTCATCTAACACCAATATATTTTATCTGAATTACCAGATCAATTATCTTGATTTCTTCACTGAGGTTTGCAAACTTGTATGTACTCTGTGCCCTCTCTAAGGGACAATTGGATTTCTGGAGCTGAAATGTGACCCGATTCACTTCACATGGCATATATAAGGCTTCTTTGGAGACAATGCCTTTGAAACTCAGTGTAAATTTCCAACATGGTACCTGTTCTTTAGAAGGCAGGCAAGCAAGGATTGTAAAGATGGGACTCAATTATTTCAATATGTTAGAAACATTCCTTTAAATCATAATGATGTATATTCATAATTCTACTGTTTATGGGTTCATTGGCATATTATATTGTAAGTTTTAGAATTAAGATCTGATTATTTGTTATCCTTACAGCCTTTTATTTCTTACTGAACTCAGACTTAGCTGTCATTGAAGACAGCCTGTCTATTGGCTTTCTGCTCCTGGCATTTGTGCTAACTTCCTTCATTCTCCACACTGTAAGTTTAGCATACTCTTTGGACATTTCCTTATTTTTCATAGGGAGTTATTTCTTCAGAATAATAAGGCAGTATTCCTATCACAGGCCACATGGTGTAATGAGACAATGACTCTTGACTGACTTGGGCCAAAGCTTCTTAGCTTCTTAGTTTAAAGACTTTCTGACAACCAATGAAGAGTTAAATGTTTGCAGATTCTGATAACTCTTTTGGGCCCTATACACTAAAATGGTCTAGTACTTGTCAGACCAGAAATATCCTTCTCTCCTTTGTTTTCTCAAGTTAAGAACACTGAGATTGATAGCCAAGATGTGTTCATTAGCAGACTTCTACTTTCCATTTCTCTCTGGTCCATGTCAGCAGTACCACTTACTTAATAGCAAAAACATTCTTTAAAATTACATTTAGAAGGAGAGGGAAAAACATGTGTTTGCTATGGCATATGGGTGGAAGTCAGAAGACAGCTTTAGAAGTGAGGTCTCTCCTTCAGCCATGTGAGCTGCGTATTGAACTCAGGTTACCAAGTTTGTGTACAGGTAAAGGGCATGTCTGGGGTCGAGACATGCTTGCTTCACTGGAAATCTTCGTTTCTTGCTGCTCCCATTACTAGACTCCATAACCCGTCTATCCTCACCCAGAGCATCAGAAGCAACTTCTGTAGCCAAATGCTTCTCATAGAAAGTGTTCGCATTTATTGTCAACTTAATGAGTCTCTGTCAGCCAGTGACAAGGAAGGAAATATTCTGCTTCAACTCTTTTAAATATATTTGAAGCTTTTATTGGATTTTAAATCTTATTGTAAGCAGTCATATCCATGAACTATGTACATACTCCTCAAAAGCAGTTATCTGTCCCTCTAGCATGTCTGTTCCAACTTTATCATCTCCAACCACATGCTAAATTTGAAGTTTCTTAATTCCACATCCCATTGGAACCAATTTAAAAGAACCCCAGACCAAGCCATCTGCTTCAATGCTTCTGAAGCACTCCTCTAATTTCACCATATCTGTCTCATCATCCCAAGGTTTCATATCTAGTAAGATGGAAGACTTTGCAACAACTGCAGGTTTGTTGACTTTCTTCAGTTCATACTGTGCAAGGCATTCTTCACATAGTCTTTTTGTTTCTTCACTTTCCTCCTCCTCGTCAGATCCAAAGAGATCAATGTCATCATCATCTTTGGCTCCTGGAGCAGTACTTCCTGTGGCATCTTCTACATTGGCAGGGGCACATTTGCCCAAAGATTTCGTCCCTCCTGGCCTTTTTTTCTTTGTAAAATTTGATGTGATTGTACTAGCAGAGGACATGACACAAGTCTGCAGGTGGTGGCCCAGAGACTGCTTTAGATATTGTCACATCTGCGTGTGATGGCATTTACCTCTTCCAATTCCAAAACTAAGGGAATTGCCCCTTGAAGAACCTGAGATGAATGAAGGAACTCTGCGGGGAGGCCTGGAGGCCAGGAGCGCTTGGGCTTCATCTTGATGCAGCTGACCACTGGAGAGATGCGAAAAGAATGTAACATTTATGCTGGAAATTTTATGTCATTAAAAACCTTTTTTTTCACTAAACTGAAATATTTACCTTCGTGTTTTCTAAGTGATAAAGCAGAAATGAATTTGGCACTTAAACCAATGCAAACTGTGAGCTAGAGTTAGAAAATGTGGATTATTTTGTAACAGACATAGAAAATAGCATAGGATGAAACTTTCTCAGGAAGAGTTTGAATATTCATGATCTGCTCACCATGATGTTTGAAAAAGGCTGTCTGAACATCAGGATGCTAAAGTATAGGATAGCACAAACTATTGACAAACAATTGGCATGCTGTTGTGGAGTATACTTAAAATATTCCACAATCAAAACTTAGAGTTTGCAGTATATGTATGTGATAATGTGAAGTTCTCTTCAGGCACAAGGCTATGAAAAAAATCAATTCCCCTTTCAGAATTAATCTTTTTTTTATTTATTCAATTGTGTGTGTATGCATGTGTGTGTGTGTGTGTGTGTGTGTGTGTGTAGAACCACAGATGAATTCAGGAACCACCATGGACATCTCCACTTCCTCCTTGTTTACTCTGCCCAGGGATTCACAGGCTCTGCCCTACCAGGACCAGAAACACAGGCTGCCCCCGCTTCTGCTGGCGCCTATACATGGTGTCTAGAATCCAAACTCAGGACCTTCCATCTGCAAAGCAGAGGCTTAACCCTTGAGCCACCTCTCCAGCCCCCCAGAATTAATCTTTAAAAGTCAATATGTAATGAAATAGAAAACTGGCATGCAAATTGAGTAGTCATGAGTAAAGGATTCAGGTGGACCTGATTTACTATATTATCATGTTGAACTGTACTACTCAATTAGTATAGGTTAGTCGACTATGAGAGAAGAAAGTAGATAAGAAGCTAAGAGAAAGTCTTAGCAACATCTGTCAAACCTTATACAGCAATTTTCATTATTTGTTACTAACAATACTTTCAGTGTGATATGCATGTATTTACCATTCATGATGTAGTGAATAGATCTCTGATCAAAATAGCTAGTAGTAAACTACAGGATGTCAACAGGGTGCCAAGGAGTCAAATGTAACCAGAGCTGAACTTACTCAGCAACTAAAGGAAGATCATTAATTATAAGGGCACAAGGGTGTTCCTGAAAGACCCAGAAAAATTCCAAAGAAAGGAGTCAATTCAAATACTTAGCAGTACAGAGATCTTCACATTTGATCACATGAATGTGTAGTATTGATTTACTCTTTTCCCCATTTCTGTCTCTTTCCATACTCTCTAAGTTTCTCTCTCTTTCTCTCTCTCTCTCTGTCTTTCTCAAACCTAAAGATAAAAAGGAAAAGCTGAGTTATGGTTAAAAATTATTTCAGGATATGCAGTGTGATCAAGACCATTTTATCCAACCAATTTTCATGACTATCTACTTTTTTATAAGTACTAGTAAGGCTGTCATTTGAATGAGCAACAAGAGAATGAGATTTGGAGAATGTATTTTTTATCATCTAGGAGTAGCCAAAGAAATGATGCTATTAGTTGGACTTTTCTTGGGCCAAAGGAAAACTACTTCATAAATAAATTTAAAGGGATTATACAACAGGAAATAAAGTTACTTTCTATTTGACGTAATGCACACCTAAGAGGATGGAAGTTCATTGAAAGGAAAAGGAAATTGATGAAGATATGAAACTCAGTCATAGCTAAGTAGTCAGGCATCATGGAGAGCTGAAATAATATTGCAGATTATTGACTGCTTTACTGGGCTACTTGAATTTTCAGCAACATGCAGCTATCAAACTTTAACTTTTTAAATCTGAGCATCTGTTTGGTTTTATTCTTGTTAATACTTACTGTTTCTCTGAACTCTCCTGTTGTTTTCCATAGATGGCTTCTACCTGGTTTATTCATGGTTAGGGCTATCTACATGTAGCCCTACCTGTATGTATTTTCACATATTAACCTTGCTAAATTCTTCTTTTTCTTTGTGATTATTACTAAAATCAGATACACAATGTTTTGTTTATCAACACAGAGTATTTTTAGAACAGTTCTTCAGACAAGAGAACTTTAGTAGCTATTGTCAATCCCACAAAATTAAACTTTCCATCATGGTACCTTACATGACCACTGAGCAGCTGAAATTTGTTGAGTCTGAGATAAACTGTATTGCAAATAAAATACTTGTGAACGTTTACAATGGAAAATTTTGCATCATCTCAATGAGAAAGCTATTTAATTACAAAAATATCATCCAGAAATGATGTATTTTTGCATATATGTGCATGTGGGGAGGGTTGCATGTGTGTTTACATGTGTATGAATGCATCGGAGAGATTACACGCACCTGTGTATGACAGCATGTGCAGCCCAAAGTGGGCATCCCATGTCTTCCACCACATTTCGCTTTTATTATTGAAGTAGTTTTTTTTTCCCTTTAACTTAGAGCTCATTGATTGCTTAGTCTAGTTAGCCAGCTAGCCCTGGGGAGTCTCTGTCTTAGTCTTTCATATGCTGAGTTACAGGTGGCTGCTACGCCTTCTTTCAGGGGCATTCTGGGGATTTAATCTCAAGTCCTCACATTTGAGGGACAAGCATCTTATCCACTGAGTCCTCTTCTCAGCCCATGTTTGATATCTTTAAACAAAAATTCTGTTAAAGATATTGGAGAGAGGGAGGGGGTTGAGAAGAAGGGGGAAGGAGGAAGGGGAGAGTCCAGTGGGGGACTACAGGGGAAGGGAGGACAGAAGGAGTGGAAGGGGATACCTATTGAGCTTGTATGACTAGGCAAAAATAAAATGTGTAATAAAAAAATAAAAGTAATAATTTAAAGCTGAAAAAGATACTTTAAGATTATTTTATTTATTTATTTTAGCATTATTATGTACAAATTCTAAAGTTGAATATCTATTTTGCATTTCTGACTTGCATTTCTCTTTTGTGGGGTATACTCCTCCAGAGAACTCATTGAGTACAGAAAGGGGCAATGTTAAGCTAGTTAATACTTTTGGGACATTTTTAGCAAGACCATGTATGGGGTATGTATTATTATATGATTAATGGGAAAAGATGGAATGAAGTTTTTTATTATTACTGTGTATGATATATTTTATATTATATATCATTGCATACAACGTTACAAAATTTATCAAATAATTAACATTTATGCTTTTAACTGATATACTAAATTGAAGATTAAACTATCACTTTTTGAAGATGAAAGGGTCAAAATTCAGATATTCTAACATTATGAGAGATTTTTGGAGTCAGATATCTTTGAGTTTGTATCATGTCTTGACTATTTACTTCTCTGTGAATTGGATAACTTATTTAATATTTTCTGTGCAATACTTGGAGTAAGAAAGTTAAAATATCCTAACATATAGTTGTGATCAATGTGTTAATTCATTCTAAATTCAATTCTCAAGTTGGTACTGTTGAGTGGGTGCTACTAAAAATAATGTTGCAATAGGTCTAATTCAAAACAACAATAAAAAGCAACAGTTTATTTTTAATAAAATTATTTGTACATAATGGTGCTACAATCATTTATATATTAATGCTGTTTATAAAACTATCATGTTCACACATTTATGTTTGTGTGTGTGTGTGTCTGTGTGTGTGTGTGTGTGTGTGTTGAGTACGAATGTTCAAGAATGACATTAGGAATCATCCTGGATTTCTCTGCCTCCTTATTGCTTTGCTTTAGGTTTTCCCAGGCTCTACCTTCCAGAGTCCTAATTGCAGGTCACGACTTTGTCCACTCAGCAGAGGGATGTGGGGATCCCAATTCAGATCCTCTTACTTGCAAGGCTAAGATTTTAACCACTGAACCATCTCCCCAGCCCCTGTTTAACCTTTTAAAATCCTAATTTGCATCATGAAATTTGTATGAAAAGGAAAACCAATAGTCTTAAAATGCATAATGATGGGTATACAAATTCAGAAAGTCATATTATCTGTCTATATTAGTGACATGAATCAATACCTGGAAAAGTGTTTTCATGAACATTTCAGCCACACTGAAAAGATAAAAGTTCTCTATGACTCAAGCTGAATTAGTCTGTCTAACTTGTCTAACATTACTACATTTTTTAATTAAAATATCGCTTTTTAGGATTTTCTTTAATTTAACAAATGACACCATATTTGTCACTCAAATTACAGATGTCAGCCATTTGATTTTTTTCCATTTTTTTCTCAGTGGGATTTACCAATGATTAAGAATTATAGTCTCCATCTTGGCACCACCTACCACATTTCTCTCATGAGTTCTCTCTTGGATAACAACATTTCAGCTACTTCAGTTCAAGCTCTAATAATTTCTTATTGCTTCCAGTCACATCCACCCAGCTTATTTTGCTACTATAACAACATTTTATTTTTATTTTTTATTTTTTTAACATTTTTATTATTATTTCCGCTCATACAAACTTAACAGGTACACCGGTTCCCTCCCTCCCTCCTCCTCCCCCCCGACCCCACTGCTCCCCCTCCCCTCACCCCTTCCTCCCCATCCCCCAGTGCCTCCCCCCTAAACCCCAGAGAATCCTTTAATGTGCGTGCCAGACTCTCCTCTGGACCCTCCTCTCCGATGACATACAAGGATCCAGTGGCATTTCCCTGAACCCTTTCTTTTGTTCCCCTTAAGCATAGGAACACTACTATGACTGTCAATCCCTTGCCTCCAAGGATCTTGGTGCCTTTAGCCGATGTTAGACTTTGTGAGGTCAATAGTGTGTTGGACATTGCGCAGGCCATGCAAAGTCCAATTATGATTGCTTCAGCCCTAACTTGTGTGGAGTATCTCGCATATCATTGCTCCTCCCATCCTTGTGCTCTTACAATCTTACTGCCCGCTCTTCGGCAAATTCCCTGAGCTTCAGGATGGGGAGAGACTAAGCTGGCCTAGTTCTAGGTGGTTGATATAGAGTCTCTGAAGTTCTGGATTATGGTTTGTTGGTTTTCTTTTTCAGTTTTGCCGCTCCTGCAATGCCCTTCATTCCATCCTTATGGGTATTGTATGTCACCCCCCGGCCAGAGATAAAAAGCTGTTAAACTAGAGTTTTGAACTATAACAACATTTTAAATTGAGTAGTTTATGGACACCAAAAAATTATTTCTGATAGTTTCAGTGGCTGAAAAATTCTATTAAAAACCTGGAAACAGTTTAGTAAGATCCAGATCCTAGCTCATAGACTGTGTTTCCTATCTGTTGTCTATGTGAGAAATGAAACAGCTCTCCTGGGCCTATATTATCAAGATATTAATTTCATTTATGAGTACTGAGTACAGAGCTAGTCACCTGATCACAATCATGACCTCGTCATCTATCAATGTGCCCCACTGCCTAATATCACTACCTGAGAGATTAGTATGTCAATGTGAATTTGGAGGAATACTACAGCAAATAACTCGAAAAACATTTTCAATGAATATGTAATGACATTAGTAAAACCCAGGGTTATGATGTGAAACCATTGTCTTCTTCATATATACATATAAATTCAAAGGTTTATCATTTTCTACAAGATTAAGTCTAAATTTCTTGGCTTGTGAGAGTCCAGTGTGAGATGATCCTTCCCAATAATTTCCAGCCACAGCTCTTACCACACATGACATGTTCCATCTGTTCTAGTTGTTCTATTTACTTGGAATTGTTTTTCAGCTCTCTTCTTTTCTCCAACATTCCTTTTTAACCATATTTGTTCTAGCTTCATTTTTCTTACCTTTTGATCCCTTGAATTTTAACCCATCAAAGAAATGTTTGCATTTGTTGACTAATAGTTTACTTACACATACCTATAGTACCTACACAAAATATTGAAGAAGAGAAGAGTTTAGAAAAATGAATGTATAGCTGAGTGTGAACATGTCTTGATCTTCTTAAACACTTAGAGAAAATCAGTCAAAGTAGTCGTTTACTTCTTTTAATTTACCAACTTTGTATAACATACCTAAATGATAGGCATTCAAATTATCTTAACATTAAACAATATTAATATATTTTAAGAAAATAATGGAGGCACATTTATAGATTTATACTGCAATATAATGGGATGGCTATATTTGCTATTATATTCTCAAGACATGAAGAAAAAAGGACAGATAATGAAAAATGTGTGTAGTTGGTAGTTTTTAGATAAGAAAAATAACTTTGAATGCATTCATAATGAATGTATGACTTTCCAAATGATGTGCAAATGATTACAAGAACAACAGAAAATGAAATCAAGATTTAGGAAAGGTCTGGGTAGTCCACATAATTTTTCTTGATTGTTATTACTAACAGCATGAGCAGTCAGAATCAGACCTTTGCCTTAACTAGATTAAGTTGGGGGGGGCTTAGTATCATTAACAAATCTTTCCATTTTGGGAGGATTCATTATAGTTGTACCTGAGCCTCTTTACAAAATAATATCCTCATCTCAAAAAACTGACACATTAGCTTCTTTTTTAGTTGCACGAGCATCTTACTACATTTTATTTCCTCCCAGCTGAATTTACTATTTGTTGAAGCAAAGTCCTTAAAGAATATGTTTAATAATACATTAATACTGAATCACCCAACCAAAAAATTTTGTTTTACATCCTTTGAAATTACTGATCCTGACTGGAATTTAGGATGTTTCCATGTCCACGTATTTTCTGTCAGGATGGATATGTCTAGAGATGGAGAGGAACCACAATATAACTTCAGTTGTATGTTTTTTTTTTCTGTTGAACTTTTCTATACAACGTGGTTTTAGAACAACAAGAAAAATGACAAACACAAACAATTAAGTAAATAAGCTAATAAATAATTAAGCAAATAAATAAGCAAAATAAAACTAGGAAGGTGTATTGAGTCTCAGAGTATCATCTGAATGACCAAGAATATTCTGGTGATCCTGATACAGAAACAGTCTCAGTTCAGTTCATTTATATTGCTTCTTTGGGACAGAAGAGATCCTTAAAATATCCCATCTTAAGTCTTCCTTGCTAGAGAAACAGTGCTGTTTCTTATTAGCTAGATGGCTCTACTATTTTAGGAAATCAAAGATTAGAAAAATAAACGTAGGGGCTGGAGAGGTGGCTCAGGGGTTAAGCTTCTGCCTTGCAGGCAGAAAGTCCTGAGTTCGGATTCTAGATCCCACATATAGACACTGGGCGGAAGGGGGGGCGGTCCTGCATTTCTGGTCCTGGTAGGGCGGAGCCTGTGAATCCCGGGGCAGAGTAAACAAGGAGGAGGTGGAGGCGGTCCATGGTGGTTCCCAGATTCTTTGTGGTTCTACACACACACACATACTTGCACACACATACATATATGCACGCACACACGCATACACACACAATTGAATAAATAATAAAAAAGTTGAAAAAAAAGAAAAATAAAAGTAAGAAGACGTAAAAATAAAGTAAGAAGATGCAAAAATAAAAGTAAGAAGATGTAAGGCAGAAGATGAATGTGTGAGTTTAAGCAGTACTTCTTTTCAAAAAATAACATTCTAAACATAATTGTTCCTTGATGTCTTACAAGCTTTCCTTTTGTTATGGATGCTTCATAAAAGATGATCCAAATAGCACTTCAATTCCGTTTTCATTGGAATTTCAAATAACAATCTGGATTCTAATTTGGGTTTATCTTCAATTGACTAGTCCTTTGATTTTTCTTTCATCAGAAGTAAAGTAAGGAATTCCCAGGATTTGAGATTCTTGACATTGAGAACAAGTTCCAATGAGATCTAAGGAAATCTGCTTAGTGTGAGAGTGGAGAACAGTCTGACTTCATGGATTTCTGTAGTGTCCCAACAGATCTGGGAAGCAACACGTTAGACACAGCATGTTAGAAGAGTAATCACCCCTCAGTACACACATACTCACTCACAAACAGACTTCACATACATGATCACAAGTACCACACATAACACCTAACACACTACACATATCACACACACAAAAAACACACAAACCAACACAAGCAGGGCATCTGCACATACTCACTCTCACACACATGCTCACACACACCATGCAAACATGCCACACATACACACACTCACATGCATTCACGAAAACAACCATGTGGATGCTCACTCACAGCATGTACACAATACCTTACACACATGTTCACACACCACATACACAGCATGTACATCACATAAACACGCATGCACACACGCATGCACGCACGCATGCACGCACGCAAGCATTTTAGCACTAAGTGATTCAGTGCCACGAGCTTTGTCTTCCTTATACCGTCAACGCTTTAACCAGCAAGGCTTTCCTGGTTCCTATAGAACACTGATCTTTCCCAGTAGATTGGAAACTGTCCTTGGCCCCTGAAGTTCCTATTTTCCCCTGCAGGGAGCTGAACTCTGTATCGTGTATGCTGGGGTTCCCTGAAATACTAACTCATGCCCTGGTTTCCAGGTCGTGGGTGGGCCAAGCCCTTCCCTTGTCTAGAAGTTAAGAAGTTGCTTCTTAGAACTCAGCCTGGGGGCTGGTGCTACTAACTGACTTTCTCTGCTCCTCGTGTTTTCTCTCCTATGGACACTGGAGGAAGACTTAAGGTGAAATCAATCTGAGAATGTGTAGCAACTGCTTTGATTAGTCATGGCTATTATTTGAGACTTTGAGTTTATTACAATACCAGAATAGAGCACATTTTAAAAGGGGATGATAAAAATAAAGCTTCCACAGAGCTAGGATTTAAATGAAAAGCACTTGACTTATAGTTGCAGGAAATTTCTCAACTTAAGTGTATTTAAAAGAAGCACGGTTTCTCCCCATGTGGAGGAGATTCAAAACTTAACTCTTAAAAGCTTAATTAGGTTCCTGATTTTCTTAAATACTTCAGTACCTTTACAATGCCACAGAAATGTGATCTTGTCCACCACCCCCATGCATTTTTGCTTCATACTAAAAATAAGATTTGGATCTCTATATTATAAATAGCAAGATACCCATCTCTCTTGGCTTGGCTATTTCATCTTTCTAGAGGCAAAGAAACCACCCAATTACACTCGGCCATAAATTAACTTGACAAGCAGCATGCATGAACTGCCACCCGAGTCCAAGATGTTTAAATTGTTCCCGAGTTTAGAGTCTCTTTTTAGGGAGGGAGGAATGCAGGCACCCCTGGGAACGGTTTTATTTTTGCTCTCAGACGCACCAACAATGCGCTCCGTGTAGCGGGTTCAGCAGTTATAGACTCCTTTTCCTCCCTGGACTCATTATGCAAAAGATGTCTCCTGTGCTCTTTGCTGTAAACATATCCCTAGCAAGGAAGCTGAGTTCACCAGGGGCCCATTTATCATCCACAGAAGAAGAACCTGAGGTTCAGATCTTAGCTCTGACAAACTTTGCACGCTCATGCTTTGGAAAAGTCCCCCTTCCTTTCTCTCTTGTCTCTCCACTGTCCTTGTTATGTGGATATTATTCTCAGCCCTGTTGTGCTGTCCTTAGAGGTTATTCAGTGACTACAGCACATAAATTAAGTTATAACTTAATATCTTTTGGGGGAAAAGTAAAAATGTGATTGCTTTTTAGTGTACTTCTAGCTGGGTCAGGTTCACTGTTCAACTAATTAAAAGAAAAATACAGCATGCAATATATCTATATTTGCTTTACAGTAGGAAGTTAATTTAAAATACTAAGTACATAATGATACATATTTTAAAATAAGCCAAGGCACATTTTAGGCTTATTTTATGGTCAGAAGTAACAACAATTTACTTACTGCCAGATATTTTTACTTCAGTATTTCCTTGATTTTTATTGTAATTAGGTAAAGGAGAGAGAGAGAGAAATTTATTGCATGGTAGGCATCCTGAAAGACTTTTCTGCATCTCCCTCCCCTATTTTCTTCTTCATTCTCATAGTCAATTACTTGTTCTCAAATTGTCCAGTGCTGAAGGCCATCCAATATATGTATATGGTTTATGAAAAAATCTCACTTTAGCTTGCATGATTATGAAACACTATCAAAGATTGAATCTGTGTCCCCTCCACTACAGGCTCATGAATCCTTATTTGTGATTAATGTTTGAGAAGATTGTGGCATCTTTAAGAAGTAGAGACTTGCTGGTGGGAAGGCAAGCTACAGAGGGTGGTCCTTGAGGTCGCTGCTGTCTCTTCTTGATGTCGGATGCTATGATTTGAATTGACCTCCTGCTTTGGCTGCTGGCCACCATGCAATCTACATATGTTTTCTTTTCTTGTGTGTGTGTGTGCATGCACGCACGCATAGTGTGTCCTGTGGAGGACCCAGGTGACTGTAGGAATCATCCTGGATTGCTTCTATCCCCTTTTTGCTTTGCACTGGGAATTTCCAGGCTCCACCCACCAGGATGCTGCTATTTCTACCTGATGTTTTTATGTGGGACCTGTGATCCAAACTCAGGATCTTCTGCTTATGAGGCAGAGTCTTAACCCCTGAGTCATCTTTCCAGCCTTCTACATGAGTTTGCTATCAGAACTGAATTCAACCCCTCGGGAATGGTAAGCCAAACTCCCTTAAACTCCCTTAAACTGTCAAAGTATTGTCTCACAGCAAAAGAGTAACTGCAGTGAATACTTTAGAATGACTGCTCAATCAGAGAAAGCATGCTGCATAGGAACACTGGTTCTTTCCTTTCTGATTCTCAGTGTGAGTTACTCTTTGCTGTGTTGTCTTTTCTTCTTAAACTGAGAGCCCTTGTGTTGAACTCTTCAAAACCATCTCACCAGCTCATCTCCCTTCCATGCTCTAGTTTGTTTTTTCGTAGACATTGTGGACAGGGGACAAGTTGTAACTTGAAGTATTCAGTTGTAGCTAGGATCAATGTTGGTTCCAAAAAGAAACAGATCTATGTTCATTGAAATGCAAACTACATCTATTAGCATTTCCTCAGAGAATAAATTGTCCATTATTTGTTTTTCTTGGAAATGAAACAGAATCAACTATCATTCTTAGAGCGACTCTACATGCTTTTTAGCTGCAGGGACTATGTCCTTGTGTGGCTTCTGGCTTCTGCAGGCATCAAATTTTTGGGAAGCACATAACTCAAGCTCAGGTTTGGGCTTCTAAACTTGGTTAATCAAGAACTCTTGCTTCTCTCCACTCTTGGTACCTCCTGCTCTTTCTCTCCCAGAGGAAAATCATCAATGTCTGCCTTAAACTTGATTGAGCTGTCATTCCTTATAGTGTATCTGAAACTTACCTTTGCCAATATTTTCATTCACCATCCCAATCAAGGTAATATCAAGCATTAGCAGATCTATTTTTTCTTCACTTTAGGACAGAGCCAAGGGATTCTTGAAGTTCTTTAATGGCTGACTGTAGCCATCTGATTTCTTCTGTTCAGGATTTCCAGGGTGAAGAGTAAGCTAAAGTTACCCAGTTTTCCCATCTGGTAATTTGGGAAACTTCAAGGTGTGGTGATGGTGGAGTTGGAGACACTAGAAATTAGCAGAAGTGACTTAGCCGACTTTCCTCAATGGTGTCATCCACATTCTGCATGTGCTCAGACATGCACATTTGGGCTGCACATGCAAAGCATTTTTCCTATTAATACTAGCTAATCATAACACAAGACTTTAAACAATAATCGTTATTTTGCTTGTTCTTTATGAAAAATTATTATAGGCCAGATATTCTACTAAGAAGTTAATATTCATCATTGACATCTTATGAGTAATTATACAAATTATATGTAAAATACTTTAGCTCAGTGTTGAGCACGAAGTAATGTCAAAAGAAATGGTTTAGAAATTATTATTATAGTCAGCATATAGAGTTAATTTCCAACTATTCATGCTTGCTCCCTTGGCCTTTGTACATCCTCACGCACTAGAATTACGATCACTTCACCACCGAGACAAAGACACAGCTATACCTATCAGTGAATGGAGCTAAAAATAAGAGCTGAACACTCTAACCTCAGAGCCTGTGTGCTCATGAATGTAAGAGTCAAAATTACATCTTTACAGTTTTCTTCACCTTGTTTTTATCTGATATTTAAATATCATCATTAGAAATGCTCACTTTCAGAAAGTTATGGAGAGCAATAAGTTTTACATTTATTTTTCTATGGCAGTTAAGATCAGCAAAAGTTACTTTGCTAGAATTTTTCTTACTGAATCCACTACAGCATAAAGATTACTCTCATGTTTTCCTCTTTCCATCTGCTCAGTTAGCTTCTTAGTATCCTTTTCTGTTTCAAGAGAGAAAGAAAGAATGGGGGAAAATCCACATACACAAGAAGGAAATTAGAGAACAGAAGACTTTCAAGTCCAGGGGTGTTTCAATGAAAAAGAGATTTGATATGTGGAGAGCAAGTTATAAAGAACTGAGTAAGCTTGTCCAGAAAGGGAGATTTTTATATGGGATGGAGATCAGCTAGATGAGTGATGCTCATTATGGCGATGGACAGAAAGGCTCTGTTTGCTGAAAAGCTATATTGCCTTTGGAATGTCTGAGGTAAAGAGAAGAGACTCCAATTCTGCTGAGGCCTTATTCTCCCAAATATGGAACAGACTAAGATAAAAAGTATTCATAATATGTATTTATTAAAATAAATTTTAGGATGTGTCACAAATTTTCAAGCATTGTAGACATAAATTTAAAACCACAATATATTTTGAAATGTGACAGAAAAAATTTTATATCGTGTCTCATTTTGCAAAATTATATGTGCTACTCTCTAACACAAAGCCTGAGGTATGACAAATGCTAAATAGATATTAATTTTATCTGCTTATTTATTTTGTTAAATGTGTGGAAGATGTAATGTATTTTGGGAATCTAGTAAAAAGACTGACTTTTGGAGCATTATAATTCATTTTCCACTGATTACATATACCTCTGGATTTCTGTCCTCTGTATTTAAGATATTCCACTCTTCTAATCCAGGTTTAAAATATACATTTATATGAATTTACTACCCTTGATTTTATTTACTTATTTCATTTCATGTGAGTGTGTGTATGTGTGCACATGTGTCTGTATCAGAAGCACTGTGCATGCTTGTGGAGGCCTAAGGGTGACTTTGGGAATCATTTTAAGGTGCTCTGCCTCCTTTCTGCTTTGTTTTGAAGTTTTCCAGCCTTAGAAGTGCAGTACTTTGGTATTTATGCCTGACATTTTTACGTGGAATACAAGATTTCAACTCTTGTCCTTCTCCTTGAAAGACAGATAGATGCTTAACCCCTGAGCCATCTCTCAAAACCAACTAATTGGGTAATATTACCACAGGAAGCAATGAAAGAGAGAGAGAGAGAGAGGATAGAAAGTTAAACAAGGTCACAAGCCTATGTGAAAGGCAACACATACACTAGGAGAGATTACCTGAAGGCTACACCACATTCAGCACATAGGCAATCCATCAAGAGTCCACTACAAAGCCCACCAGCAGAACTTTCAAACCTGGTCCCACAAATCAAAGGTCACAGAAAAAACCAATAGAAAATTTCCATTACCCTCCTTTGGAGGAAGGCTAGGCGCCTTCTCTCTGACTCCCGGAATAGCCAGAGACGATTTCTTGCTCTCCTGATTCTCTGGAACAATCAGGCGTCCTTCCTTTCCCTGCTTTGCAATAAATTTTATTTAAATCAAACTGTACTTTGGCTTCAATCTTTGAATCTGGGATGCGAAAGCGTGGACAGAAATTCCATAATACAACTACTTTAGGTTTTAAAGAAGTTTTTCCAAAGAAATACGTTTAAGATGCAAAGTATGATAAAATTCTCTCTAATTTTTTTAAACTTTAGATCAGTTCTATGACAAAAGACTAAGGCATAAAAGTTCAGAGATGTTTCTTATGGGCCAATTAAAGGACACCATCAAGAAGTTACCACTGGGAAACTGTGGAAGCCAAGTTGATGTTCAGCAGCCTCTGATTTTATCTAGGGTAGGAAGGATGGATCCAAGCAGAGTCCCACTCATCTCTTTTCTGGAGAAAATAAAACTGGGTCCAGGCCTGAGCCCCCAAGTCCTCTGCATTCTCTGCAGGAAATGGTTTCCAGAATGACTGCCAATGGGACAATCTGAAATGCTAGACTTTACCGAAACTGATATGACCATGTGGACTCCCAGAGCACTGTGTAGTGCTTGGTGCTTCCTTCTAAGATGTCCTGATAGTTCTCAATGATCAGTATTTGACTCCTTGATATCAGCCTTTCTTGTACTTTAATTTTACAGTAATCTGGAGGATCCACCTATGCTGGAAATCATCCTTTCATGATTTTAGACCAAATGACCTTACATATCTATATCAGAGTATATAGTGGAAGGGATTCACCAGTGAGGTTTGCACACCACAACTTAGACATACAAGGTAGAACCAACAGATTTAGAAGTCCTTTTAATATATTGTCATTCACTCCAAATTATATCTGTAAGATAATAGTTTGCATAATATGATCATTTTGGTAATAACAAAAAATCAATAATCACATTTAACTGCATGATAAATCAATACCTATTGTGTGCAGTTAAATTTATATATATTTGACTGCATTTGGAAAAACATTCACAGTGAATTTAATCTAATGCAAAAACAAAATCTTTTAATTGGAAATACGTTTATTCAAAAATGTTTCAGCTGAGCTTAATTAAGTTAAAATTAACAAAGCTCCTTATGTTAGAAGAGCAGAGTTTAAGAGTCTTGGGACAAAACATGAAAGATAATTAGAAGTCTTCAGAATCTAGTAGATTTTCTCTATACTTTCTTTTAAAAACATTTTTCACTCCTTTTTTTCTGTTTGTGCTTCAGCTTTTATCCATATAAAGCATCCTAACTTTCAATTTTGCATTTCTTTCTTTTATAAGATTCAAGAGTGAGTGTACTATAGCCAAAGTCTTAAGTTTTCCAGCACAGCCAAGTGTCCACCTTGATCCAATTAAAGGGGCAGTGCCCTGCCTTGCGGAGTCCCCAGCGTCTCTTCCAGGCGTGGGCTCTGTAGGTGCAGTCTGTGGAATTGCATCCATGCAATGACACCCCTCAGAGCAGGGAAAGGCTGAGATGGAAATGCCTTTTGGAATTGTACAAAGTGGAAGTCCTGCCTTGGTGGCCATGGACAGAAGACCTCAGGAAAGACATGGGCAAACAGCCAAGCAATCTCGAAACTTAAAAAGGTTTTAAAAAAAAAAGACCTTTATCATGTTGGAAACACACAAATTGAAAGATGTCTCCCTGTAAGCATGGGCACACCTTAGTCTGCTTGAACAATTTCAGAGCCTTATTCCTGTTTTCATAACTGAACTTGATATTCAGAAATTTTGAGAGAGAGAGCTAGGTAATCGCAGCTCATTAGATGTAAGAGGAACTTAAAAATATTTTCATCTGCTTCCATCATGTGATGAGAAAGGGAAGCACGGCTGTTAGATAGATAATATGACCAACTCACAGAGCTCATTAGTAACAAAGCCAGAATTAAAATTGGATTCTCCTGATTCTTGGCAAATGGACAATTGGTTCCTGAACACTGGCCCAGAAATCTGGTCTCATAATCACTTGCTGGGTTTGCATTTTGAAGATGATCTACACCTGACTACCAACAAGAATTGTTCTGTATGGAGAGTGCATGCTAGGGTTCTTTCCAGAGTTTCCTGTCTCTCAGTAAGAAACACACTTCTCTCTGTGTGTTATTGTGTGCCCTGATTTGGTAATGTATCCCATGAATTCATAGCTTCCTAAAACCTGTGAATATGATCTTATTTGGAAATAGAGTCTTTGAAGAATTAAGATGTGACTAGCCAAATCAGAGTCTAAATTCAAATGACTGGTGCCTTTTCAAAAAGAAGAAGGTTTTGGCCAAAGATATAGAGAACATACTGGGTGATAGGTGAAGCTAGTGAGAACTGGATGCTTAGCTTTGTGTCCTTGGGTAGAAGCCTCCCCACTCCCATTGCCCCCCTTCTGAAGCAGCTGTCATGGAATCCCAACAGGACTGTGATCACACCCGGGGGCTCCCTCTGCTTTTTCTTCCCTCTTCTTCCCCCTTTTCAGACTTTTTCCTTCCATGTTGTCATGGTAGCATGTCCTTACCTTCTCTGATCTTACCTATCTCTTTTCTTATGCTCTTCCACCCAAAGGCTGAACTGTGATCTCCTCTGTCATCAGGTCTAATGCTAATAAAACTAGTTGTTGTTAAGTTGCTCCCCCATGTTAAGTGTCTGTTTTTTCATGGACCTCCACATGGTGCTGTATACACTGGCATTGTGAATTCCTCACCATTCTTTTTTAACCTTTCCTAAGGGAAGAAGAGAGGACTGATGAGACAGGTAATGACTTTTAAAGATTGAATGCAACTACCAGAAGCTAGGAGAAAAGCCTAGAACACATTGTCTCTCAAAATCCTGAAGAGTGGGTTGAAGAAAAGACTCAGAGGTTAACACTCTGGCTGTCAAGCAGAAGGTCCTAAAAAACACCAGGGGTGGAGGTGGGGGGGTCTGAAATTCTGACTCTTATGGGAGGAAACCTTAGAGAAAACAAGAAGGGGGTAGAAGCAATCCAGGATGATCCCCAATGTCACCCTTGGGCCTCCACAGGGACACACAGTGCCTTCTGATACACACACACACACACACACACACACACACACACACACTAAATAAATAAATAAATAAATAAATAAATAAATAAATAAATAAATAAATAAAAAAGACTTGAAGGGTCCTTCAAGAACCAATCCTGATTTTATCCTTCCTACCAGGTTTTTGTTCCACAGGACTGTGGAAGGAATATAAAGTTCAATTTTAATCTACCTTTTATCTATTTGTCATAGCAGTTGTATAAACTTGACAAACCATCCCTGTGTCTAACTTTCCCATAGCCTCATACCTGACAGCTGTGAGCCAACAACAAGCAATCACTTGACTTTTACATGGGATTGTTTAAGAAGCTGGCTGAAGAAGATGGGATGAATCTTTTTCATTCTTCATTTAACAGTTCGTTTAGAAACATGGAACACTTTGGACTGGGTAGAAAAGATAACTGAGGTTCTTCAAGAGAAAAACGTAACATTTTCCGGAACACCTTTCTAAGTTACCAGTAATGTCTAGGCAGGAAGCTGTCCAGTTTCTCATATTCACAGATTCATTCTGAACTTCTGATGGTCCAAATAGGTGTGGCTCTTTGAACCTTCCATTATGTTAGTTGTAGCTTCTTGATGACTCTTTATTAATGCGTTAAATAAAATTGTTGGCAGTATAGCTTATTTAGTGGAAGTAAATTGATCTAGCCCTCACTAAGTTCAATCCTGCAGAAAAAAATAAATGAAGTAAAATCTTTGCTTTAAGCTCACTTTTTTTTAAACATATTTATTATCTCCGCTCATACAAACTTAATAGGTACACCGGTTCCCTCCCTCTCTCCTCCTCTACCCAACCCCTCTGCTCACCCTCCCCTCACCTCTCCCTCCCCAACCCTAGTACCTCCCCTCCCCCAATCCCCAGAGAATCCTTTAATGTGCATGCCAAACTCTTCTCTGGGTCCTCCTCTCTGATGACATACAAGGATGCAGCGGCATTTCCCTGAACCCTTTCCTTTGTTCCCCTTAAGCATAGGAACACTATTTTGGCTGCCAATCCCTTGCCTCCAAGGATCTTGGTGTTTTTAGCAAATGCTAGACTTTGTGGGGTCAATAGTGTGTTGGACATTGCCCAGGGCATGCAAAGTCCAATTATGATTGCTTCAGCCCTAACTTGTGTGGAGTATCTTGCTTATCATTGCTCCTCCCATCCTTGTGCTCTTACACTCTTACCGCCCCCTCTTCTGCAAATTTCCCTGAGCTTCAGGATGGGGAGGGATTAGGCTGGCCTAGTTCTAGGTGGTTGATATAGAGTCTCTGAAATTCTGGATTATGGTTTGTTGATTTTCTTTTGCGGTTTTGCTGCTCCTGCAATGCCCTTCACTCCATCCTGATGGGTATTATATGTCACCCCCTAGCCAGAGAGAAAAAGCTGTTAAACTAGAGTCTTGTTATAAGAGTATATTCAAAGGTAGATGCAATAAAAGTAGAAAACCACAGTGAGGGAGGGGTCAATCACCCATTTGCAAAATGGTTACTTATCTGCCAGACTATATGCCCTCCTCTTCTGGTGAGATCGCACCCCCTCAGTTGTAAATGATCAGGAACGAAAAGTCTGTGAACTTAACCAGATGTCTCATTGTTAAGCTCACTTTTTATTTAAAAGTCATGACTTTTTTTTACCAATTGCAAAATTTCATCCTCTAGAGAGATGCTAGTATGATTTATCATGTTAATTCCTAGGCTCCCACATGACTTAAGGGAACAAATTGTAAAGCCGCATTTCCTGTTTCTTCCTACTCTATGTTGAAGGCCTTTCTAAACTTTTAAATGCATCTTTACAAGACTGTTGTACTCTCTCCCCAATCAGTGTCCATTAGGAATGATAAATAGAACAAAAGGAAACTTTCAAGGGGAGTGCTGTGCCCCCCATCCTCTGTGTTTTCATCATTGCCAATCCTCAGGACAAAGTAGTTCAGCATCGTTCATGTTTCCCAACAATATTTTAGCTAAAAAATCTGATTTCAAGAACCTCACATTACCCCAGATACATTGACATACGGGAACTGAAATCTTCTTCCCCAAGCTTCTCCAGTGATGTGAAACAGCTTTGAAAGGATAATTGATAATGCCCTTTAAATTCTCCACAGCTAGGGATGAGGAACATGCTGGCGTGAAAAGTGATGTGTCCATGAAGTCATATCTGCGTGACAATCTCGCGTCCAACTGGGACATGAGAGGCAGAAGTATTCAGAGCGCTTGGGGTGAGGAGTTAGCACAACAGATGTGTCTTGGGCAGAATAGGCCTGTTTTGCAGAACATAAGGGGATGTAATGACCCATTCACACTCCTGGGTACTGCTCCAGCACAAGAGAGGAGTGGTATGTTTTCTTGTGGCCTGGGCTACCTTGAATATTGCTTTTTTTTTTTTTTTTGGTACTGTACATGCTGAGTTGCAGTATCAAGTGGAAACAGTCAATTATGAGGTGCCAGCACTATTTGGGGCTGAAATTTCCTTCCATTCTCATTACTTAATTTGTCCTCTTCGAAGCAGCAGACCTGGAGCCTAATGACTTAGCATGGCTGATCTCCCCCCTTCCTGTGGTCATTTCTCTAACATGATTGAGTTTATTTCCGCTTCTTAGGCCTTCCAGTACCCGCTGACTTCGTTACTCAGTTCCAAGGATGCTCCATCTTTGCTGCCATGAGGACCTAGGACATTTACGGCTCCTCTGGGGACTCCTGCCAAGTCACAGATCCTCAGCTAGCACCATCTTTGTCTTTCACAGCTCTTCAGGTGGCTGAAATTTTCACAGCTTGTTAAGGTGGCTCTGGCTGTCACAGTGTGTGGCCCTGAAGGGCTGCTAGGGGAACCGCATCCTCCCAGGCTCTCAAAGCCAAGCTTCGCAGCAGAAATGTGCCAGTCGTGCCAATCGCCTCCCAGAAATCCTGTGGCTGTGGCAGATGCAAGCTAACTCAGCATGGTGATGAGATTTCTTCCAGACTGGGAATTGATGTCCCAAACAGAAAGCAAAGTGTACTCACTTCGTTCTTGAGGAAGTTGTGAGCAGTGGAAACCAGAACGACACCCACGAATGCTTGGCACCATAAAGAGCAAATGGAATATTGGTTCCTGTTTATCTTTTTTCTTTTTAATAGCTGTTAATATGAACAAGATGGTAAAATGTATTTAATAGTGTTTTCACTTGATAAAGCACTGTTTTCGGGCGCCAAGGAAAAGTAGTGTTTTTTTTTTTTTTTTATCAGGAGGAAGGTAATAAGCAGGAATTGAAATGTTTTCATTTGGATCCTAAGTGGTGCCTGAGGTAAAATTGCACAGTGTTAAAGCAACAATAATTGGTTCCTCCTGGCTCTCCCCATTGAAGGAAATTGAAATTCAATTGACTTGCAATGGAATAGCCATGGAGTTCCAATTGTCATTGCTCTCACTTTGTGGCATCTTTCCTGAGAATGGCGTGGGAGACAACAAATAATAAAGTAAAATAAAATTAAACAAAAAAGACAAAGGTTCAGAAGGTAGTGCAGTTATTTTAGGACAGATTAGAGGGGAGTGTGGTGTTTCAAATATATGAATAAATTTCAATGTACTTCAGAGGACACAATTGATAAGTTTTCAGTGGCAATGTAATTTGGAAATGGTTGTGGGATTCAATTTTTGTTGTTGATGGTAAACTGGACCTTCAGAAGCCTAAATTATGACAATAGTCTAGGGAAAGAGACAAAACAAGAAAAGTACGATGAGCAAATTTGCTTTATGGATTTTTATAATTTTGAGTGGTGTTTCTGAGATGCAAGATTTTTAGCAAAATTATGATAAGTAGTTTTTAATGTTTCAATACATGGTTTGCAGATGCCTTGCAGGTGATTTCCCTTACTCTTTAGGACAGCTCAGTGTGACTAGTGTCCTTATTCAAGGTCGTGTAATTAAAAAGTGATCGGCCCACAATATTGACAACTTATATTTTTTAACTGAAGGGTTTAGAATGTGATGGGTTTAGAATGCAGGGCAACCTCCGACTCACAATAAAAAGGCCAAACAGAATGGCGGCAGCTTACAAAGTTCTAGCCCTGGAAAGTGGAGTCTGAGTAACTCCAGAGCCAAGCAAAGAGGAGGTAGCACAATCCAAGGTGATTCCTGCAGTCACCACTGAACCTCCAGAAGCATGCACATATACTCTAATATATACAGATACAACATACAAAATTTATAAAAATGAATTCATAATATAATTACAGATACAATTTTGTCTGAGGCTATCATTCTCTTATTTTTTCTTTGTAATTTAGTTTTCTATTCAGTTTTATGCATCAATTTTTAAAATTCTAAGGCTTTCCTTTTACATGTTAATTGTTGCTGTAGAATTCACAATATGCACTTCTAATTAATTGCAACCTACCTTAAAAGAGTCTTTTTCATGGACAAACAGTGAAATAGACAATAAAAAACAACCAGAATGTAGAGTTCTGGCAACCCTGACACATTCAGCCAGAATCAGGCCAACCATATCTTTTCCCATCCTAGGGTTCAGAGAATCTTGTGGAAGAGGGGTTGGAAAGATTTTAAGAGCCTAAAGATAGGGAAGTCTACTATTGGCCAAGACATTCCACTCAAGGCAGGGCTGTTGCATCCAGAAACTCATTGCAATAAGACTTGTTCTCATCAGACGTGCACTATGGCTGACATATCAACACCCACAGACTATAGCGAGGATCTCAGGAGAAATAATTACAGGCAACGGGAACCTTAGAGGTGAGGGTTAGACAGGTGAAGTGGTGTCCCATCAGTGGGTCTGCCCAAGGCAAGGCCACTTGATCTGCCACAGAGGACTGGGCTCCAACTGAAGCAGACAACAAAAGGTAACTCTGGAGCCCATTGAAGGAGGTAGACAGAAAGGTGGGAGGAAGTGGTAAAATGGAATGGTGAAGGAAAAAAGTAGAGTTGGAGGGGTTGGGAGGGAGGAAGGAGGGGAGATGGAAGGAGATTAGAGATGACCACTCACTGTGCTTGTAAAACTAGAAGAAAAAATTTAAAAGAGATATTGGGAAACAAAGATTCTTTCACAACCAACCCTTATATTTGTGTACTTAAATATCTTGTTCACTTTTGTTATCATAACTTTACCAATATATGCCATAACCCCCAATATGAAACATTGCTGATGTTTATCTGTAAACTATTAGTTATTTTTATAGAAAGATTATATAATCTAAGTTACTACAGATGTATGTGTGCTTGTATGTGTTTTCCTACACAAATTTGTAATCTGCTAATGGTAGTTTGTATTAATGAAAAATTAAGATTCATTAGACTGGATGCTGGGTTTCTTTTTGTGACTGAGCCTGCCTTGTTTGCAAGCTTTTTAAGAGAGATTTATTCATTTTATATAATTTCATAATGAATTACACAAATGATAGTTATAGCAAAACATATTTCACCTCCATTACTTTCCATTTTTTTGCTATACATAACTAACAAACCTTGTTTCTTTTTCTTTATGTTTAGAGAATGTCTTTTATAATTTATTATCATGTTGGCATTCTCGGGGATAAATTCATTAAGGTTCTCTTGGACTTTAAAAGTCTCCCATTTGTTTTCAGTTTTGAAGGATAGAGTCATCAAACCTAGAACCATGTGGTCCAATGTAAGGAATGTCACTGTGCCATCTTCCAGCTTGAGTAATTGCTGAGAAACTTTTTGATCCTCTGTCGCAATGCATCATTTCTACCTTTTCACATCTGTATCTTCATTGTTTTCCACAAATTTGGAGAAAAAGTCTTTGTGGTTATTTCTTTTAAATGCTTTTGTCTCTAATTTGTATGTCATTCTTTGGATACTTTGGATATCATACCATGTGGTCTTGGCCAGAACGTGTTGAAGGCTATGTTCGTTTTTTATCAGTTTTTTATTTTGCTCTGCTTCATGTAGATGCATTCTACTGCATGCCTTAAAATCTGGCCATCCATTCCTTTATAATATCTAACCTATTTTTATACACACATATTTTTCACAATTTTAATCACTGTTAATTCTTTGCTCCTTTTTCCATCTTCCCTTTATGTTCTCATTACCTTCCCATATTTAAAATGTGGACTTAGGGCTCAGTTATTGATCTTTTCAATCACCTATTGACTCACTACTCTTATATGTTGCTTGTGACAAACATGACATCAGCCTTTATTCCAAAGAATACTAGTTCATTGCTAGGAATCACTAGAGCATAAAATCTGAATTCTTGGCTTCTCGTTATAAATAAATTAGCCATTATCTGTAAATTTTTGAAACACTGGCATGTTTATTATTTGAAACACTGGCATTTCTATTACTGTGGAATGAATTGCCAAATATTTGGTGCTTTGAAACAATACATATTTCTGATGGTGTCTCTTTCTCTTTTTCCTCTCATTTGTTTTAAATACCACTATGGTTTATTTGCTTCAGATTTCCTTTAAGAACAAAAATTATAGATGGTGTTTCTTTATTATCACCCTCATCCTTCCCCCTTCTTCCTGTTTGCCAGAGAAAACCACCCTTGAGAAGTTGCTGAGTATTCTTTCTGCCATAGTTAAATATAGGTGTCAACTTGACAATCGAAGGCTCAGTCTCTGGGGACATTTGTAGTAAGTAGTAGTTGAGTTGAGCTCTGAGCAAGCCTGCAGGAGATTGTCTAATTGATGGGAAGACCAAACCCATGGTGGATGGAACCATTCCCTAGTAAGTTGGATAAAATGGAAAGAGCCGATTAAGTGAATCGGCATTCTTCAGCACACTTGGATAGACATGCTGTCTAGCAAGGAAAATTTGCCCCTCTCTTAGCGGTCCTAAGAATGCGATGTGACCAGTTCCCTTGAGGTCCTCACATTTTTAACCACTGAGTTTCATCTGCTGCTTCTGAAAGCTTCTGTGGGTCAGAGGTCTATGGCTTAGCTGAAATCCTGTGTAGAATCACAAGATTTCAATGAAGAGGCCAGACTTTGGTATAACATGAGGGTCTTCACTAGAAAAGACATTTCCAAGCATGGTTTTGTTACTGGGAACTCATTATCATGTTAAGTTATATGTGAAAAGGTCACATTTTTCCTGGTAGTTGCTGTTTCTAAGTTCTAAGGAGTTCTGAGTATTGAGTTTGTGGATTTCTTCCTTTGACTCTCCACTTTATTGAGCCAGCATAAAGAATCTGCATTTATTAAGATGGAGCTCAATTTAACATAACAAGCAACCTCACATGTGAAATATAGCACACTCTATGAAAGGTGCCTTGCCACATTCAGTTGTAAGAAATAAGTCACAGATTACATTTACACTGAAGGAGAAGTGATTACATAGTGTGTTCAGCAAACGTGGCGATTGTTGCTGTTCTGTCTACTGAATGAGAGCTAGAATTTTTTGAATTTCAATTATTTTTGTGTATATGTGTGGATATATGTGTGTGTTTATGTGTATATGTGTGTGATTTGTACATAAGTGCATTGTCATGATGCATGATATGTTGCATGTGTGGAGGTCAAAGAGAAAACTTTGTGGAGTTGGTTCACTCCATCCTTTTTTTGAGGTTTCTGGGATCAAACTTAGGTCATCATACTTGCATCTGAAGCACCTTTAACTGCTGAGTTTCCTCACTAACCCAAAAGCTAGATTGTTTTTAAAGCAAATTATTATAACTTTAGAAGAATACTTAATAATGAAATTCAGGCAGATAATTTTTAATTTACCTCAAACATCTTATACTTTTGCCTTCTTTCTCCTATATTTAAAAAATAGGTTGTTATAAAGAATCTATTTTTCCATTATATGTATAGATAGACACAACAAAATTTTCAAATGGAACAATAATTTTCATACCTTGCCGGTATAAATTTAAAATAGTACAACCCCTAGAAAAATGCCTATTTCATCCAAAATTTTGTTGCAAAACTTTGGATTCTTCCTTTGTGCCAGTAGAGAAGTAACATCTCAATGTACTGTTTCATTACTTTTTCTTTAGACAGAGCGAAATGCAACTAATGTTCTAAAATTTTTTCTTTTATATTTATTTTTCATTTTTCTTTTGGTTTCAGATGCAGATTTTCACCCTTAGCCAAAATAATAAAATAAAATCTATCTACTATACAATGAACATTTTCTGTATTGTGTGTATGAAGCCTTATAATATAGGACTCCTCAGGCTAACTTGTCATTCTAGTTTTAAGGAGACAAGGTTTCCAAAAAGTTTTCCTTTTCATATTGGAAAGACTGGCATCAGTGCCTGTTAAAAATAATGCTCAAATCTCTCTTACATATTTGGGTGCAGTTCAGGACTTCCACTGGCTAAAATCAAATTTGTTCTGTGAGTCACACTCTTATGCTCTTCTAAGTTCACATTTCCACAATGCAGATCTATCATCTTCAATAGTCTTTTGTGGTTAAAAATATCATCAGTGTTTCAAGAGACTGAACATGGAATTGGGGAGATTGGTTACAAATTAAGCAAACCTGGTGTCCTGAGTTTGATCTCTGGACATCCATGTGGTAGAAAGGCAAAGTTGACTTTCAAAAGTTGTCCTCTGATTTCTCCCCATGTGCCATGATAGACATGATTCTCTCTCTCTCTCTCTCTCTCTCTCTCTGTGTCTCTTTCTGCCGTGTGTGTGTGTGTGTGTGTGTGTGTGTGTGTGTGTGTGTGTGTGTATGTGTGTGAGTGGTGTGTGCGTGCGTGCGTGCGTGCGTCTGTCTGTCTGTCTTTCACTGACTCCCAAGTAAATGATTAAACAAATAGTTTTTAAAGAAACCAAATACATCACCTGGGAAGTTCTTGTTTTTCCTTTAGAAACTGCTAAACTGGGCTGAAGAGATGGCTTAAATATTAAAATCATTTCATCCCAAGAAAAGGACTTGAGTTTGGATACTCAGATCCCACGTGGTTATGTTGATAGCCTATATTCCAACTGTAAACAGATCCTATGAAAACCCAGAGCAAATCACAAGTTAAAAGAACAATCCAGAATGTTCTTAAGCTTACCCTTGGGAATCCTCCATAGGCGTACATACTCAAGTGTCCTCTTGTACACACACCTGTACAAAGATGTACCCCCACTTACATGCAAAACACACATATACAAAAAACCTACTAAACTACACTGAATATGTGGAAATTCCTAAAATCCTAAATCTTAGTTTCTTTACTTTTAATATAAGGTTGCTCCTTTTGTTTTCTTGCTTAAATTGTTCTTGAGAATACATTTAGAAGAGCAGAAAACTATTAAGAAGATTTTAGTGCTTTTTTGCAAGTTCTTCCTAAAACTTTCATGAGATGATAAGAATGATTTTTTCCTAACAATCTGTTAGTAATTACAAAATTCTTTTATTGGTCATTGTTTGAATTAGTTTCTGTAGAATCATTTTCATTAGAGAGCTCTACTTTTTTCCCACATTATGTCACCCATATTCCTGGATATGAAAGTAGGGTCATTTCCAAAGAGTTACTTTTATGAGGAGAATGTTTTAGAAATAAAAAATTCCAATTAAACTTCTAAAATACAAATGTTACATCTATTTCTTGCTTTCACCGGATCTATCTGGCACATGTTCCACTGTCCCTCTTTATCTTATAATACACATCTGGAGCAAAGACCTTCAAAGTTAGTTTCAGAGCAAAGATAAAGATAAAAGAGGCACAAAGGCTTAAACCTTTTGGATTAAAAGTGAAACTCTGAACCATCTCTCAACCAATTGGGAAAGAGTCTTTGCATAGCCCAGCAAGGTATGAGTGGTAGGGCAGGAAATATAGAGGAGAAGCAAATATATCTTCCTTTCTGTACTTTATGGATGAACTAGAAGAAAATCTTTTTGAATGGAAGGATGGGAATCAGAGAATTGTATCGTGATGAATTTAGAACAAATAAGTTCGAAAAACCTGAAATGTGAAGCCTCTGGAAAGCAAAAGCAAGCATATGTAAGTTAGCAGGCCAAATATCATAACCAATGAGAACCTCCTTATACCCAGAATTGAACAACAGATTTCCATGAGCAATTAGGCCTGGAATTTACTTTGAAGGTATATTTTGTTTTATGGTATAATTTCAGTTTATTGTTGTAAGTATAGTCACCATGTAACCTATCTTCTTAAGGTATTCAATATAGTGTTGTTATTAGTGGGCAGAATATTGCATAGGAGATTGATCATATCACATTGTTTAAACTTTTGTTGATTTCTCCCCTCAAGTCTTTGCAAAAAACTCTCTGCTTCTAGTTTCTTGACTATTTTATATACCTCATGTTTTTGGGTTATCATTTAAATTCACATAATTATTGTGATTATATTTCCTTTTCCACAAATATTGAGTGAACAAACAACAATGTTTCTTTGGAAGTTATCCTTTATAGGGAATATGGAGGGATTCCATCACATATGTCATAAAATGTAACAACAGAGAAAATTCTCAGACATTGGATAAAAACTGTGAAATAAAATTAAAATCAAAACTTCTTCAGAGGTTAGAAAGTCTAGTCCCACTTTAATAGCAATTTTCTTACTATGTCATTGTCTGGATCTATTCTTCTTCCTTCAGAAAGATTCACTAGGTATTGGTGATAGATCTTGTAGACGGTGAGCCAACTGGGAAGAAAAAGCTTCTTTACAGCCCCAGTATCTATCAACCTTTTCATATTCACATGCAGAACATGATTTACAGATCAAGATACTTAAAGCTGATGAAGAAGTTAATGTATTTATAGCCACAGTTAATGTACTTATAGAAATCCCAGTCCCCGGTGGGGTCCAAAAAGTGGAAGCTTAAGGCAGCAACATTATCATGCAAAATATTTCTTCCCCTAATTTTTTTTAACCAGTCAACATTCCTAAAGCTGTCATTTGCTGTTACAGAAGAGGGCAAAAATGAATTAATTACATTCTTGGAAAAGCTCAAGCTTCATTTATTAATGTATAAGATTGTAGCGTCTGTGGAAATACCAGTGTGAATGTGAGAGTCAAAAGTTCTCAGGAGAAAACATACATTGCTATCTTTAAAATTCTTTTTGCTTATGTTTTCCCATCAAGAAAATAGGAACAATAAACTTGCCAACTTCATGCAAGCGTTGGAACTCCATGATTAGCCCATTATATGATATAAAGTGGCCATTTATTGGTGTTAGACTTCATCATCACAATCAAGGTCACCTTACTGAAATAATAATGTAAGCAAATATGACATAATATCGGTGGTTCAAAACCTCGACAGAGCGTGACTTTGCATCATGGAGTAATTGAAATCTAGTCTCTAGATACAGGATATGAAAACTCATTATTAAATGGCAGGTCCCCCCAGCTTCAAAGCTGACCAGTGTCATGTTTACGTTCAGACCAGAATGCTACATTAGCAAGAAAATAGACATAGACTTCTGCTTAAAATAGTATTTTGATGTTGCACATGTTAAATACAGGTGTTACCTTGATAATTGACTGCTGAGCATCTGTAAACACCTGTGAAGAATTATTAGTTAAGGTAAGTCCCAAACAAACCTATGGGAGATTACAAAATTGATGTGAGAAGACCTAGTCCTTGTTGGATAAGAACCATTCCCTGGTCAGATGAATAAGATGAAGAAGGCTGGTTCAGGAGTTTGGCATATTCTGAGAGTTCGCCTGCATGTTGTCGAAAACTATACAACCTAACAGCTAAATGGGGAAGAAAGGATTTTATTTTGTATTACAATTGTCTGGCTACACTTCTTAGTGAAGCTTAGCAGGAGAGCTTATATCAACATTAGGGCTGAGGGAGGCTATTATGGACACAACAACATGGACTTCTACTCACCAAGGCCATTGTGGCTACAGCTGCTGTTGAGTGGCAAATTTGTCTGAGAATATGACTAAAGATGAAGAAACTGGTCAAACAATAGCCACAGGGCTGCTGAGAGAGGGCAAACCTCAACTTGTTAGGTAGCATGCCTGTCCAAATATGCCAAAGAAGGCCAACTCATTGAACCAACTAAAGAAATACATCAGTAGGCTCAAGCTCTTGGAACAGACTGGCCTTACCAGCTCAGCTCAGAGGCTGAACATTCCAGCAGCCTCAGTCTGATGTGATAGATTGCCAAGCTTTACCAAGTCAATTTCTACCATATTATCCACCTGCCCTGGGAAGAGTACTGTTCACAATGGACTTGCTGTTTTCCCATCAATTAGACAATCTCTTTGAGGCTTGCTCAGGGCTTATTATTGTTTTACAAATGTGCCTTGGACTTCAATTGTCAAATTGACACTTGGACTTCAATTGTCAAATTGACACTTGTATCTAACTGTCTCAAGTGTATACACACATGCTCATGATATATATCTCCTATGTACACATACATCATACATATAATGCTTAATGTCATGTAGAGGCATACATATAATGATAAATATCATATGGAGATTATGATAGTATACAAACGTGCACAAAAGAGTGAGGCTTAGATTCTAAACACTCATTTTCAAACAGATACTGATTTGCTGAGTTTGTCATTGATAGAGCAAGAATTTATGGACCTTCCTATTGATAAGAAACAGATACAAAAGGCCCAGTACTTGTTTTGTCTAACAATTGCAAGAAATTATCATTATGAAGTCTGAGTGATGTTGAGATCATTTCCAAATTTATTGATAACCTATGTGGAAGCTTGATATGTACTTTCTTTGCTAAATGAAATATTTCAGGTTCATGATGCGTCTAATAGTCAAGAACCACCCAATTTTTGAAGGAGAGGCTCTAAATATCATGTTATAATGAAGCATATTTAGTAGCCTAAGCTAGGACAGCATACAAGATTACTACTAAGACTCTACTATATTAGACTAACCCATTCGCTTAAAGAATTCATATATGAAAAGAGCTCATTTATAGAGAAATCTATTCACAAATTGCGTGATATCCACAAACTATCAATGACGCATCTGTTGCTGCATAAAGGGGCTGTCAGCAAGAGGAAATCCTCAGGCGAAATTGTAAACTGCCTTAACGTTTTGGAATACAAAAACCAAAGAGGCTTAATTTTGTTAGAGATTAGCCCACTGAAGGATAAACCCATTCACCACTTCCCAGGTAACACCAGAATGGAATCTAAGCACTTACCTTCCACTGCTACTCCTCCCATATCAATGTAACTGATTCTGTCAATCACCTGCGCAGGAGGTTTCCAGAAAACCTGATCCACCTGGAGGCTGATTAGAGAGGTGGGAGGATCAAAGGTTCTCTTTAGTGGTATATATGCTTGTCCCTCAGAAGGTTCCTCTCTCCTCCTAGCAGACACTGGACACGTGCTTCCACCATGGGCAACACTTTTTCTACTTGGTCTTTGAACTCTGTAAGAGTATGTTGCTGTTTTTCCTTTCTGTCTTTTCAATTGCTTTCTGGACATGCTTATCTGCTTGCTTCTGGCATCTGTGGAATCACCTGTCTATGAGAATTTACATCAGTTTGTTTTTTTTCCCTCTTAATCTGTATTAAAATTGTCTTTTTTTAAAAAAAAGTCTATTTCTAAATTCATTTATTGGTGAGATTAAGGAACTGATTGGGAAATTCTAATTTCTCAACAACTTTACCAAGTTAACTTTGTGATTCCCAAAGACAGGCAGCAAAGCAGTAATGAGTGTCATGTGTAACAGCCAGACAAATGGGAACCACAAAATAGTCCTTTCAATGAGCAAGTGTTCTGATCACTGTTTTTATTATCTGCTGCCTTATATTACGTATTAACCTTTTCTTAATGCAAGAGCACTTCTAAAAGATACATTTTTATGTGTGAAAGCATAGTTGCTGTGCTTATAATCAACTTTGGCTTGTTTCATAGCTCATCACCTGAGATTTTCTGAATCTTGTGCTTCTGAAATACATTATAGTTTTCAGTACTTGTATGTTCATTTGAAAAAGAATCTTAATAATTCCTTTCCAAGCAAGCAGGTAAATTATCCTGTATTTCCAATGAAGCATGTTCTCTCACACATCAAAAAGGAGACTATAGTATGGAAATTGTTTTCTTCAATTATGTAATCTTGTGACTCAATTTTCTTTGTATTTCATTGAGCTGAAATAAAAGTTATATATATGCAATACTGTGTGTGTTATTAAATGTTAGTAGAAAAAGAAGTCAATTGAGAGATAGAGCTGAGCAATCAATTCATATCTGGTTCTAAGCATATTATAAATGCCAAGAGATTCTAGAGTGTTGAGAATGAATCACAGCAGCATTCATGACTGAGCAACAGGGAATGATATGAAATCGGTTCCCAGCATGGGGTTTTCTGTAGGTTTCTTCCTTTGCCACGTAATCAATCACATGTAGTATTGTATTCTTTCTTTTTCTGCATCATTGCCACACTGACAGGTGCCTGGGAAATGGGACAGAGTAAAAGAGCAAAGGAATGATTCTACACTGTTTAGCAACATTGGAGTTTAGTCCTTTTCTTAAACATGAGGTC
The DNA here is from genome assembly GCA_023101885.1 of Typhlomys cinereus. Lineage (NCBI taxonomy): Eukaryota > Metazoa > Chordata > Mammalia > Rodentia > Platacanthomyidae > Typhlomys > Typhlomys cinereus. The sequence goes on along the minus strand of JALPQD010000057.1, from coordinate 4,647,593 downwards.
AGAAATTCCATTGGACGCAGGGGTACATTTAGTAGAAAAGAAAACTTTGGATAATTAAGATCTTTGGAGAAAAATCAGAATACAGATACTGACTATGGGGATTCTGATCTAGAAAATAAAAGCAAACTTTGGAAAAATTATTTTTAGGAAGCTTGTATTTAGGAACAGATTCTAGAATAATTTAATTAATGTACAGAAGTGATAGTTCTGATCTGTTAGCATTTACATGTATAACACTCTGGTTGATAAGGGTTAAATATCTCATCTTTTATCATGATCAGAAAATCTTTAACATAAACGAAGGATCCAGGAGAAAAACAGAAAACAAATTATAGATCTTTGAAAGAATTTGAAATTGGGGATCTTACATGGAAAGCATATGATCAGTGGGCGAAAAAGAAGGAATAGATGTTTCACGGGTAACACTGCTGTGACTGGATGATTCTACCTGTCCGGATGGAAACCATAACAAACATACAGACTTCCTTACAGATCACAGCAAGTCAAGGAAGGCAAATGTATGTTGTATTGGAATGTCTTCATCTTCTATGAAAGTATCTTAAACAAGACAAAAGGAGTTGTTTCCAAATGTCATGTTTTCAAAAACATGACTTTCCATCTCAAAGACAGTCCGTGTTCTTAGTGAGTCTATACTAGTAATGCTCAACAAGGGATGTAAAACTGGAAAGAATTGTGTTTAGGCTATTGTGAGACAATAGATGAGAATGTATGTTCTCTCTGGAGTGACGGGCTGTGGGCCGAGTGTTTACATCTCTCACAAATTTGTATGCTAAAGTCCTAAGCCTCTCACTGGTGTTAGTCAGATATGGAGTCTTTGAAGATAATTAAGATTAAACTAGGTACTGGGGAGGAGACCTTCCTGGAAGGATTAGTAGATTTATTGGAAGAGGAAGGGAGAGATTTTGTTCTCCCTAAGGCATACATGCAGAGAAAAGTCTGTGTGAGGACTCAGGAATCTGTCACCTAAGGAGAGACAGCCTTTATAAGGAACTCAGTCAGACAGCATCTTGCTCTTAGACTGTCATTCTTTTTCTTTCTTTCTTTTTTTTTTTGGTATAATTAACTTTTATTTCTCTAAATGTACAGTTGGTTGAACATATTTTAAAAAACCTCTTCATGAATCTTCACCAGCAGCTGAGGCTTCTCAGCTCTTAGTATTTCATGTGTAAATTAGTTGAGCTCTGTGATTTGAAATCAGTTTAAGTTCTCTACTAAGGAGGTCCTGAAGGGCTGCCCTGGCAAGGGAGCCTCGAATCTTCAGCCTCTCAGAGACACAGCTGGAGTAATAAGCTTACAGTTGGGAACTTCCTTTCAGAGTTTGTTCTATATTAAACAGGACGAGATTGTTTTGAGCTTGTCCCCAACTTTGCCTTTGGACCACTTCTTTTTGGCCTTGCCTCCAGAGTTGTTTACTGAGGTCTTTGTCTTTCTTGGCCGACTTCCCAGCATATTTCTTTTTGTTGTTGTTGTCCTTGGGTGGCATGGCAAAGATCAGAGAACAGTGGCGACCACTGAATTATGAGAAAATATATCTCTACTGTGCAAATCAGCAATTTTTGGTATTTTGTTATGGAAGCCCATGCAGAGTGATACAAATACTTTGTGTGTGTGTGTGTGTGTGTGTGTTTCACATATAAATATCTACTGTACTTGAGATTCAACCCAAGTTTATACAAATGTTATGCAAGCACGCTCCTACTGAAGTAAAACCACAATCCTTTAAAAGAATCTTTCTAAGATAGTCTAACTAAGTTGGCTAGATTGGCCTTCTCTTTGATTTATAACTGAATTTGTAATGCTCCTACCTCAGTTTCTCCAGTTCCTGGGATTATAAGTCTACATTACACAGCCAGCTTGGTCTTCATTTTTAAAGCTGTTTGCCATAGGGATCTAATCTCCTTTCAGTAAATCAGTGAATGGAATAAGTCTGAAATCTGCTAATTTGGTGGGGGATAATGAACTTCTGTTGTAAGCCACTGGATTTGCTTTGATGACTAATTCAAATGAAGTCTGGAGTCCTTACTGTGAATTCAGCCACTAACTTTTAATGTGAGCCTCTGCATTCTGAGAAAAGAAATCTAAACTCTCCCAAACAGTGTATAGCCATAACATTTCTGGAAAATTTTTCTGTTATTAACTTGTTTTTAGGAGTTGAACATCTTGAGCAGAATGTGGAGCTTCTTTTAAATTTTTCAATGGTGAGCTAGACATTATCTCCAACACATAACAGAGTTATGAAATATTAGATTTCATGACAGATCTGTGTACTTATGCAAGAATTACATGGGATCTACCTTAACATCTGATCAGGAAAGCAGAAAGATCTCAAGAGGATCTGCACCTTTCTGAAATACTGGTGAGGCATAAAGCTGACAGGGATGAAGAGGAGGATATTGTCCTCAGTGGTATGTCTACTGATCTATGACACTTGCTGGAACATTAAGCATGTCAGGCATATGTCATCAAAGACAGATTAGATGAAACAAAGTGTGCTGCACAAGTGGAAAGATTTGAAAATAGGAGGGAGTCTGACAGAGGGGATGAAGGATTGTAAGGGGAAAAGCAGAGGAGATGGGGCTTGGGAATAAGGGGTGAAAATTGAAAATATTATGAATTCTCTATATTTATGTTTACAAAATTAAACATTAAAAATAAAAGAATAGAGAAAAATACATCTCTCCCAAGGATACCACACCTGTGTTCTGAGTTCATGAGTTCTCACATGATCCCATTGCCTTAGGTAGAACTACTGAATCAACCTGACATGGGGAAACTTTGATTGTCTAGCATTCATCAAGAAAAGAAGATAAAATACTAGCTAGAGAAGAGTCAATTTAACTTTATATAGTTGTCAACTGCCAGATAGGATATTGTCTCTAAATTAAGTTTTCAGTTTTCTTTGCCTTCAAATATAAGTAATTTATTTAATTTCTTTCACTGAAAGACTTGTGTACTTGAAAAATAACAAAACTAACACTTCATATTAGAAACTGTGCATTTATAATCACATCTTAAGAAACAACCAAGAAGCAGGCACTAATTGATTTAATTTACTTTTTAATGTATCTAAAATGACATAAGGATTTCACTGGTATTATGTGACGATGATAGTTATTATGTTGAAGGAAAGCAAATGAGAAGAAATGCTGTTTTGAAATTTTTGGCACCAAAGAGACCTTCAACTTTTGCATGAAATCAATTTGTGAGGTTTTTATATTATTTTAGTCATTAACTTTAATTCAGATTTATTCTCAATTTCAAAGATTTATTCTCAATTCACAAATAAAAGAATAGATAAAAATACTTTGACTTAATAATAGCACACAAATTAAATTGCCTTCCTAAATTTTTCAAAACCCATGTTACATTGCTAATGAATTTCATTTTGTGTTCATATTCTGTATATGAACTACTGTTGAGGCACTTAGGTTATTGTATTTGTGTGACTATTTGTATTTCTTGTGTGGGTGTGTGTGTGTGTGATATATACATGTGTATAGGTGCGTGAACCTTTGCTATCTTATGGAGGTCATAGGAGAACATGAGGGATCTTCCTCCTTCAGTCTCCACTTTATTACTTGATGTAGATTCTCTCTATAAACTTGGATTTCACATTTTTTGACTTGCCTGGCAGCCTGCAATCCCTGCTGATCGTCTTATCTCTACCTCTCTCATTGCTGGAGATGCAGGTGTGCTCAGAACGAGGCCTGGCTTATTGCATGAGTGGTTGAATCCACACTCAGGTCCTCATGCTTGCACAGAAAACACTCTTAATCACTAACCATCCCTGCAGCCCCCTTGTAAATTTTTGTTTGTGGTGCAAGAGTATACATAAATTAAAAAGGTGAATAAGCAGTGTTTGCAATATTAGTATTTTTGTAAACTCAAGATTTAATTATTGTTGAGAAAAATTTCTAAGACAAATATATGCCAATTTTAGAAATTATATAAACTATTAAGGAATTAAACTATTGAAGTAATATTCTGGCCAGGTAAAATATTTGTTTCCAATGCCATTTTTAACAAATAATCAATGTATGTAAACTGATTTGAAGAATTATACAGATTTGGTAATGCTTGTTTTTGGATACTATCAATAATAGCTTATATTTTTAACTTCATTCTGGGGGAGAAGTTCACAAATAAGGTGTCAACATATTGTTTCCATAAAATATCTATAATAGTACACAAGCTACTTAAAAAATTCCATGGTTGAATTTTTCAAAGCCCATGTTACATTGCTAATGAATTTCATTTCTTTTAGGACTTCTGAGATTCTGATATAAGTAAGTACTTCACATAGTAACTAGAATATACTGTAAGTAGTAATGGGTTTTGATGACATAAGGAAGGTATTATAACCAGGAGGCCAAACAAGATTCCAACTTGTTTTTTTACTAATCACATTTTCTCTGTGTGAGGTCCTGAGAGGAAGCTGTATATATAAGAAATAACAGTAATAAGTAGAATCTCAAGGTGCCTTTTTAATATGAATAATGCAAACAACACATAGCCCACTGATGTCTGTTAAGTGCATAGATAAGGGATGCAGGGATAAATGCTCTCTGTTCATTTCCCAAAACTTGTCAGTGTTATTCCTTCATTCAAAGAGGATATAACCAGCTGAGCTATGCTGGAAGTCAGTTACTATACATTTAAATTGTAACATCAAGTTGAAGACTGGATATGGTGAACTGCTGTGAGTGAAGGCTTCTGTGCTTCTTGACTTTTTCCATGAAGCAAACAGCTAAAAGAATGAAAAAGAAGCAGAGGAGGACAGCTAGATTGTAGGCCACACTGAATATGACAGACAGTTCCAGAAAGCAGCAGCAGAAAGTGGAACTGAAGGAGCTAGACCTCAAGGGAGACTCAGGTCAGTGAACTTGTTCAGCTGCACTGAAGCAGGCATTGGAGAGGATGATGCCACAGGCACCTGCCAAAAGAGACCAAGAGAAGCTTGTGAAACCTGCTGGGTCAGAGCAATCATTCACCTGGCAAGCAAGGAGAGAGATAAGACATTACGAAATGGAGGATCCCTCAGCCTGGATGATGCAGTTGCAGGATTTCTTGAGCACATCCTCATTGTTTTAAATCAAAAGATCAAGTTTGGGAGAAAACTTTCAGAAAAAGGTACATGGCTTTCTACATATATCTTTAAAGCCATTGCCTAGAATTAGTAGCTACATGGAAACTATCCATTATTTTTAGTGTTTTAACAATAATACACTTCACTATAGAAACTCTGAGTTTTGGAATTTTAAAGGAGTTCTGTGTGCATAGAGATATTTTGGATCAGGAAAGGACCAATGGTTTTCTCACGCCCCGCCCTCCAATTTTGATATTTTTGGACTCTGTAGGGTGCTGCAACTACTGTGGGATAATTAAGCTCATAAGAGTTTTAAATAATAGTCATAACCATAAAGATTATGAAGTTAATATGAATGATAGAGGACACAAAATATGATGTGGCCAGACCAGTGGTTTTATGTTATGTAGTCTAGGAGTCTATTGTTAGATGAAAGTTACTTGTAGTACTTATAGACTACACATTTCTTTAGCTTTTGCAATAGCTTAAAGGTATGTTTTGCAGCTGTTAGAGCAAGAAAGATTGGCTGCTTAAAGTCATCAATCATTCAATTTATTTTGCTCTTTAAATATTCACAGTAAACTATATATCGATACAAGTTTCTACTTAATTCTTAACTTTCTTGAAGAATTGAGAAATAAGTGCAGGTGATACATGAGCTCTTTTTTTTTTCTACCTAAAGGCAAGTTCACCTTGGATATTTGTTTGCATAGATTTTTTTTCCATTTCCTCTGAGTTCTAAATAAATCTGCCATCAGCATGTTCCTTGAAATGAGGTTGAAGTATTTATTCTTTATCTTATTGTGAACTTGGGTTTCTGTCTTTTTCAGGTAAATGAGTTGTTAACATATTGGTTTTGAGGCCTAATTTGCATTCCTGTGAACCAGGGATTAGACATTGTGTGTAGATTAGGAATAATTTATGTCTAATTAATAATTGATATTCTTCCCTATATGACTCTGCATAATATGAAAAGAGCAGAGTGTTGCATGTGGTGATGATGGGAGAAAGCAGTTTTCAAGAACAAATAGCACCAAGACAATGGAAGAACTTCTCTGGGGCCTTTAACCACTTTGCTCCATAATAGATATAGAAGTTTTTACTGTTCTCTTTTTGCAAAATTAAAATATGTGCATACAATAAATGCTCTCTGTGTTGCAAACTTTAAAATCTGGTGACCCCAAATGTTTACAAGGCACCAATAAACAGGAAAAGATATTAAGTGGATCTACAGATGATGGGGATAGAAACTGAAAGGCAAGTACACTAATATCCCCTCCCCTTTCAGAAGTCCATAGGCACTCACTTAAAGTAGAAGTAATCTGCATACAATTTTAAAAATAGCCTTTTAAATCCCAAAGAAATTATAGCTGCATTGAAATAAATTAAAACAATACAGAAGTATTTACAGTAACGAGTATCTCTGTAGCCTTCCCAGCAGCAACAAATATGATTTTCTGTTTCTTTATAATTCAATCAACCTGATTATTTTATTCTTGCATTAAAGCAGATAGAAGATCTGATAAAGATCTTCTCTCATTAGAAGATCTGATAAAGATAACTGAAGGAAATTAGATGTACCAATAATTTGTGACACACTAATGATTTTTTAAAATGATACCAAAAAAATAGTCAAAATGAACATAAGAAAAAACTCATTTTTGGCTTGGGCCGCGCCCCCGGGACTCCAGCCACCTTTGTCCCTCCCGCGCCGCCTCTGTCTGCGCCGCCATCCCCAGATGAGTGAGCCAGCCAGCCCCACCCAATCCCCCAGCATCCCCAGGTCCCCCCTTCTCCCTGCGCCATGCACCGGCCTGCCTCGGGCTTAGGCCTGGGCGGCGTCCCAAGCCCCAGCCTCTTTCTTCCTCCCAAACGCCTGTCCGCACAACTCGACAGGACTTGCTCACAATCCTCCAACCCTGGAGCTTGGGTGGGCCACTAAGCCAAGTCCCAGGCCCCAGGTAAAGAATTCTGCCAACAACATCAGCCCCTCTGCCTCTCTGGCCCACGGGGGACCCACACAAGTGGTCTACAGAAGACACACTGCTACTCAGAATTCAATAGAGTCCAAAGAAAACTCAAGAAAAGTTCTAAGGGTCAAAGGCCATACATCTGCAAACCTCTACAATCATCCTATCACATGGGAGAGATTCTTTACATCCAGCCCAAAGATAAGTAAACCTCCTTTTTTTTTCCACCTTACTGTTCCTTTCTAATATTAATCACTGTAGATTAACCTTTCCATACAGCCACCCCAAAAACATATACAACTCCAGGGAATACACTACTCACTCTCACATATCACCAAAATACTACATCGTAAAAGTGCACTACTATACTAATACTCACCCCCTGTCTACTTAACCTGATTTAATTGATGTACTAACAGCCTAATAGCCTCAATTAGGAAATAACAATAACATAAGACAAACATATGCAACTCCAAGGCAAGCACTAGTAACAACTGCCCAACTGTAGTAATACCAACTAAATCAGTTCAATCAAAAACACACAGAAACTGAAAAGCCCTAGAAGACAAAACAACAATGTCCAAGTCAAAGTACAGATACATGAGAAACAAAACCCAAGGAGACCAATCTACCACTGAAAGAAACCCCTTAAGGATGGAGTCCAACCAGAACAAATTCACAGAAAATAGCCAAGAAAGCCAGACCCAAGACAACAACTTTCAAAGTATGATCATTACCATGATTAATACTATGAAACAGGAAATCCAAGAGGAATTAAACAACAACATCAACCACTTTGAACAGGTACACAACAGGCATTTGCAGGAGTTGAGGAAAACAGTTCAAGAAACAAAAATAGGCATAGAGCAGTTAAAACAGTTTCAGGCAGAGTTTAAAATTGAACTAAAAGACAAGTTATCTTCAACCCAAAGCTCAATAGAGAGTCTTATCAGCAGAACTAATGAAGCAGAAAATAGAATTTCAGATGTTGAAGACAAAGTGGGAGAATTAACCAGCTCAATGGAAGAGGTGGTTAAAGCTAAGAAGGTACTTGAAAGGAACATTCAAGAGATATGGGACACCCTGAAGAAGCCTAACATGCGTATTCATGGAATACTAGAGCAAGAATCCCCAAATACCACACCTGAGGAAATTTCTCAAATTATCATAAATGAAAACTTCCCTCAACTGAAGAATGAAAGGCCCATCCAAATACAAGAAGCATTTCGCACTTCAAACAGATATGAACAAAATAGAAAATCGCCACGGAAAATAATAGTCAAAACACTCCACATTCAAGACAAAGAAAAGGTGCTGAGAGCTTCAAGAGAAAAAAAGCAAGTCACTTTTAAAGGCAAACCTATTAAAATAACAAATGACTTCTCAATGGAAACAGTAAAAGCAAGAAAAGTTTGGAAAGATGTACTTCATGTATTAAATGAGCAAAAATGCCAACCCAGACTGATATGCCCGGCAAAACTATCTGTCATGATTGAGGGAGAAAGAAAAATTTTCCAGCACAAAGACAACTTAAAGGGATACATGTCTACCAAACCAGGCCTTCAAAAAATGCTAGAAATGATACGCAAACTTGAAGAAAAAACAACCGTATCCAGGAAGACAGAAGAGTAGTATAATACTACAAAAACATAAATGTAAAATAATAAGCTTACAAAATTCACTAAACATAAAAAAGTCCAGAATTAAAAATAATTTCTCCATTATAACATTAGATGTCAATGGTATTAACTCACCGATTAAGAGACACAGATTACAAACTTGGATTAAAAATCACAACCCATCAATCTGCTGCCTTCAGGAAACTCATCTCACTAAAAAAGATAGGCACATCCTAAAAATGAAAGGCTGGTCCAAAATACTGCAAGCTAATGGAACCAAGAAACAGGCAGGGGTAGCCATTATGCTGTCGGACAAAGTGGACTTCAAACCAAAAAAAAAAATCATAAGAGACACAGATGGATACTACATTTTAGTCACAGGTACAATTCACAAGGAAAACTTCACAATACTAAACATTTATGCACCCAATACGGGCTCCTCCACATTTATTAAGAAAATCCTACAGCGTCTAAAGCAAGAAATCAACCCCTAAATGATAATTCTTGGGGATTTCAACACTGCCCTCTCAACATGGGATAGATCAACAGGTCAAAAGCTTAACAGAGACACTTTGGAACTTAATCAAACCCTTAAAGAAATGGACCTTACAGATCTCTATCGAACTTTTCACCCACGCACCAAAGAATACACAATTTTCTCAGCAGCACACGGAACTTTCTCCAAAATAGATCACATATTGGGCCACAAAATGAATCTACACATATACAGGAAAGTTGAAATTCTAGCCTATACTCTATCAGACCATTTATGGTCTGTAAAATTTGACAACACAATAAACAACAGAAAATACACTAACTCCTGGAAACTTAACACTATGATGCTGAATGAGAATTGGATTCAGGTCTGCTGGATTTCCTAGTTGCCACAGAACAGGCTTGACTCCCTGCGTATCCTGTCACTCATGAACTTCCTAACCATCTGGAGGACCTTCACATTCTCTTTGACAAACTGCATTTAGAAAGATCTGTTCTAAGCTCCAGCCCCTGGTCTCCTTATTAGTAAAACATTTACTACTGAAAATTCATTACATCCTTTGATTTGTAAATGTTTCTTCTGGGTTTAGAACTCAGGATTTCATTGCAAGGACATGAGCCATCTACTGAAAGTGTGGTTCTCCAGGAAAGTTTGCTCTCCAAGCATAAGAGCCTAACTTCTGTGATTGCTTCAGGGATTGATAAATTGTGAATCTACATTTTTGTCATAATATTTTGTGCATTGGAGAGATACAAACAACCATCTGCTCAACTCGGATAAAAGACAAATGACAGACCAAAACAATGATTACTCCAAAGTTTACTTGATGAACTACAGAATTTATTGCAGTTACTAGCAGGTGCATGGTCGAAGGATTTCTTTACCTAAGCAGGAGTGAAAAGTTGCTTAGAGAAGCATGCATGTGTAGTTACTTGCAGGAACATGAGTGAGGGGTTGCTTACAGGACCATGGTTGAAGGGATACTTTACTTACAGGAGTATGAATGAAGGTTACTTATGGAAGTGTGGTTGCTGATTTCTTATAGGTGCGTGGGTGCTGGTTACTTACAGGATCAGGGACTTTCAGGCTATTGGTCAAATCAGGCTCCTCCAGGTAGCTTGGCTGGTCAGAGGGGCTCCTCCCCCAACAGATGTTTACTGTTTCCATAACTTATAAAGGGGTCTTGTGAATCTTAATAGTTTCAGGAACCCACTTAGACTTGTGAATTTTGAATTTTTTTAACTCATATACTTCTCTATTGGAGGAAATGTTTCAATATAGTAGGAGTTTTCCTCAACACATGAAAATGTGAGGAAATTTAATGTGAGAGAGTTTAATTTTTCTTTTGATTCTATCTAGTTAGAAAAAAAAGAACTACAGGAAAAATAACAGCAGAAAGACCCAGAAAGGGTTCTCCCTGCCTCAGAGGAGTCAAGTACTGACTGTTCTCTCGCCCTTTTGTACTATAGGAGTAAAATATTTTGCTGTTTAAGCTTTAGTAAGTTGTTTGTTATTGTTTTACCTTGATACCATCAGGGCATTCCTTCATTTTCACCTCATGTATTATCAACCACAAACCTCATATCGAGTTGGTATTTTACCTTTTCTATTATTATGTCAAGATCTCTGAGTCTGACTACAGAAAACTAGACAATGATACACAGTTTGTGACTACAAAGCTATTGCATAGTGGTCTCTCTTGTTTACTTTTTTTTCCATTTGTAGGGAAATCTGCCTAAAATCGTATCACTCTCCTGAATCCAATTAATTGTCAGCTGTGCTAATGCCAGATACTTCCATGGGGTTTGTGGGAGGACTCGCATCAACTGGATAATTTAATAGCTTACATATCAATGCAAATCAATTTTCTTTCTTCCTTCTTGCTGCTACAGGGATTTCAGAAAATAATAAGACCGTGGTGTCCCTCAGATAAGACCTTTAAATGATTCCCTTTACCTTGAGGGTAAAATACAATTTAGAAGAAAAACTTTTGTCATTCCAGTCCTGCCTATATGACATTCTTTACCATTCAGTGTGGCCTTTTGTGTAGTCTGTTTCCAGGTATAGTCAGGTGGCTAAGTACATATGAAAGTTTCACAGTCTGTACATGTCCTTAACATTTTTTTAAACATATATCTGCTTCCCAGAGGACATGCTCACTTACTTACTTGTTCATTATGCTTCCTGTATTAAGCACATCTGGTACTGACTGTAGGCCCATGAGAAAGCTTTTCTTATTCGAACCATTGTACCACATCTTCTTTGTAAAAGATTTGGCCTACTGACTAGTCAAAACAGTATTTCACACTTTCCATGTATCTGGAAGTCTTCATTTCTTTTTCCCTTGTTGCCAAATGTACTGTGTTGCATTTTTCCATTATGAAACTTATTCGACACTAATAACTTGGATACATACTTCATGACTTACAAAAAACATCTGCTTCTAGCAGCATTGTTTGTTAATAGGTAGATGAAACAAGTTGTCCATTGCAGCTGAATTTGAGTGATTTGATTTTCCTCTCCTTGATTTGAACCCATTAATCTGTCTCTACCTATTAGGTCAGCACTGTTTGCAAAGTGTGTCTGACTTTCCTGCTCACGTAGGCTTGATCTCAGCCCTTGGTGGGTGGCCTTATTGAACGGTCTGTCCCTTCAACAAGGGCAAGCTACATGCACACAGAATCATAAGATACTCTGTTGGGAATCAAGCCCTTATATCTTTAATCTTTGTAAAGATGAAACTTTACAGAAATAATCACAGAAAATACCTTTTCTAACAAATCCTAAGAGTATGAATCAAGTTGAATACATGTGTTCCCAAAATATTCAGACATTAAACACTGTAAAATATCATAATTAAAGACTATGCCAGTAATCTTAATTGAGACGCTTCAATAGAATTTGATATATATTAATTGCTATTTTATGTTCTTTGACAATTTTATACATATATATTGTATTCCAACTTCTTTCCCCCCAATCCTTTCTGATTTTCCTCCATCTCGATTAACACCCTCAGTTGATGATGATAAGAATGTGGCCATTGATGTTTTCCTCCAAGACTAAGGAGGGTTAAGACTGGATGGAAGAGAAGGGGAGCAATATGTCAGTTACGGGCAGACCAGATGGGACTTAGGAAGGACCAGAAGGACATGGGGGCAAAAAGGAGACAGGTAGAGAAGAACATTAGAAGTTGGAGCATAAATGGTGATTGGGATCAGATCATAAGGGGTGAGAATACATGTGTAAACCTATAAAAGAATATTCATTAAAAAGAATGTGAGGGCTGAGTATTCAGGTCTGAACTCAGTATTTATAACATCCCTGCTAAGATTCAGGAAACACTGAGGAAGAGAGGAAAGAAAAAAAAATAGGATGGGAAAGCAGGAAGAAGGGCTGCAAAACGCCACCTTCAGGGTAAAACAGCCAGTGAAGTAAAAAAGCTCACAGTCACTATGGATTTCTGTCCTGGGCTTACACAGCATGTAGTCGAACGCGGTTGGGAGAGGGAAGCTGTCTCTGGGTGTTCAATCCCTCGCAGTTAAAGGATTTGCTACAGGTAGGTTCACTGAGGGAGGGATTCAAGCCTACCTCCTTTGAGACTGTCATCTCAACTTCAGTGCAGACCTCCAATCCTGTGGCAAAGATGATTAAACTCAACAGGTCACACACACACACACACAAAAAAAAAAAAAGAAAAAGAAAAAAGAAAAGAAAAGAAAAGAAAACTTTTTTTTTTTTTTTTTACAGCAGCATTCTCTTTAATAAAACACAGACAGTTGTGTGATAGGAAAAGGGAAAAGAAAGCTGTCAGGACCTCTGACAACCACAGAAAAACCTCTGTTCATTTCTAGTGCCTGGCAGAAGGGAGGCTGGCAGAGCAAAATCTCCTTGTAGTTCCTAGGCCCACAGAGAAGGCAGGCGTTGGGCTGGTAATCCTAGGGAAGACATGCATGTTGGTGGAGTTGCCTTCACCATGGTCTATGGACTCCACTTGGATGGATGAGCTGGGATCAGTGGGATGATGAAGTTGTGGTCATTCTCTTTGTACCTGAACCCTACCTCCAACTGTCAGAACACATCGACAGTCCTGTCACCTTCAATCAAATGCTAGAAGGGCTTGTTCTCCACAATCTGGCAGCCAGAGAGGAGCAGCCCCAAACAGACCGGTAGTGTGAAGTGCTCTGGTTACTGATGGAGGCCAGCAGGTGGTCTCCTTAGGACTGCCCCTCCACCTGCAACATCAAGTCCATACAAGTGAAGTAGAAGTTCTCATCTGGGAACTTGGTGAAGTCTTGGGTACCAAACTCTCTTTGCCCTTGACAGATACAGCTTTGAACCCTTGCAGCTTCTATGTCCAGTAGTTCTTCTAAGTGGGAAGAGACTGAAACTAGACAGAAGCAATTGCATCTGACCTAGACTACTGGATGTCTGAGGAATATCTTCTGTTGGTAGAAGCTGTGATCCTCGGCATACTCCTCTTGCAGGGTAGGGGGTCTCCAGTCACTTTGACACTACAGGGTTCACATAGCAAGGCTTGCCTGAAATCAGTCCAATTTGGTTGTAATTGCTTCATCATAGGCCAGAAAACTATCTCCGTCAGAGTACTACTGCCCAGCAACTCCTGCATCTGCGGCTGAGATTCCTTTATTGTCATTTTTAGACAGCGCACAATATCTTAGTTTGTTTTAATCGGACGAAGTCAAGTTTTTGAGCAATCGGAGAGAGAGAGAATACAGCAGCAGCTCTGTGTACTTAGAAAACACTGAAACATCTGACCTGCTGGATTTTTTTATCATATAGAGTTTCTCTGTTCTATTGACGTGGCCAGATTTTCAGATGCTATAACTCATACACTCCAAAATGTAAAAGTGGCAAAGTTACACCTAAGCAATACCAATTGCAGGCTATGTTTGCTGCTGAGAGAATAAAACTTGTCCCCTGCTTAAAAGATAGAGCAAAAGAATAAAAAAGATAGTTATCTTGTTACTTAAAATCCTAGAAGGTATAGATTTTTGAAACATTTAGGCATTAGACAAATTTCATTGATGGGATTGGATAAGCAAAGATTGACAACTAAAATGATTTATTGCACTGAAGGTTTGTGATAGCTAAACAAGATTAGTAAACCATTTAAGGGTATTTTAAATCAAACTAGATACACTTCATATTTAGATTAGGGATTAGTCATTATATATGCAGTTAAGATATCAGGAGGAGCTAAAAAGGGCTTTTGTATTTAACCTCCACTCAGCTGGGTAATAATCTGAAATTGAGTGGTGAACCTCAGTGTCCTCATTGTACGTAGAAAATGGCAGACTTGGCAGCATGCTTAAAGCATTAAATATATATATATATATTAAATATATATATATATTTCATGTTTTATTCCACAAAATTTTACTGGCCAGGAAGAATGAACATTTTGTATAGTCATGATCTCTTTTGACTGCTACATAGTAAAAAATGTATGGGAAAAGGGAAAAAGTGTGGTTAATCTTATCAATTCTGAGTTATAGAACATGGAAAAGAGAATAGTTTGTTGCATGACACCTCATTAACAGTTGTGCACGATACAAAGAAGGAAATTCAAAATTCAGTGCAGTCAGTGGTGGGAAGGGGGAGAATAATAAACTAAGATCGTTTCCTGGGGAAGTGTATCTGGGAGAGGCCACAGTGACATGGGAGAAGAAAATTCAGATTATTTTTGAAAAACCTTCTGCAGATATGTTTTGTGCATGACATGAACACACCTAAAATTGGAAGTGTGCATTGGAATGGAAGCATTCTCCTTTGTGAAGTATTATAACTGGCAGGAGTCCTTAGATATGAACATTCTTTTGAGTTGCTATTGTTGAAGAAAAAGAATATGTGAATTGGAAAAGTAAGTGTGAACCTGAAAAGGTTGATTCAGTTTCTATCTCTTTTGCAATTCAGCACTAGAAGCAGTATATGACATGAGTACAATGATACACACACACACATACACAGCTATTGCTGCAAATACCATCACTGGAAAAATTTTAAAAATTAGTAATAGTCCTCTTAAAGGAACCCTATATCATGTACCTATCATTCTTCCATTTTTCCAATACTTTTCCTTGACCTAAACATAGGAATCACTAATGCTGATAAGTGAGATTGTTTTTCTGAGTGTGATGTTTGTAGCACACATGATGGGTGAAGAGAGTCAATTCTAACAAATGGTCTTCTGACCTCCACATGTGTGCTATTGCATAAATACACACACACACACACACACACACACACACACACACACACACACATGCACGCATGCACGCACGCACAGAGTAAATAAGTCATTGTAATAAAACTTAAAAAGAATCACTAATGTACTTTTTGTCTTTTTTGATTTGCATATTCTGATAATTTCATAGAATGTGAAAACTCTTTTGGAAGTTTAATTATATAAAAGCAAAGCAAACAACAGTATTTACTTTTCTGTTCACTTTGGCATATATATTGTGACTAAATTGTTCTTGTATGAAGCTTAAAACATTATATATGCTATATTGTCAGCATGACAAGAGTACATAGAGTTACAGACCAATATCTATTTTATTTCTTAGATAACTCCTCCTTAATTTTCCTACCCAAACTGAAGTACCATAGGACAAATGCTCATGTTTACATCCACTTGATGTACAGTCAAGTTTCTATAATATACTAAGAAATTCTTAAATGCTTGCTGAATTGTCATTAGAATAAATGAGATACATTATGTAAGTATGAATTCTCAGTTTAACTAAAGAATCTTTTTAGTTTTTTTAAATAATTTTATTATCCTTTTTCCTTTATATTCTTTGTAATCAGAATTTCAATTGTAGTCATAGTTCTGCCCTTTCTAGCTGTCTTGATCAAATTCTCTAATCCTATGGATAAGCCTCAGTCAGCTAACCTAAAAACAATTGCCAGTACGTTTTCGGGTAACTCACATCATTGTTAGGAAGATCTGATATAATAAGGTACCTTTTAAAGAATTATATAATGAGTTTTTATAATTTACAAAGGGCTGTAACTTGGGAGATGTATTTTTGAACGTCAGCATGAAATATTTTCCAACATTGTCAGTGCATTTCATGTGAATCTACTGAAAATACCTACAGTAATAAGCAGCTGAATTTCCTGGAGTAATCTAAGACGCCTCTCAGACTTATCTAGCTGGCCCAGATGGGTCCTAAAAAAAGTGGCTTTTTTTTTTTTTTTTTTTTGAAGAGGAGTTTTCACTTGTACCTGTGAGCTCCCATTGATGTCAAAGCAAATACTAAGCAAGAAAAGAAGCTCTTAAAGGGTGGAACAGCTCAGATGTTCAGCAAAAAGGAGTCATGGAAGATTGAAAATATAAAAATGGGCCTCACAGTATCTCAGAAACAAACGTATTTAGGAAAAATATGTTCGGACAAATGGCAACTGCACTATATTAGAATTTAAGTAAGTGAATGTAAGTGATCAACAGGAAAGAATAGTTTAGTATCAATTGATACTTGATACACATGTAAGCATATGCACGAGATGCGTATGTATGTACACACGCATAGCATACGGATGAGTGTGTGTTTGTGAAACATTCACGTATTTTAATCCTGCAACCACACAGCTCTACCAAGGAGAGGATTATTCACGTTTTCCACAATGGAAGGAAAAGATTGGCATCAAAGGAACAATTTTCTATTAAGATGGTAAACCATTAAACAATTTCCATCCTGAAAACTTTTAGTGTATCTTGATGGACATAATGAAGGGAGTAGAACAAAAAGTAAAATGAAATGGTATTTTCTGTATTGGATGAAATACATAAAGCCATGTGTTCACATTGTGTCTTTGCACTCAGGTCCCTGGTTTTCCTTATTGAACAGATCAGTGTCAATGAAGTTACAGTGTAATTTGAGCAAGAGTGATTTCCAATTGTGATTGTTGTAAAATACTGTATCTTTGCAGAAAGGGCTTGTTTGACGGAGTCTCTGGATGGACATACTCAGGAAAATAACAAGAATTTTGCCGTGGAATCAAGTTTGTGGTCATCACAGTGTTTTCACTAAGATCTGTTTATTTTGGGTGACTGAGCGTAGAATTTAAATCCAGAAGCACTCAAACTCTTGTCACCACTGAGACAATCATCATTGCTATTAGCAATACACACAGTTTGAAAGACATGACTTTATAATACACAAGATTATTGTATATGATGATATGCAAGGGAGTAACACATTCTTGGATATGAATTTTTCTCAGATAATAGGAAATTCAAAATGAAAACAAAAGGATATACATGTGGGTTAGAACAATTTCGGGGTCTTAATAAATGAAATAAATATGACTTCAGTTAAGGGTTGAGCCCTTTCCCCACTCCGCTGCCAAGGACAAGGGTGCGGTCCAGGCGGGCCTCACCCCGACCTAGATAAGCTCTGCCCCCCCACCCCCAGAACCCCAGGCCAAATAATTCAGTTTAGTGAAAGCACAGAAATTGAAAGAAGATCTTAAGAGTTAAAATGACAATGCCAAAGTCAAAGTGCAAATCCATGAGAAACAACACTCAAGTAAACAAATCTCCCACTGAAGGAATTAATCCAATAATGTTAGACTCCAACCAGAACAAACCCACAGAAAATGGCCAAGGAAGCCTGAACCAGGATAACGACTTTCAAAATATGATCATTACCATGTTCAATACTATGAAAGAGGAAATCCGGGAAGAATTAAATAATCGAATCAATCGCTTTGAAGACGAACACAACAGACACTTGGAGGAGTTGAGAAAAACAGTGCAAGAAACAAAAACTGGCATAGAGCAGTTAAAACAGACTCAAGCAGAGTTTAAAACTGAGCTAAAAAACAAGTTATCTTCAACCCAGAACTCCACAGAGAGTCTTATCAGCAGAACTAACTAAGCAGAAAACAGAATTTCAGACCTTGAAGATAAAGTGGGAGTATTAACCAGCTCAATGGAAGAGGTTGTTAAAGCCAAAAAGATACTAGAGAGAACTACCCAAGAGATATGGGAAACCCTGAAGAAGCCTAACATGTGTATTCATGGAATACCAGAGCAAGAATCTCAAAATTTTTCCTCAATCTGAGGAAATTTTTCAAACGATCATCAAGGAAAACTTTCCTCATCTAAAAAAAGAGAGGCCCATCCATATACAAGAGGCATTCCACACCCCAAACAGATATGACCAAAACAGAAGCTTGCCATGGCAAATAATAGTTAAAACATTCTACATTCAAGATAAAGAACTGGTGCTGAGAGCTTCAAGGGAGAAAAAACAAGTCACTTTTAAAGGTAAACCTATTAAAATAACAAATGACTTCTCAGTCGAAACAGTAAAAGCAAGAAGAGCTTGGAGAGACATACTTCAAGTATTGAATGAGCAAAAAATGTCAACCCAGGCTGATTTACCCTGCAAAACTATCCATCATGATCGAGGGAGAAAGAAAAATCTTCCAGCACAAAGACAACTTGAAGGGATACATGTCCACCAAACCAGGCCTTCAAAAAATGCTAGAAATGATACTCAAGCTTGAAGAAAAAAACAGGCATATCTGGGAGAACAGAAGGCAAGTATAACACCATTAAAAGCGAAGCAATATACTTATAAAAACTACTAAACATAATAAATGTCTGGAATTAAAAATAGTTTCTCCATTATAATACTAAATGTTAATAGAATTAACTCATCGATCAAGAGACACAGATCACAAATTTAGATTAAAAATCACAATCCAGTTAAGAGTTGAAATTTGGATTAAGTTTGAAGAAGATAAAAGCAAAAGAATTTCAATGACAGTAATATTGGAAAAATGCTATTTTAAGAGAGGAAGTCATGCTAGACTTCCGAATAATAAAAAATAGACTACCTATCTGTATATTGGGCTTTTAAAATCTGAACTCCAGAGAAAGGAATTCAGGTACTTGATTATGCTCTAATTTTAGCAGTATGGACTTTATAAAGCCATTACAAAATTTAAAAATATAGGCACATACCTAAGTGTATTTCACTGTGCTATATATTTTGTGTATTGCATGGACTCGAAAGTCTGTGCTTTAGCTGATTTGTATTCACAGTTCTGTGAGGAAATAGCAGCTTCTGTCTCACAAGTAAGATTCTACTGAGTGACATACTAAAGCATTGTCTGAGCCATCACCCAGTTCAGCAGGAAAAACGTCTGAATATATTATTCATTTCTGCCCCAAGGAATGATGGAGACAAGCGATAATAATCCCATGTGTCTCCCAAGCCTAAGTATGACACAGAAACATAGCACTTTATTTTTTTAAACTTTATGTCTTTATTTTGTGCAGGTACGTGTGTGTGTGTGTGTGTGTGTGTGTGTGTGTGTTTATCAGAGGGCACTATCCACTATATGTTCCTGTGGAGGACCAAGAATGACTTCAGGAATCATCTTGGATTGCTAATATTTCCTTTTTGCTTCGCTCTGGGATTTCTCAAGCTCCCCCCAAGAAGAGAGGTAAGTACAGGCCACCATTGTTTCTGCCTGATGTTTTTACCTGGGACTTGGGATCTGAATTCAGAGCCTTCTACTTGCAAGGCAGAGTCTTAAACCCTGAGCCATCTCTCCAGCCCTTAAGCATGGCACTTTAAAAGAATATTCTGGATTGAAAATACTAATTCTATCAATGGTACCTGTGTGACCCTGGATAATCTTTCTAATTATTTTCTATCAAAAGATTGCATCAGTGAAATTAGGTCACTATTTACATCAAAAACCTCTTATAGAAACAAAATGATATTTCAAGTACTGAACTTACTAATTTTGCTCTTCTTAGCATGGGAAATACAGCAGGATTTCAATATGCCTTAGTGTTCTTTCTGATGTTTAATACTTAATTTACAGAGGTAAACATGGAGCTCTGAATTCTAAAAATTCTTCTTCATGAGCAATTGAGAACTATTCTATTCTTTTCATGTAAACATCATGAGTAATAGTTGCCATTGACTCCTACATGAATGTCCTTTTTGCATTTATCAAAAATAAGTTGCTAGACTGTTATACCATTTATCAGAATGTGATTTTTTATCATCTATAGAAATATATGGATCAATTTCAAGTCTGGACAATTTACCATAAGTTAATGTGATATTGCAAAAATGTCACAGGATGTTTTTTATTTAGGTATATCCAATATTTTTCACTTTTTCTCCCCTCTATCTTATTTGAGTACTCAGATTCATCAAATAATATCAATTTACCTCAGCTTCCTGAAGAACTTTTTAGTGTTTATATAAGCTAAGGGATCGGTCTATTCTCACGACTCAACATTTGATCTTGAACAACACACTAAATATTCACATCTTTGATACTTCTCTTTGTAAAAAGCATCTTAAATTGCACAGTATAACATCACACTTGTAAAATATTGATAGTCTAATGTACCTTCAGAATACGATTTTTGGTCACTGACATTATTCTTTTCATGACCTTAAAGCTTCATTTCACTAAATGGATTTCCCTGCCTGTGAGTAATGAATAAGAGGTCAATTATGAGTAATGAATAAGAGGTCAATTAAAATTTTCAAATGTAAACAAACATTAAAAATAGAAAACTGAAGTGAAATCCTACTGTTTTCAGATCAGGAGGCAACAAGAGGCAACCAATTTCAGATTTGGGATTGCCGAACCCCATAAGTTTTGGTTTTTTGAAACTTGGAATTGTAACAATACTCTCATAGACTTCATAACTTTAGACAGGGAATCTTTAATGCTCCTTAGTTTTGCTCTTATTTTCTGGAGGAGATGAATATATACTCATTATTTATGCTCTTATGTAGTTTGAAATCTAAAACTAATTAGGATATCATGAAACAGGTCAGGGGTAAGAAAAAAAAACCTTTGGAATAATTTGGCTTAAATCATTATAATCTTAGTGTAAATTGGACATTGGTAACCTTTCTGAATGTCAAAAAAAAAGAAACAAGAAAATAGGAAAGAAAAAAAAGGAGAAAGAGTCATTTAGGCTCCTCTATAATTGAAGTACTAATTCTAGAAAAGAAAGAAATTAATAGAGTGTTTTTTTCCAGAGGAAACAGCTTTGCTTTTTATTAGAAATGAGAAAGAAAGCTTCCTTTTAGCAAAATGAAATTATGCTGCTGTTCACCAATGGGAAATCAAAGTAATAAATGATGTTTATTGAAAAATAAGTTTCTTCTGAAAAGCTCCCAGATGCAAGAAAGCACTGAGATTGGAGAAATGCCTTCAAGGGTTGGAGCATACGCATCTGGGTGTCTCCTGAGTCACAGGAAAAACTGAACATAAGCTAATTTGAGAAACAGTAGCATATTTAGTGAAGAAATTATCAATGTAATATGTCAATCATTGGGTTTCCATGCTCTTAATTATAACTCCTACTATTACTTGGATCCAGAAAATCCTAGGGAGATATGGAGATCAGGGGAAGAAAAATATCTTATTTTGTCATAATGGCTGTCTCTTAGGTGTAACTCAATCCACAGAAGGCAAGAAAAAAAAATATGTGTGTGTGTGTGTGTGTGTGTGTGGTGCGTGCGCATGCGCGCATGCATGCACACATATATGAACATAGAGAGAAATTCAAGGATATTAAATGGGATACTCTGGTTATTTTACTTTTGAAGTCCTGCATTTTTGCTTTGCAAAAACATGGACATGGATCCGATTGTTTCCACATTCTTTGGGATGCTTAAATACTGGCCAGGTCATGTTCCTATCATGCCTTATACATTCTTGTTTTTTCAACAGGTGCCATATTTAAAAACATTATTTATTTATTGTGGGTGTGTGCCTGTGGAGTGTGTGTGTGTGTGTGTGTGTGTGTGTGTATGTCAGAGGACACACATGTCCCTGTGAAGGACCAAGGGTGACTTTGGGAATCATCCTGGATTGCTTCTACTTCCTTCTTCCTTTGCTGTGGGATTTCCCAGTCTCCACCAATCAGGCGGGAAGTGCAGGCCATTGCTTTTATCCATTTGGTATTTTTAAGTGGGACTTGGGATCTAAACTCAGGACCTTCTTCTTTTCTTAACCCCTAAGCCATCTCTCAAGCCCATCCTTTTACATTCTTTAATTGAAAAAAATCTTTATTTTCAATAATTAATGCCTCTATATTACTCGGATGCTTGATTTTTTGCATCTGATACCTTCTTCAGACAATCTATCTGACTTGTCAGATGATTACAGGAACATTTCTAAAGAGGATAAGTTCTTCAATTTGCATGTGAATTTTATGGAAGCTGAAGCAATTAATAGTGACATTGGGTTCATAAAAATTGAATATGTTAATGCATAGCATTCAAGTCTTATGGTTTGGATCTCATATATGTAACTAACTTTTATTGTTACTTATGGTTTCTTAGTAGGTAGGAGCCTGCTCTTGAGGGAAATGCTGGGACCCTGGACCCTCACATTGTTTATTTCTTAGCCATTATGAGGCAAAAGCAACATGCTTTACTTATTCCCCACCCCCCAACACCATAATAGTCTGCCTAGACACAGAACCAGCATAACTAGCTGACAAGGACTGAATTCCTGAGTGAGAAAACAAACTTCTCTTCCTCATAAGTTGTTGTCTTAGGTGTTTTTGCAGACAGGAAATGAAAACAAAACGCACCACCAGATTGTACAGTAATGCTTCATTATTTTAAAGATAAGAAAAATCTCATGAGGCCAGAAAGCTGAAGAGGTATGAGGAGGGACTCAAAGATGTTTCAAGCCTGTTCATGATTTGTTTTGATAGTGATTTCTTCTTTACAAATCTTGACTTCAGTGGTGGGAGGGTTTTTTGTCACTGGTAAGATCATAATTAGCCATGTTTGAAAGTCAGCACCTCCCCTGCTGCTACGCTGAGTGGCAGCGCCTCTGCTTCTGCAAGCAGTGGGGATCACTAGATGGAGAAGCAGCGCGCCCTTGTACTGAAAGGACAGTGCAGTGCTTTCCAGGAAGTGTTAAAAGCAGGCTTTGGGGGAGCTATCATTCTTCAAAGGAGTACTATGTCTTTGTAAATGGGCCCCCTACTGCATCAAAGGCTGTGTGGCACAGAATGAGGAGAGCCTCTTGCAATTTCCTCTGGTGCTGTCAACTATTTAGAGGAGGCTGTTTACACTTTCTTGGATATAAATGATTTTATCTCCATTGCTGACAACGTTGAATTCAATGTCGTTCTTTTTGATACAGTATTTGCTGAAGAAATTGTATTGATTTACAGAGCCTCCCTCCTGTAATTCCCCTAACATCGCAAGGCCTTTAAGGTTAACCAGTTTCTTTCAAACACCCTTCAAGAAAAAAAAAATGTTGGTTTTCAAAATCTCAGCAGGCTCTGGAAATACAGGAGTAAGGGTTGGCCCTTAATAATAATTCATGT
The DNA here is from genome assembly GCA_023101885.1 of Typhlomys cinereus. Lineage (NCBI taxonomy): Eukaryota > Metazoa > Chordata > Mammalia > Rodentia > Platacanthomyidae > Typhlomys > Typhlomys cinereus. Next base: position 4,624,027 of record JALPQD010000057.1, on the reverse strand, counting down.
TTAACTAGGTATCGTTACAAATTTAAGCTTTGGCAGCATTTAACTTCTTATGCCTCTATTGTTTTCTAATCAGAAATAATTCTGTTTTTCAGTGATGTGTTTTCTTCAGATGCATAGGTGAAAGCAATGATTTATTTGTGTGCAGGAAAGAAGAAGCAAGGGAAATTAACTCTTCTCGCCCACTCCCCCTTTAGACAATCAATAATTCCCATTCTCATCCTGACTTTAATCATTGCCTGTCTGGATTGCTGCAGACTTCTTGGTCTTCCTATCTGTGACCTCCTTTCTTACCAGAGAGTTTGGAAACTTTGGTTGAATTCATCTTCCTCTCCCTGAACCTGTTTTACCACTCTTCGAATGTCTCTCACTTTCAGAGTTAAATTTGAATTTCCTGACTGTGGTCAACCTAGTGGAACCCAATTTAATTTTGTTCTACCCTAAAGTCAAAGTGCTTATAGTTCATTTATTTTTAAGTCATCAGAAGTTCTTTAAGGTAGTTTTCTACATGGTTTGTTGAATGTGAGAAATGACTTTTCTATGATATTCTGTTGATAAAATGTGAGTCATAATTGTGAGTTTTAAACAGAAATAAGGAATCTTTTCAGTGTGCACACATTTCTTTTTGTTATTTATTTATTTTAGTAATACTGGAAAGCCTACATTGGGCTTTATACAAACTAGGAAAAAAATTACTAACTGAATTATTTCACTGCCCAAATACACATCTTTCGGAAATGACACAGATAACGTCTCTCAGAAAGCATCATGCTGGTGTTGTAAGATTCTTCTTAATGATTATCATTCCAATTGATAAAATTTATGTTATAATGCTGACTGTGTAATTATCAACCTTACAATGTTTTTGAATTTGGACAAAATTCACCCTGTTTCACTCTGGGGAAAGTATTTGCACAAAGTTATTTTGCTCAAAGATAAGGGAAAAGGGCATAAGTGATTGGAAGATTGAATTAGGGAAGTTAAGATGGAATAAAGGGCAGTTGTGGTGAATATGAAAGGCAGAGGTTATCCTCTCATATGCTCAACCATGGAAATAACTGGGAAAGCTAATGTAGGCTATGTTCTATGCCATTTCACTTATACCTACTGATGATATTCCTCCTACATTTTATTGATGGAGGTAACCTTTGTGTACTATGAATTCAATTAGTTTATCAAGAATACAGGAAGAATACAGGATTAAACCCTTTGCTTTGTAAGCCAAAGGACCTAAGTTCAGATTCCCTAGATCCCATGAAAAATATTTGACTGATATTGCTGTGGTCTGTACTTCTAGCTTTGGAAGGCAGAATTAGGAGGTAGAGCAATTCAGGCTGATTCTTGATGTCACCCTTGGACCTCCATAGTCTCACACACTCAAGTACTCTATTGTATAAATATCCACACACAGGCATATTCGCCATACAAATACACACACACACACACACACACACAAAGAAGAGTATGGAATGAGAAATATCATGCTCCTGTACTATCTCTGAGGATTGGGAATAGGGCACTAAACAAAGACAAGCTAGTGTCTAATGTCTAGTATTACTGAGACATAGTCTTAAAACTAAATATAAACACGAAGCAACACATGTCCCTAGTAATGTATCTTATATTAAATGCAAGGTAGAAAATAAGTGGAGGAGGGGGGCTGGGAAAGGGTGAGCTCTATCTTAGATAGAATAGCCTGTGTGCATGGGAGAAATTTGCACTGAGACCTGAGTTACGATGTATCTGCTGTGTGAAGAACTAAAGACAAAGCAACTCAGACAGAAGATGAAGAAATCTAAGTGCATCTGTTCAAAGGCATCATCACTACAACAGATAATAAGTAGGAGATCAAAGACAGACAGCCAAGCAGAAGAGTCAGATAGGAGGGCCACGCTGGGGAGTCTGGATTTTATTTGGATGTAGTTAGAGAAAGTTACACAATGAAATCAGGCAATCTAATTCCCTTTTAAAGAGGAAAGGCCAATGAATATATAGGAATTTTAGGGGAGCAAGAATAAAATCAGTTCAGGCTCATTTCTAAAGCAGGTGTTCCTCTTAAACTACCAAACAAACTTTCTCCCAAATCAATAAGAATTTGTTTAATCTCTTTTGACTCCAAATATTTTCAGCCTATCATTCAAGTTCTTACCACAAGAACAACAGAAATTTTCAAAAATTTTTATGAATGTTTTTAATTAAAGATTAGAAGGAAGCTGGGAGAGACCTGAAGCCTTTTACCGACATCTGTTTCATTTAGTTATGTTTTACTTCTGCTTTAGTTTATATGCAAAGGAAGATGGGAATATTAGACTTTGGATATGAAAAACTTCCCATAAGAGCTCATGTGATGATGTCTTAGTTCTCAGCAAGGGTGCACCTGAGAGATGACTGGATCAGGGGAGTATATAGATCAGAGCATTATTAGGTGGTGAATTCTCATTGGAGGAGGTAGGTCCTTGGGCACATGGGTTTGAAGGCTATTTCTTGTTCCTGGACATACTCTCTGCTTCTCCCACCACTCTTGAATGAGCAGCTTTTGTTATCCCTGTGCTCTCTGCCAGGTCAAAATACTGAGGATTACCTCTGAAATGGGAGTGAAAAGAAGGAAGTCTTTCCTCTCTTAATTGTCTTTCTAGGTATTTTGTCACAGTGAGGAAAAGCTGACTGGCACACTGATGAATATGTTTGAAAGCCACTGGTCTGTAAGATGTTATCTATGTACTAGGCACTACTCAGTCTCAGCACTGCAGTTACTCCCTGACATCTCAGTCTACACTTTCACTTACAATGACGTAGGCTTCCCAGAATGCAAAGTTCCCCCTTTATACTTTCATGCTTCTTAGCTTTTTATATCCTGTTGTAATGGGTTGAATACTTTCTGCCTGACAAATGCCTTTACTGCCATTGATGAGGACTAAGACTCATGTCTGACATGTGCAAGACCCTGAGTTATATCCCTAGCACTGAAAAAAATGACTTTCCAGAGAAAGTCATTTATATTTTAACTTAGTTTGTTCTAACTGCACGAGAATCGCTGCATTAGAACTCATCGTTTTCTAATCAGCTACTATTATATTGTGTGCAGTGTCTTTCTTAATGTCACTATTTTTCAGAGGATAAGAACTAATCTTTTAAACTTTTGCATCTTGATATTTGTCTATAAAATTGTTTAACAGTTAAGAACTAAACATGTTATTGAATATAATCATTTACATAACTTTAAATGAATGAAAGTTCTAGTCATTTAGATGTGTTTATAGAACTGCCAGATTTTATCAATTAAATACACAGACATAGAATATACTCAGTAAAGGTGTACTTTAAAACAACAACAAATAATATTGACAGAAGTATAGATAGTTAAAGGGTAACAGTTTGGGTTTGTATTGACAGTCCTGAATAGAGGTCTTGATCTTAGTCCAAGGAGAGCTATCAAGATAATCAATAAAATGTACTTTACTTTTAATTACATCTTTTTAGTACTTATTATGTTGCCAACATAAGTGAAAGGTATTTCTTCATCTCAGACTGAAAAAAATATTATCAAAATGACAATAATTCCCCCAAAGAACAGAACATTTTAATATAATCACTATACAAATTATAAACAACTGAAGAAAAAAATAGATAAGCTCAACTTCATTGAAATTAACTTTCATGCATAAGGCACACTATCAAGAAAGTAAGATGACAGAACACTGGATGGAATAAAATATTTACAAGGTAACTATACAGTAGGCAGTAGATTTCATTGATTTATGTGTGTTTCTTGGCAGGAATTACTTGTGTATTTTGTTCTGAGTAATGTATCAATTCATGACTAAATGCACAGATACACAGATATATGACAGATGAATAGAATGAGAGATGGGTACATTGAAGAATAAACTGATCAGTTACCCACTCAAATCTGGAGTAATAGTATAAAAGAGTATATCAGTCCACTTTCTTTTGCTATAAGAACAGAATAACTGAGAGCAAATGTTCATAATCTGTAAATAGTGGACAGTTGTTGATCATATTTTCTGGACTCTGGAAAGTCCTGAAATCTGGCAGCAACATTTTCTCAGCCTTCTTGTATCACAGAGGTAACACCTATATGTCCTCTTATAAACCCAGACATGGTGTCATGGGGAACCTCATGACCTTACCTAGCAGTAATCAAACTCTGAGGAGCCATTTCTCTAAGTATTAGTAATCTGTGAATTTAAGGATTGTTTCTAACACTTGAACTGTTTGGTCTACCTAAATTTACAAATAGACCAATCCTGTGATTTCTAAGTGTTTGCACATGTTTTACAGTGCATTTTCTAAAGCTCCATTTTATCCTGATCTGCATTTTGATATTCTTTTTTTTATACATTTTTATTATTATTTCAGCTTATACAAACTGAATAGGTACACCAGTTCCCTCCCTCCCTCCTCCTCCCACCCAACCTCCTGCTCCTTCTCCCCTCACCCCTCACTCCCCATCCCCCAGTGCCTCCCGCCCCAATTCCCAGAGAGTCCTTTCTTGTGCATGCCTGATTCTCCTCTGGGCCCTCCTCTCCGATGACGTACAAAGACCCAGTGGCCTTTCCTGGAATCCTTTCCCGCGTTCCCCTTAAGCATAGGAACACTACTGTGGCTGCCAATCCCATGCCTCCAAGGATCTTGGTGCCTTTAGCAGATGCTAGACTTTGTGGGGTCAATAGTGTGTTGGACATTGCACAGGGCATGCAAAGTCCAATTATGATTGCTTCAGCCCTAACTTGTGTGGAGTATCTTGCAAATCATTGCTCCTCCCATCCTTTTGCTCTTACACTCTTACCGCCCCCTCTTCCACAAATGTCCCTGAGCTTCAGGATGGGGAGAGATTAGTCTGGCCTAGTTCTAGGTGGTTGATATGAAGTCTCTGAAGTTCTAGATTGTAGTTTGTTGATTTTCTTTTGCAGTTTTGCTGCTCCTGCAATGCCCTTCACTCCATTCTCATGTAACTTTGTGGGCTTATATCTGGGTCTTCAATCCTTATCCATTGATCTGTGTGTCTATTTTGCAGCCAGTACCAGGCTGTTTTTACAACAATGGATTTGTAGTATAGACTTAGGTTTGGTATGGTAATACCTCCAGCAGTGCTTTTGTTACTCAGGATTGTCTTTGCTATCCTGGGTCTTTTGTGCCTCCATATGAATTTTGAGATTGTTCGGTCAACTTCTTTGAAGAATTGCTTTGGGATTTTAATTGGTATAGCATTGAATTTGTATATTGCCTTTGGTAGGATGGTCATTTTTACGATGTTGATTCTGCCAATCCAAGAACAAGGGAGGTCTTTCCACCTTCTGGTTTCTTCTGCTATTTCTTTCTTTAGGGTTTTAAAGTTTTCATTGTAAAGGTCTTTTACCCCCTTGGTTAGGTTTATACCAAGGCATTTCATTTTTTTAGGGGCTATAGTAAATGGGATTGAGTCTGTCAGGGCTTTCTCACTTCTTTCATTCAGGGCATATAGAAGGCCTCTGATTTTTGCACATTTATTTTGTATCCTGCCACCCTGCTGAACTTCTCAATTAGTTCCAGGAGCTTCCTGGTGGAGTTTTTGGGATCACTCAGGTATAAGATCATGTTGTCTGCAAATAGAGATAGCTTGATTTCTTCCTTGCCAATTTGAATCCCTCTTATGTCCCTTTCTTGTCTTATGTCTTCGGCTAAGACTTCAAGTACAATATTGAATAGAAGTGGTGAGAGTGAACAGCCTTGTCTAGTTCCTGATTCAAGTGGGAATGCTTCCAATTGTTCCACATTGAGCATAATCCTTGCTGTGGGCTTGTTGTATACAGCATTTATAATATTGATAAAGGTTCCTTCCATTCCAACCTTCTCTAGTGTTTTGATCATAAAAGGCTGTTGGATCTTGTCAAAAGCTTTTTCTGCATCTATCGAGAGTATCATGTGGTTTTGGACTTTGGACTGGTTTACATGATGAATTACATTTACTGATTTGCGTATGTTGAACCAACCTTGTGTGCCAGGGATGAAGCATACCTGGTCCCAATGAATGATCTTTTTAATATGTTTTTGAATCCGATTTGCTAAGACTTTGTTGAGAATCTTTGCATCTGTTCATCAGAGAGATCGGCCTATAGTTTTCTTTTTTAAGTGAATCTTTATTAGGTTTTGGGATTAAAACGATATTAGCTTCATAGAAGGAATTTGGTAGTGTTCCTTCTTTTGCTATTTGATGGAACAGTTTAAGGAGTATTGGTGTTATTAACTGCTTAAACGTCTGGTAGAACTCTGTGCTGAATCCATCTGGTCCAGGACATTTTTTGGTGGGAAGATTCGAGATTACTTCCTCAATTTCCTTATATGTTATAGGGCCATTTAAGTAATTCACAACTTCCTGATTCAATTTAGGTAAGTTGTGTTTACTTAGAAATTCATCCATCTCTTTTGTGTTGTCAAACTTCACAGAGTATAAGTTTTTGAAATATGATGTTATAATTCTCTGGATTTCTTGGGTATCAGTAGTATAACTCCATGTTCATTTCTGATTTTGTTAATTTGGGTTTTCTCTCTCCTGCTTTTGGTTAATTTAGCTAGGGGTGTATCAATCTTATTGATTTTTTCGAAGAACCAGCTTTTTGACTGGTTGATTTTCTCTATCGTTTTCTTAGTCTCGATTTCAGATATTTCTCCCCTTATTTTGCTAATCTCCTCTCTTCTACTACTTTTGGGATCAGATTGCTCTAGTTTCTCTAAAGCTTTAAGCTGCATTGTTAAGTTGTTTATTTCTGATGTTTCCATTTTTTTGATGTAGGCATTAAGAGCTATGAACTTACCTCTTAGGACAGCTTTCGTTGTGTCCCAGAGATTTTGGTAAGTTGTATTTTCATTATCGTTTGCTTTCAGGAAATCTTGAATTTCCTTTTTAATTTCTTCCTGAATCCAGTTCTCATTTAGCATCATATTGTTAAGTTTCCAGGAGTTAGTGTATTTTCTCTTGTTTGTTGTGTTGTGGATGTCAAGCTTTAGGCCGTGGTGGTCTGATAGGGCACAGGTTAGAATTTCAACTTTTTTGTATATGTGTAGATTCGTTTTGTGGCCCAATATGTGATCTATTTTGGAGAAAGTTCCGTGTGCTTCTGAGAAAAATGTGTATTCTTTGGTGCGTGGGTGAAAAGTTCGATAGAGATCTGTAAGGTCTATTTCTTTAAGGGTTTGGTTAAGGTCCAAAGTGTCTCTGTTAAGCTTTTGACCTGTTGATCTATCCCATGTTGAGAGGGCGGTGTTGAAGTCCCCAAGAATTATTGTTTGGGGGTTGATTTCTTGCTTTAGACGCTGTAGAGTTTTCTTAATGAATGTGGAGGGGCCCGTATTGGGTGCATATATGTTCAGTATTGTGAAGTCTTCCTGGTGAATTGTACCTGTGACTAAAATGTAGTATCTATCCGTGTCTCTTATAATTTTCTTTGGTTTGAAGTCCACTTTGTCTGATATCATAATGGCTACCCCTGCCTGTTTTCTGCTTCCATTAGCTTGTAGAATTGTTGACCAGCCTTTTATTTTTAGGGCATGCCTAACTTTTGTGGTGAGATGGATTTCCTGCAGGCAGCAGATTGATGGATTGTGATTTTTAATCCAAATTTGTAATCTGTGTCTCTTGATCGGTGAGTTAATTCCATTGACATTTAATGTTATAATGGAGAAACTATTTTTAATTCCAGACATTTATTATGTTTAGTAGTTTTTATAAGTATATTGCTTCGCTTTTAATGGTGTTATACTTCCCTTCTGTTCTCCCAGATATGCCTGTTTTTTTCCTCAAGCTTTAGTATCATTTCTAGCATTTTTTGAAGGCCTGGTTTGGTGGACGTATCCCTTCAAGTTGTCTTTGTGCTGGAAGATTTTTCTTTCTCCCTCGATCATGATGGATAGTTTTGCAGGGTAAATCTGCCTGGGTTGACATTTTTGCTCATTCAATACTTGAAGTATGTCTCTCCAAGCTTTTCTTGCTTTTACTGTTTCGATTGAGAAGTCATTTGTTATTTTAATAGGTTTACCTTTAAAAATGACTTCTTTTTTCTCCCTTGAAGCTCTCAGCACCAGTTATTTATCTTGAATGTGGAGTGTTTTAACTATTATTTGCCGTGGGGTGCTTCTATTTTGGTCGTATCTGTTTGGGGTGTGGAATGCCTTTTGTATATGGATGGGGCTCTCTTTTTTTAGATGAGGAAAGTTTTCCTTGATGATCGTTTGAAAAATTTCCTCAGGGGTGGTATTTTGAGATTCTTGCTCTGGTATTCCATGAATACGCATGTTGGGCTTCTTCAGGGTGTCCCATATCTCCTTAATATTTCTCTCAAGTATCTTTTTGGCTTTCACAACCTCTTCCATTGAGCTGGTTAATACTCCCACTTTATCTTCAAGGTCTGAAATTCTGTTTTCTGCTTAGTTAGTTCTGCTGATAAGACTCTCTGTGGAGTTCCGGGTTGAAGATAACTTGTCTTTTAGCTCAGTTTTAAACTCTGCTTGAGTCTGTTTTAACTGCTCTATGCCAGTTTTTGTTTCTTGCACTGTTTTTCTCAACTCCTCCAAGTGTCTGTTGTGTTCGTCTTCAAAGTGATTGATTCGATTATTTAATTCTTCCCGGATTTCCTCTTTCATAGTATTGAACATGGTAATGATCATATTTTGAAAGTCGTTATTCTGGGTCAGGCTTTCTTGGCCATTTTCCATGGTTTGTTCTGGTTGGAGTCTAACATTATGGGATTAATTCCTTCAGTGTGAGATTTGTTTACTTGAGTGTTGTTTCTCATGGATTTGCACTTTGACTTTGGCATTGTCTTTTTAACTCTTAACATCTTCTTTCAATTTCTGTGTGTTTTTCACTAAACTGAATTATTTGGCCTGGGGTTCTGGGGCTGGGCAGAGGATGGAGCTTACCTAGGTCGCGGTGAGGCCGGGTGAACCCCGCGTGTCCTGGGCGGCGGAATGGGGGAAGGGAGTATGGGGCGTCGGGGCGTTATTTAACCTGGGGGAGCTGGGACTGGGCCCCGGCGCAGAGGGGTGTCCTCCTCCTCCCACGCCCTGTGCGGCTCCGGCTGGATGGTAGGAGGAGCTGGGTCCCTTGGGCTGCCTGGGGTTCTGGGGGTGGGTGGGGACAGAGCTTACCTAGGTCAAGGTGAGGCCTGGCTGGACCGAGTGCAGTCCCCGGCGGTGGAGTGGGGGAAGGGTGCATTTTTATATTCTTCAGAGTACATATTGCATTATTTGGTTCTTTTTATCTTCTCAAGTATTTTAATGAAAGTGATAATTTCAAAATTCTCCATTTCACTATTACTATATAAAATAACATATGCCTTTTATTTTCCAGTGCGATAAATCATTTCAGGTGTAAGAAAAAAATCTCTGTGGTTCAGTTTATAGGCGATCAATATTTCATCCTGTTTGAATTTTATGAGTTAGCTAGACAGTCAAACCTGGAAATGTCTGAGAGTTTGCAGACAGAGCAGAAGGAAGAGAAGTACTTGGGAATTTTAAATGGTTTAACTCTTTTTTTTTTTTTAATTTCTACTCATACAACTTTAACAGATACACTGGTTCCCTCCCTCCCCTTCCCCTCCCTCCCTATATCCCAGTGTCTCCCCCTCCCATCTCCAGAGCATCCTTTAATGTGCATGCCAAACTCTCCTCTGGGTCCTCCTCTCCGATGAGGTGCAAGGATCCAGTGGCATTTCCCAGATCCATTTCCTGTGTTCCCCTTAAGCATAGGAACACTACTGTGGCTGTCAATCCCTTGCCTTCAAAGATCTTAGTGCCTTTAGCAAATGCTAGAATTTGAGGGGTCAATAGTGTGTTGGACATTGTGCAGGGCATGCAAAGTCCAATTATGATTGCTTCGGCCCTAACTTGTATGGAGTATCTTGCATATCATTGCTCCTCCCATCCTTGTGCTCTTACAGTCTTACCGCCCCCTCTTCTGCAAATTTCCCTGAGCTTCAGGATGGGGAGAGATTAGGCTGGCTTAGCTCCAGGTGGTTGATATAGAGTCTCTGATGTTCTGGATTATGGTTTGTTGATTTTTTTTTCAGTTATGCTGCTCCTACAATGCCCTTCACTCCATCCTGATGGGTATTGGATGTCACCCCCTGGCCAGAGACAAAAAGCTGAATGGTTTAACTCTTTTAAAACTACTGTAACATTGAATTGAATGTAATGGATTCAGTGTTTCGATTTTAAAAGAAAAAGGGAAGGAACCACCATTCTCAAACAAAACATAATGGGCTGATCCTAGCAATCACATGTTCACTGCTTGGAGATACATAAACTCTTTCATTCACTGGAATGTTATTTTGTGCATTGAAGCTGACAGATAATAGACTCTATTTAAATATGGGAGTGCTGACTTCCCTAATGATTGGTGGACTCTAGTTAGTTTCAAGGACTATGAGTCTCAGAGAAATGAGACCAGTCAGATTCTCCTCTGTCCAATAATTTTTCCTGTTTATTGCTGGGCACACAGTTTCCAACCATGCAAAATCTTCCCTTGCATATTTGTAACGTTTGCTTATGATGACTTCAGGCTTGTCATCAGTACAATAGTGACATATTAATAAGAAGTTTTCTTTTGTTTTTAGCATAAAATTCTCTTTAAGCATAAAATTTTTGTCATAATTGCATTCTCTTCTTTCAGTGATTTGTTATATGTATTAGTATTTGTTTTTTTCATCTGGTGAGAATATTTTGAGTACTTGCATTGCGTTGCGAAGACACTATAGAGTAATCCTTGTGGAAATGTGAATGTCAATGCTGCAGGAAATTCACTTAAGATATTTAACCTAATTATTAAAGATGCAATACATATGGATCACAGAACATGGGCAAAATACTTCAACTAGAACTGGTCTCAGAAATTCCTTCTTGTTAGATAGCTTACACAATACCAAGGAGTACTGTAGAAGCTACTGGGGGGGGGGAGAAATAATCACAGGCTCCATCAACGCATGAGATCTTTGAGTTGCAATAAAAGCCACCATGGCAACAGATAACCACCTGTGTAATAGTGGCATAAGTATCGAAGAGACAATAAACAGCTATCTGATTGGAGCCAAGACCCACTTCTCATAATGGAACAAATTCCAGTTACTGTTAACTAGAACAATAACCTAAAAAAAAGGAAGGAAATATATCAATAGGAAAAAACAACCAATGAACCTACAGGTAGGAGGACAGTATACCAAACTGCTCTATAAATTGCTACTGTTATACCCAAAGATTTGAAGAGCACTTAGCACTGAGCCTAGAAATCTTCTTCTGCAAGAAAGGTAGAGAATCTTAACATCCTGATAGAATGTACTCTAGGCCAGTGGAGGAGCAATGAAGTGAACAGCACTGGGTGACCATTATGCAGAGTGCTGGCAAACTCAGCAGGGCTCACCCAAAAAACAGACAACCCAATCTCCCCATCCTAAGGCTTTGGGAATCTCACAGAAGATGGGGTGGTGACAATATAAGAACCTAAAGATGGGAAGGTCTTTAAACAAGACATTTCATTCAAGGTAGGACTGCTTTATCTAGGAACTCACTACAGTGAGACTTGTCCTCAACACACCTGCATAATGACTGACATACAAACGTGCCCCCATAGAATATTCAGGAATTCAAGATAAGAAACATGGAAACCTTGGGGACTGAAGCTGGATGAGAGAAGAGAAAAGTCTCTATCAGTAGGGTGGCCCAAGGAAAGGTGACCTTGTGTGCCACAGAGGCCTGAACTCCCACAAGATGGGCCAGGGTCAATTCAGGGATCCATAGGAGCAGACAGACAGGAGGGTGGGATCCATGGCAGGACAGGAGGAAAAGATGATGGAGGGAAGCAGAGATAAGTACTCAATATGCTGTAAAAGTAGAAAAAAATGTAAAAAGTCCTACTTGGTAAGAAATACCAAACTTTCAGTGTCAGTTAAAGGCAAAAATCCAGCTTCTTTTTAGAAAACCAAGAATTTTAAGACTAATACTAAGGTAAGCCATCTCCCAAATTATTTTTCTGAGTATCAGCGTTAAAGTTCTGATTCTGGAAAAATGTCGCTAGTATCCCCTGTTTAGAAATATGAAAGGATTGTCAGGAGAAGGAACATGCCATATACTGCCATGTCCATGAAATGGAGCTGAAAGAGAGACTTTAACCACATATAGTATTTTAAGATCCTGAGGACATCCATAGCCATCACTTTTTAACATGCTGCTTGAAAACATAATTATTTTTATTTCGAAAAGAATGCCCCACTTCTTATTAACTCTATGGGGGTTCAGTAAAGGGATAATTAAGTCCATATGACAAACTTGCACTGAACAGTTATGTTTCGGATGAATGAGACGTGAAGTGGGTGTTAATCTTAGAGGAGACATACCAAACAATGCAGCTAGGACTAGGGAACTCATATCCTTTGAAACCAGAGGCACAACACAGAATGTGGCATTTCTGTTGATATCCTGGTGGCCTCACTTCTATCTCAGACACATCTCATTCTTTAGTTTTAGTAAATCTTTGGATGGTGGCTGTAACATCTATCAGCATGGGTAGAAATTTCAAATTCAATCAAAATTCAATCAAAATTTCTAAGTTATTTTTCCCCCACTGTGGAGTTTAGAGGCCCAGATTTCTTTCCTTTGTCTGGTGATGGTATACTCACGAAGCTGTAGCATTAGCTATGCCATGAACACTGCACTTTTTTTTTCTCCTAGCTTATACTTACCTGCTACTGCCAATCAGATGATAAAACTTTAAGTGTCCTGAGCACATTGCTGTTCCTGGACATTTGGGTCACATTTACAGAAAGAAAAAGGAAATTAAACCATAATTAGATGACTAAAAGCAAAAGGCTGATGTTACGATATGGTATAGAGAAATTGTGCTTGTATTTGTTTCTAGAGTGTTGCACATTACTATTGTTTACTGTGTTATTACTTCTAAGAATACCAATAGATACTTAGAGAGGAGTTGAAACTGAGTTGTAACTATGTGTTGGTCTACTGTCAAGGTAACAAATTCCCAAGATGATAAATTTTAAGGAGAAAATATTTATTTTGTCATAGAGTATGAATTTCTAAGTTTGATATTAGTTGGCACCATTTCATCTGGGCCTATGTCAAGGCAGCACATCATGAAAGATAGTACTTGGCATGTGTCATGACTGGGCAAAAACTTGTGAAAATGATTATGTCCCCAGCATCTCCTTGAAGGGCATGATACTAAAGATCAGAAGAGGTCTCCTTGGGCCTTAAGCCTTCGTGGCTCCATTGTCTCACTATAGTTCCAGCCTTGCAAGTAAACCTTTAATATATGGGTCTTTGAAAGACATTTAAGTTCCAAAGAAGAGACATTGCAGCTGATGAAAACACAGAGATAAACCCAGGCAAAGTAAAAACAAACAAACAGCTTGAAGGCTAATATATAACAGGGTCTAAATTGACTGAGGAATGGTGAAATATGTGGAAAAATAGCAAGAGATTAATTTGGTTACTCAAAGAAGATTGATTAAAAATGTTTAAAATCCATCACACTTTATGTGCTGGGAGTTTTTAGATAACAGGGATATACTATAAACATCTAGGGACAGTATTTGGCATGGGTTTGAGATTTTTCAGTACGGTGCTAGTAAAATAAGTGAGTTCAATTGCTCTCTTCTGGGAAAATGTCAGGAGTACAGATAATATCGATCCTTTGAAAAAAAAAAGAGTAACTCCAGACACCTGAGAAAGTACAAATATTTATAATTACCTAAAAGCACACTAGATTGGGAAACACTTTGTATATGGAGGCAAAAACTGACAAGTCTTAAAATGTAATTAAAGATTAATTTGATAATTGTTACAATTTTTTCATCAAACTTTTTAATCTAAATATGAAAATATTAGCAAAAACTAAAGAGGCATACAGCCCATGCTGTTGCCAACAGACTACCAGCAAACAACACAGCTGGACCAGATGTAAGATCAACTGGAAGTAAATTTATGAAGCCAGTTTGATTGTGATCATATTTCCCCAATTCTTTTTGTATTTTTGCAACACACTTGTCATTCTATATTTTTGTGAAACAAGGAAAGAAAGGATAGAGTGAGTAAAAAATAATAATTTCTGGTAACATGAGAAAGTCCTTAGCATTTTTACCCACTTTAGTAATTTCTATGTGTAAAAATGATTTGTCATAATGATGTTAAGTAACTTTCAGTTAGGAAAAAGATGGGGAAGGAAGCTGATTTAGTAGGCAAAACACTTGCTGTGAAAACACAAGGGCCTGAGTTTGAATCCCCAGAATCCACCTAAAAATTGGTAATGTTAGTGAGTGTCTGTAATCCTAGTGTTGCTATGGTGAGATTGCACAATTAGAAGATCACTGCTCAGCTCACCTGATGGGTGTAATGATGACCAATGAATGAGATACTGAGACCTTCAAACAAGATGGAAGATGAAGACTGAAACGAGGTTATCCTCAGGAGTGCCAGGACAAAAGTATGCCCTTGCTTACACACATAAATGTGCACATGCATGTCCAAACATGCTTCATGTACAGAAAAATGGGGAAAATGGAAAAGTGATTAATTTTTCTCAACATCGAAAAGAAGAAATTTCTGAGGAAGTTTTGGGGGGCAGAGTACATTTGATGTTATATATCTAGAAAGATTTTTATCTAGTATGATTTGTAAAAAATATTTGTATATTTTCTTTTTTTAAATATTTATTTAATTTTTCCACATACAAAATTGATAAGTACACCATTCCCTCCCTCCCTCCACCCCTCCCTGGATCCCCTTGCTCCCTCCCCCATTTTCCCCTTCCTTTCCCCCCTTCCTTTCTGTCATTATCCCCTCCCATCCCTAGAGCATCTTTTAGTGTGCATGTCAAACTTCCCTTTGGGTCCTCTTCTCTGATGAGGTATAAGGATTCAGTAGCATTGCCTAAGTACTTTTTGTGTTCCACTTTAGTATGGGAGCATTATTGTGGCTGTTAATCTCTTGCCTCTGAGTATCCTAGTGCCTGTGATCCATGCTAGACTTTGGGGGTTCAATGATATGTTGGTCATTGCACAGGTCATGCCAAGTCCTATTATGATTACTTTGGCTCTAACTTGTGTGGAGTATCTTGCATGTTGTAACTCCTCCCCATCTTTAGACTCTTACAATCTTACCTTCTGAGCTTTAGGATGGGAAGAGATTAGGCTAGCCAGGTTCTAGGTGGTTGATACAGAGTCTTTGATGTTCTGAATTGTGGTTTGTTGATTTTTTTTTCAGTTTTGTTGCTCCTGCACCACACTTAGCTCCATCCTGATGGGTATTGAATGTCACCCCCTGGCCAGAGATAAAAGGCTGTTAAAATAGAGCTGTTATTAGGAGGAGGTGGTCCATGGTGGTTCTCAAATTCGTCCGTGATTCTACACACACACAGACACACACACCTGCACGCGCACACATGCACAATTGAATAAATAATAAAAAAGAAAGAAAAAAATAGAGCTGTTATTATAAGAGTAGATAAAAAGGTAGATGGAATAAGAGTAGGAGACCACGGCGAGTGGGAGGAGGGTCAGTCTCCCATTTGCAAAATGGTTACCTTCTATCTGCCAGACTGTATGCCCTCCCTTTATGATGAGATCACATCCCAACAGTTGCAAGTGACCAGGAAGGAAAGTCTGTGAGCTTAAACAGATACTTCATTGCTTACTTCCAAACTTTTATTTAAATATTCTATTTATTTATTTATTTATTTATTCAATTGTGCGTGTGTGCACATGTGTGTGTGTGTGTGTGTGTGTGTGTAAAACTTGCAGTCTTTGATGGTGGCCTATTTTCTTTGCTGTAGCATGATCTCCTCTCTCCTGATTGCTGGCAGGGCCCTCCTTCCCCTTATCTCCCATCTATAATCTTTACAATTACTGTAGGTATTACAGAGATCCACCTTTGTCTCTAAGTGGATTTGGTACTAGGATCTACCTTAGGGAGTACATACAGTGCTTAATTTTTTGTGCCTGGGATACTTCACTCAATATAATATTTTTAATTCCATCCATTTCCTGGCAACTTTCATTAATTCATCATTTTTGATGGCTGAGTAGTATTCCATTGTATAAATGTACCACATTTTCCTTATCCACTCATCAACTGTTGGACTTTTGGTTTGATTTC
Organism: Typhlomys cinereus; assembly: GCA_023101885.1. NCBI lineage: Eukaryota > Metazoa > Chordata > Mammalia > Rodentia > Platacanthomyidae > Typhlomys > Typhlomys cinereus. The sequence goes on along the minus strand of JALPQD010000057.1, from coordinate 4,607,872 downwards.
ACAACTTTGCTATTGTAAACAGTGCTGCTATGAACATGGTTGAACTTGTCCCATTGAGGTGAACTTTTGCTTTATGAGGATTATTCCCAAAAGTGAAATAGCAGGGTCATATGGAATTTCAATCTTTAACTTCTTTAAGAATCTCCAGAGAGCTCGGCAGAGTGGTTGTTTGAGCCTGCATTCCCACCAGCAATGTAGGAGAGTTCCTTTCTCGCCACATCCTCTCCAGCATTTGGTGTTGTTTGTATTGTGGATTTTTGCCATCCTGACTGGGGTGAGATGATATCTCAGGGATATTTTGATTTGCATTTCCCTGATGGCTAAGGATGTGGAGCATTTTTAAAGATATTTGTTAGACATTTCAATTTCGTCCCTGGTAAAGTTTCTTTTAAGTTCCAAGGCTCAGTTTTTAATTGGGCCATTGGTTTCCTTGGTGTTTAGTTTTCTAAGTTTTTATGCACTCTGGATAATAGAGCTGTATCAGATATGTGGTTAGTGAAGATTTTCTCCGATTCTGTGTGTTGTCTTTGTGCTCGAGTTACAATCTCTTTATCTGAACAGAAGCTCTTTGATTTCACAAGATCCCATCTGTTGAGTGTTGGTTGCAGTGACTATGCTATTGGATTTCCGTTTAGGAACTATTGGCCTAGTCCAATCAGCTCAAGGGTGTTCCCTACCCTTTCAAGTAAGGTTTTTATAGTCTCTGGCCTTATATTGAGGTCCTTGATCCATTTAGAATTAAGTCTTGTACATGGTGACAAGTATGGGTCCACCTTTAATCTTCTGCATGTGGACATCAGTTTTGCCAGCACCATTTGTTGAAGATGCTGTTTTTTTTTTTCTATTGGAGTTTTTGGGTCCCTTTGTCAAAGATCAAATGGCTGTAGTTATGTGGCTTATATCTGGGTCTTCAACCATTATCCATTGATCTGTGTGTCTATTTTGGAGCCAGTACCAGGCTGTTTTTATAACTATGAATTCGTAGTATAGACTAAGATTTGGTATGGTGATACCTTCAGCAGTGTTTTTGTTATTCAGGATTGTCTTTGCTATCCTGGGTCTTTTGTGCCTCCATATGAATGTTGAGATTGTTTGGTCAACTTCTTTAAAGAATTGCTTTGGGATTTTAATTGGTATAGCATTGAATCTGTATATTGCCTTTGGTAGGATGGTCATTTTTATGTTATTGATTCTGCCAATCCAGGAACATGGGAAGTCTTTCCACCTCCTGGTGTCTTCTGTAATTTTTTTCTTTAGAGTTTTAAAGTTCTCATTGTAAAGGTCTTTTACTTCCTTGGTTAGGTTTATACCAAGGTATTTCATTTTTTTTAGGGGCTATAGTAAGTGGGATTGAGTATCTCAGGGCTTTTTCACTTCTTTCATTCTGGGCATATAGGAAGGCCACTGATTTTTGTACGTTTTATTTTGTATCCTGCCACCCTGCTGAACTTCTGTATTAGTTCCAGGAGTTTCCTGGTGGAGTTTTTAGGATCATTCAGGTATATGATCATGTCATCTGAAAACAGAGATAACTTGACTTCTTCCTTGCTGATTTGAATCCCTTTTATCTCCCTTTCTTGTCTTACAGCTTCAGCTGAGACTTCAAGTACAATATTGAATAGAAGTGGTGAGAGTGTATAGCCTTGTCTAGTTCCTGATCAAAATGGGAATGCTTTAAGTTTTTCCCCATTGAGTATAATCCTTGCTGTTGGTTTGTTGTATACAGCTTTTATTATATTGATAAACGTTCCTTCCATTCCATCTGTCTCTAGGGTTTTGTTCATAAAAGGCTGTTGGATGTTGTCAAAAGCTTTTTCTGCATCTATCGAGAGTATCATGTGATCTTGAATTTTGGACTGGCTTATATGGTGAATTACGTTTATTGATTTGCGTATGTTGAACCAACTTTGTATGCCTGGGATAAAGTCTACTTGATCCCTGTGAATGATCTTTTTGATATGTTTTTGAATCAGATTTGCTAAGACTTTGTTGAGAATCTTTGCATCTGTGTTCATCAAACAGATTATTAGGTTTTGGTATTAAAATGATATTAATTTCAGAGAAAAAATTTGGTAGTGTTCCTTCCTTTGCTATTTGATAAACAGTTTAAGGAGTATTGGTGTTATTTGTTCCTCGAATGTATGGTAGAACTCTGTGCTGAATCCATCTGGTCCAGGGCATTTTTTGGTGGGAAGATTTGAGATTACTTCATCAATTTCCTTATATGTTATAGACTATTCAAATAATTCAGAACGTCCTGATTCAATTTAGGTAAGTTGTGCTTACTTGGTGAATTAATTTCTTTTGTGTTGTCAAACTTCACGTAATATACGTTTTTGAATATGATGTTATAGTACTCTCAATTTCTTGGGTATCCATAGTGATAATTCCATTTTCATTTCTAATTTTCTTAATTTGGGCTTTCTCTCTCCTGCTTTTGGTTAATTTAGCTAGGGGTGTATCAATGTTATTGAGTTTTTCAAAGAACCAGCTTTTTGACTGGTTGATTCTCTGTATCATTTTCCTAATCTCAATTTTGGATATTTCTCCCCATATTTTGCTAATCTCCTCTCTTTTACTGCTTTTGGGATCAGATTGCTCTAGTGTTTCTAAAGCTTTAGGGTACATTGCTAAGTTATTTATTTGTGATGTTTCCATTTTTTGATGTAGGCATTAAGAGCTATGAACTTACCTTTTAGGACAGCTTTCATTGTGTCCCAAAGACTTGATAAGTTTTATTTTCATTATCATTTGCCTCCAGGAAATCTTGAATTTCATTTGTAATTTCTTCCTGAATCCAATTCTCATTCATCATCACAGTGTTATGTTGCTTGTTGTGTTGTGGATGTCTAGCTTTAGACCATGGTGGTCTAATAGGGCACAGGCTAGAAATAAAATTTTCCTGTACATGTGGAGATTTGTTTTGTGGCCCAATATGTGATCTATTTTGGAGAAAGTTCTGTGTGCTGCTGAGGAAAAATGTGTATTTTTTGGTGTGTGGATGAAAAGTTCGATAGAGATCTGCAAGGTTCATTTCAGTAAGGGTTTGATTAAGTTGCAATGTGTCTCTTTTAAGTTTTTGACCTGTTGATCTATCCCATGTTGAGAGGGCAGTGTTGAAATCCCCAAAAATTATTATTTGGGTGTTGATTTCTCACTTTAGACGCTGTAGGGTTTGCTTAATGAATATGGAGGGGCCCATATTAGGTGCATGTATATTCAGTATTGTGAAGTCTTCCTGGTGAATTGTGCCTGTGACTAAAATGTAGTATCCATCTGTGTCTCTTATGATTTTTTTTTGGTTCAAAGTCCACTTTGTCCGATAGCATAATGATTACCCCTGCCTGTTTCCTGGTTTCATTACCTTGCAGAATTTTGAACTAGACTTTTATTTTTAGGATTTGCCTATCTTTTGTGGTGAGATGAGTTTCCTGAAGGTAGCAGATTGATGGGTTGTGTTTTTTTAATCCAAGTTTGTAATCTGTGTCTCTTGATCAGTGAGTTAATTCTATTGACATTTAGTGTTATAATAGAGAAATTGTTTTTAATTCTGGACTTTTTTATGTTTAGTGGCTTTTTAAGTGTATTATTTGGCTTTTAGGTTTTTGTGGTATTATACTTCCCTTCTGTCCTTCTGGATATGCTTGATTTTTTTCTTCAAGCTTGAATATTATTTGTAGCATTTTTTGAAGGCCTGGTTTGTAGACATGTAAGCCTTCAAGTTGTCTTTGTGCTGGAAATCTTTTCTCTCTCCCTCTATCATGACAGATAGTTTTGCCAGGTATATCAATCTAGGTTGACTTTTTTGCTCATTTAATACTTGAAGTACTACGTCTTTCCAAGCTCTTCTGCTTTTACTGTTTCCATTGAGAAGTCATTTGTTATTTTAATAGGTTTACTTTAAAAGTGACTTGTTTTTTTCCCTTTGCAGCTCTCAGCACCTTTTCTTTGTCTTGAATGTGGAGTGTTTTGACATTATTTGCCATTATTTTCCATGGCGATTTTCTATATTGGTTATATCTATTTGGGGTGCGGAATGCTTCTTGTATTTGGATGGGCCTCTCATTCTTTAGTTGAGGGAAGTTTTCATTTATAATAATTTGAAAAATTTCCTTGGGTGTGGTTTTATGGGATTCTTGCTCTGGTATTCTATGAATTCCCATGTTAGACTTCTTCAGGATGTCTCATAACTCTTGAATATTCCTCTCAAGTATCTTTTTGGCTTTAACAACCTCTTCCATTGATCTGGTTAATACTCCCACTTTGTCTTCAAGATCTGAAATTCCGTTTTCTGCTTCATTGGTTCTGCTGATAAGACTCTCTGTTGAGTTCTGGGTCGAAGATAACTTGTCTTTTAGTTCAATTTTAAACTCTGCCTGACACTGTTTTAACTGCTCTATGCCTATTTTTGTTTCTTGAACTGTTTTTCTCAACTCCTCCAAGTGTCTGTTGTGTTTCTGTTCAAAGTAGTTGATGTGGTTATTTAACTCCTCCTGGATTTCCTCTTTCATTGTATTGATCATGGTAATGATCATGCTTTGAATGTCGTTATTTTGGGTCTGGCTTTCTTGGCTATTTTCTGTGAATTTGTTTTTCTTAGAATCTATCATTATGGGGTTAATTCTTTCGATGGGAGATTTATCTTCTTGGGTGTTGTTTCTCATTGATATATGCACTTTGACTTGGGCATTGTTGTTTTGTCTCTTAAGACCTTTCAGTTTCTGTGTGTTTTTGACTGAACTGATTGAGTTGGTATTACTACTCTCAGGCAGTTACTACTACTGTTTGCCTTGGAGTTGGGTACGTTTGTCTGTTTTTCTTGTTATTTCCTAGATGATGTTATTAGACTATTAGTTCATCAATTAAGTCAGGTTTAGTGGGCGGGGAGAATATTAATATGGTAGTTCACTTTTATGATATAGTACCTTGGTGATATGTGAGGGTGAGTGATATAATCCCTGAAGTTGTATATGTTTTGGGGGTGGCTATATGGAAAAGTTAATCTATAGTGATTAATAATTGGAAGGAGCAGGATGGTAAAAAGGGGGGTTTACTTATCTTTGGGACGGATGTGAAGAGTCTTTCCCATGTGATCAGATGATTTTAGAGGACTTCAGATGTATGGCCTTTGTCCCCTAGAGCTTTGCTTGAGTTTCCTTTGGACTTAGTTGAATTCTGAGGAGCAGTGTGTCTTCCCTGCACCGTGAGGAAGGGTCTCTGGTAGGTCCTAGGTGCAGAGGGGCTGAGGGCAATGGCAGAGCTCTTCACCTGGGATCTGGGGTGTCACCTGCTGAAGCTCAGGGCAGCCTAGGTATTGCTCAGGCTGTCTAGTGGGGGGAGCTGGGATGAGAAGGTACACCTAGGGGCTGGTGGAACTTACCTGGGAAGGAGGTCCACGAGCAAACATCCTGTCCCAGGTGGTGAGAGGGGCAGAGAGGCTGATCCAGTCTATTTTCAATACACTGTCACAACCTCATATGTACTAGACATGTACAATACTCCTTAAACATTTGTGGGTCCCGATCTGCATTCAACATTATTTCACATGGTTTGTGACACAGACAAGGAGTATGCAGGTCCTAGTATCAAGTATAAAGAGGTTTACAAGTTTGTATAATGGAACAACTGTTGCAGTTTGGATCTGAAATGTCTCTCACAGGTGCATGTGTTGCAGGCTTAGTCTTCAAAATATCAGCATTCAGAGGTTGGGTCTTTGGCTGTGATTGGTTCATGAAGCTTTACCCATAGATGAATATATTGATAGATTGGTATTTATTGAGCTACTAAGTGGGAACCTCATAGGGTTTGTTTGGAAAATTAACAAAGTTATGCCCATGAAGGTTGCATTTTGACCCTGATGTCTTCCCCCACCATCCTTTCTCTCATTCTTGGCTGTTTTGAAATGATCAGCATTGTTTCTCCAAGAACTTTTCACCAAGTTGAATTCTATCAACCCCAAGTACAGAGTCAAGGGACTATGGATAGAAATTTCTGAAGCTGAGTCAAAATCAAATCTTTCCACTTTTTAGTTGATTTTCTGAATGTCTGCATCATTTTAGCATAGAGACAAAAATTTTGCTGCCACAACTTAGAAAGACGTAGAAGGAGAACATAACCATGCAGACTTGTAGGTCCGAGTGGTTTATAAATAAATTAACTAATTATGCTATATATTTTTGAATGGACTAGTCTATTTAAATACACTGGAATAACAGTTTACTCTTTGTGATGTTGTGAGACACCACTGAAGTTCAAACAGCTTTTAGGAGAGAAAAGGGGAGATTTATTCAGCTCACAGTTTCAGAGGGGAGATAGACTTCACTTGGGTTGAAAAGGCATGGAAGGCTGGCAGAAGCTAAAGGCGAACTAACACACTGAAGAAATCACAGAGGCTCAGAATTGCTGCAAGCTCAAGCAGATCTGACTAACTGAAGCAGGACAGAGCTAACCAACTTCAAGTTTCACCCCCTGTGACTGCTTTCCTCTAGCAAAGATTCATCTATGGAAGTTGTCATGACCTTTCCAAACAACTAAATATTCAAACACATGAGCCTGCTGGGGACAACTTACATTTCAAACCATGATACTCCACCCCTGGGTCTCACAGGCTTATAGCCATCTCATTATGCAAACCATATGCATCCAACTTTAAAAGTCCTCATGTAAACCACAGAGTCAAAAATTCTGAAATCTGTAAAAGACAAGTTACATACTTTCAACATACAATGGCACAAAATAAATATTCCAATTCTAGAAGAGAGGAATGGGGGTATAACCAAGAAAAACACTCCATAACAAGACCAAAAACCAGCAGAACAAACTCCAAATCCTGTGGCTCCACATCCAACAAATAAGCCTCTTGTTGAAATCATCTCAGTTCAAAAGGGCTTCAGTTTCACCCTTCCAGTGCAGTTGTCCACAGAACACATAAGTTTCTTGAGCTAGCTTCTTCTATGATATACAGCTCTTTTTCACAGATAACCCATTTTGGCTCTGGCATCTCTAACTCTTTACCTCTCAATGGCAAACCAGGCTTTAATTCCACAGTACAACATACCCCCCAGCCTTGAAGTCTCTCTGTAGGCTTACTGCCACATATTGCCCAGCTTCTACCATTGTCTAAAATCTTGGAGGAGTGATCCATGACCTCCCCTCTCTTCCATTTCCAGGACCACATGTAAGAGATTGCCAGGCTCAGATAGAACCTTGGATTGGAGATTTGACTCCTTGGATCACAGTTGATTCAGTTTCTCTGTGCTGATGTTGGGCAAAAATCTCTCTTGGACCTTGCTTCAGAGGAAGCAGGGAATTCCCTTTGAACTCTTACCTTCAGCTTTTCCTTTTTGAAAGAATTTGCATAATTATGAATGGTAGCCTTTCCTGAGGATCTTGCCCTTTCAGCCTTTTCTATTATCCAAAGAGCAAGTTTGGTGCTCCAATTAAGCTAATCTTTCAACAATAGTCACCATTTTGTTCTCTGCTTCATCCTGGTTCAAATCTTCAAGAGTGCCTTTGCATTGTTCCTCATCAAAACTCACAGTTTTTATTTTCTTTCTGCCTCAGAATTCTGATAATTCTTTTTTAATAATTTTTTTAATAAATTTTTTTATTATTATTTATTCAATTGTGCGTGTGTGTGTATGTATGTGCGCGCACATGTGTGTATGTGTGTGTGTAGAACCACGGACGAATTCGCGAACCACCATGGCCGCCTCCACCTCCTTCTGCCCTGGGATTCACAGGCTCCGCCCTACCAGGACCAGAAGCGCAGGCCGCCCCTGCTTCCGCCTGGCGTCTATACGTGGGATCTGGGATCCGAACTCAGGACCTTCCGCCTGCAAGGCGGAGGCTTAACCCCTGAGCCACCTCTTCAGCCCCAGAATTCTGATAATTCTGATCAAGAGTTCTAAAAAGTAATCATACCTTATTGCTTCTCGGCCTTTTGGCTGAGATCAAGTGTAGAGTTCTAAAAAGTAATCATACCACACTGTCAAAGCTATATTATCTTGAAACTTCCTCTGTCAGATATTTAAATTTAACTTCAATCAAGCTTTCAGGACTAGGGAAAAGGTTGATCAAATTCTGCCAATAAATTGCTCCATTTGTTCCTGGTCAAGTTTCCAATACAGTCTCTGTTCCCCTCTGTATTACTACAAGCTGGGCTTCTACTGCTTGGGCCCTGTTTCTAAGATACAAAGGCCTTTCCAGAGTAAAATCCCAAAGTTTTCTCCATTTCTCCCAACAAACAGCTCCAAAGGCACACTAGCCTCATCACAGCAATTCGTCATACTGTTGGGTACCAAATTCTCTCAGCTTCACAAGTAACAACTTTACTTTTTGGTAGGAGTCTCAGTTTCAACACAGAAACACCCCATCTATCTGATACCAACTTGTTTACTGTTTATTCTTACTCCATTGCTTTGGGACAGCACCCAAAGTCAAACAACTTCAATGGAGAAAGGAGATTTATTCAGCTTAAGGTTTCAGAGGGGTAATACAGTCCACTATGGCAGAAACAACACGACTAGGTGGTATAAATTAGAGGCAGCTTAAGTCACTACAGACAACATAGAGTCTCAGAGCTGTTGCAAGTTCAAGAGCAAAGTAGCTAAGTGAAGTAAGGCAGGGCTCACAAATCTCAAAACCCACATCTTTGTGACTGCCTTCCTCCAGTAAGGATCCACCTTCTAAAATTGCCATGATCTTCCCAAATAATCAAAGATTCAAACACATGAGCCTTTAAGGGACAACTCCCAGTTCAAACCATAACAACTGGTGTTTGATATATTTGAATGACAAGGGAGCCAATGAATGAGGTTTTTTTCCCTCTCCTTAAATGTTGATTGAATCCTGGAGCTATTTCACTGTTCTCACTCATAAAGGTGTGGGGACCAGTAGAAGAGATACCTTCACTCACCTGTCGATCATGACATCGTTCTTGATGAACAGGCAAATGAATTTGACAATTTAGATAACAAGCCATGCAGATTTTACTTTGGTTTTGAAATCTATAGTAATTTGAATTCTAAACTATAATCTATTTCTAATACTAAAATATACAAATAATACATGCTTCTGGATTCGAATGCAATGGAAGCTTCAGGTATATGGACATATGTGTTTCCTGCATCCTTTAGGAAGTGGAATTGTGCTACATAAGATCCAATTTGAAAATAATGATGTTGTTCCACTACATTGCAGTGTTTAGTAACCCATTCTGAAGCAGAACATTAAGCTGATGGGATCTGGCAGATACTGTCCAGTCACTGATGTCTGTCTGCACGTGAAATTTATATTTTTCCAGGAAAAGCTGCAATTTTCCCAATTTTACCAAGAGAGAACAGTATGATATGACACTTTACTTCCATGCCAGGAAGAAAAACAAACAAACCAAAAAAGAAACAGAAAGATTATATCCACAAGCAAAACAAAATGACTCCAGGCATTGTCTGCTGTGGGAATAAAATCGTATCTCCTCCTTTTGTCTGTATTGTAGCATTCTCTCCATCATCATTCCCTTCTGGAGACTACAGAATGGGTCAAGTCCTCCATTAGAATGTACATGTGTGGTGCAATGTTCACCTGTAGCTACTGAGTTAAGGATACATGATCCTATTCTCTGGATTAAACAGCTACTAAGAATTTTGAGTGTGGAATCAAGCAATAGAATGTTACAAGCATTCTCCCTGAATCAGCTGAGGCTTAGCATTCAGCCACAAACAAAATTTCAAAAATGAACTATGTTTCATCTTTGTATTTTCAATATCACCATACTAGAGTATTCTGAAAGTGATTATAAGCACCACATTGACTGGTAACTACATTGTTTTCCCCTTGAACTATCTAGATAAGACAAAACACACCTAAGTGTATTTCTAAGCAGGGTGGAAGGACACTTTTAGAATGGATCAATTTCAGAATGTTGTTTCCAAAGCATGCATGTTAAGTCCTTCAGAGCTTCTAATGATGAAGAGAATCTAGTGTTAATCTTATCTATGTCAATATTTTGACATAGTACTGTTTCTTGTCTTAATATGTGAGAAACCAAAGGCTTCATTATGTAAAGCAAGGGCCAACAGAATGATTTGTGGTCTATGTTAAATCTGACCACTGTCTTTGTTGATTGATCTTTGAGTATACAGCGTCTTTTGCATATTTAAGGAATTAAAAAAAATAAGAAGGAAAATATCTTGCAGTGTGAAAATTACAAATCCTGTAACATCCAGACCAAGTAGTTGTCACAAAGCTCTTGTGACTCACAAAGCCTAAAATACTTACTTTGAAGCTCTTTACTAGGATGAAATAATATTTATCCCATGAATACAGGAATCAATGAGTAATGGACAGGTGAACTGATACTTTCAAATAGTGTGGGCTTCAGAGTGGAATTTAAAAGATCATTTTAAAGAACTTTTCAATGGGGGGTAGCAATAATCTCTTGAGAGGATCCAATCCTTTCCAGGGTTTTCTAAAGGACTTGTTGGTAAGGCGGTAAGGCAGAGCCATCTTTCTAGATGAAGCTCCTTCAGTCGACAGGTGTTCCCCCACCCCACTTCTAAATCAGGGACTCAGAGTATTACTTGTCTTCTCAAAATCCAAATACAGATTCAACACTGGCTAGCTTTCCTGAAAGAGGTGTGAGTAAAGAGTACTTAGGAAACCTCAATTTATCATCCACAGCTGCCTTTATCAAATATGATGCCCCACACATCAAACATTACAGCTGTTGTGTCTGACATTGATATTTTGTCTGTGCATATACAACAGGAATATGTCACTGATAAGGCATGAAGGATCTGTGCCATTACCAACTGTGCTTTCAAATATGTTTTGTGTAATGATCCTTGGTAACAGTGTCTGAATTGGATACCCTAAAGGCAAGAGCCACCATGACAACAGGACATTCCATTTACCTGTTGCTTTGGTTAATTTATTGGAATTGCTACTGGTCAAACTAACAGAACTATTAGTCAAACTGGCTCCCTTGTTCCATGCATGAAAATGTGTTTAAACAGCTATTCTTCTTGCAATCATGATTTTTTACATTTATGTGTATATTGTATATACATGTTTGCTTTTGGTGAACATAGATGTACGGGATATCTTCCTTGATTATTCCCCACTGTATACATCAAGGCAGGGTCTCTTACTTGAACCTGGGTTTGACTAGTTGAACTAGTCAGTCTGCTCTATGACTCCTGTCTCTACATCCCAAGTATTGGAATTACAGATTGATATCATGCTTCTATGTCGTTTCTGGAGATTTGAACTCAGGTCCTTATATTGTTTGGTAAGTGTTTTATCCCCTGAACCAACTCTCTGAGTCCTACTATCATGTTATCTATTCATCTTTTCTTTCAGTATTACAGAGGCACTACAGAGGGAACTGTCATAAAGTGGAATTATAAAGTCTCATGGAAGAAATAGAACGCTTGCAGAGCTATGACAAATATTTTTCAATTATTTACCTGGAAGAAATATTCCTTTTTAGGGAAAAATCACTGCCATGGGGAATGAACACCAGAGATAGTTATGAGATAATGAAGCAATTTAATTGACAGAAAACTAATTTGTCCAAAGAACAAGGGAAAATTATGGATAGCTTGAATGAGGTCAGATAGTAAAAGCCTTGGAAACCATCAGAGGAATTTAAACATGTCTAAAATTATAGTAGGATGTAATTCTAGATATCTAAGCAAAAGCAAGGTCTGATAAAAGCAATGCTTAAAGTCAGCAAGCAACTACAGAGAGCTTTTCTTTGCAACAACTGCCATTTGTGATTTAAGCACAGGAATCACAAGCCACAGCTTCATACCCACAACTGAGACATTTAAGAAGCTTCTGTACTTTCCACCATATCAATTTTTGAAGTTCGACTCTGTGCGTATGTCCCAGGCAAGTATGGTTGGTCAACAAGTCTTCCCTGCACAAACTTTGCCCATCTCCCATCTGACAGATGATCAGAATGGATACTTGTGAAGATATTGCTCCCTATTCCCTTGTTTGTTCATTATTGCCATCTGTAATCCAGTTTTACAGAGTGCATTAGTCTGAATTCTGCTTTAAGTTTTCAGATCTGAGTGGCTTTAAAAAATACACCAGTATTTTCACCAACTGGAGAGGTGACTGAGAGTTTAAAACCTCTGCATTGCAAGCAAAAGCACCTGAGCTTGGATTTCCAAATCCTAGGTAAGAACACAGGGCAGATATGGGCTGTGGCAGCAACCTATAATCCCATCAGGGCATGTACAAGCCAAGATGCTTGCAAAACATACTAGCCAAACTATTAGAATTTACTTACTAGCAACACAAAATCCTCCAGACATTTTTTTCAATATCTCATATTCACAAATCATGCTCTCTTCTACAACAGGGCAAGTCAGTCTTCTAGTTTCAAATATCCCTATAAAGTATGTCTGTGTCCTTGTTTAGTATTTTGGCTTGATAACTCCTTTTAAGTCCATTTTATTGCAAGCTCTTTGTTTGGCCTTCAATATTTTAATGGCCCCAAGACATTGGTATGCAGTATATAGCTGAGAGTTAAATTGCCTTCTTCTTTCTCTTTTATTTTTGCCCTTCTTTGAACAAAAGGCTTATTTTATGGTCAAATCAATTAGAAATCTTTGAGTACAAAACCGTTATCTCACTGACATGAGCATAAAAGATATTATGGAAATATTCACTGACTCTATTACAGCTGCTTAGAGAACAGAAATTAGATTTGAACTGTGGTGAATATTTTTGTAGCTGTGTGCAAGTAATATTTTCGATTAGTTTAACACTATGGTTAAAATTTTACCTATTTTAGAACTGAACTTTTTATCTAATGCTGTTGTGGTACTTTTATCTTTGTTCACTTTATCAAATTTGTTTTTGGGTACAAAAATATTCATTTCCCTTATTCAGGTATGCATGTAGTTAACATACTGAGATTAAATATATCCTCAGGGATATACAAGGAATGATTAAAAAGAAAGTGTATATATTTATCAACTTGAAACCTAAGTCAAAATAAATTTGAAGAGAAACTGAAGGGGCGGGGTCTGTAACACCAATAGCTAAGCTGGTCTCCAATAACTTGGTCTCCAAAACACAACTTTACCCAAACTCCATTTCTACCATTTCACCTGTCATTCAGACAAAAAAAGTTGTTTTTCTCCAGACTTGTTTTCTTCTCCTGGTTTACCTTGGTTTGCAAGGCATCTCTGTCACTTGACAGAGTTTATTTTGCCTTTTCCTTCATTTTGATTCATGTTATTTTGAATTTAAATCAAATCATTTTCAATATTACAGTATCTGTCTTGAAATGTTATGCCATGACTTGTAAGTTACTTAAAATAGATGAATAATGTGATGCTTGTTTGAAAAAGAAATTGAGGAATTCATTCATTGCTCTTCAGCAGTGACTCCTCCCTTTTTGTTTGATGTCCCATCAATTAGAATAATATATGAATCAGAAATGGCAGGTAGTGCACACCTGGAATCTGAGAACCTGGAAGGTAGAGGCAGGAGAATTCAGATTTCAAGGTTATCCTCAGCTCCATGATGATGATTCTGATGCCATTCTGGGCTACATGAGGTTCTTTTTTTTTTTTTTTTTTTTTTTAAAGTAAAGAAAAAAAATGATTTTCAGATATCCTATTAGTTCTTTTTTTCCTATTATTTAATAAAATATTTTAAAATGTTGGTTATATTAACAGTATTTGAGTTGAAATAGATCATCTTTTCTAATACATGAAGTAATTTTTTCTGCAGATAAAATATATTTTAATTAATTTGTAATAGTGAAGGACTGTGTGATAGTGTATGATAATGGCTAATGGCTGAACTAAATGTTATGCAAGAACATATTAATAAAATGTATTAAAATATATTGGCAATTCTAGTACTGTAATATTCACACTCAGAAATAACAGTTTTCCAGAGATATAGTTTTATCTAGGAGAGAGATGAAATCAGTGGTCAGGATGACCTCTTGAGGGTGAAAGAGCCAGGGAAGGGTGGGTGAGTCGCTTAGGTCAGTAAGATGTTTGCTTTCAGACCTGCAGAAATGGAGACCTGAGTTTGAGACCAGAGCCCATGTGGAAGAAGGAGACAGCTAGTTTCTGAAAGTTGTCTTCTAATCATCCACACAAACAATTCCATAGTTAAATAACAAGTATCAGCTTGATGGTTGAGGGTTTGAGCTCTGGGCACATTTGTAAAGAATCAGTCCTTGAGTTAGGCCTAGATCAAGCCTGCAAGAGATTTTGTAGTTGATGGGAAAAGCCAAGTACATGGTGGGCGGTGCTATTTCCTGGGCAGGTGAATAAACTAGAGAGAGCTAGTTAGGGAAGTTGGTATTCTTATGTATATTTAGCCTGACTGGTATGGCTAGTGAGGATTGTTTTTCTCAGCAGGCCTGTGGATTTGGTATGGCCTGTTTCCTTAGCCCTTGGTGTTTAGTGTGGGCTCTCCTGCCAGGCTGGATTAAGAACTGTAATAGACAATCCTAAACCAAAATAAAATCTATTGCCTTAAACCCATTGGTTGTGAATATATTTGCGACAATGTAGAGTAACTGCAATATATGCCATGGCATGTATATGAGCCTGCTTCTGTCTCTGCTTCTGTCTCTCTCTCAAATAAGTAGAATATATATATATATATATATATATATATATATATATATATATCCAGAACCAAGTGGAAGATTTTCAGTTTGGGAACTTTGTGAGTTACTTCAAAGTTTTGGTTTTATTCATATCAATCTGTAAGAAAAAAGAAAAAACAGAAAATTCAGAATATCTCATTTAGGACTGAGGAAGGAGAATTGCCACAAAGTGGAGTACTGTCAGTTGAAAAGGAAATTCTACTTGAGTTTAGACTATGAGGTGGGAACATGCTTCAAAAAATAAAATCAAAGCAAACAACAAGAACCAAAAAATAATTCCAAAGAACCACCATTTTCATATGAATTAAAAATACCAAAACACGATAAACAATGATTATCCATTGGTATATTGCCAATTGCTTGCGCATGTGCTTCTTTCCTTTTTTAAAAATCAATTGTCAGAAAATATAAATACTCCAAAAAAAATCAATTGGTTAGCCTATTAACGCAAACAATATACTAAGGCTAAAAGTGCTATTGAAGCAGAACATGAGGCTGGAACCAGGGGTATGCAGGGCTGTTCTTATCTCTGCTAGATAATAAATTAGGGGTAGGGGACCCAAGTGGGGAGAAACTGCAGTAGCTTGCCACTTGATGAAGACCAATCAGGACTGGGTTTTTATGGGATTTGGTCAAGGGCCCCACCTATCTGATTGAGTTGTTAGGTCATGATTTTCCCTGATTGGTGTTTTCTTGCTTAGCTAGTGTCTTTTTGAAATAATTACCCTTCAGCATCTCCCCTTTAAGGTGCTTTTCCATCTACCCAAAGTCCCAGACTCAGCAGCCTAAATTATAGTGTTGGGACAAAACTCCCACTCGGAAGATGACCCGACTCAGGAGACCACGCTGACAACGAGATCGATGCAAACTGCAAGAGGTTTATTATCCAGTGCGCTGGGGTCGCCCCAAACAGGAAAGGGAGAGACGACCCTGAGCACACAGGGCACAGACTTTTTATACAGTTTTTGTAAGGAGGTGTTGAGGTAGTGAGGTGTCACCTAATAATTGGCTTATACACTTAACTTTTAAACTCATTGGTGCAAGTTTAGGCGCGAAGGGAATGGGGCGGGGTTCGGTGGCGACTAGCATAGCAGCACGTACTCGTGGCTTTACCCAGAAACCTGGGGATGAGTGTGTTTCCTTGGAATTCCTGGGGTGGGGAGAAGTCCCGGTATCTGGCCTGGACACACACGTCCTTTGCCTTTTTTGGGAATCCTTGAGTTGGAGTGAGGTAATGTGATTCTGAGACTAGCTCATCACATTCTTGCTTGCCTAGGAAATTGGAAATTTCTTTTTCTACATTAATTCTTTCAATAGCTTCTTTTCTGTCCACAAAAGAACTCTTATTGAAAATGGATCTTGTCACACTGGGTAGTTTATGACTCATAGCCCTGCCTCATTTTTGATCTTTTCCTGTGGGTTCTATGTTACTGAGTGGCTTTCTCTACCTATCTCAATACTTTAGACTTTATTTGGCTATTATGCTGATAAAAATTTTAAAGTAACATCTACACACAATATTTGGGATTTATTAATAATTATTGTCTAAAGTTTAGTCTTTAGTGGTACCCAGTCATTTAATTGGCACTCATAGTTTTGAGTTTCCTGAGACCCATGGATATGATTTGCCACAAGATCACAGCAAAGTAAAATTGCATTTACTGCAACTTTTTATATTGCTGCAGAGACATCAGAGCATTTTAAATGGATCAGCCAATTCTGATTTCATTTTGTCTGTGATGGTTATCTTCATCAACATGACTGTACTTCTCCCTTATTTAATCTGCAGGCCCTCTCCCAAATCTAAGGAAAACAAATGTTTAAACAGGAAAAACCCAATGGTAATTCAAGTCATTTTAATAAAGACCTCAGAAGTAAAGTTTGGCAAAAATATGCCCCTAAACCACATTCTCTTTTGTCTCATGCATTCCTTTGACTTTTCTTCTGGAGATATTGAAATGTTGAATCAAGCAATGATATCTCATATAAAAACACGGTAGCAACAACTGATGCATTTTTTTCATTACTGAATATTTTTTACTGTCTTTCCAGAGTCATATAAATTTAGACAGTTTCCTGAGCAAGATTAAATCTTGGTCATTTTTGTATGAATGGGATTATAACCTCATTATTGTCAATGATCACTGGACTCAAGTTAGTACTACTATGACCATCTGAAAAACAAATCTGTATTAATTAAAAAGTTTTGATTCACTGAGTTAGGAATCAAAGGTTTCAGACTTTGGTTGTGGGTTTCCATAGATAGAGTGGAATTATGTCAAAATTATTGTTAGCATTAAGGCAAATTGAGGACACAGTGTAAAACTAGAAGAGTACAACGATGTTGTTGGGAACTGACAGCCCATTGCTAAACTTCTCCTAGGCCTCGAAGCATGCTGCTTTTGTCCTCTTTGTGCACACAATACATAATTAGGAATTTTTACTGACAGCTTTACAGAGGGTTAAGAAGATGTACAAAGATGAGAACGTTTGCAATTCTATTGCTTCTTTGTCTATTGTAAGTCACCTAACTGGAAACAGATTTAATCAAGCCAAGGTAAGTAACTGGAGACAATCACAGTTTTCACTGGGGCTCTTGACTTCTAGTTGAGTCTGTTTTGGGTATTTATCAGTGTTTATAATCCCCTATGGTTACGCAGAATTTAGGAAAATATGGATTCAAGTAAATAAAGTGAAACAGCTAATGGTCTATAAATGTTTCCAAACAATGGCTCTGAATCAAGATTATTGCTATTTTGCATATGAATTGGTTACATGCAAATGAATATTCCTCAGGCACTGGAAGTTTGTCCTTTTAAGTAGGTTAACCATCCCTTCATGTTTTTCTTACATCGCCTGGTTCACATCATCTGCTCTGATGACATAAAAGTCATATTCACAGAGCAGTAGGGCCACATCCCAGGGCTCGAAAGCTGATGCTCAGGAGGAGACCTCATGCTTTCCAATGAATCTCTTACTCTCTGGAGGCTTCTGTTAACTCATCTGGAAAAGAAAATTACTCCTAAAGTAAATATTTCTGAGTGCATTTTTTAAGCCACAATGACTTATTTGAATACATTTTTAGAAAACAGCACATTTGCAACATGTAAAGCAAATGAAAGTCAGAACTGTGGGACCTTGAGGTAACTTCTGGAAATCTTCTATATACATACAGAGGTACACCTTTGTGCACACATTTACCATGTCAGGGAATCATGACAAAAGTATTAGCTAACTAAGAGAGACTACATTGAAGATTATTTCAAAAGGTATCAAGACTAGGAAATGAAAAAAGAAACAATGAAATGTGTCGGTCTTTAAAACAAAATGGAGCAGAGAGAAATTTTACAAGTAGAAACAAGCCAGAGGCAATCAGAAGAAGACATGGGGAGGTCACTATTCAATGAGCAGAACTCCTGCAGTTGCTAATTGACATTTATAAAATTCTTATTTTTCTAAAAATGAAGTGATAAGAGCTTTTGCTTAGTCAGGACACTTCAAAAAGGTTCTCCTAATGTCTTAAAAATATTCCTAAATTGTAGGAAATTTTCCTTTCAAATGAGCAAGGGAAAAGATTATGAGGAATTTTAAATTGCTTATTTATTTATTTATTTATTTACTTACTTACTTATTTATCTATTTATTTATTTTTGCCAGAAAATATTGTCATATAGTTCAATCTAGCCCTGAAATCACAATCTTCTTTAATCCACTTTCCAAGCATTGCATATACGGAACATGGCTCCATGTCCCTGTGTTCTGTAGTCTGTATCTACTAAAGTAAATGATTTGAGATAAAGGAGATCAGGGGCCAACAGTTAGAAAGAAAATGTCTGTAATGTAGTAAAGATCAGGG
Source organism: Typhlomys cinereus (assembly GCA_023101885.1). Classification (NCBI taxonomy): domain Eukaryota; kingdom Metazoa; phylum Chordata; class Mammalia; order Rodentia; family Platacanthomyidae; genus Typhlomys; species Typhlomys cinereus. Next base: position 4,589,363 of record JALPQD010000057.1, on the reverse strand, counting down.
GAATGGTAAGGCCAAGGTAGTTAACATTCTTTTCTCCCTCCCACTCTCTCTTTCTGTCTCCTGCACAGCCTTGATGCTCTCAAAGACATTTTCCACTGTCAAATGCCTAATAGTTTTCTCATCTCTATTAAAAATTCCAAGTTAATGACTTATACTTAATGAGTTGGGTGCCACCTGTATTTACACTGCTTGTAATACATACATAGTTTCTGAGATTGATTTTATATGCTTTATATAGAACTTCCCAGCATCCTTATTTAAATAAGCTTATATTTGATGATTCCTTTAATTAAATAGCTTAGATGATATGAATAAGATAACATTAACTGTTTGTTCCTGATGTGATTTCCTCACATTTATGTGATAACTGACCCGTACGTGATGTGTGGCTGTTTTCTTATTATTTCAGTGTTTCAGAAAATTTTAAATTCTAAACACTAAGAAATCCCAAATCCGTGATTCCCATGTCAATTGTAATTTAGTCTCTTGACACATCTGGTTGCAGCATTTTCTATTACTGTATAGACTCTTATATTTATGCTTTAATATATATTTGCCTTACAGCCCTGTTATGATTCCTAAGAGGACCATAACTTTATGTTTCACAATGCTTCTTTTAAAATTCTCAGCCATAAAACCACATTAATATGCTTTCAGTTGCTCTTTCTTCCTTTTTGTTTTAAAGAATATGTAATGTTTATGTGTTCATCTTTTCCCTCTGCATATCGAAATGTATTCCAGAATGTCATTCTGAGAGCTATATTTGAAATTTTCCCCTTCATGAGTAAATATCTGTGATTAATCCTGAGTGACTTAAGGGCCCACCTGCAAGAAGAATTTTACATAGGTCACACAAAGGGCAACAGCTTCATTCACTCAGAAAATCTGTTGTCAAAGCAAATATTTAGAGAGACAGGGGGAAAAGAGGTGCGCACCTCTAAGTGCAGCTGTGTATTGCAAAAGTTCAAAACAATTGCAAATGAGAGAAGGAACATGGTCACAGGGGGGTCATGTAGGGAGGTTTAACCCTTCATTGTCTTATTGAAGAGCAGTTTCTGATGCAGTGGGTTTATGTGGACCTGAGACTGAATCTGCGGCTTGGCAGCACTAATTAGTGCAGCCCGCAGCACATCCAGGTATTCTGCAGCTGGGCAACTGAACTGTTGTTTGTCTTCTTGGCCCTGGTCTTAGAGTTTGGCATCACTGCTAAGAGTTTTAGATTGAGTTTATAGTGGACTCCATTTCCATGTCTAGCTTAGTCTGCCTCCAAGAAAGCATGTCTGGCTCTTTTTGTCTCTGCTCTTCCTCTTTCACCAGCATAGACACCTGTGCCTCCGAAAAAGCATTTGACCTTGACCTTGCAGTGATTATGGGCCAGATCTGTCCTACACAGTGTCGTCATTACACAGCCCTGTGAATTGTGACCTGAGACAAAACATTAACTATCCTTCCATTTTGTTTCACGTTATATCGACTTTATGCTGATGATAAGCTCTCTTAGAGGATTTACTTTAGAAAACCTGTACAAACTGTTGCTGATTGTTTGAGACAGATCTACTGCAAGCCAAGAAAGTGTTTCTCAAGGAACTGGGAGCCATCTCTCATTAAGAAAGATCCTGCCCTTATCTCCTAGTCCCTAAGAAGCTTAGGATCTCCATCTTCTTGGGTGACAATCAGCGAATGCTGACCGTCCATCCTACAGTCTTGGGGACATGTCACAGTCTTGTTTCTTCTGCTCCTGATTTCACCCCTCATTTATGATATGGTAGTAGGAAGAGCAGAATTCAGGAATAATGCTAATTGAAAAGCACAGTGGAAACTAAAGGTATAGAATCAATATATTGAAAGCTAAATTCTGCAAATAAACACAATCTAGGAATGTTGCTAAACATGTCATCGATGGCATTCAAGTTTTCAATTGCTCATATTTTCATGCATTCTACATTTAACAGCTTTGGAAAATATAATGGACATTTTTATATGCACAATCCAAAGACATTCTAGAAACCTCTCTGGATGGCTCTTATTTAAAGGTGAAAATGCAATAATCTGAGGAAATCTAGACTAACATCTAAGTATTCCAGTGTGGTGTTCTTTTCTGATCCTGTGACATGAACCAAAATTTCAGTTCCATTTAGAATGTTTTCTTGTGCCAAAGATGGGGATGGTGATTATTCACCTGTAATTTAGAGGCTGGAATTAACTGTATAATTAACCATGCTCAGTTTTGCAATCCTGGCAACTGAAATATGGCTAATCCAAATTGAAATGTTTTTAAATATAAAATGTACAAGACTTTGAACAAAATTTCAACACAATATTATTATATAATATACTTTATATTAAAACATTTGTTAGACATCTAGAAGTAATCAATTTTTAGAGGTAATTAACTTTAGAGGTAATTAAAGCATAAAATCAATTCACTTATTTTATTTTTAACATAGCTATTAGAAAATTTGAAGACATTTAACACGTATTTCTGGAATTGAAATTTGCAATTAAAATAATGAATATTTTATCTTAACAGTTAAAATATTCATTCTTATCTTAGTATTACCTTTTAGATGGAAACATCTAATGAGGCAAAGTTACATTTCATTTATGATTCTGCACCTTTTCAGGTTTACATTTTATTTTTATTGTGTTAAAGGAGAATGATTGTTTTATGGGAAATGCTTTCAAATTATTTATACTTATTCCTGCTCTCCTCCCCATACATCTTTTCTAATTAATTGTCAACAGCTGTAGAGTGACAGTGAGTACATGATCACAATGACGAGGAACTGTTTTTACTATTCAGTGTTTGGAATTAATAGCACAGGAGAAATAAAAAGGAGACTCACTTTTACGTTAGCCTATGAACATTTCAAAATTTTGTCCATTCTTTCCATTCAGATTCCTGACTGCCTCATCCATAGTGCAGCACTCTATTATCCATCTCCATTTCATGGATCTGTGTTATGATTCAGATCTCTCTTTCACTTATGCTTAGAAACTGTGACTAACATTAGTGGTCACCATTTCTTAATGACATAAGTTGCTTAAACTTTTAAATGTATATTAGTCTTTTTTAATAATCAAGGTCATATTTCAAATAAAATCATAATACTTCAAAAAAAGGAATTGCATACTACATTTTTTAAATGTGAGGATTAAGAATTGATAGTTTGCTTTTTTCCCGAAGGATGCCCAATTGTAATAAGCACCATGACAAAAGATCCTCTTGTTTCATTGACTGGAAGTAAATGCAGAGAACCATAATTGCACAAGATACTGAAGAAAGTGAAGGTTGAGGATTCAATCCTTAGTATGGCATATATACTACCTCAAAAGGCTCAGGGACAACTGTGGAACAGCAGTCAGAAAAAAGGAAATGAAAGAATCAGAAAGCAGGAAAGAGGTTTTTGAAATCCATTCTCCAAAATCAGCATGTCCATGGCAATCACGAACCCAGAGCAGAGGTGGCTATCGACATTAGACCTACAATGGACCCATCTGGCCAATGGTCAGCTATCAACTGAGAAGAAACCATGGGTCCCACAAAGTACTGATGAACAATAAGCAATAAACAGATTGTGTGTGTTGGGATGGAGGATTGTGTAGACAGTCCCAAACCAGAATCTCACAAAAAAAACCTTGCTTAAACCCAGTAGCATAAATACACACACACACACACACACACACACACACACACACACAGAATGAAAAAAGAAAAGAAAGGAAGAGAAAACCCTTTCTCTTTCTTTTAACAAATTTCTATTTTAAGATCTAGCCATTGCTAAATTATCTTTAATCCAAATTCTTGCCATTTCATAGGCAAGTTTGCAATTAGCTTTGTGAATTCCTTATGTATTTAGAATAAAAGCTATTCATTTACATTTGGGTTGGAAAGTTAGCTACCTTTAAGTCTAAAATCTTTTCAGTCTGTACAGTACTTGTGACTTGCTACTGTCCCAAAACCTTATTTCTTTAATAAATATGTAAATACAGATTATGCTTTCAACATTTCTACCACTGTTTTCTCAACTGTACCTATTATTTCTCAGATTCCACACATGAGAATCCTGTGAAGTCCAGTTTGTCTTGATTCAGAGTTAGTCTCTAACCTTTTCAGTTTGACACTTTTGCCGGGAGCCATTCACCATGTGTGTTTCTTAGGACAGTCTCACTATCCAAATGGGGGATCCAGATGTTGACCTCATGGTACCTTTAGACTTTTCAATGCTGAACTTATATGTATATTGTCACCATGACTGGCTCAGTCTGGATCCATTCTTGAATGTTTATTAGTATTTCTTTCTCTACAAACTTGCTTTCAATATCCATTTAAGATTGTTTTCTCTGTCCCAGTCATGTTTTGCCAATTTTCCTGCTTTTAAATCATAAAAGATTAGGCCTTGCTAGATTGCTACATCTCAGAAAAAGAGAAACTTTATTATCTCTCAAATACATTTTTATTTGAAAGTATAGCATATCTGGGATATAATTATTCTAAAATTATTTATATTCTTATTTTAAGAATAACAATACCTTGTTACCCTAAACAGTGATTTTTCTCATGAGATCTCCAAAATATTCCTTTACAGATTTACTGATGCAATTCCATTTTAAAATGTTTGACCTTGAACAGAAGACCATCAAATAAACCTACTTAAGATAAAGAAAGAGCCGTTCCTTTGAAGCTAGTTCAAAGTCTTGATGAAGGTGATGTATGCTGATTCCAATGCTGGATATGCTGTCACTGCTTCCCAGGATGGCTACATGGTGACTTTGAAGTCTTCTACAATCAAAGCAACACAAACATCTACAAAACATTCATTAATTGATTTATAAAAAGGACCTTTATGTTTAATTTTATAATAGAAAGCTAAAAAGGTAAGATGGCTAGATCTTCTAAAGAGAGTAGCTTGATCTTTATTAAAACAATTGAACATTCATAACTTTCTCTAAGTAGTAATTATTTTCTGAAGCATTTCATCTGAGAATATCCTTTCAAAATGTACCAACAAGGAGCTTGCATTATTAAAAATTAATCTGTAAATTTTCATAAATTGTGAAAAAAGTCACAACATGTATTTACCACTTATAAAATTTTATAAAGAAAAGTATGGTTAAAAAAAGATATCTCCAAAAAAGTATTTTTATTTCAAATTCAATGTCACCAAATTATAGACACACAGACTATCCAGCTCAATTGAAATGGATGGCTTTATAGTGTTAGTAACAAGCTTTAGATATTTGAAAAAAATGCTTTTCCTCCTATTGGTCAAATAGATGAGTTTATAATTGTAGTTAAAATGCTCATCCTAAAGATACAAAATTTCTCTGGCCCCAAGCCTGGAGTTGAACATGAACTAATAACACTTCCTCCTGATTCAAGAATGTGTCAGCCTGTAGAAGAGCTCAGTAAACAGAAGGGAATTTGTAGCATACCTGCCATCATGACTTCATATAAGTCACAAGTTTTTCATTTTTTTCACTAAGAAATTTCTGAAACAAAGGTTATGAACATTACTTCTCTGTAGAAAGTTTTACGTGTGTGTGTGTGTGTATGTGTGTGTGTGTGTGTGGGTGTGGGTGTGTGTTGCTGTTGTGTTTTTGTTTACTGTACTCCCTTTCCTTGTGTGCTTTTTCTTATGAGTTTATGTTGGTGCTTACTGTTGAAGTTAGGATGTGAGGATGTGAACGGTGGTAATTCTGTGCACATTAGATAAGGTCTTGCATGGCCCCATCTGTGTCACTCAGAGGATGACTGGTATTCCTGTTACTAACCTTAAAAAAGCATGCTTCAGGTAACGTGGAATGGGAACATCATAGAGAAGACCTAAAGTGACTCTTCATGTTGAACCCAGAACATGAAATAAATTTAATAATTAATTAGATAAAAGTGGCATTTGAGATGGAGGATTCAGTTGGAGCAGCGTCTCAGTTTGCCCAATTCTAACTTGTTTACATGTGTATCAGACTCTTTTACGTAGCTCTCCCCCACCTATAAGTCAAAGTTAAACACTTGGACTAAGTCAGTAAGTTTCAGTGCTGTTTATTAGAGAATATTATTTCAGCAAGAATGGGCTAATCCACTTTTGACATGCATATACAACATTTGAAAGTCCCCAATACACAATATACAGAGTAATACTTAAATAAAAATACTTAAATTAATGTTCCCCTTTGTCTGACTTAGAATAAGAAATAGTAAATCATGGAAGGACCAGTGTTACATCAGTTTGCAGATGAGTGTGACTGGCTGGGTATTTTCTCCCAATTTATTTTTCTTTCCAAATATTCAATACATTGAAATATAAGGACTTATTTATTTGAGATAATCTTAAGTCTGTTGATTATGTACATGATTTGATATATTCTACTATCTCAAACTTGAATTCGTAGATCATTTGTGAGTTATTTTTTTACCCTTTGATCTTATGAATAAAAGGAGAATGAAAATAAACATTTTGTAAAGTTGTTGTTCTGTGGCTATGAAATGTAGCTGCTGGCATCATGAGACTGTCTATAATCATTTGTGTGTGTGTGTGTGTGTGTGTGTGTGTGTGTGTTGTGCATGTATATATTCTCATATAGTTACTAATAGACACAACAATTCATCTCTCATTTTTCTTGTCAGTCTTACTTTGCAACAAGTTATCAAAAGGTTAATTTGATAATCTTATTTTCTTCTCTATACTATCTTGAAAACAAAATGATGAAATTTAAACTGTATGGTTTTCAGAAAAGAATGCTTAGAATTCAATCAATTCCATAGAAGTTTGAATTTTGGCATCAGAAGATCTGGACTTCAGTTTCTGATTTTTATAGTGTTATGGTTTTTGTCCATTGCTGAATGACGGAAATCAGTGGAATAAATGTACAGTTTTAAAGTGGATTTTAGTAGTTAATTCACAATGAATGAATATTCAGAGACAGATTCACACGTAAGGCAGCTTCTGAGAGAAATTACATATATGTTTCCCAAGTAGTCTCCCTTCCTTGGGCACACATGCAGACACAGACTCCTTAGTAATTAGTTGTCCAACGTGGCTAGTTTCTGACGAGTGTAATTTTGGGGTGAGTAAGGCATATAGACCAAGACTAACTCATAAAACTTCCAATGTATACTTTTCTCTTACATGTCAGTCATGCAGTTGAAAGATGGAGTGAACACAAAGCTAGAAGCTGGCCAGCAATAGGATCCCTAATCGCTAACCAGCCATCCCAGCCCTAGAAGGAGCAAAGAACCAATTCAGTCATTCCCAACGCTAAGATTTTACATCACACTTAACACTAGTGCTGCTACTCTGACTAGTACTCTTGACACAGAGAGGAATGCATTTTTAGCTCAGATGAGTGAATCAGTCTTTTGGGAGGATAGATTGGCCTCATTTCTGTTCAGAGAATATTCCTTTGGCCCTTTGTATCTCCCGCCCGCCTGTCCACCCCAGACGGGACTCGCTCTGGTCTCGTTCTCGGTCAGTCCTCCATCCCAGGTGAGTTACCCAGCACCCAGGTCACCCCCTGTCCCGGCTCCTCCCACCCAGCCAGCATGGGCAACACCCAGGCTGCCTCCGGTTTGCCCCAGCCCCTCTTTTCCTCCTGCCCGCCTGCCCGCCCGACCAGAACAGGACTTGCTCTGGTTCCTCCATCCCTGGGCCACTAAGCCAAGTCCCAGGTCCCAGATAAAGAGTTCTGACATCACCATCAGCCAGGGACCCTTGCTCGTGGTCCACGGAGAACACACTGCTACTCAGAATTCAATAGAATCCAAAGAAATTGCTAAGCAAAGCTCTAAGGGACAAAGGCCATACATCTGAAGTCCTCTAAAATCATCCTATCACATGGAAAAGATTCTTCACATCCAGCCCAAAGATAAGTAAACCTCTTTCTTTTTATTTTAACCATACTGCTCTTTTTTAGTATTAATCACTGTAGATTAACTTTTCCATACAGCCAACCCAAAAATATATACAACTCCAGGGATTATACCACTCATTCTCACCTATCACGAAGATACTAAATTGTAAAAGTACCTCCTCTCTACTTAACCTGACTTAACTGATGTACTAACAGCCTAATAGCCTCGTCTAGGAAATAATACTAACAACAGAGAAACGAACCCAACTACAAGGCAAGCACTAGTAATAACTGCCCGAAAGTAGTAATACCAACTAAATCAGTTCAATCAAAAACACACAGAAACTGAAAGGTCTTAAGAGACAAAACAACAATGCCCAAGTCAAAGTGAAGATCCATGAGAAACTAAACCCAGGAAAACAAATCTCCCACTGAAAGAATTAACCCCATAATGATGGATTCCAACCAGAACAAATTCACAGATAATAGCCAAGAAAGCCAGACCCAAGATAACGACTTTCAAAGTATGATCATTACCATGATTAATACTATGAAAGAGGAAATCCAGGAGGAGTTAAACAATAGCATCAACCACTTTGAACAGGAACACAACAGACAGTTGGAAGAGTTGAGAAAAACAGTTCAAGAAACAAAAATAGACATAGAGCAGTTAAACAGTCTAAGGCAGAGTTTAAAATTGAACTAAAAAACAAGTTATCTGCAACCCAAAACTCTCCTTATCAGCAGAACTAAGGAAGCGGAAAATAGAATTTCAGATCCTTGAAGACAAAGTGGGAGAATTAACCAGCTCAATGGAAGAGATTGTTAAAGCCGAAAAGATACTTGAGAGGAATATTCAAGAAATATGGGACACCCTGAAGAAGCCTAACATGTGCATTCATGGAATACTAGAGCAAGAAACCCCAAATACCACACCTGAGGAAATTTTTCAAATTATCATCAAGGAAAACTTCCCTCAACTAAAGAATGAGAGGCCCATCCTAATACAAGAGGCATTCCACACCCCAAACAGATATGACCAAAATAGAAAATCACCACGGCAAATAATAGTCAAAACACTCCACATTCAAGACAAAGAAAAGGTGCTGAGAGCTTCAAGGGGAAAAAAACAAGTCACTTTTAAAGGTAAAACTATTAAAATAACGAATGACTTCTCAATGGAAGCAATAAAATCAAGAAGATCTTGGAGAGACGTACTTCAAGTATTAAATGAGCAAAAATGTCAACCCAGACTGATATACTCGACAAAACTATCTGTTATGATCAAGGGAGAAAGAAAAGTTTTCCAGCACAAAGACAGCTTGAAGGCTTACATGTCTACCAAACCAGGCCTTCAAAAAATTCTAGAAATGATACTCAAGCTAGAAGAAGGAACAAGTGTATCCAGGAGACAGAAAGGAAGTATAATAACACCAAAACCTAAATGACAAACAATATACTTACAAAAGCCACTAAACATAAAAAAGTCCAGAATTAAAAATAATTTCTCCATTATTAAATGTCAATGGTATTAACTCACCGATCAAGAGACACAGATTACAAACTTGGATTAAAAACCACAACCCATCAATCTGTTGCCTTCAGGAAACTCATCTCACCACAAAAGATAGGCACATCCTAAAAATAAAAGGCTGCTCCAAAATTCTGCAAGGTAATGGAAACAGAAAAGAGTCAGGGGTAGCCATTATGCTTTTGGACAAAGTGGACTTCAAACCAAAAAAAATCATAAGAGACACAGATGGAGCCTACATTTTAGTCACAGGTACAATTCACCAGGAAGACTTCACAATACTAAACATTTATGCACTTAATACGGGCCCCTCCACATTCACAGCATCTAAAGGGAGAAATCAACCCCCAAACAATAATTCTTGGGGATTTCAACACTGCCCTCTCAACATGGATAGATCAACAGGCCAAAAGCTTAACAGAGACACTTTGGAACTTAATCAAACCCTTAAAGAAATGGATCTTACAGATCTCTATCAAACGTTTTACCCACGCACCAAAGAATACACATTTTTTCTCAGCAGCACACGGAACTTTCTCCAAAATAGATCACATATTGGGCCACAAAATGAATCTACACATATACAGGAAAGTTGAAATTCTAGCCTATACCCTATCAGACCATTTATGGTCTGTAAAATTTGACAACACAATAAACAACAGAAAATACACTAACTCCTGGAAACTTAACACTATGATGCTGAATGAGAATTGGATTCAGGAAGAAGTTAAAAAGGAAATTCAAGATTTCCTGAAAGTGAACGATAATGAAAATACAACTTACCAAAATCTCTGGAACACTATGAAAGCTGTCCTAAGAGATAAGTTCATAGCTCTTGATGCCTACATCAAAAAAAGAGAAACATCACAAATAAATAACTTAACAATGTACCCTAAAGCTTTAGAGACACAAGAGCAATCTAATCCCAAAAGGAGTAGAAGAGAGGAGATTAGCAAAAATAAGGGGAGAAATATCCAAAATTGAGAGTAGGAAAATGATACAGAGAATCAACCAGTCAAAAGCTGGTTCTATGAAAAAATCAATAAGATTGATACACCCTTAGCTAAATTAACCAAAAGCAAGAGAGAAAACAGACAGATTAACAAAATTAGAAATGAAAATGGAGTTATCACTGTGGATACCCAAGAAATTCAGAGAATTATAACATCATATTTCAAAACCTTGTACTCTGTAAAATTTGACAACACAAAAGAAATGGATGAATTCCTAAGTAAGCACAACTTACCAAAATTGAATTGAAGTTGTGAATTATTTAAATAGTCCTATAACATATGAGGAAATCGAGGAAGTAATCTCAAATCTTCCCACCAAGAAATGTCCTGGACCAGATGGATTTAGCACAGAGTTCTACCAGACATTTAAGGAGCTAATAACACCAATAATCCTCAAACTGTTCCATCAAATAGCAAAGGAAGGAACAGTACCAGGTTCTTACTACAAAGCTAATATCGTCTTAATCACAAAACCTAATAAAGGTACACTTAAATAGGCCAATCTCGTTGATGAAAAAAGATGCAAAGATTCTCAACAATGTCTTAGCAAATCTGATTCAAAAACATATCAAAAAGATCATTCACAGGGGTAGAGTAGGCTTTATCCCAGGCACACAATATTGGTTCAACATATGCAAATCAATAAATGTAATATATCATGTAAACCAGTCTAAAATCCAACACCACATGATACTCTAGATAGATGCAGAAAAAGCTTGTGACAAGATCCTTTTATGATCAAAACCCTAGAGACAGTTGGAATGGAAGGAACTTTTGTCAATATAATAAAAGCTGTCTACAACAAGCCCATAGAAAGGATTATACTCAATGGGAAAAAACTCGAAGCATTCCCACTTCAATCAGGAACTAGGCAAGGCTGTCCACTTTCACCACTTCCCTTCAATATTGTACTTGAAGTCTTAGCTGAAGCCATAAGACAAAAAAGGGGTATAAAAAGGATTCAAATAGGCAAGGAAGAAGTCAAGTTATCTCTATTTGCTGATGACATGATTTTATATCTGAGTGATCCCAAAAACTCCACCAGGAAGCTCCTGGAACTAATAAAGGAGTTCAGCAGGGTGACAGTATACAAAATAAATGTACAAAAATCAGTGGCCTTCCTATATGCCCAGAATGAAACAAGTGAAAAAGGCCTGAGAGAAACAATCCCATTTACTATAGCCCCTAAAGAAATGAAATACCTTGGTATAAACCTAACCAAGGAAGTAAGAGACCTTTACAATGAGAACTTTAAAACTGTAAAGAAAAAATTACAGAAGACACCAGGAGGTGGAAAGACTTCCCATGTTCCTGGATTGGCAGCATCAATAACATAAAAATGACCATCCTACCAAAGGCAATATACAGATTCAATGCTATACCAATTAAAATCCCAAAGCAATTCTTTAAAGAGGTTGACCAAACAATCTCAACATTCATATGGAGGCACAAAAGACCCAGGATAGGAAAAACAATCCTGAATAACAAAAACAGACCTGGAGATATCACCATACCAAACTGTAGTCTATACTACAAATTCATAGTTATGAAAACAGCTGGGTACTGGCTCCAAAATAGACACACAGATCAATGGATAATGGTTGAAGTCCCAGATATAAGCCCACACAACTACAGCCATTTGATCTTTGACAAAGAGGCCCAAAAATATCCAATGGAAAAAAACCCAGCATCTTCAACAAATGGTGTTGGCAAAACTGGATCTCTACATGCAGAAGATTAAAACTGGATCCATACTTGTCACCATGTACAAAACTTAATTCCAAATGGATCAAGGACCTCAATATAAGGTCAGAGACTATAAAAACCTTACTTGAAAGGGTAGGGAACTCCCTGGAGCTGATTCGACTAGGCTAACAGTTCCTAATCAGAAGTCAATAATATCAGCACTCAACAGATGGGATCTTATAAAATTAAAGAGCTTCTGTTCAGATAAAGAGATTGTAACTGGAGCACAATGGCAACCCACAGAATGGAAGAAAATCTTCACTAACCATATATCTGATCGAGCTCTATTATCCAGAGTGCACAAAGAACTTAGAACTTAAAAGAAACTTACCAAGGATGAAATTAAAATGTCTAAAAAAATCTTAAAAAATGCTCCACATCCTTAGCCATCAGAGAAATGCAAATCAAAACCTCCCTGAGATATCATCTCACCCCAGTCAGGATGGCAAAAATCCATAATACAAACAACACCAAATACTGGAGAGGATGTGGAGAGAGGGGAACTCTCCTACATTGCTGGTGGGAATGCAGGCTCATACAACCACTCTGGCGAGCTGTCTGGTTATTCTTAAAGAAGTTAAAGATTGAAATGCCATATGACCCAGTTATTCCACTTTTGGGAATAATCCCCCATATAGCAAAAATTCACCTTGATAGCACAAGCACAACCATATTCATAGCAGCACTGTTTGCAATATCAAAGTCATGGAATCAACCCAAAAGCCCAATGATTGATGAGTGGATAAGGAAAATGTGGTACATTTATACAATGGAATACTACTCAGCCATCAAAAATGTTGAATTAATGCAATTTACTGGGAAATGGATAGAATTAGAAACAATTATATTGAGTGAAGTATCCCAGACACAGAAAATTAAGCATCATATGTACTCTCTAATATGTGGATCCTAGTACCAAACCCACTTAGAGACACTCAATACCTACAGTAATTGCAAAGATTATGAATAGGAGAGAAGTGGAAAGAGGGTCCCGCCAGAAACAAGGAGAGAGGGGATCATGCTACAGCAGAGATAATAGGCTACCATCAAGGACTGCAAGTAAAAATTGAGACATCTGGTTAAGTTCACAGACTTTCCTTCCTGATCACTTGCAACTGATGGGGTATGATCTTACCAGAAAGGGAGGACATACAGTCTGGCAGATAGAAAATAACCATTTTGCAATGGGAGACTGACCCACTCCTCACCGCAGTCTCCTACACTTATTCCATCTACCTTTGAATCTATCCTTATAAGACTCTATTTTAACAGCTTTTTATCTCTGGCCAGGGAGTGACATCCAATACCCATCAGAATGGAGCCAAGGGCATTGCAGGAGCAGCAAAACTGAAAAAAAATCTACAAACCATAATTCAGAACATCAGAGACTCTATATCAACCCCCTGGAACTAGGCCAACCTAATCTCTCCCCATCCTGAAGCTCAGGGAAATTTGCGGAAGAGGAGGCGGTAAGATTGTCAGAGCACAAAGATGGGAGGAGTATGATATGCAAGATACTCCACATAAATTAGGGCTGAAGCAATTGTAATAGGACTTTGCATGACCTGTGCAATGACCAACCTATCATTGAACCCTCAAAGTCTAGCATGGACTATAGGTACTAGGATCCTTAGAAGCAAGGGATTAACTGTCACAGTAGTGTTCCTATACTTAAAGGGAACACAAGAAGGAGTTCTAGGAAATACCACTGAGTCCTTACACCTCATCAGAGAGGACCCAGAGGAAAATTTGATATACTCATTAAAGGATGCTTCAGAGATGGGGGGAGGCACTGGGAGAAAGGGAAGGAGGGGGAAAAGGAAAAGGAAAAGGGGGAAAGGAGCAAGGAGGTCCAGGGAGGAGTGGAGGGATGAAGGGGACAGGGGTACCTATTACGTTTGTATGAGCAGAAAAATAAAAAAAAAATTAGCACCAAGATTTAATGAACCATAACATTAAGTAATGTTAAAATATGTATATCTATTTGATAATTATATTTATCTTGAGAGTTTTGTATTATGTATAAAAATGTCAAAGATCTAAATAAATGGAAAGATCATGTTCAAAAAAAAAAGAATATTCCTTTGATCAGAGTTGCTGAGAGGTTCAACAATAAAGAGTAGAGAGTTGCATGAGGATGAACTTGGAACCACAGAAACAGTGATACTAGAGGACAGTGAGTCTCCTCACACAGATACGTAGTGCAAACTGTGGAAAGTGTCTAATATGGAGAATGAATTACTTTTCTGTGCACTCTATCAGGTAAAGCAAATGAATGCTAATAAACTGTGCCTTTTCAATTCTAAGGATTTTCACGCTGATATCCTTAATGTAAAATTAATACTACATTAACTATCAATATAAGAATTCCAAGTGCATTTTGTTGTGAATGTATCTGGGAATATGAGGTTGCTCAAATCTTTCAGAACCGGGTAAGGTCACAGCCAGCATTACAACGACAATCTAGTTCTTTACCACCATCTTTACTCCCTAATGCTTACAACTTTCATTATTGATATTCATGACATTAACTAAAGAGGGAAAGGGCAGTGAAACAAAAGACAGAGCCAAAGGGGTGTTGCCTTAAACTCTCAAATCAGAAAAAAAGGTCAACCGACTACATGGAACAACAAATATAATGGAAAAATCAGGTGTGAATTTTGCCTTGCATTGTGTGAACTTTTGCTCAGATGTGGGACAAAAATATCTTCTCACCCTAGATTGGCCACCAAAGAAAGAAACAAAGAAACAATTCCATTCTAGTCTAGCTTGGTGAAATAATGAGTCTAGTTAGCATTACTTACAGGGATGCCAGAGAAGGGCTATATATATGAACATGAATAATTTATGGGCAGCTATAGCACTGAAAGAAACATGACTCCTGGGAGTGATTTACCTGTTTTTATATCCGTGGGGAAAAGTGTGGCCTTATGACCCTGCCTCTTAGCAACAGTTAACTGTCTATAATTCCTTGGGGGAGGGAAAGTCCCTCCTGAGTCCCTACTCTATGATAGTTTGCTCTAGGTAACTGGGTGAGGGGTCTCCCTCAATGGCAGTATCTCTGCTCCTATGGTTCCAAGTTCTTCCCCATGCAACTCTCCACCGTTCATAATTTAATCTGTTGGCAACTTTTTATCAAAGGTAGGCTATTCTCTGAACAGGTAATGAGGGCATTCTCTCCTAAAAAGACAGATTTCCCCCATCTGAGATGAAAATGCATTTCAATCTCTGTGTTGCAAAATAGGTTCAATTTCAAGCAAGTCCCCTCAGGTGAAATCATAGCTACTAAAAGTATGGGCCATGCCATGCCAGGAGGATGACATTCTATTCCATGCTGGCTTGCTTTTAGGTATTTAGCTTTTATAATATAGATATCTAAAAGTGAATGACAATGAGTATATGTTAAGTTCGGTGATTCAGGTTATAAAGTCTACAGAATGCTTTGGCACGTCACTTCTGAAGGACATTCCACCTATCCCATTGTACATTGATTTAGACAGTTTTCCTTCTCATTATGGAAGGGAAAAACACTGTGATTAGACCTTTCTCTTTCAAATTCCTTTAAAGGATGCCCCTGTGAGTCTAGACCTAACTTCATTTTTTTTTTTTTTAGCATCTCCGTTACTAAGATAAATACTCTAGATACCCTTGAAGTACCCGGCTTTAGCCTCACCTATCATTTCTATTACCAAAGAATCAGAAAATAAGCAGGAGTAGCCCAGCTCCTATTTCAAGTATGTAGGCCATATAACTATGTCAAGCTCTATTTTTAAAAGTTTACCTGTCCTTGAATAAATGCACTTGGGATAACTTTTGAAATTTGTGTTCATCTTTTTTCCTTATCAATATTTCCTTCAGGTCCATAATGATATTTCTAAAATGGATTATTAAAAATCTTTGTGAAATGTGCCTGCAGGCAAGCTGCCGATTCAAGAATAATTAAAGTGACAGTTTAAGAGCAAGTGATGTGAGCCGGAGAAAGGCAGCTCGCTAGTGTCAGTCTCATCCTGCACTTTGTAGAAAGAAAGTGATTCAGCTTAATTTTTCATCAGCCAGTGTCTTCCCAGGAGATATGGTGGAAGAACAGAGCAAAAAGCACAAATCAGCTTTCACACAACGATGACATACCTAGCATATGCTATTCACATTCAAATACATGCAAAAAACGGACCAAGCTCATTTTACATTACTTTGAAGTAATTTGAAAAAAAAATATTGCCTGCACTAAAGGAAAATCAATGTGTCTGCTAAATAAACTAATTTCCTTTTCCTTTGAGGAAGACCCTTTTAAATTTAATCGCTGAAAGATTTTTAGACTATACCTCTGTTTTCAATTTGATGATTTAGTCTGATAAAACTTTTTCTAATTATAGTTATCGTCACAAACTCTAGAATTTCATCTCTTCTGAAATGTTATTTTATTTGAGTGATATGCCCAGGAAGATTATCTCTCAAAGATCACTAAAGAAATTTAAAAGGGAAATCCTTTGTTTTTTTCTATAACCTATCTGTACTGCTTTCACCTATCCATTGGTGAACAAATATAGGACCAACTAATTTGAAGGAGTAGGGATTTCGTTTTTGATTTTGATTCTAGTTTTAGTTTATAGTACAATTTGACAGGAATGCTCATAACAATGGCAGGTGACCAGGAAACTGTGCATATCATATCCACACAAATAGCTGAGAGAGGAACATACTTTCTCACTTGCCAGAATGTCTATGTACCAGTGCATGCACGGCCATTAGAAACTTGTCATCTTGGCAGTGGAAGGCATGGATTCTGGGCACATTTGTAAAGAAATTAATAGTTAAGCCCCAAGCAAACCTCCAAAAAATATGGTGGGGGAAAGACCAAACACATGGTGGGTGGGACTATTCTCAGATTAGGTAGATAACATGGAGAAAATGGCTTAGTAAAGATTGGCAATCTTCAGCCCCTGACTGGGACTGCTAGAATGTTTAGCAGTAAGTTGCATGAGCATGAGCCCCCTGTGGTCTTTTATTAGCTGGTTCAACGAGTTGGCATTCTTTGGCTTGCTTGGACAGGCATGATATTCAACAAGTGAGATTTGCCCTCTCTCAACCGTCCTGTGAATATGGTGTGATTAGTTCCCTTGGCCCTTGGTGTTGGTCTAAGCAGAGAATGTTTACTTTTATAGATGGTCATGGATAAGAAGCAATATTATTCTATTTTGTATCCGATTTTATAATGAATCCATGGGGAAACATGGGGTTTAACGAATTTCCTTCCTTCCTCCATCAGTTCAAAACACATTTCAAGGACACAGAAGGAAGAACTGGCTGTCTTTGTACTGTATAGAAGAGGAAGACTTGGAAAATTGTAATGCCAGAATCCAAACTTTTGAAACTTATAGATCTTAAGATTTGTAAAGTGCCTGATATTTTATATGATGTCTCTAATCCTTATAACAACTTGATTATTCAAGTTTTTCACTTGAGCTGGAATAGAAAGAAACCAATTTGCTGAAGTCCATAGTGGTAAAGTAGAGGATTGTTATCCAAGCCTTTCTTCCATTGACTCCAAATAATTCTTTCATCATCCTACTTAGGGAAATGTTTGGGACAAAATTAAAGCTCAGTGAACAGTTAGTAGATTTTCTGTCATGACCTCTTATGTGTAATTAGGCAAGCCCTCAAGATGGGTTAGACGCAAAACTGTTTTTAATTGAAAGATTGATTTTGTTTCTTTTCTTAATAGGATTTTTTTCACCTACAAATAAAATGTGTTTATGGGCAATCTCCTCTATCCTTCTCCTCATCTCCTCCCCCTTTCTACCCTCCTATTCTTTCACCAACCCAGCCTCATCCCTTCTGTCCTCATATTCCTCTGCATGTGTGGACCATAGGGCTCTCTTTGACACAGCTAAACTAGTAAAGGACCAGGTCTCTGTGGTAGTATGAGTGACTCTTCAGTGGTGACTCACCTTCTCTTGTCCAGAATTGCTAGTTTTCTCTGAGTTTAGCTGTCTCTGTTGAGGTCCTTGCTTGTCCAGGGGAGGACTGTTAGCCATTATGCAGCACTGGTGGAGGTGGATATCAATGCAGTGCATTTTCTGGATACAGCAGCTGTGTCATGACTGGAGTGTCATGACTGGCAGAAGACCTCCCCAACTTTAGGCTCTTACGTCCTTATCTCCCTCTCTTCTGCTAGGTTCCCTAAGCTGTGGGATGGGGAGAGGTGTTGACGGCCTGAGCCTTCCAGGTGGTTTTCTGAGAAGGATCTTCTAACTGGGGCCTGGAAGATGAAATGGAAATTTCTCAAAGCAGGCAAGTACCTGGAAACATCATCGGAGCCACTATAACTTTAACACTGCAGATGCATTCAGGATCAAGCTGAATAAAGTCAAGGGGTTCACGTCATTATAACCACAGGTTCTTGCCCCTGTGGTGCAGGACATAGCCAGTGTCTTATCAGACTTCATCAGTATTGACATGTGGAGCTCTCTTAGAGACCTGGCTGACTCTCCTGAGTTGGATAAGTTCTATGTGTATGTGTGTGCTGTACATATTCGTGTGGATGCATGGCCAAGGTTGATGTCATGAATCCCTCACTGTTCTCTGCTGTGTTGAATGAGGTAGGTCTCCCAACTAAACATGGAGATTATAGATTCCAGCTAGTCTACATGGCTAGATTCCTCTATCAACTGTTGTTCATGCATTCTGTGTACTAGGAATATAAGCAGGTTGCCATATCCACCTGGCATTTATGTATTCTGTGGGTGTGAACACTGGTCCTTCCAATTGTGTGATGAGCGCCATCTTCCTAACTCTTAGACAAATATTTCTAGAAAAGTGCCAGCCTTTTCTTCTAGAAAAGACAGTAAACTCTATGCACTACCAATTTCACTATATTTGCACATTCCTACCTTGGCGATCCAGAATAACACTGTTCCTTTAGTAACCATTATTCCATTTTGAGAAGAATTGAATGCCACATTGTATGTACTTTGCTTCCTGGAGGTTTGATTTTATTAACTCTAGTTTGGGGCAGGGAGTAGCTCAGAATGTATGGTAGTTTGCCTGCTAAGGAAGTTCACATGGTGAAAGGAGAAAACTGATTTGGAAAGTTGTCTTCTGATCTTCCTCTGTGAGCCATGGCATATTTGTGCTTGTTCCCCACGCCCCATAACCTAAAGTATTAAACATATAATAAAGTTTTCTTTTAATGATGTATCCTTTTGACTCTAAACATAAGTAACAGAATTTATGCCTACATGCACATCAGACTCTCTTTTTTTTCTGGAACACCAATGATAACTGTTTTTTTAACATGGTGATACCATAACAGTTTTAAGATTTTTTTTAATTTTTTTATTATTATTCAATTGTGCGCATGTATGTGTGTGTGTGCGTGTGTGTGCGTATATGTGTGTGTGTGCGTGCGTGTGTAGAACCACGGACGAATTCAGGAACCACCATGGACCGCCTCCTCCTTGTTTACTCTGTCCGGAATTCACAGGCTCCGCCCTACCACGACCTGAAACGCAGACCGCCCCCGCTTCCGCCCGGCGTCTATACGTGGGGTCTAGGATCCGAACTCAGGACCTTCAGCCTGCAAGGCAGAGGCTTAACCCCTGAGCCACCTCTCCAGCCCCAGTTTTAAGATTTTTTTTGAGGGGGTAGGATTTTCTCTTTTTTTGTATTAAGATTTTTAAATTTTGTTTTTTAAAAAAAGCAAAATGAGTTGTTGTCCATGTGTCCTCCCATCCTAACCCCTTCTTTCTAATCCTCCCCCATAAAACAATCCCATGGCAAGATGGAGTAATTTCTTGTTTGTTTTAAACTAGAAGATAGTTTTTATTTTATAGAAATGAGGGTTAAGCCCAAGACTTGTGGATTCCTAAATTTTAAGAGAAAGAATAAAAAATTGCAAAAAGCAAAATTAAGTTGGAATCTATGCAGTGAAATACAAACTTCGTTATTTTCATGAAAAATATGCCTTGGATTGGGGAAATTATTCAGAGTCAAGGAATTTGTCTAGAGTTAGAAAGGTCATGGTTAGCGCGCGCGCGCACACACACACACACACACACACACACACACACACACACACCAAAAAGTAAGATGTATTGATAGGTTGCAATAGGGCAAACAGGATGAAAATGGTTGGTTAAAACCTCATCCTTCTACCTATTTTACTAAGTTCTATAGTAACATTGATAATTAGCTTAGAAAAAAATGCAACACAAACTGTGGGAAAATACTGCAGGAACTATATGTAGCAGAATAAGTGTATGTGTAACCCGTTCTGCAACACATGTTATTCGTTTTTCTTTCAGTTGCTCTGAGAGAAATCTTACCAGTCATGACTATTTTAGGTATCACATTGATTCTTAAAGTTTTTTGCTCTCATAGAACTTGGCTTGATTGTTTCAATTATGGAAAGTAGGTTAAATTAGAATATCACATTGATCAAAATGTTTTCATTGTTATGAGTCAGTAGAATATTTCTTTCTAAAATAATTACTGTATTTGGCTAAATGTGTAGGTCTGGTTTATATGCTGGTGCTTATGAATGAAGATCAGGTACAGTATAGAAAGCATAGAGAGTATTCAGTCTCTTATATTTTTGGAGTAAGTCTCTACTAACTCTCCCTTATTCCTCTCCCATTAGTCCTCTTGTTCCTCTAGTACAGTTTCATCTCTGCTTTCATGTTGTATATGTATCCATATACATGATGATCTATCTATATATCATCTGTATCTCTCTACACACTATATATGATGCATTTATAAAAAGTCAAGCAGCTCTTGAGCTTTAGATACACTGATCACCTCTCTGCCGTGTTTCAGAAGGATTGATTTTATACCTTTCCCCTTCTCTAGTGTTGTCATAACTACTTCATATTCTCTCTCTCTGTCTGTCTCTGTCTCTCTCTCTCCTGTGTGCATACACCTCCTCTCTCTCCTTTCTTCTCATTTTACACGAAGGAAAGACCATATGAGCATGCATGGTCAAAAAGTAGTATGCTGTAAGTCAGAAGGAGACAAATGAAGTCAGCTGGGATCATGCACATAGTTTAGCATATACAGAAATATGGGACAAGAGATCTCTGTTGTTTAAGCCACACACAATCTATGATATTATTTACAGCAATCAGAGATGAAAACATAACTGTTTTCTTTTCTTGTTTCAGTCTGAAGTTCAACTTATCCAGTGAACAACATATATTTTCTATTCTGTTTGCCATTATAATTTTGTCTTGGCTTTGTGTCCCATGATTTTGCTGACAACTACACTGAGTTCCTTATACTCTTGCATTAATTCATCATAGTGGTTTTGTTTTCCTTTTCTCCAAGTTCAAGACCTACCTTTTTTACCTCTTTTTCTGCTTCTATCTTATTTTTTCCCGCTTGTCTATGAATCATATTTTACTACTTTGCCAGATGAAATATATATTTCAGACTTTAAGGATGTGATAATGTAACAAGTATTGGTTTTCTTTTAAATAGTCTTATTGTGGAACACAATTAACCTTTTTGAGTTTCAGACCTATGCATCTTAGAATTATAGATTTTGCTGATACAAGACCAATGGAGTGCTGGCATAAAGATTACTGTAGATCTCATTTTGAAGTGTGACCTTTCTGGATTTTTAACTAAATTCCTGAAACTTTCAGCATCTTCACCCCTATTCTAGCATTCTATACTTTTTAGAACTTACATAGATTTACAGTCTCCCTTACCTGAATTCTACTAAGATCCACAGGGCCTTGCTGTCAACCTGCGTGTCGTGGTAAGAGCCAAACACAGTTACATCAGTGTGCATGTAAGGTTCTCCCAATGGCCAGCTCTGCCTCTGCCCCACTCTGATGTACAGACTCTGGAACTTCAGAACACCCATTCTCTGATCTAATCTAAACTTCTCTGTGAGGTTTCTGCTCTTTCTGTTTTCTATTTTCCCTTGCTGCTGTTTATGAAATTCCCAGATCCAACAGGGAATGCAATGTTTTCTACCCCTCTTCTTCAAGGAAATTGA
Source organism: Typhlomys cinereus (assembly GCA_023101885.1). NCBI lineage: Eukaryota > Metazoa > Chordata > Mammalia > Rodentia > Platacanthomyidae > Typhlomys > Typhlomys cinereus. Next base: position 4,567,219 of record JALPQD010000057.1, on the reverse strand, counting down.
CTCTGCCCACACTAGTCTTTGTCTGAAACCAGTTGCTACTACACACATTTAACTCCCCAGGCCCACACCAAGGCTACTGAGAAGAATTCAATACTTGATATCCCCTCACATCATGTATTCATATCAGATTTTGAATGTGAACTTGCAAAGTTTAAACATTGTGTCCTTGGGCTAGTTTCTCAAATTTTCCTTCTTGGTTATACCATACAATAAGGTGATAAGTCTCAATTAACTAAAGCATACAATGCAAGCCTTCCACTGTAGTGTATGAACAAGTCCTATGTCTGTATTTTTCCCATTTTGTCACTTTCATCTTTGCATAAATATACAGTGCTCCATCCAGACAACTCAGCATTTTCAGTATTCTTAGACTCTTTCTGATAAGGGTTATGAAGAAAAGACGGGAGTCTGAGATCCATGCACTCTGCTTCCTGAAGGGCTTAAGTCCCTATATTCTACATGTTACTCTGAGTGCTAATTTTTAGGTGCTCTTGGAGCTTATAATAGTTCTCTCTAGGAACAGAGTGTTAACTTCCTCTGAATTTCAGAATATTCATTATTGTGTCTTATTTGTAGTGAATTTCCCTGAATATGCTCTATTTCTAAATCTTTAAAAGAGGTAAGGACTCTTCAGAGAATCAATAGAGATAGGACTTTAAAAAAAACTTTAAACTCTCTTATGTAGAATCCACAAGCTTTGCTAATTATCCTATTTCAAATTTTGTTTTAAATTTAAAAACTTTCCTGAAATGGACATATTTGGAAGTATGCTATGTATAGACTGCATTAATGCAAAGTAGAAATACTCTGCAAAGGATTTATTATGTATTTTTATATGACATGCAGTTATAACACAGCAACAACCATTACAAATACATTTACTTTTAAGTTGCCTCACTGATTATAAATAGCACTCTAAAATGTCCAGCAATTATATTGAAATGTGACACATCTTTGGAACAACAGAATGAGGACAGAGTTCTTGTTGATGCTAAAACTCTTCTATTCTGTAAATATGTTATTCATGGCATACATAAATTGCTGTGTACTCTACACTGTAGGAAACATAAAGTGAAAATTATCATCCACTTATTAGAATAGTAGTAAGACTTGAAAACAATAAATTCACAGTTTGTTTTTAATGCAATAATAAATGGAGTTTGCTCTTGTGAAATCTGAAATGGTCCCAAAAGGGATTGTGTTGTTTACATATTCACTTACTTTTCATAAAATGTACTCTTTCTTCTATTCTCATTATTATTCACCCTAAATAATAAATTTTAATTAAGTTGAATTATCCAAGAAAAGGCATAGCTAAATGTCCGAGTGAGGAAATAAACTATATACTGTGGCCATGATATTAATTAATGTCATCTGCATGTTTTCTTATATTTGTGACTAAGTGTGTGTACACATTTATCTCTGTTCAGCTGTACATGTGTTTGGGTGTACACGTGTGTATTCGTGTGCACAAGTGCTTGTGGAGACTAGAGAAGAACATCAAGTGTCATTCTTGGCAATGCTTTCCACCTTCTTTAACATAGGTCTCTCGTTGATCTAGAACACACCAATGAGGCTACACTGCCTGGCTAACAAGCTTCCAGTGATCCTCCTGTCTCCAACTTTCTTAGCATTGAGATTAAGCACATACTACTACATCCAGATTTTTATGTAGAATCTGGAATCAGACTTGAGTTCTTATGCTTGTGAGTTAAGCACCTGATATCTCATTAAGTAACATTTAAATGCAATGTTGTTGACACCTTGAACTATTGTACTAATAAAGAGATGAATATGCTGGTTTTCTATCATCCAACTTTCCAATCAAGTTTAGCCTAGTAATCTCACTTTTCAGTTCAATGTAAGTTTGGCCTCTACTTTTAATCACCAACACCTCCATTTAGTCATTGTCACATTGTAAACTTGCTGGTCCTCCACTCAATATATCAATGTTTCTGCATTGATTTTCACTTGTCTTTCCAATATGTCTCTTCCAAACCATTGGATCAAGTCTTCTTGGGTGGAGCTTTCATTGTCCTTCAGGTCCACATGCCCGTCTATCTCTTTTCTTACGCATGGGGTATAGGTCTTTCTTTTTCCCTGACACTGGTTCCAGCTTGGAACAAGACCAAGTCATCTGATGAGAGGCATAGCATATCCTTCCAAGGTTCAGGTGAGTTTCTCAGACGTTCTAAACCAAGTTCCTCACAATACTCTAGTTTTAATCTATGGACTCATACTTATCACAATAATTTTACTGATATTTCTTTTAAAAAATACACAGTTATTGAATAGCTGCACCTGACATTTCCCCCATTCATGCTGACTGAGATATTTCCCAAGTGGATGTTTTGCTTTCATTTTCAATGCAGAGTTTATTCATAACATCTATCCCAGTAGCAGATGTAATCCTGCTGAATATTGATTTCAGTCACACAAAGCCCACATGTTAACTTGGACTACTTATGAACACACCAAAACTCCAGAAGACTGAGGGCTTAGCCTTTGTGTGATATAGTCTTACTTTACATCTATATTTTTGTCTTGTTGTGAAACAAACACTTCAAAATTTAGACTTACCTGAGATATTGAACTGTGAGTTTAGACACAGGTTAAAAGGCCCTTTGAGCAGCAATGATGTGCAACCAAGTCCAAATGGTTTATTTCATGGAAGATTAAAATCACCCTGAAGCACATATCAGGTTTTCTCCACATTGTGTCAACAGAAAGCAGCTGATTAGAAGTAATATAAAAATGTTAAGAAGAGTGAAGAAAAAATAAATAGACACCAATAGAGAAAGAATCCTAAGGTATTTAGGCCTAGAAGATAGGAAGTATTACATGAAACATGTAAAGAAAAATATTATGTTATTTAATCATACATTAACAATGATTAGATAGAACCACTAAGAAAATTTAAATTACGTATTTGTTGCAGAAACTGCATAAATGTCGGTGCACTTAAAATGAGAAACATATTTGCTTGGCTGACTTAGTGTGCTCAATGCCATTGCTATGGCATGCTTTAGGCTCTCTTCTCCATCTGTGGTCTGACGTGGCAAGTCAATCACCCTTCAGTGAGGAAACAGTAGAAACAAACTAACAGTCAATAGTCTTGGATATTCTTACATGGTCCCTCGCCAGTTGCATGGTTTCTGGCAAGGTATTTAACCTGAGCCCCACTTTCCTTACTGACAAGATGAGAACAATAATAATCACTTTGTAATAATTCTGAGGATTAAATCCCTTAAGTGCCAGGTATAATACAATATCTTCTATATGATTCCTGAATAAATAACAGTTATCATGAAAGGCAGTTAAAATTTTAAAAGGTTACAATTATTCTTAAGGTAGTTTCTCCCATCAGGGGTACCAATCAAATGGATATAAAAAGAAGTTTTATGTAAACATACCAAAGTATTTTATGAATATCAATTACTATAGGTATAAATTAATGGCAAACTTCAAATACAGAAGCTCTGCAAATAAGGACAGCATGAAAAAAGTCTTGCCTGAGGTCATGTGGATGATGACAAGTTTATATATGTCCTTGGCATATGGTTTCTGCTCTGCTTTGGCTCTTGAAAGTTGCTGTGGGCACCTTAATCATCTTTCAGATCATTATTACACTGTGAACTTTCATTAATTGAAGTGAGATGAGACATGATGCCCTCACTGAACATGTGCAGCTCAGAGAAAGCAATCCACTGGAGCATAAAAGGCTAATTTTACGTCACTTCACTTAAGCACCAAACACAATTTGCTTGAATTGAACTTGAGGATCTTTTTGCAGGTAATGGACATTGGTGCTTTAACTTGCAGGCACACTTGATAGTGCTGCAAGATTTGCCATGATTTTTTTTTGTCAGCATGAACCCTTTGTCATGCTTCCTCCTTTGCCAACCCTGCACTTCGATGGCACATTTCAATCATATTACTTTGCTTTCTGAGTCACTGTGTTCATTTAACCATTGGGTTTCTTGATGTTTGCCTTCCTAGAATGCCTCATGCCTGATTCTTCCATTCCCCACTGTGCTGCAGAGTAACTAGTGCCAAAGTTTGTTAAAGTTTTAATAATGGCTCGCAGATCCCCCCTTTGCTGCTGGCTGCACACTCTTTTTGGCTAATCATGTAAAGCCAAGTCTTTTCTTCTGTCAGTAGTTCATTCAGAGCCCTTTGTAGGTCTTCAAGTTTCTATCATGCAGCCATTATTGCTTCTGGCTTCTTGGACTTCACTTTTGCTTTTCCAATTTATATATGTGTATATTTTTTCATGATATTTTAGATTTTTTGCATAAGCAAAACATCATTTTCAAGTTTTCTGTTGTGATTTACTGATCACAATGTTGTTTCACTGAAAGAAGAGTGTACGTTCACAAATTATAAAGTGTAGATACTATGTGATTTTTTTAACTTGAAAATGGAAAAAAGTTAATTTTATATTCTGATTCAGAGAGAAGCTAGCACTCTTAGAACCATATTAATACATTTATCTTTAGATAATATTTTCATACACCACTATATGAAAAAGATAGACTTTTCATGCATTATATCAACTCTACATGGGGTAATTACACAAAGCAACTTGAATCAGGTACACAATATGCTTTCACTCCCACATTAATCGAGGGACTTTTTACAACAGCCTAGAGATGGAAAAGTCCTGTAGATCTGTTAGTTGATGAATGAATTAGAGAACTTGTACAGCATAATGGCATATTATTGAGTAGGACAAATGAAATACATGCTTTCCACACACTAAAAGAGTTAATCTTGAGGGCATTTTAATAAGTCAAAAATGCCAGTCATGATGGTCATGATACTTCAGGATTTTACTTATTTGAGTACCTAAAATAATCAAATTCACAGAAACAGAAATCAGAATGGGCAGTTGTCAATGAGTTCTTGTTAAACACAATGTAAACTTGAGATCTTTATTAGTTTTCATTATTTGTGTATAAAAACACATTTGATTTTTGAGAGCTGAAATGGTATCCTTGACCATGGGTAAACCCTTTCTAATTCTCATAGTTGTTTGGTGGAATCTTTAGGGTCTTCTACATATAAGACTAAGTTGTTCATGAACTGTAATCATTTTGCTTCCTCTTTTCCAATTTGGACAGAGTTTGCATCTTATTCTATTTTCCTTGCTTTAGCTGGGGCTTATCTCTTGCACCCCTTCTCCCTGTCTTTTTTTTTTTCCTGACAGTCTCATGATGTATATAATGCTCTTCATAATTAAGTCTCAATTTTTTTCTTATATTTAAATTTCAAAGAACTTGAGTTTTCTGATTCTTTCTTCTACTTACTCATTGTTGCAGTTTACCTGCAGTGTTGCTGATAAATGTCCATCAAACAACTTAAGGGAACAAGGGGTTTATTTTCTCTTATGATTTTCTGGTTACAGTTCTCAGTTTACCTTGATGGGAGAGCATGCACCAACACCAGGGCAGAAGGAACAGGCCACACCATCACTACATAACAGCTGAGAGACAGACAATCCTAACTTGCCAGACCAGCATGTCTGTCCATGTGTACAGAAGGATGCCCACTTTCTCAACCAGCTCTCAGTATTTTATTCACCTGTTCATTCAAGGCCTAGTCCCACCCACCATAGACTGGGCCTTCTCCATCAGCTAGACAATGTCTTGCAGGTTTTCTCTGGGCTTAACTCAACCACTAATTCTCTCTCTCTTTTTTTTTTTAACATTTTTTATTATCTCCGCTCATACAAACTTAATATGTACACGGGTTCCCTCCCTACCTCCTTCTCCCCCCACCCCTCTGCTCGCACTCCCTTCACCTCTCCCTCCCCACCCCCCAGTGCCTCCCTTGCCCCAATCTGCGGAGAATCCTTTAATGTGCATGCCTGACTATCCTCTGGGTCCTCCTCTCCGATGACATACAAGGACCCAGCGGCATTTCCCTGAACCCTTTCCTGTGTTCCCCTTAAGCATAGGAACTATTTTGGCTGTCAATCCCTTGCCTCCAAGGATCTTGGTGCTTTTAGCAAATGCTAGACTTTGTGGGGACAATAGTGTGTTGGACATTGCACAGGGCATGTAAAGTCCAATTATGATTGCTTCGGCCCTAACTTGTGTGAAGTATCTTGCATATCATTGCTCCTCCCATCCTTTTGCTCTTACACTCTTACCCCCCCTCTTCCGCAAATTTCCCTGAGCTTCAGGATGGGGAGAGATTAGGCTGGCCTAGTTCTAGGTGGTTGATATAGAGTCTCTGAAGTTCTGGATTATGGTTTGTTGATTTTCTTTTGCGGTTTTGCTTCTCCTGCAATGCCCTTCACTCCATCCTGATGGGTATTGGATGTTACCCCCTGGCCAGAGATAAAAAAACTGTTAAACTAGAGTCTTGTTATAAGAGTATATTCAAAGGTAGATGCAATAAAAGTAGGAAACCACAGTGAGGGAGGGGTCAATCACCCATTTGCAAAATGTCAACCACTAATTCTCTACAAATGTGCCCAGAGCTCAAACCTTCAAGTTGACACCTGTGTTTAACTATGACACTCATTTGCTCTTGAAGTTCCATAATAAATTTTCAATTTACTGTTATTGTCTCCATTTTTATAAAAACTGTTTAAATCTTTAAAAAATATTACCTGTCTTTGATTTTTTAAAAAATTTTGTTCAGGGAGAATTTTCTTGGGGTTACTGAACCATTTATGGTGGTTGCTTTGAATTGTTTGTCAATTAGTTTGGATGTCTCTGTTTGTTAAGGATGAGTTTCCCAAGGTCTTGTTTTCTTCTTTTTATTCAGCCTTTTCATATGTCATATTTGTCTGTAGATGTCAAACTTTTTGTTGCTATTGACTCTTTTTTTTTTTTTTTTTTTTTTGCAAACCAATGAATTCGATGGGACTAGTTACAGAAACATGGCAGCAGTCACCTACAGAAACAGGATGGCTCTGGCCATTTCCCACCAGATTGCATGAGACCTGGGAAAGCTGCAACACTGGAGTTTACTACAATGTATACCAAGATTGCTGACTTGGGCACTGAAGAAGCATTTCAGAGTATAAAGAATGTCATTGATGCCATATACTGATGATGAGGAATTCAATTATTTCAAAGGAAAGGAGACTATATTCATACAAACTAGGGTGCATTAGTTAGAAATATTTTCTTTAACTATTATGTTAATAAGGAAGGGATGCTGTAATATACACATATAAAACACAGCACTATCATTCTATGTTTCATCTTTAAGTGTTATGCAACAGATATTCATAGAATATTCACTGCCCAAATAACTGAAAAATTGCAAAGATTTATCCAGTCATTTTGATAAACAACCACTTCTTAGTATTTCTGTGGTCTTATTTTGTAAAAAGAAAGACACACATTCTTTCAAGGGATGCTGCGTGTTTCTGCCATCCTTCCATTGATGTTAGTATTCTTGTGAGAGTGGGATGGCTTGACTGGGCTCATTGGTTTCTTTTTCTGGAGCTCATTAATGCATTTGTCTTTGGTATCTATTTGTAACATTACGAGTTCTCTAATTCTACAGGTAAAGAAAGCTCTCTCTTCCTTGTTTTTAACTGCTGTTGAGCCTCTAAAACATGCCAACTTCCCATCTGTTTCTATGCTAGGCAAAAAAAAAATAAGTGTTGGGAAAAGTCATGTCAGATGTATACTCTACAGCTCTTTCTCCCTTCCAAAGGAAGTGATGCCTTTCACTGGAAGCTGTCCCTTTTGTAGAAAGCTGTCTCTATTATTTTTCGTTCTTGATGACCTCTGGGATTCCAACCATTTCTATTTCTAATATTTTCCCACTTTCCTTTTTTTCTTCTAGGGATAGATGACTGCCTAGGATTTCTTTAGTTCCTGATTTGAGAAGGAGTTCACTAGATGAGCAACACTGTTCTCCCCAAGAACTTTAATGCAGCTGTTTTCAGCTTTCTAGTTTTCTGAAGTACTGGGGAGACAGCACAAGGGCCCTCTATCCTATCATCTTCTTAATATAATTACCTGTTATATTTTAACTTTCCTCTCCAATGTGTAGTAAGTTTAAGGCTCCATGGATTTTATTCATCAAAACTAGATAATAGTTATTTTCAAATTCTTTTAAAATAAATTTATTGTCGGAAAATGGAGTCTGACTAGCCTCGATTTTAAAATGCATTATAGATTTCTCTGTGGCTAAGTTTGTGATCAGGTTTTATGAACAGTTAGTACATACAGGGAAATCTATAGCACCTAACTAAGAATTATAGAATTATTTCTATGTACCTGTAGCATCGAACATACTGGAACTATATTGTTTTTCTATTAGTCTAACCAATTATTTAAGATTTTTTTAAGATATCCATTTTTTTCTTTTTGCCCAGATTTGTGACTTAAGTTTTATTCATTAGGTAGACCTAACAGTATTAATCTATATGTTTAGACATATTACTTATTGCATATAACCTTATGATTTGACATCCTTTATCATTAATTTGTGATTTTTTTCTTTACTATAATCTCTTTTTGCACCATTTGGCATTTTAAGTGAATTGGTGTTTCCTCTTCTATTTTAATTTTTTTTTATTTTTCTGGTTACTTACCATCAACCAATGCATATTTCTTTCAATTATGCATTTGACTCTGCTTTAAGTTACCTCTTCACTGAGTGTTCTCTCTTTTAGTGGGAAAGTTCAATCCTCTCCTGTATATTGTAATGATTGATATGTTATTTTGCTCATATAATTTATTTGATGATTCTTACTTTTTATAACTATTTGACATTTTACCTTTGCATTTTTTTGTGAAATAGCTTCCCATTTTTCTTTAGATTTGCCTAGCTTTTATTAAAGCTATAGACTTCAATATGAAAATGTCAAGACGGCTATTAATAGTAACCTGGAAAGGGAGAGAGTGATGTAAAAACAGGACCTGGAGGCTGTTCATAAATAGGAAAGAGGATCTCATATCTTTTTCACCTAACTAGCAGCCTATGTTATGTGTTTTGCATAGCAGCCTCAGTCTTAGGAATCTAATGAAATTTCTCCTCCTGCTTCCATATATGCTACTTCTCAGAAGCTGCATTGAGCCATTCTACATACAGAGAATACAACATGTGGAGTATGAGAACAAACTATTCCCTTGCCATATCCTGGTGAATTCTGTAACTGTTAAATTAAACTTTCTTTAGATTATTTCCACACCAAGAAGTTTAATTCTATGATGACCATCGTCATTTCTGTAGAAATTAAAATTTCTATGTCTGGAACAGGTTTCTGAAATCTCAATGAGAAAAAATCAGAAGAAAATACTTAGCAACGTGCATCTGCTCAATGATTCTAATGATCTTTCAACTTCATTACTTTTCTTACAACCTATCTCTTTTCCTTTTAGTGTCTGGAAATCTCCCTCCTCCACAAACCATAACCCACTAGAATCAGAACACAGACTTTTACTGTGAGCCTTGGGCAGCAAAATGAAGTGGAGAGCTGGAAATTTCCAAATGAATTCACACTGTGCTTGTAGGAGAACAAAACAAGTATGAAAAATAATGCTTTGAAAATAGATTTTATTGCAATAGACATATTTTGCTGGAGATCTTAGTATATTTTGATTCCTTTAACATTTTACTTGATTGTTAAGAGTATATATATATTTATAAGAAGGATTAATAATCTAGTGTATGCCTTCAAAACACAATTATATGTCACTGTTTTCGGAAAAGGCTACTTTTTAAATTCAAATTTCTAAACTATGTTTCAGAGTCTGACTTGATAATAGATAACAACTGAGGCCCAGGTATCTGAATTTGAATTCTTCCATGGATCATTGACCTATTGAATATTTGAGGAATTACTGAGCAAAATGTAACCCAATTATTTGTATTTTTCTCCAAGAATTTTATGTATAATATTCTTACACTATTTCTTATTGCTTTGGATGAACTGTCAAGTCATTATGGTAACTTCATTTATTAATAATTGTACAGTTTAAGCATCAAATTGAAAGTCTGAGAAAGTTTTTCAACCATCCAAAATTGAGAAAAGTTGGCAGTATTATTTAAATAATCTTGCCAGATTTTAATATGAGAAAGTCATTATTTATTTAATATATCCATGGTAAATGAAGTTTAAAAATCATCAACAGAATGAACTAAAAGCTAACTCAAGAAGAATATTCAATCCCTATTCACTGTACAACTTTATAGACCAGCAAGAACCAAAGCACATTATTGTAACTCTGATTCAGATGTAATTGCCTGAGGTCAATATTGTAATTTCAAGCTCTCACATGACAACATGATGCTGCTTCTTTTAAAGGAACTGGGTAATAATATATGCTCCCTATACGCATACCCAGAAAAATACATTAACACAGGAAGAAGATGGAAAATTGTTTTTTTATGAGTGAGCCATCAATCTAATTCCCTTTGTTCTAACTTTAATGATTAAATACATGTGAAATAGTTACTAAGATCCACCGTAGAATCCAGGATTAATGCTTTCAAGTATGTTTAATTATGCAATACAATATATATATCAGACATGCAGATTTTGCCAAATTGCAGTCAATAATCCAAATTGCAGTCAGGTACATTAAAATCCATGTTGTCATTCAAATTGTGTCTTTGTATTTATGTAAGATATGAACTCACTCTGTCAACTGGGATCTGTGTCAAGGGCACTGTGAATGTTTAGGAGGCAGAAAGCAGCATTAAGTGTGAAGAAGGAGGTATCATCAAGGAAAGAAAAGTTACTGAATTGGTTGGAGGATACACACTGAAAACTAAGTTCAGTAACCCCTTTCTCCTCAATTGTTTTATACAAATGAATTTTTTTCAAATGCATAAGATATGCTAGGAATCTTGAGAGAAATTCAGAGTATTTAATATATGAGGAAGCAACTTCACAGATGATCTTTCTTATCATGCATGTCTGTGAAGTTAGAATACTTACTTATACTTCTCCTTGAGTACTTTTGCTAATAAGTTAATTTAAAGAATACTATGAAGACACTGTAGATTGCCCAGCAATGTTTGCAAAGCAAGGATACTACTTAGGAGATTTCAGAATACCTGGAAAATACACAAACTGTTAACCCATACATGCATTGTGGTATATTTACAAAGCTCTAAGAAATACAAACGGTTCATTTCAGTTTCAAATATCTTCATATTGTTCTTTGCTGTGAGTCACTTGGGTCCTAGATAAATTTAAACTTGTGAGAGCCTTAGCTGTCATTTTGACTCTTGTGAGGTGACCCAATGTATATACACCAGAAGAAATTGTTTAGTTAAAGTGGGTCTCCAGGAAAGCCTATGGAAAGTTATCTTGATTGTATAGTTGATATGGAAAGATCCAGTCCATAGTTCGTAGGACGACTCCCAGACCAAGTGGATTAGTATGAGAGAGTTAGTTAGCACAGTTTACAAGCTGACATACTAGAAAGAAATTGCTCTTTGTTGGTACTTAACCTCCCTCTGTTCCTGAATTTGGATATGATGTGACTAGTTCCCTCAATACTTGCTACCAACTCTCTTGCCCTGATTGACTCCAACCTGAAATTATATGGTAATATGAAAGTCCCTTGTTTTGTTCCCCTAAATCGAGGGACAGGAATTTATTACAGCAATGAAGCAATATTTATCAACTTGGTTTTCCTGTGAAATTTGTCATGATCCTTGGTTAGGGGAACTTCTGTGACTTACCCTATATAATTTGCAAGCAACTCAGCCAGTATGACAGGCTGTCTCTTATTCCAGCAGTTCTTAATATTTATATGATCTTAGAGGAGGACTTATGAATCTCGTAAGTCTCAAGAACTTCATAAGAGTTGTGAGTTATTTACTTCCTGAGTCTTGCAAGTTTTTTTTACTTCCTGAGTCTTAATGAGTCTCCCCACAGGATGGAATATTTCAATTCAGAGTAAATTGTTATAAAAGACATATGGTCATTATCAACCATATGGATTTGATAAGACATGTTTAATATATTACTTGTTTTATATGTTCTAGATTAATGATACTTATTACAGAATTGTAGAGTTATAGAATTATAAATATGTAAAAAAATTTCTGCAATTGCACATTATTGGTAGTGTCCCAATGTTTTAAAAATATTGCCTCTCATGCAATTACCAGACAGTTCTGAATCAATATTAACATATTTTTATAAAGAATTGACCATAGTAGGTCAAGAACTTTGATTAGCTCAGCAACCTCAAGAAAAGAGCTGTAAAATATGTGTCTTAGTGGATATTACATTTTAATTGTTAACCAACTGTGGGGCTGCTTTAATAACACTAATGCTAAGGATGTTTGAATAAATATTAGCATTTTCTTAGCTTTACTTATTGGTTTGCTACTTCATATAGAAGCTATAGTAATGCATATAGAAGACACAGTACAGTAGGCACTCAAAAATTTTTGGCAAAAAAAAGCTGAGAAGCACTATGATAATCAGTTTAGAGTAGGTTTTAAAGAAGAAAGCTATTAGGTTAGAGAGCTAGAGAGGTGGCTCAGGGGTTAAGCCTCTGTCTCACAATCAGAGGTTCCTTAATTCAGATCCCAGATACTACATAAAAACGCAGGTGGAAATGATGATGACCTGTACTTTTGATCCTGAAAGGCAGAACCTGGGAAACTCCAGAGCAAAGTATAGAGAAATTATCATAATCCACAATTCCTGAAGTAACCCCTAGGCCTCCACAGGTATACACAGCACCCTTTCATACACACAGAAGCATACACACAAGAAACACACACAGATACACGTGTATAAAAATGAGCAAATAATTTAAAAAATAAAGACGAGAACTGTTGTTGAGGCTACTGTACTCTGACTTTGGTGAAAAGTTTGGGTAGGACCTTTGGAATGTGATTGTGTGATAGCTGAAGAAGTGGCTCATCTTCCCATTTGTTGCATTACAGATCTGTTACATATGTATATACTAAAATATACATAATATCCAGTTCACTATTTTGACCACTTTTAAGTGTCCAATTGAGTGGCATTAACTGGGTGACTATAACTATTATTCATCTTCAGAGCTTTCTTGTTGTACCAAACTTGAACTGCACACATAAAAATACCTTCATTATTTCTTCCTCCCAGTCCCAGGTAACCAGAAATGTACTTTCCATTTCTATTAATTTAAATATTTTAGGTTCATAATATGCATGGAATCATATGATACTTGTCCTTATATGTCGGGTTTATTGTACTTGGTAAACAATTGCTTCTAAACCCAGACAAATATTGCACATTAGGGAATCTATCCCAACTGAACACGGTCACCAGAACCATTAGCTCTTTCCTAAAGCCTCCTATGAGGTCTGAGTTGAGGAGTGGTTATAATTAGGAAAATTTTTTGTTGTAATTTTTAATATATGTCTGGTTCCTGCCTGACTTGTTGGTATAATAATGGCTCACATTCTGAGGGCAAAATTTGGATGTTGGTATTACTAGAACAAGACATTCTGGATATGTTTGTCATGTCAAGAAGTTGTTTACCATTTTTAAGAATGAGCAGTTTGTCAGACCTACTGACCTTTTGAAGTAGTTTCCAATAAGAAAAAGTTGCTCATATTTCTTGGTAGCATTAATGTAAATTTAATTACTTGGTATGCCTGTGGTATAATTTTTCTTCCCTGTAAAGGTAGGTCAGCACATTAGAAAGGTTAAGAATCTCATTCTAATTGGAGCCACAAAATATCGTTAATTAAATCCCCACAGGAGTCCCTCCAGATTGAACTAACATATATTGAACTCAGAGAAGATTAAATAGAGTAATCTGATTGCTTCCCTACATTGCATATTTTCTATTATGATCTTTGAAATGTACAGTTACATCCTTTTGTTCCTATCTGACTTTAAGATTTGTAAATCTCTTTCACAGGAAAAATATTCCCTCAACTATACATCCCATTAATATTACTAATATTATTAAAAGACCATGAAATGCCTTTTCACCTGTGGTTAGAGTCTCATTTATGTATTTCCCAGGACAAAGTCATAACCAAGTTATCTTTATATTTTTCGAGTTCCTTCACAATGAATCCTTCCTAGACTATAGTAAAAGGACTTCAGAGTCCCATCAGAGAAATTAGCTGGTTCAATCCTCTTCCTTCCAGCAATATTGTGCTCATAATAGAGTATACTCAACTTCCCAAGTGTACTCTGAAACGTTTTTACTGTAGGTAAATTCAAAGTAAAATTTTCCCTTCCTTTATAGCTTCATTTGCCCTCTGGTGCTCCATATGAAGTCTCAGCAATGCTGTGTGATTCTTTTGAAGTTTATGGGGTTTTCTCAGAAAAGAGTTAGATGTGTCAATAACTGAGGCTTGTTGAAATTTTATGACAAATTGTAAGGCAGTGTGTCCTATAGCACTTCCCTAGTATCACTGTCCACCTGTGAAAGGTAAGTGTCCAGACTTATGTGAAAAGATCAAGAAAGCTGTCAAAGAGAGTCATGACCTGGTCATATTCCTGTGTGTATTCTAACTAACTGAGAACTGAAACTCAATTTTTTTTTTTCTGATGGAACTTTTGTATTGGAAGAAAGAGCTTGGGTTTCTGCTCAGAATTACCTGTCTATTTCTTTCCATCCCTGAATTTTCCAGTTGTCAAACAGAAAAATCCTGGTCCACACTTTTAGATGTGCAATATCACTTCTTCAAGAACAAAAGCACAACAGTGTGGTAACAAGGTTGAAACAGAGAAAAGCCCAGTTCATTTAACATATTTATTATATCAAAGAAGAATCCCACAGTCATGGCATGTTATAAGCATTAATAAAGGGCCCAGTGAGTTCCCCAGGGAATTAACAACAACAAAGTATTCACCAAACATCCTGATGAGTTGCTTGACATTTTTATATGCCAATCATAGTCACAGAAAGAAAGAAGAGGCAGGAAGAACCCATCTGAAAACGTCCTGGCTTAGCTTGTCTTCATGATGCTTAGCTGCTTACCTCCCCAGAAGTTCATCTGCTCTTTACAATGAGTTATCTCTGTAGAATGTACATTTTCTCTGCATGTTCCACGAATACTCATTTCATTCTTGCCTACGGACTGGGAATGGAAATTTCTTAACTTTCAGGGCCCACTCAACAATCAGCTCTTTTCCTTAAGGGTTTCTTGTCATTATCAGATAGGTATGTCTCTTTCATTTCATGTTTTCATTATACCTTGTATTTACCTCATTAGATTTTGCATACAGTTACAATTTTCATCACCTTTCATAAGGATCACTGCTAAGACTCTGTAAGCAAAGAAGGTTAACGAGAGGAAGGAACAACAAATGTATTTGAAATTTGATGTAACATGAACATCTTTGAAGCAAAACTTAAAAATTTGGAGGAAAATTTTTTTTAAAAAATTAGATTCAGAATGGACAGCTGTATAGAAATGTGATTGGACATAAAAGTATGTGCCCTTATGACCAAGTAGAGGAAACTCAGCAAGGACTGTCTGTTTATAGTCTTGCTTGCCTCTCTTTGGCCTTTGTTCTTTCTAAGATAAGAGTCTTCTGGACCTGTCAGAAACATTAGTTAAAAGAATTTCTTTATGACCAGTTCTTGAATTAAATGGCAGTGTAAGCTTAAAACAATATTAGGTTTTATGGATCACTTTGGGAAAACGGGTTTCTTATGTCCATGGCCTAACATGGAGGTAAGATTATGATTTCTTTGTCTCACCTTGGGGGACACTAAGAAGTGAAAGAAAGGAAGACTGATGGATGGTCAGAAAGACCTTGGCTTGAAGCTGACTCTGAAGCAATCCAGTGTCCTTCAATGGAATATACTCAGCATGTCAAAGCACTACACTGGGGAGAATCATTGTCTGAATCTCAATGGCATTGTGTTCTCGCTCTCTCTCCCTTATTAAGTTCTAAAATTGTCATATTATCACACAAAATATAAATTTCACTGTAGCATTTTCATACATACGTAATTCTTGCAGACCTTTCTCCCTCACTGTCCTCCCTACTATATTCCCTCCTCCTTCTGGTCCCCTCCCTGACACCCAGTTGCTTCCCTTCTGCCTTCATGTCACTTGTGTTCTACTGCATTCTCTGCCTTTACACTTCTAATGTTTCCCTTTCTGCTTCCAGGAATGCATACATGCATGTTCTCCCACATACATACATGCATATGAAAACGAAAATCTGTGATCAGAATGTGAATTAAAGTGAAATTATCTTATTTTATGATATTTCCACCTACCTGTTCAATCATGAAGTCAGAAACTTTCAGGAAATAGAATGTTCCTGATACACATTTATTTGCAGACACATAAAATGTGTATGATAATTCAATGCATGAAGATTTACAATCCAAAATACGTTTCTAACAATATGTTTGTCATCATAATATCAATTTTTTCATTTATCGAATGAAAACAACTTTCATAATTATTTGTTATAGGCAAAATGATTAAAGGCAATCAACTCAGTTACTGAAATACTTGTTTTGTGCGTATGCACAGGAGTGTGTGTGTGTGTGTGTGTGTGTGTGTGTGTTATTTACTTGGTGCTTTATAAACAATTAGAAATGTGTTAGTTTCATTATGTGTTGCTGCAAAAAAGTGCCTGAGATGAACAACTTAAAAAGAAAGGTTTTAATTGGCTTACAATTCCAGGATATAGGGGGCTGGAGAGGTGGCTCAGGGGTTAAGCCTCTGCCTTGCAGGCGGGAGGTCCTGAGTTTGGATACTAGACCCCACATGTAGCGAGGGGCGGCCTGCGTTTCTGGTCCTGGTAGGGCGGAGCCTGTGAATCGCCGGGCAGAGTAAACAAGGAAGAGGTGGAGGCGTCCATGGATGGTTCCCGAATTCGCCCGAATTCTGCACACACACGCATCCATGCACAATTGAATAAATAATAAAAACAATTTAAAAAAAAACTTAAAAAAAAAACAATTCCAGGATACAGTCCATCATTGCAGAGTATAGCAGCAAGAGCTGGAAGTAGCTGGTTACGTCCACAGTGAAGAAACACAGAGGGAAATGGATGCATGCTCACATGTTGTGTTATTAGTGCTCAGATCACTCTCTCCATCCAACTTCATACAGTCCCAGATCACTTGCCCATGGAATATCTCAACCACTTTGGCCTGAGTCTTCCCACCTCAATTAATGCAATCAAGGCAATCCCTTACAGGCATGCGCACACATGCCTTAATCTTAATCCTTTACAGGCAGGCTTGGAGACCTGCCTCCTAGGTATCTAGTTAACAAATAATACTAACCATTTCAAGAGACAAATATATTCCTTATTGGAAGAACTAATAAATATGAAATCCATCCAAGAATGCCTCTATCAAGTATCAGTATGGCAACGATGTTGTGCAATGAGTTGAAGGAGGAGCAATATGTGATAAAATATGCTTCAGTCTAGTGGTAGACGGAATTAGGGTCTGTTGGTGATATTTTGGGAGCGAACTAAAAGAGCTTACCATGTGCTATCACATGGCAAATGCTGCTGTAAGTACCCAAAGAGCAATTAATACAATGTCCCATGCACCCCATATCACAGAGGAAAAACCTGGTCCTCTAAGAAAATAACAGATTGCATTTTAGTTAGGAGCTGGAATTTTAGTCTGTACCAATGATTAATTATTGTCACTTTGGTTTTGTTTTACAAAGTCAGAGTTTGTTTTTACTAAGGATTAGAAGGTGTCATAAAAATGCATTACTTAGTAGAGAGCAAATCCTTAGGAATGCTAATGTACTATGTGATTTGACAAATTCTGGACAGTATTATATCTAATCCAATAGGTTTGTAAAACAAATATTACTACTATGTAATGGAAAATGCTTTCAGTAGGGGATCAAGAGAATGAGGAAGTTTTCAGCAGTGACAGGATCTAGTGTAACTGACCCAATGTGGAGGGCAGTGGAGGAAACAGTACAAACAGTGCTAGAAAAGGAGCAATGTGGAAGCATATAGGAGAAACCCCATCTGTTGCAATGCCTGGTAGTCACAGAAGGCTATCTGAAGAACATTATGCTTTATGCACAACACCTTTCATCAGGAATTAAACAAATTAAATGAAACGCTTAAACCTTCTGGCAACTTTTATGATACCAAAGTAGACATTCTTCAAAAGTGTAATAAATTTTGATATATTAGCCACTAAAAATGACCTTGAAATAAAACAATACTATTAAGAAATGTGAGGAAAATCAATGCATGTTTGGCATAATTTCATGTTAAATGCATTTCAATATTCTTGAGATTGAGGTCAAATTAGCTAGCATATACAGAAAGTATAGATCAAAACAATGGCTTGATACAATTATCATTGCTAATATTCATTGAGTGCTTGCTGTGTGCCAGAAATTCATCACTTTGTATTCATAGACTCATGCAATTCTCCCATGACTTCCTTTCACAGATTAAAAAAAAAAAAAACATGAGGCACTTAAAGATGAAGGGTTTTCTGGGGGAGCCCCATTGGGGCCCAGGCAGATGCTGCTACCCATGTTCTTATGAGTATCAGCATTAGGCAGGGTTCTCTAGAGGAATAGAACCAACAGAATGAATTTATGTCAAAGGGGATTTATTAGATTAGTTTATGAGATAAGGTCAATCCAGGAAGCTGAATATCTGAACAGTCCCAGTCTGTAGTTGAAAACCTAAAGAAGGCTACCAAGGAGCTGCTCATCTTCCATTTATGTTGGATGACTCAAGAGCTGAGTCCTAAAGCTAAGAATAGCAGTAACAGTGGCAACCAACACAAAGAAAGGCAGGCAGGAAGGCAAAAGCAAACTTTCCTTCTTAGAGTTCTTTTCTTATTAGGCTGTAACTACAAAGTGCCCCCACCTTTAGGTGTGTCTTACCATCTCTAATATCTTATATTTCAAAGAAAACTTCCTAGATATGACCAATGGTCGGTGTGCTAGTGGATGCCAGATCCCATGAAGTGACAGGCAAGACTGACCACCACAGTGCTCTTTCCCTGTCCCTCCAGTTTGAAACAAAACAAAGCACAATAAACACCCAAGATAATCCTTAGCTATTTTAAACGCTGACAAAATTCATAGTGGAGATTGAAGGCATCAATTTTTAGGTATCAGATAATTTGGCAGAAGATGAAATAAGATTTTTCTTTCTTTGTTTTTCTCCTCAATTCAACCTCATATGGTT
This sequence comes from Typhlomys cinereus, assembly GCA_023101885.1. Lineage (NCBI taxonomy): Eukaryota > Metazoa > Chordata > Mammalia > Rodentia > Platacanthomyidae > Typhlomys > Typhlomys cinereus. Next base: position 4,548,108 of record JALPQD010000057.1, on the reverse strand, counting down.
AGTGACCTTGTGTATTGTGGTGGTGCAAACTGCTGGATTTTTGGCTTCTTTAATAATAGAGTAATGTACACCAGAAGAGTTTAAGAAAATAAGTAGATAAATGAAATCTTATTTTCCAGCTAAATTCAAATACCAGAAAGTCAGAGCATTGGCATGTGTAATTATAAAAATTAAAGAAAAATCTTACTGAATGATAAACATTTGGTTAATGATAAATGTGCAACTTTGTAAATAATTTTTGGTTAAATTTTTTTCTCTTGTCTTATGCTGTATCAGCCCATGAGTGTCCAGAGTTATACAAGTTCAGGAATTGCATTGTCCAAATATAAAACAAGTACAGTGTGCTCATTTTTTATCCACTGAATCTGTACAACTATTTTTATACATGCATTAATTTTTTAATTTATCTTTTTGACTTTCTTAATGTTCTTCATCAAATTCTTACTTATTTTTTTCTAATTTTCATTGCTTATATTGAAAAATTAAAAATATTTAATGAACATCATTTTTATAAATACAAAAGCAAAACTAGAAATGGACAGTACTGTATCAGTTGAAACCAATAATTTGTTTCAAAGCAAAATGAGACTACTTATGTTTAAAACCCTGTTGAGTTCCCCATGAATGACCAAGAACTCTCAATTTTAGATGAGAGAATGTTTTCTCTTTCCTTCTTCATCATTTCTTGTCCAAACCTTGACCCTATCAGGCATCTACAGATACTTTGCTTATGACTAACATTTCAGTGTGAATTTGGATGCATAAACTTGATTCTTAGGCTCTTAGTAAATATTTTTATATAAAACAATCTAAACTTTAATCTCTTAATTCACCATAACGTCTGGAAAGTTGCTGGGAATTTCAGTCTTTTACCCTTTATATTGGGATCTGAGTATAATTTAGACTTATATTTGTGATTCATATACACAACTAATTTTATATCTGCAAATTTATATTTGAGCTTTCGATATTCATGTATGTATATACAGTGTGTATACACACCTACTATATTGTTGGATCTCCTGTTTCTGTACCATTTTAATTATAAAATATAATCTTATATTCCTAAAATATGTAGTGAGGCTTTTCAGAAAGAGTCACAAATAGATTTTAACTTAGTTATCCAATTTATTAGCCCATATGAAAATATGCTAATAAAATAAACCAGAAAAAATTGATTCTCTTGAACTAAAGAAGATATCTGAAGAAAATGACTTTGGTACAGTGAGCAAAGGGTAGAGAGGCCAGCACAGAAGCAAGAGAACTTAGCAGCTATAAGAATAGGAGACACTGATAGATTGGATGAGGACAGAAATCATCAGATGGAGAAGTGGTTGTATTCTGGATAGATTCTGAAGATGAAGCTGCTGGGATAAAGGTGTGACAGAAGTTAAGAGTCAAGGATGTTTCAGATGTTTTGTTTAACCAGCTGAAAAAGCTGCTCACAGTCTGCATGGAGGAAAAGTGAGCAGAGACCACATATCAACAGCACACTCTTTCCTGTGTTTGCAGAGTCTTAGGAGACTTCCAGGTGTGATAATGAGGCAGCAATTGGAAAATGGATGCTAAAAATTCAGCATCTTGGGAATAAAGTAGTAGAAACCAGGAAAAATAATCTGGCATTTCAGACTGTGCCATTTCTAGGATACCTACATCTACGATCTGAGAAGTGATAGACATTGGGAGTAGCCTAGCAACAGAAAAGAGGGATGTCTGCTGATGTTTACATAATTGCTAAGTCAATGAATGAAAGATAAATGAGTGAATGTCTAGATTCATATCATTACAAATTTTTTCCTGGGAGAAATTATGAAATGTAAGAAAAATGCCTGCCATATATTCAATACTCAACAACATTTGGCAAAGCACTTCTCAATAATTGTAGCAGCCTAGCAGTTTTTGAGAAAACAATATCTGGTATTCATTTAGTCCTTCAAGAATCTCATACACCTGGGGTTGGTTAGATGGGTCAGTGGGTTAGATCCCCTGCTAGTAAACTAATAAACCTGGTGACCTGGAGACCTGAGGTCTATTACCAAAAGCCCATGTGGTAGATGGAAAGAACTGACTTCCAAAAGTCATTCTCTGATCTAAACCATGACACTCATCTCTCTCTCTCTCTCCCACTCTCTCTCTCTTTTCTATACCCCTAATGAATAAAATATTTTACAAAAAGATATCATACACCAAATGCTGCCTATTTTGTAGCAGCAGTAACTCAGACAAGTTAAATGAATTGGCCAAAGTCACTCAAAACAAGAATCTAGTCAAGATAAAATTTTAGATCTTTTGAGCTTAGAAGCCACTTTTAACCCAACTCTGGGACATCCCTCATAAAACTGATGATTTGTTTTTCATTTTAAAGGGTTTGATTCTCTCTTACAAAACATTTTAGGTCATGTGGAACACATATATATGCCTGTTTCTTATGACATCATAAACTACCAAATTTACTCCATACAGTATACTGTTGATAGATACTGCCATCAACCAGTTTTCTAAACTATTGACCAACATTAGTATACGCTATGGATCTGTGACCCCATCAAATTCATATGTTGAAGCTCTGATTCTTGATGTGATGGTATTTAGAAATAGGATCTTGAGAGATGTTAAATCTTTGAAGGGATTAGTGTCTGTCCATGAAAAGGCACCAGAGGTTTGTACTCTCTTCCAAGGAGGCTGCACTGAGAAGGAGATTATCCATAAGCAAGGAAGAAAAACCTCCCAGAAATTCAACCATCTGGCTACTCACACTTCTAGCTTGCAGATACCTGAGGTAAACTTTTGCTGTTTATTTCATCTTTCTTGTGTCTTTTTGTTATGGTAATCAAAGCTGATTGATAAACCCAGAAATGATGTGGGACACTCTCAGTGCTCCCACAGATTTTGCGTTATGTCTGTTATGCATCATTTTTGGAGAGCATTTAGAAATTATATGGAGACTTTCTAAACATTTCCTTATTCAATTACAACCATAGTCTTGCATAGTGTATGTGTCACATGGGTGATGGATGTCTCAACGGCAGAAGAAAACTACTCTTGCTTTTGCCCTCATCACTGGTAGGTAGTTCAGACAAATGGCAACCAAATTCAGCTTCATCTACAGTAGGTCTCTTCTTGCTCTAATCACAAACATAGGCCAAATCTGTGGAACTGTGATTTGGAAGAGAAATAGTAAACACAGTGATCTGCAAGAAACTCTACTCTTTTCTGCCTTTGTGATTTTTATATATTTTATTTACTTAATGAGAGAGAGAGAGAGAGAAAGAAAGAGAGAGAGACAGAGAGATAGAAAGAGAGATTGAGAGAATATAACATGCGAATGGGTAGGGAGGTCAGAGCATAACTTTCAGTAGTTGTTTCTCTCTTCTACCATGTAGCCTTCCAGGAATCAAACTCCAGTCACCAGCTTTTCAAGCAGGTAGCATACCCTGAGATATCTCAGTAACTACCTGGGCAAAAGTCTTAAAGTTTCTGTATCTAAATATTCTTTTTGAGAAAAATTGGATTATAGGTGACTCTATTTTTAGAAGTCTGTGCCCACACCTGGATGAGTAAATCCCTATTCACTTTATAAGCTTCTCTCTCTCTCTCTCTCCTCTCTCTCTCTCTGAATGTGCCCATGCATAACTCTGTACTAAATCTGTACTTAGTAAACTCCAACTTTGCTTCAGAAAAAAAGAATAATAGAAATATATAAATTGTGAGAATTAAAGTACTTAATTCACATATGACATTTAAAACAGTGCTTAGTGTATAGATAGCAATGTATGAACATTAGGAATAATCAATATTGTATTTCCTCAGTGTATTCTCAAGATCTGTGCATTGTTAAGTCTTAGTACTGTTATGGGGTGACTGCCTGGAACAGAAGCTCCATAGGCAAATACTGATGAGAAAGCCAATTTTTATTATTCTAGCTAGAGGACCCCAGCTCTCTGCTCAAAAAGCATAAGCCATAAGTGCCAAAAGATGGGTTACATATGTTAAACACACATGTGCTTAAATAAAAGGAAAAAAAGAGGAATTCCTAAAGAATATGACAATTAACTAGATGGTTGTCTACTCTGTTTGCTAAGGAAGGGAAGCAGGAATGGATACTGAGGTAATCAAATACCAGAAGAATTGAAGCCTTGGACTTCTATCCTTTGTGAACTTTCTCACAGCAACTTCTTAATTTCAGTCCCAGTGGAAGGGTGGGGGTGCTAAGATAGGCTTTCTACAGTATAGGTTTTATTAATATTTTATCCTATTTCACTGCTAAGAAACAAAATGATTTCCTTTTATCTGTTGTTTAATTTCAAACTGATAGCTACATATGATCTATTTCATCGGGTACTTTTAAAACTCTTAAGATTAATCTTGCATAACTCCTCTTATGTTATTAATCAATTATGATCTCTTCTAATCATCCTCATTATGGGAGGCTTGGAAAAAAACAACTAATCTTTCTCTCAATCTTTGCTCTTTTTTTCTCTCTAGATACATTCTTCTATTGCTTAATATTTAATCATCATAAAATAAATCTTTCCCTAGTTAACAAACAAATTCATCTTCTCTGGAGACCCTCATTTACTATTACCAGTTTATTGCTAAGGAAGTTAATCTTTTCTCTGACTTTCATTTTATTCTGTGAAATGTTACCATGAAGTTGAAATAATTTGTTCTGATTCTCCTTCAATTGAACAGTGTGTTTTGTTTATGTTATCTGCAGTGTGCTAAAGTTAGCATCTTTCTAATTTTGAGATGGCCTTCTTTTGCTGTTTTCTCCCCAGTCATTTTCTAGGCATGCCGGGTTAGAAAATCTTGACAGAAGATGGAATTTGGCAGAGGCTTATTTCTGACTTTCATAGGTTTGGCTCAATGGAATTATATTTTTGCAAACACTTGTCATATCGGAATGGAAAAAGCGTGATTCAGAATTGTCAATAACTTTAACAGCTCCTCAGTCTGTTCTTTATTTGCAATGCAAACACTCGGGAGATAGCTGTGGGCAGGAGCAGTCTCTGGAGTGAGCTGGCTGTGTTCATCGACCTTACTCTGACCTAGCTCAGAGATCTTTAACTTCTCTCTGCTTTCCTGGCAGTCATAAGACTAGACAGCAGTCTGTAAGTCACAGAGCCGTTTGCTCATCGGGATGTGTCATGGTGTACTGAGAACCCACCTAAGATCTCTATGGCTCAAAAAGCAAAAATTTCCTTTTCATTTACACAGTCATCTGTTGGTGAAGACCTCCAGGGCATCTGACTAGCATGGATCCCTTCAGCAATCCAGGCAGCTGGAATCCTGCAGCTGGGCATCTGGACCAGAGGCCTCCACTGTGCTGTGGACAAATGAATGGGTAGAACAACCAGTGCAGTGTGGTGGACCTTCTCCAGCACAGCCACTGTGTGAGCTAACTGAAAGACCCCGCATATCTAGAAGAGGCGAAGGAATACGCTGAGCATCACCGGCCCTATTTCTGGATGTGACACACTTAGTAGAAGGACAGATTAGAATAAAATCCATTACCCATACAATAGTAGAACATGGGGCTACAGATTTGAGACCAAGAATGTGGCCAAATATTATTAGGTTGCCATGTAGGAATGGGCTATGGATGAATTTGCAAGTTTAGAACAAGTGTCATCTTGCAGGCCTGCCTTTGAGTTCTCTTTTGTGTCCTATGTTAGGTTTATTTTTTTCCCAACTCTGGGTCCTTAAATATCGTGAACCATTAGAGAAGCTTTTTAACCTTTCTGTAGTTCAGTCATCTCATCTGCAAGGTGGAAATAATTATAATTCTTTCCTCAGAGGGCAGCTATCAATGGCTAATTGATGTAATATTTTAGGTCACACATAGTAAGGACTCATTTCATTTGAGCTGCTATTACTTGGTGACATTCAACTTTGGAAATGCTCCTGATGACCTTTTTTTCCTCACTTGTAGCATCTGTGTTTCATAGGTGTGACCGACGCTGATTCTAAGAATGCTCTCATAACTCTTTTAAGTCAATTGGCTGACCTGTTGGTACCCTGGTAAGCAGAGTTTATTTGTAATTTAGTTTGAGTCAAGTTCAAAAGATTTCCGGTTTCATAATCTTTTATTCACTGAGTCAACTTCTAAGCTTCAGAATCAGACCTGATTTAAATATTATTTCTTGTTTCTACCCTGTGGTATTCAAGCTACCCAGATTTCTAATATATCTTTACTCATTTACCTTTTCAGCAACATATTTTCTTTTCTTATGGTTTCAAAAATTATAGTATATGTTGAAATGATTGGATAAACTTTTTATATTCCCCAAACTAAAATATTGTGGGTCACAAATTTTTAAAATGAGTTTCTTAGGTTGGAGGGATGAGTCAGTGCTTAAAGTGTTTACCATATAAGCAAAAGTATCTGAGCTTGTATCCCAGATCCCATTAAAATGCTAAACAGATATGGCAGCCCACCTGAAATTCCACTGAAGTAAAACATAGTCTGGGAATTCCCAGAGCAAGCTGGCTAGCTTAGTTAGCTTTATTATCCATCTCTAGGTTTAGAGACCCAGTCTCACATAGTGAGGTTGAAGAGTAATTGAAGGATGAATCTGTTATCCCCTTCGGGCCTACACACGTGCGCACACACCCACCCACCACACACTGTCTTTCAAGAAATAAGGTAGATAACAATTATTTGAGGAAAACATCTGACACCAATCTGTCTTGTCCATCTACACCACATGTGTATATGCACATCTGTGGGACAAGTGAAGGCAGGCACATATTTGAGCACATGCAAACACACACGGTACACATACACATATACAAAAAGTCAAGGTGATAACTGCAGCACATGTTGTAATTACCTTTCACTTTCTCTAAATGTGCACCCCTCATGTCCCTTTCTCATCTTTCGAAAATGTCATCCTCAAATTGAACATCTGCATCCTGTCTTCTCATACCTCCTTTCACCAGTATTGAATGGAACTATCCAGTAACCAGTACCTTCTCACTGACAGATATCTGATAATTATTTTGTATTCTTCAGTTGAGAGCATCTTATCTCATGCGTTACAGATCTTTCCCCACCTGGTCTAGAGTTTGGCAGACAAAACTGGCCAAGGAAGCACAGAGTGCATTTCCAGCAGAGGTATAGACGGTGTTTGTCTGGGTCATCTCTTCATGTCAAAAATACAAATATAGTATGGAGCCTCAAGAAGTCACATGCAAGTGAACTGTCAGAATATCATGATGAAAGATGTCTTCATAAATATATTGCCCCACTTTTTACTCCTAATATGCTATTTTGAAGTCTAGTACGTAGTAGAAAACATTCAGAAATGCCTGTAAGTGTACTTTCAGAGATAGCACATAGTTGATCAAAGTGAGTTCACATCAAACTCAGTAATCATTTTCATTGAAGCCATCTTAAGATTTGTATTTCAATTCCTTTGGTCTTCTATCCCTTTTGTACAAAATGGAAGTTAAATATAAATGAGTGAATGCAACTACGAAAATTAAGTTACATATATATAATCTATACTTATAGTATAGATTAAGTATTATATATATAATCTATATTTATAAAGTAACTTGAATCTGGGAAGCCACACAACATTCTTTGCCTCATCTGGACTATCTTTCACTAAAGATAAAAAGGAAGAACACCCCATATAATTAAATAATTATAGGACTAAAGAGAGTCTGGCCCATAGCAATATAGATGAAGAGGGTCTAACTTTTAGAATTAAATGATGTCAGGTATTCAAAAAAGTGCATTGTATAAAAAAGCATTTGTCATATCTTGGCTACTACAGCTATTGCTATGCAAGAAATACAGGTATGAAATTGATAGCTAGAGAGTTCGAGTTTTAGGCACATTTGTAGAGAACTAGTGTCTGAGTTAAGTGCAGAGTGAATTTTCAGGAGATTGTCCAGTTGATGGGCGAGGCTCAGCCCATGGTGGGCAGGATTAATTCTTAGGCAGGTGAATAAGATGGAGGGATTTGGTTGAGAAAGTTGGCATCTCTATGTATACTTGACCAGACATGAAGGTCTAACATGTAAGGATTGTTCCTTTCTTAAGCACTATGTGAATGTGGTGTGGCAAAATCTCTTTGTCTTGATATTGGTATGGGCCAAGCTGGACAAGAAACTGTAACATGACTATCATGAGAGAATAAAGCCTCTTTTTCCCTTAAGCCCTATGGTCTTAAATTCATCAGCAATAGTTCAGGCTAACTGCAACAACAAGTTTTTGGGTTCCTTCTACAGACCTAGGAAAGATGACATCAGTGGATGGATGACTCAAAAGCCAGGGCTAATGCTGGTGATAATTCCAAATTCTCTAGAAAATATCCATCCCAAGAAGTTCTTTATTTAGTTTAATGTTGATATTTTGACTTATGCCAACCAAATCCTGTCATTCCCTGGCTAATAAAGTCAAATCATCTACTGCATTATTGTATTATTTATTTTTTGTTTGTTTGTTTACTGTGTATATGAATGTGTATGTGGTATATGTATAGCAATGGAGACACATGCTTAAAGATCAGAGGAAAACTACTTGAGGGAATCAGTGTTTCTTTCCATTATGAATATTTCAAGTATCAAACTCAAATCACCAACCTTGATGGCAATATCTTTTATCCATCTTGTCAACCCCTTGCCAAATTCTTACAAGAAGACAAGAAGGATTTTGGAGCTTTTGACATCTTCTGGGTGGCTTTAACTGACTGACCCTTTAAGCACAGATGTACAAGGAAATGGATAAATTTACCTATTTGATGTATGTCTAAGCTTTTTGTGAGTATGTAGCTCATGTAAGCCTGATCTCATTATTTGTTATATATTGTAAATAATAATTTTAAAGGTATAATTTTAAAATGCTTTAAAGCAGGAAAGATTAGCCTATACCTTTAAAATTAAATATTTATGTGCATTGAAAACATATTGAGGAGTTTAAATTATAGGTCTATGTGTTAAAGTATTATAATTCAATTTCTGTCATGCAGAGGTATTGGCGAATTTCATATGTTGGATTATCCCTTTCTATTTAAATGTCTTTATCTTGTTTTTTTGTTATTGTTTTCTGTCCTTTTTTGAGGGATTTATATTATAATTTATTAAAATTATTAATAATGACTAATTTAAAATATCCATATAATGAATGTGCTTTCTTTTTTTTAATTTATTTCCGCTCATACAAACTTAATAGGTACACCAGGCCCCTCCCTCCCTCCACCCCTCCCTGGACCCCCTAGCTCCCTCCCCACTTTTTCCCTTTCTTTCCCCGCCTCCCTCCCTATCTCCCAGTGCCTCCTCCCCCCCATCCCTGAAGCCTCCTTTAATGTGTATGTGAAACTTTCCTCCGGGCCCTCCTCTCTGATGAGGTGTAAGGACTCAGTGGCAATTCCTAGAACTCTTTCTTGTGTTCTCCATAAGTTAGGAACACTATTGTGGTTGTTAATCCCTAGCTTCTAAGGATCCTAGTGCCTTCAGTCGATGCTAGATGCTGAGGAGTCAATAATGTGTTGGTCATTGTGCTTTCTTTTTAAAAATTTTTTATTTATTTTTTTCCATTCATACAAACTTAATAGGTACCCCGTCCCCTCCCATCCTCTATCCCTCCCTGGATCCCCTTGATCCCTCCCCCTTTTCCCCTGCCTTTTCCACCCTCTCTATCTTTCTCCCAGTGCCTCCTCCCCCCATTCCTGGAGCATCCTTTACTGTGCATGTCAAACTTTCCTCTGGGTCCTCCTCTCTGATGAGGTATAAGGACTCAGTAGCATTGTCTAGAGTTCTTATTTGTGTTCCCCTTTAGTATAGGAACACTATTGTGGATGTTAATACCTTGCCTCTAAGGACCCTAGTGCCTGTGCTAGACTTTGGGGAGTCAATGATATGTTGGTCATTGTGCAGGCCATGTAAGTCCTACTATGATTACTTTGGCCCTAACTTGTGTGGAGTATCTTGCATATCGTTGCTCCTCCCCATCTTTAATCTCTTACAATCTTACTGCCCCTTCTTCCACAAATTTCCCTGAGCTTTAGGATGGGAAGAGATTAGGCTGGCCTAGTTTCTGGTGATTAATGTAGCATCTCTGGTGATCTGGATTATGGTTTGTTGTTTTTTTTCCCATTTGAAGAACTTCTTTCTTAACCCTTTCCTCCTCTGTACCTGAAACAGATGCTTTAATATTCAATCATAAAGCTTGACAACATGCTTTGTTGTGTGCTTAGGAAACTTAAAGAATTATTTGGACTGCCTCCTAAAAAAGATGGCCTTTCTGTGGTGCTCCATGAAATTACAATTCAATTAGGTTCTTACTTAAAGGGCTTTCTGTTTTTGTTTTTGTCTTAAATGTTTTTTACAAAAGCTATACCCAGTCCCTGAAAAATCTAAATGGGACACAACTAAATAATGTATTTAAAGCTTAGTACTACAATTATGGTAATGTAATTAAGCTTCATAAATATAGTATACAAATCAAAATTTGAGGAACTTTATCAAATAGAATTGTTCTTAAAGACACTCTTAGTCAAAGTGTCATTATTTGAGGATGAGGATGTTTTAAATGCTTCATTCTCAATGCTACAATAATTTGCACATTTCATTCTTGGAAGAGACATATTTCCTATAAAGAACAGAGAAAATTATATGTGTTTACAAAAGAAAGGCTTAAACAGTCTGTAACTTAGTTACATCTTGAGGGTAAACAGATTTTTCTCCAACTGGAATATGATGATGTATTTTATGGAAAACAACTTCAACAATAAAATGTGAATTTTTGCATATTAGATGTAGCAACAGAAATGCTAGCATGAGCCATGGTAGGATCCTGAAATCCCTCCTAGTTGTTGCCTGTGTTAGTGAGGAGTCATTGGAAAAACTGGAGGAAGAGGAAATTGACAACAGGTCAGAGGACAACTTTCAGAAGTCAGTTATTTTCTTGTGGGCTTGAAGGGAAACATCTTAAGTGACAAGAACGCACCTTTTCCATTGATCTATCTGGTTGGCCCATATGTATGTGATTATTTTTATCAGCAAAAAGGAGAGTCAAGTAATGAAGTTTCAAAAACATTCCTCCAAACTCAAACCTATAACTAGTCACCATTGGTAATGTTTCAAAATTCAGTTACAAAAACTTGCTACCTTTTACATGCCACACATGTACTTCATGTGCACATCATTTTCAAGAAAACTAATTCACGTTTTATTTTCCCATGAAATTCAAAAGCATTTTAGTACCAGAAGATACCTTCTGAGTTGGATGGTAGGCATGAGATCGATACTGGTGAACTGTTCCAAACTCAACTTTTCTTTGACAGTGAGTAAATAAATCAATAAATCAACCTTAAAAAATATTGCCTCTATTCAAAGTAGAATATTCTCTGAAATATTTATTTGAAAATTTTAAAGCAAAATTGCTTTGTTAGAGCAAAAAGTGTATTAGAATACAAATTTACATCTTACATTTTCTACTCTTATGAACAATCTTATAGATTTCCCTTTGATGAGAAATCAGTTTATCATTGATAATATTATCCTCTCAACTAAAAGTTATAGTTGATTGATGTCAGTGGGGCGCATGGAAATTAGTTACCTCACATTAACTTAATTAAAGTGTGCTGGCACTGGCCTTGGATTGATTCATTTCTTCCTGATAAGCATTGGGTTACATACCTTGGCACCTCCTTCCCAACTTTCATTTTATGATGGGATCATTATTTGTGTGAGTCACACACCACTGGCCAGTATTCTTTGGGAATTAACTGCTGCCTAACCTTGTGTGAGGAGAGATTCTCTCAACCATGAGTCTCTCTTTGTTGCAGCCACTCTTTCCATGATAGGTTTCTCAAGCTTCCAATCTATCAGTGATTTGTAATGAAACATTCATTTGTATTTACTTGATAGTATGCATGGATGTTAGTTGTAGAAAAGTTTGCTTTCTAAAGGGATGAAGTGTAATCCTCCTAGCTTTCAACTTGGTCAGTATCATTACACGTGAAGCTGGTGGCTGGAGATATGGAGACTTGAAGTATTAGGGATATTGCATTTCTTCCTCTGCATGGACTGTCTGCCTCTGATTTTCTCCTGATCTAATTTCATGCTGCCCGTTTACTTTGGGTTGGTGATCTGAAGCTTAAAGTCCATATAGATGTTTGTCACCACTACCAACAGCATCATCCTGGTTGCTTTTCTGTGTTTTGGTTGGTGTGGGACCATCTGGTCAGTCTCCTCGGCCACAGAGCTGGGAGTCACAGAACTCCCTCCTGCTGCTCACTGGATGTTTAATCATCTGGAAAGTCTTGGCATTTTTCAGCTCCTGCAGATTCCTCATCTACCTTCTCTGAATGCTGTTATTTCAGGCTTATCCAATAGCTTATTATGTTATTTTAATAGACTCTTGACTAGATTCCATATTTCCAGACTTACCCACTTTCAGGGGTTCTATTTTCTGAAATGCAAATTTCTTGTCTTCTGGAGAGACACCCTCATACCTGTCTGCCATTCATGTGAAATTTCTCCAAGTGTGGTCTTTTACCCATCTGTTTATTAACCCTGTGATGATAGGGGCAAATACTGTACCATGGCTGCTCTCAGTGTCAAACATGAAGAGGGAGAAAGCCCAGGGATTTGGGTTACAAACAAGCTCCAATGGCAGTTTTCAGCTTCTACAGATAAATCACTTTCTTGCTCATGTTTTAGACCTGTTTGCTTTTCTGCCCTAGAATATGTGAACTGACCTGCTACATATCTCTGTATAACAGCTCTCGGTACAGTGTCTGATCTCACCTTTCTCTCTCTCTCTCTCTCTCTCTCTCTCTCTCTCTCTCTCTGGCCATTAACCAGCAGTTGTGGCCACTAAACTTGATATTCAAATCATGGGCCAGAACCTTCCAGATCTTATGGAACTTCTTGAAGAGGAGCCACCTCAGGACCTACTCTAGGTGTACAGAACATGATTCTCTGCAGTGATTAGATTATATAGTTATGTTTGGGATGCCCTACTTTGGGGATACTTACTAGACCCCTCCCCTGCGTAAAAGGGGGCAGTGTACCCATGATTGAGCATTGTGTATTCCAAAAACCAATGGGCTTCGGGGGCGGGGGTGGGGGGAGTGGAGGTCAGGAAATGTTTGTTATCACCTCTGTGTTGTCAGTTCTTGTATTGTTCCTGGCACGTGAAACTGCTCAACAAATGTTTATGTATTTAATCTGAACTGACCTGTAGGTCACCTGGAACCAGACTGGTGCAGCCCCGGGGGAGCGTCCTTTGGAACAGATGGGTTACACTTCCAGATTTGGATGTTCCTGCTTCTGGCTGAGTTGATGCTGTTTTTGACTCCTCTTTCTAAATTCACAGATGGTCTCAAGCAGTTGCTCCCAGAAAGTGGACAGCTGCCCGATGGATTGCTGTGGGCCAGGCAGCTGGGCTTTCCTGTTGGGTACCAGCCAGGCCCTGCTGATTGAAGCTTACTTCAGGGACTGAGCACTGTCTCTTTCCCAGAGGCTCCTCATTCCAGTTGCTTCAACTCGGAACTCTTCACATGAACTCTCTGGGACTTGACTCCTATGTGTTGCCTTTCTGGTCCTTTTCCAGCCTTCTCACATACAAATAAACTGCAAACTTTAATGTTTGCCCAATATTGTCTCCCTTCATATCTAGCACACTGTATCACATAAGTTTGGAATGAGTGAATAACATTATGAAGCAGATAATGGGTTGCAGGCAGTTTGCCCTTACATAGTCACTTATCTTGGCTTCATTTACCTGCAACACATAGGCTTTTGGGAGCAAATTTTTCTTAAGAAGAAACTGATTTCAACCTTTTAACATCAATTCTTATTATGCCTCTTAATATTTTCTTTGACTTATATCTCCCAAAATATTGATTAATTCCATTATTGATTTTATTTGAAGCTGTAAATAACACTGATGATAAGAGATTATGGATTGAATTTGGGTGGAGGCTGTGTGTATCAGAGAGAGAGAGAGAAAGAGAGAAACAATTTCTTTTCAAACAATCCAAAATACTTTGGAAGGGGTGTACAGTCAGTAGTCCAGGACTTACAAATTGACTATTTTGTTGTCTTCACAGTGTGAGCCACTCTTGGTAATTTTTATGCTATTCATATGTTCGGGGTTAGAACCAGTAACAAAGGGAGAGTTTGAAGTAAGACTGTCTGTGTTCAAGCTCTACTTTTGGCAATTAGGTCTCAGGTAAATGGTAAATTTTAGTGGGTAAGCTAGATACAATTGTCATAGATACAGGTGTCAACTTGAGAGTTGAGGGTTTGAGCTCTGGGCACATTCATAGAGAATGGGTAGTTGAGTTAAGCCCAGAGCAAACCTGCAGGAGATTGTTTAGTGGATGAGGAAGACCCAGCCCATGTGGATGGGACTAATTCCTGGCAGGTGAATAAAATGGAGAGAACTGTTTGAGAAAGTTGGCATCTTTGTGCATACTTGGCCAGGCATGCTGGTCTGCCAAGTAAGGATTGTCTCTCTTTGTATTGCTACGTGGATATGGCATGGACAGTTCCCTCTGCCATCATCATGATGATGCATGCTCTCCTGTCAAGTTGGACTAAGAACCATAGCTAAACAATAGTAAGAGAATAAATCCCTTGTTCTCTTAAGCTGTTTTGTCATGATTTTATCATCAACATGCAGACTAACTGCAATAACATTATTTGCACCTCCTGAAGTTTTAAGAAATCAGTGAGTTTATATTATTATCAGCCATAATATGTGTGTGTGTATATATATCATGCTGACATTTTCCCAAATAGATACAATTGTCATAGATACAGGTGCCATTGAACCCTTTATTCTTTACTTTTGCAAAAAACTGAATATATATTCTTTAAATGTTACCTTTTTAAGAAGCATTCCTACATCCCCAGAGGGAGAACTGATTAGTCCTGCATCTGTCTTCCTACAGGTCCTGCCTGCTTTTCGACTTTAGAGGCATGTTTTTCCCTTCCTATGTTGTGAAAGTATGCACCTCATTCCTCTGTTGTACTTCATGTACTTTGAGTCAAAGCCTTTGCTTTACCCAAATGCCTTGCACAAAACAAACCAAAGGGCCTTATATAGAATTCTGAGAAACTAATTGTGAATAACTTAGAAATCAGGAGCCTGCACTTTTGTTCTGGCTACCGGTGGAGTCTGCAGCGAAACCTGTCCCTTAAAGATATGTGAACGCCAGAGACAGTAAAAAGCTAAGACTTGACGAATCTTCGATGTGTTTGGGTGAATTTCTTCATTTTTAAGATTCATATTTTCTTCTTCTATGTATTCTAGATGCCAAATGAACTGCAGTTAAAACAATTGGCATATAATATTTGCACCTCTCTTAGCTTTAAGAAATCAGTGAGTTTATATTATCAGCCACATACACCATGCTGACATTTTCTTAGTCAGTGTATCCTTTATACTTTTGCTAGAACTGAATGTACATTCATTAAATGTATCTCTACATTCCCAAAGTGAATGAGAATTTATCAGTCCTACATCTGTCTTCCTATGTGCGCTGTCTGCTTTTAAACTTTCCTCTCTCATCATTCAATTTCTACAGAATCCCTAACTGATGCTGAGAAAATAGCTGTGGAAAGCATAGCTTAAACTCAAAAACCATAAAAGAAATCTGATGAAGAGTTTAAGATGCAGGCGGTAGCTTAACTATCAGGGTATTTTGGCTGTAGTTCATGACAAATAAAACTGTTATGGATAATTTATGATGAAGCTGTTCATGTTGTGGAGAAGAGGGTTCAATTTGCGAAGCACATACTTCTTTATTACCAGATGATTCATTGAAAACCACAATTTGTGGTGATCTGCCTAGTGGAAGGATTGTTGGTCATAAAAACATCATAGAAGAAAATTCAATGATGAATATTATTTATGCCAAAGACATACATTTGCATTAGCTACATGCATCCCGATGAGAACGCATTGAAATTATGACAGGACTGACGATTCAAAGAGACCTGAGAAGGGTGAATGTCAGCATTTCTGAGAAACTCTGCAAGACAGTAATTTTTGATACAAAAACAGAGAGTTCAGAAAATCCAGGTATAGCAACACATGTCTGAAATCCTAGCACTCAGGAGGCTGAGGAAGAAGCATAACTTCAAGCTTGAGGCCAGCCTAGACTGTACAGTGATTTTAAGGCCACCCAGAGGTACACAGCAAGTCTAAAAATAGCCAAAAATTCAAAATAATATGTTCTGCAGCCCAATTCCAAATGATATATTTTTATAATAACAAGTTTACTGTAGATATTACTCCTAACAAAGAACCTGAAAGAGATTTAAAAACAAAACAAGAGAGAAGGCAAAATTAAATATGGCTCTTTCTTCCACCTCCAGTGTCCTGAATCATTCTCCTGTGACTGCCATGTCTAGGACTGGCCTTCAATGCCTTAGTCCCCTTCATGTCACCAAGTGCCCTCCAGGAACATTGATGCTCAAAAACACAGTTCTCCTTACTAATGAGTTTACAGAGCAATATGTCTTAGATGAAATGTCTTCTATAAGTACAGTCCTTTGACAGAAGGTATTTCAGTTTGGAAAATCGTAACTGCTTGCTAATTTGATTTTTTCCTGCACCTTTATGCTTCTCATGCATCTGAACAAAATCTGCTTCAGCACAGCTGGTGCTGATTAACTGAAGTGGTGCTAATATGGCAGGAAAAGATGGGCTTTGGGAAGTGAGAGAAGTAGACTCTGCTCTTTTTCCTTATTACATATTTCTTTACTAACTTCTTTCTTTGCTTACTGTCGATATATGTTAGATTTGGTCAAGACAAGAAACATTGAAACTTGACAGCAGGCTGATTGAACAAGTTATGTTTATATAGCTAATTTTATTATTCACAGCACAAGTGATTATGGAAATATGAAACAATGCAGAAAATAATAAAATGAATAAAAACAATGATTATTTAGAATAGTTAGTGTTTATCTCATATTTATGTGTAAACAAAGCTTACCAGCCTTATCTCATTTAATCCTTGAAACAATCCTCTTAGATAGACTTTCACATTTTTGTATTTTTTTGATACATGGGGAGATTTTTAATTATAAGAAGAGAGAAAATGAATATTAACTTACCTGTAACTTTATTTCTTCTCTTAAATTCTCTTTGATGAGAACAAATACTTTAGCATTTGTACTTCGGTTCTTTTTTTTTTTTTGCAGAGAACTTTTTCTTATTTAGCAGAAAAGTATGGATATTTTATGCTGAAATATATATATATATATATACCCATAAGCTTTTATTTAATTTAATTGTGAACAGATAATTATTGCTTAAAAAGAAATAAAAATTTGGGCAATCTAATTGAATTTTTAGCTGTGTCAGTGTTGTAAAATCCATTCTTCTGATCTTTAGAATCCTGCCTTTGCAAATATATACATTTGATTTTATATATATTAAGGACTAGAAATTATTTTTAAAATTTTTTCACTATTTTATGCTTCTTCTTTCAACTTTAAGGAAGTATTTGGTGGCTTAGGTTATAAAACTAGTATAAATGATATTCAGTTCTCTAAAATATATCACAGAACAGTGATAATCTATTTAGGAGAAAATAAAACCGATTTGTCTCTCTTAATGACTGAACCTCTTCTAGAAAACCAATTCTTTCATAACAGTCTTTAATCTATGATCATGAGTTGTGGTTGGGCTAGTGAACTGTGCAGCAGATTAAGGTACTTGCTACCAAGCCCAATGAGCTGAGTTCAATACCTAGGTCATGCAATGGAGAAGGAGACAATGGACTTTCTCAGAGTTATCTCTGGCTGCTTCATATGTACTGTGGCATGCATACAATCCCCACCTCTCCAGAATAAGTGCATAAATGTAAAAAAAAATACAGTGATTTTTAATGCAATGGGAACATTCCTTTCGATGACCGATCATAGCTTTCCCTTCATTCCTTGTCTGGACTGGATGGTGAGGATTCTCACACTGGAGTCTTTGGAAGACTACTTAAGAGCTAATGTATTAACCATCCATTCAACGGATTCATTGCAAACTTTCCCACTTTCTAAGCAATGAACTAGTTTTAAGCAATTACAGGTGAACTGTCAGGACTCTCCTGAAGTGCAATTTATTCAAGAATTATATTCCAGTGGAATAATCAGAGATTGATTAAAAGCTGTTTCCAACTTGCTATATACATAAAAAATTTATCATTGACTACTTATTTTTAATTTGTTTTTCTGCAGAGTACTATAAGTCTTCAAGGATGTCTTTGTTTAATGGAAAAATATTTTTTAAAAATTCCACAAGAATTCTGTCTTCATTTGTATCAGCAAAGTGACTAAGACTCTTCAGAAACAGAATTCTCATTTCCATGTCATTATTCGTTGAAGAGAAAAGTCTTTCTCATTGTAATTATGAATAGCTGGGTGAGTAGAACTTGCTCTTTGTCCTTCTCCTCTTCCTCCTCCTCCTCTTCTTCCTCCTTCTGCTCCTCTTCCTTCTCCTTCTTTTTCTTCATCATCATTATCTTTCAGATTCT
This sequence comes from Typhlomys cinereus, assembly GCA_023101885.1. Lineage (NCBI taxonomy): Eukaryota > Metazoa > Chordata > Mammalia > Rodentia > Platacanthomyidae > Typhlomys > Typhlomys cinereus. Next base: position 4,529,602 of record JALPQD010000057.1, on the reverse strand, counting down.
GCTCTGGAAACAAAGCGATCTAGACACATTCTGAGAAATTTGCTATTATGAGGTCTGCTTCTCCTGATAAGGATCAGGAAGTTGGGTGTTTATTTTAGATGGATGGGGGGAGGGAGTGGATCATATTAAGACCTGGCACTTTACCCAGCCAGATCTTCTGTTTAATTATAGAGGTAAGATAATTGTCAGGGGAACAGTTCAGTTAATAATTATAGAAATCCCAATTTAGCAAGAAAAACATGGTAGAACAAAAGCTGATTTCAGCCAAACTGATTGTCACAAATGTGGAGGTTTGAAAATTAGTTATTCATTGGAAATAAATCAAATCGTATAATGTCAATGGTAGTGCTTCTGGAGAATTGGGATATCTCTTGTCTTCCATTAAAATTGGAATGGATTAGTGAGGTAGCCATAAAGGCAAAGTCTTTTAGGAGTAAAAATATAATTTCTTTTTTGCTATAATCTGCCAAAAATATAGTTGGGTACATAGCTCTTATAAAGAAAGATATAGCAGCAGTATCTTACTCTAATCTAAGTAAACTTTAGGTATCAAAGAGAATGACAAGTATGTGTAAACTATTCAAGATGCCTACTTTTTTATTTCCTAAAACATTAAGCAATGAGTATACAAGTTTCATTACATACATAAACCTTGTGATCCATACTAGTTAATTCTTTGTAGGGGTGACCATATTAGCCTTCATGGCTCAGGCTCATGTTCTCATTTCAATAGTTGAAAGTCCTAAACTCTCAGTAATTATATACCATTAGACAAAGATTTCTTAAGCTACATTAAACTTAAATTCTATATTTACTTCAATAGCTGCCAAATATGTACCTTTAAAATAATAACAAAGAATAATGTATAAAAAGGAATATGTCCATCTGTATTTATGTTTTAAGCAATGTGTGATGGAATGTATTCTCAAAAGAGTGTTTATTAAATGGAAAATTTTACGTGGCCACTGTATTTTTAGAACCCAGCTAATTGTAGCAACATTTTTTTAGTTAGGAAGAAGGTATTGAATGGTTTTAAATTTCTGCTATTTTATCTGAGTAATTTATTTAAAAATGCTAAGTCATATTGTAAGACTTATGCTATATAAATGACTATGATCCAGAAAGAGAAGGATATATTTTTGAAAAGTTGTTAGAGCTAAAGCCAGATAGAGAGAAGTCTTCCACATTTTCCTGATTCTTTGGGGGAATATTCAGGAATGTCAATATGAGTAAATGGGTCTATTTGCTGCTATCTAATTGGATCTTATGGCTATATTTTATTTTATTTTTCTCCTTCCCTATAAAAATACACCTGTCAATTATTCCTTTAGAATTTTATGAGGACCTCACAGTTCTTAAAGCAGCTGGGAATGCTTGCCTTTGGCTTAGAGGCTGGGGTTCTGGGGATGGCTATGTGACACTCTGCCCCTCTCCATTGCATGGTTAAGTGGCTGTCTAGTTCTTCAAAGTACTTTGCTTCTCCTGTCTGCAATCACTGCCTCTGTGGCAGGCTCATTTCTACATGGGAAAGGTGAGATGTTCACTTCTTTATTGGGACTTTGGTGTAATCCTCTGTGAAATCTTATCCCTTTTTTGCTGCCAGTTTGCATACACTAATAAAACAGTTATCAAAGACTGGTTGGTAACCAAAACATAAAGCACTCACACAATTTAAAATCTAAAGCAACAAAGGTACAAACAAGAAAAAAATATCCAATAGCCTAATTTGAAAAAAAAATGAGCAAAATTCCTGAAAGATGTAAGTCATAGGATGCACGTGTAAATACCGTTTTTCTTGGGATGCTTGAAGTATATTAGCATATCATAGTCACTAGCTCTTGAATATTCCAATATGTCTTGCCTAATAGTAATCTGAAAGGTGAGGGCATCACTTGAAAACTTGGTAGCACAATTAGGAACAATATGATAGAAAGTATAAACTCAAGACTCTGCAGAAATGAAAGAGAACCAGAGTGGAATGAATGTGAATCAAAAACTTTTCTAGAATTGCAAGAGAAACACACACACATACACACACACACACACACACACACACACACACACATTAAAACTGACAAGGCTTTGTGCTGGTGACAAGGCTTTGTGCTGATAGACCTCTCTCTATCTGACTTTAGCTCTAACAACTTTTCAAAAATATATCCTTTTCCTTCCGGATTATAGTCATTTATACAGTATAATTCTTACAATATGACCTACTGACAATTGGCTCAGAAAATGTCACTTCTAAAACAAGTGCTAGTGAGGTAATTAGACTATCTGTAATTAACAAAGAAACTTCAAAAACCCTGTTGCATACCATGAACTCTAATACATGTAATGAAATTTTTGCTATTTCTAGGCTTCTGGACAGCCACACACAGAGCAAAACAACTTTCCAGGATTGTTTTCGAAAAAAAATCAAGGAGAAAGCAGGTCAAGAATTTTGTGTCTAGTCAAGCTGCTTTTCAAGTATCAAGACAATGAAGAAAAAGCAAACAGTTTTAAAACATGCATGAAGTTGGAGTTGGTGAATTATTTATTTGCTTCTATATTTTACATCTTTTCATAGAGGAAATTTTTAGGGTCTTGGATAAGAAGGGAAAACATTAATATTTATTGAATATTTCCTGTGAGCTATGTGCACAAAAGACTTTTGAGTTAGGTCTAATTACCTTTATTTTAGTATGGAGGAACGGCTGCACAGAGAAATGGACCCACATTACTCGATTTGTGTCAAGATCAGGATTCAAACACTATTTTCTTCCTCTCTAAGACTTTGACCTTTTTTTAATGTATAGAATGCTCACTGTGGGTTCTCCGTATTCACTGACTGCACAATAAATGAAACTACAGTTTTATGCTGTCGTTGCTGTTGCTTGTAATTAACACAGTGATGATCTTCCTTACTACTCTTTCAACACTTTTATATCTAACTAGTAGAGCTATTCATAATCCTGTTCAGCTGACAAGTAGTTCTGCTGGGTGCTCAACAGCTTGAGCTCACAGCACTACAAAGAACATTTTGATTTAATTAAAGGCTTGAAAACAATCCATTTGAAAATATGATGGTTTTCATCCTCAAATTTCCTCCCTCAAAACCAATCCTATCTGATAATAAAGACAAGAACCCCAAAACCTAAAACTCGGTTTTCATTCATTACATTTGTGTTTGAATATGTGTAAAATAAGCAACTCTTTTAGTGTAAGCACTATCCCTAGAAGGAAATTAGCAGAGCATATTACGTTACAAATTTTAATAAACCGGTATTAGCATTATCACTTTTGAGCAGGGGACAGAAAGATCGCTCAATGCTATTTCTGAGACTCTATAATGTCTTATCAGCTTTAGAGACAAACTACTCTCTAGTATCTACTGCCCATGCTAATTAGTTTATAGCCTACCAGCAATGTGTCTATGCAGAAGACAGCAGAGCTATTCAGAATGTTCCTCTTTCTCATAAAAGTCAAATATAAACCATTCTCATTCAGCACAGCTGCTAATGCAGAGGAACATAATGGCGTCTGGCTTCTGGAAGACAAGGGAAATATATTACCTAATTAAATCCCACACATTGTGTGAAAGTCTGCATAAATCTTGGTGTCTATCTTTGGGGTTTTCAAAATACAACCTTACCTTACTATTCAAATAAATGGTGGTTAAAGTCTGAGAGAAGTAGAGCTGGAATCCCTTCGAATGGCCCATGTGGCTGTACTCCCTGTGCCAGGGCATGACCTTGAATGGTCAATACACATTTTTAGCTGAAATGCCATTTCCATTACTGAACCAATTTTTTTTAGCAGCTCATAACTAGGACATTTTAATTCTCACGATCCTAAAATTCAACAGATATTGTCAGGCTAAAAAGCCTTTTAAAAAATAGATCTAGTTTGGCACAAAGAGAGTCTTAAAATACAACAGCTCTTAGGTCTTTTACTAGACCTCCATTCCCGAAAAAAAGGACAAGATTTTAATCATTTAATCCTTTAAACTGAGTTAAGCTAATGACTGGATTATTCAATTCTTCCATTTTAGCAAAAAAATCTATATCTTCTTGTTATAAAAGTTATTTGAAGAGTGTGTGACACCAACTTGAAGGTTTTGCCTTCAGGGACAACACGGGAGGTACATAGTAGATGCCCAGGACACTTTGACGTTGTATAGGTGTCTCATTCAGGTTAGATTTCCAACTTCGACTTTGGAAAATGAAATGGTATTAATTACTGGGTTTTTTTTGAAGTAACAGACAATTGAGTGGACTTTGGATTCATGGGGATCCAAATTTAATATAAGGTATCTGGTAAAGCTGCTGTCACATTTCACACTGGAGAAACACAGAAGTACTTTGAAGAGAAGTAAATCCTAATGAACAAGATTTTAACTTTCAGCCTCCCTTTAATAAAATGATGTTTTATTTATTAGTATGTGTTAACATTATTGGAAACTTCTCTATTAAATAAGTGATAATATTGTTGTAAACAAAAGTAACCAAAGGTAAGTGAAAATTCAATAAGGAATCTTCATCTTCTATGCAGAAGATTTCAAAAGCACATCAGAGAAGTGTACCACTTCAGTGTGGTGTAACTGTACTTGTTACAGTGGCCAAGAACTGAATAGTATCTTTCCGTGTCATGGGGCATGCATGTTGCAGAGGGAATAGCCAGTCTAGGTAAAATATTGCAGACTCTGTGAAACACTGCTCCAGTGTTCCTAGACAGGTTAATCCACAGAATGATTAAGAACCATTGTCATCTTCTTACTGGGTGTGGAAAGAACACATTGCTTCCCTGGGTCTTGGGCCAGAGAAATAAGAGTGGTATTACTCATCTAGAAGTAGCTGGCACTGCTTAAAATAATGACAGAGGACAAAATTTATTGATTTGTTTTCCTTCAGTGGAAAATCAGGGAATTTAATAATCTGCAAAACGTAAACCCGTTACCAATGCAGAATTAACTGGTGCTAAATCTATTCTCAAACTCCAAATAGATTTTAGAATGAGCAAAGTATCACTTTCCAACTGTGCCTTTCATTTCATAAAGTGGAAAATTGAAGAGAGTTATGGAATAGAACTCAATAACTTTGTTTGCCTCAATTTACTTGGCTATTTTAGACCAAATAATTACATTGTAAAAGCATTATAGATATTAACAGTTCTTCTTTTCAAGTTAGAAATTTGTTGGGGAGCAAAATGGACAGAAATGTGAGGGAGCTCTCTTAAGTCTGTATTACCATGAAGATGATAAAATAATCACCTGAAAATAAAAGCAGATAGGTAATTAATCATGGATATGAATTGAGCATGTTGTCCCCATAACTACTAAGTAAGGGGAATGACTGGTGGTTTAGCTGGTGCTCAAGAGCAATGTCCATGAGCCTGTATCTGCAGACATAGATGATGGTGGAAGTCGTAAGGGTCGGCATAGTGGACTAAGAAACTTTCAAAGCTCCTGTGGTTCAGATCTTTTCAACTGCAGAGGAAGAATCTCATAAAAGTGATACCATGTCAAAATTAATACAGATGGGTGAAAAACAGAGAAAGAGTTTCAGAAATACATAGGAGCCTGGGAAGATGGCTAGTGGGCAAAGAAGTTGCCATGCAAGAGTGACGATCTGAAGTTGAATCTGCAGAACCCAGGTAAAGCTGGAGACAGGCCAGTGCATGTCTGTCACCCCAGTACTCCAACAAGGACACAGAGGGGAGGAAAGAAGAACCCAGGGCCTTGGTGGGCTAGCCAGTCTGGCTTCAGTAGCCCAGATGTAGACACCAGAATTTCCTGCCTCAAAACAAGGCAGAAGCAGGGAACTTCCACCCAAAGTTGTTCTCTTATCTCCACAAGCACACCATGTCACTCATGCACATGAATATGCACATATATAACACACACATGTGTCTGCAGGTATGCGTGCACACACACATACACCCTAAGCTTGATTTTAACTATCCTTTTCATTTCCTCTGAAAGCTACTGTACCATGTCTTTGGTTTCCCAAAAGAAATAACAGAATAACTTTGTTGTCTTGCCAGAGTTCTATAAAGACTACTTCTATACAATGTTGTGAATTTTTTAAAAAAGAGTTTCCTCTTTACAAAAAGCCCACAAATTCTGTTCATGTAAGTTAAAGTAGTGGTGTAATTTCATCCGTTTTTCTAAAACTTTGATTAGCAGCCAGAAATTCTTTAAAAAGCAGTGAGACATTTGGGAAATAAGTAGCTCATTCCAAGTCTGGCGCCCACTTCAAAACACAGGCTGATCCTGACAGTGAAGAAAGTACATTTAAAAATTTCCCTGGCCTTCTCTTTGCTTGTTTTCCTTTGTTTGGTCTGTGAACACTTTAGCGACGATTCATTCACTTTAAAAGTCATCCTGGTACTTGCTGCTGCTCTGTGCTTTGAGGAAATGGCTAGAACAGCTCTAAGGCTGCCTCATTTATCTACATGGATCAGAAAGTGATTAACACAATACGTGGAGCACTGTTCTCAGGTGGACTTTCTGTTTGTTAAAGTTCAATTTCATTGGGGCTGGAGAGGTGGCTCAGGGGTTAAGCCTCTGCCTTGCAGGCGGAAGGTCCTGAGTTCAGATCCTAGACCCCACGTATTGACGTCGGGCAGAAGCAGGGGAGGCCTGCATTTCTGGTCCTGGTAGGGCAGAGCCTGTGAATCCTGGGCAGAGTAAACAAGGAGGAAGTGGAGCTGTCCATGGTGGTTCCCGAATTCTTCCACGGTTCTACACGCGCGCGTGCACACACACACACACACACACACACACACACACACACACACACACAATTGAATAAATAATAAATAAAAAAATTCAATTTCATGGTAAGGTTCCTGTTCATTCAGAAGATATTAAATAAATACATAAGTTGATGAACTCCATAGAGTTCAGGAAGTGATGTCTTTGGGAATGCATTACAGTTAAGTCAAATATCATTGGTGTTTGATATGACTGCTTTAGGTAGTCTAGTGCTGGTGGTTCCTTTTCCAAGCTCAGCACCATATGAGGAGGAGAGGTGCAGCAAAGATGATAGGCTGCCTCAACAGACATCTGGTGTGTGAGAGGAGAGCACAGCAGGTTTGCCCTCTCAGGTCTTTCCACAAGGAATCCAGCACCTAAAGCAAGTGCAGCTTTCTCTTCTATTCTGATCTACTTTGGAAGAAAAAAGAGTAGATGTTGGGATGATATGTAGGTCATTGAATGTGGAAACAAGCAACCAAGAGCATGTGAAGAACTCGTTGCCTCTTAAATATGGAGGAACTTTTGAAGAGTCACTGTGATTATGTCCCATTTGGCTTGGAAGGAAGAGCACATGGCATTAACAGCTGTCTCCATGTGACAGGTATGAGTAAGAACTGGGAATGGAGAAGTAAGGAGAAGCAATTATGCACACAATCAATTTAATTCAATGATACCTTCAGGTTTCGGGCCCCTTGCCAGGCCAATTTCCTGAGCTGAGATAACTGACTGTTAATAGGTTAGACTCTCTTGTGTGGGCTCGAGAGATGGCTCAGGGGTTAAGACTCTGCCTTGCAAAAAGAAGGTCTGAGTTCGTATCCCAGGTCCCACCAGAAAACAACAGATGGAAAATTGCCATTGGAGGCCACACTTCACTCAGTCTCAGGTGAAGTGTGGCTCCATCACCATCAGCCCCCCTGCCCTTTCGCCCCGCCAGGGATGCTCGTGGTCCAGGGAGGACACATTGCTTCTCAGGTAAATCCTACCAGCCCCCAGGTCACCCATTCATCCCAGCTCCTCCCACTAGCAAGCCAGAGCAGCACCCAGGCTGCCCCAGGCTAGGGTGGGCCACTAGTCCATACCCCAGGTCTCAGATGAAGTGCACAGCCATTGCCATCAGCCCCTCTGCCTTTTCTGCCTGCCAGGGACATTTGCAGTCCAGGGAGGACACACTGCTCCTCAGAATTTAACAGAGTCCAAAGAAAACGCAAGCAACACTCTAGGGGACAAAGGCCATACATCTGAAGTCCTCTAAAATCATACTATCACATGGGGGAGATTCTTCACATCCAGCCCAAAGATAGGTAAACTGCTTTTTACCATCCTACTCCTTTCAATTATTAATCACTGTAGATTAACTTTTCCATTTAACCATCCCCAAAACATATACAACTTCAGGGACTATATCACTCACCCTCATATATCACCAAGGTACTAAATCGTAAAAGTGCACTACTATACTAATATTCACCCCCTGTAAACTAAACCTGATTTAATTGAAGTACTAACGGTCTAATAACCTCATCTAGGAAATAACAATAACAACAGACAAGCATACCCAACTTCAAGGCAAACACTAGTAATAACTGTTCGAGAGTAGTAATACAAACTAATTCAGGTTAGTCAAAAACACACAGAAACTGAAAGGTCTTAAGAGACAAAACAACAATTCCCAAATTAAAGTGCAGATCCATGAGAAACAAAACCTAAGAAAACAAACCTCCCACAATAAGAATTAAACCCATAATGATAGATTCCAACCAGAACAAATTCACAGAAAATAGCCAAGAAAGCCTGACCCAAGATGATGACTTTCCTAGCATGATCATTACCATGATCAATACTATGAAAGAGTTAAATGACCGCATTGACCACTTTGAATAGGAACACAACAGACACTTGGAGGAGTTGAGAAAAACAGCTGAAGAAACAAAAATAAGCATAGAGCAGTTAAAAAAGTCTTAACCAGAGTTTAAAATTGAACTAAATGACAAGTTATCTTCAACCCAAAAGACTCAAAAGAGTTTTATCAGCAGAACTAAGGAAGCAGAAAATAGAACTTCAGATCTTGAAGACAAATAGAACTATTAACCAGCTGAATGGAAGAGGTTGGTAAAGACAAAAAGATATTTGAGAGAAATATTCAAGAGTTATGGGACACCATGAAGAAGCCTAACATGCGCATTCATGGAATACCAGAACAAGAATCCCAAAATACCACACCTGAGGAAATTTTTCAAATTATCATAAATGAAAACTTCCCGGGGCTGGAGAGGTGGCTCAGGGGTCAAGCTTCTGCCTTGCAGGCGGAAGGTCCTGAGTTCAGATCCCAGATTCCACGTATAGACGCCAGGCGGAAGCGGGGGGGGGGGGGGAGAGGGGAGGCTGCACTTCTGGTCCTGGTAGGGTGGAGCCTGTGAATCCCGGGACAGAAGGAGGTGGAGGCGTCCATGGTGGTTCCCGAATTCATCCGTGGTTCTACACACACACACACATACACACACACACACGCACACGCGCGCACACATACGTACGCACACACCCACAATTGAATAAATAAAAAAAAATTAAAAAAAAAAAGCAAACTTCCCTCATCTAAAGAATGAGAGGCCCATCCAAATACAAGAGGCATTCCACACCCCAAACAGATATGACCAAAATAGAAACTCACCACTGCAAATAATAGTTAAAACACTTCACATTCAAGACAAAGAAAAGGTGCTAAGAACTTCAAGGGAAAAAAAAAAGTCGTTTTTAAAGGTAAACCTATTAAAATAACAAAATACTACTCAATGGAAACAGTAAAAGCAAGAAGAACTTGGGGAGACATATTTCAAATATTGAATGAAAAAAATGTCAACCCAGGCTGATACACCCGGCAAAACTATCCATCATGATGGAGGGAGAAAGAAAGTTTTTCAACACAAAGACAACTTAAAGGCTTACATGTCTACCAAACCAGGCCTTCAAAAAATACTGGAAATGATACTCCAGCTTGAAGAAAAAAAAAAGTGTATCCAGGAGAACAAAAGGGAAGTATAATACCACCAAAACTTAAAAGCCAAATAATGCACTTACAAAAGCCACTAAACATAAAAAGTGTACAGAATGAAAAATAATCTCTCCACTGCAACAGTAAATGTCAATAGAATTAACTCACCAATCAAGAGACACAGATTACAAATTTGCATTAAAAATCACAACCCATCAATCTGCTGCCTTTAGGAAACTCATCTTACCACAAAAGATATGCACATCTTAAAAAATAAAAGGCTGGACTGGAGAGGTGGCTCAGGGGTTAAGCCTCTGCTTTGCAGGCGGAAGGTCCTGAGTTCGGATCCCAGATCCCACGTATAGACGCCAGGCGGAAGCGGGGGCGGCCTGCGCTTCTGGTCCTGGTAGGGCGGAGCCTGTGAATCCCGGGGCAGAAGGAGATGGAGGCGTCCATGGTGGTTCGCGAATTCGTCCATGGTTCTACACATACACAGACACACACACAGACATACACACACGCGCACACATACACACGCACATGCGCACAGTTGAATAAATAATAATAAAAAAAATTAAAAAAAAATAAATAAAAGACTGGTCAAAAATTCTGCAAGCTAATGGAACCAGGAAACAGGCAGGGGTGGCTATTATGCTATTGGACAAAGCAGACTTCAAACCAAAAAAAATCATAAGAGACACAGATGGATACTACATTTTAGTAACAGGTACAATTCACAAGGAAGATTTCACAATAACTGAACATTAATGCACCTAATACAGGCTTCTCTACATTCATTAAGTAAACACTACAGCATCTAAAGCAAGAAATCAACCTCCAAATGATAATTCTTGGGGATTTCAACACCGCCCTCTCAACATGGGATAGATCAATAGGTCAAAACAACAGCATCTTCAACAAATGGTGCTGGCAAAACTGGATCTCCACATGCAGAAGAATAAAACTGGACCCGTACTTGTCACCATGTACAAGACTTAATTCCAAATGGATCAAGGACCTTGATATAAGGCCAGAGACTATAAAAACCATAGTTGAAATGATAGGGAAGTCCCTCGAGATGATTGGGCTAAGCCAACATTTCCTAAACAGACATCCAATGGCACAGTCACTGCTACCAACTCTCAACAGTTGGGATCTTGTGAAATTAAAGAGCTTCTGTTCAGATAAAGAGATTATAACACAAGCTCAAAGGCAACCCACAGAATGGGAGAAAATTTTCAATAACCACATATCTGATAGAGCTCTACTGTCCAGAGTGCACAAGAACTTAGAAAACTAAACACCAAGGAAACCAATGGCCCAATTAAAAAAATGGGCCCTGGAACTTAAAAGAAATTTTACCAGGGATAAAATTAAAATGTCTAACAAATATCTTAAAAAATGCTCCACTTCTTTAGCCATCAGGAAATGCAAATCAAAACTTCCCTGAGATATCATCTCACCTCGGTCAGGATGGCAAAAATCCACAATACAAACAACAACAAATGCTGGAGAGGATGTGGAGAGAGGGGAACTCTCCTACATTGCTAGTGGGAATGCAGGCTCATACAGCCACTCTGGCAAGCCGTCTGGAGATACTTAAAGAAATTAAAGATTGAAATGCCATATGACCCTGCTATTCCACTTTTGGGAATAACCCTCCATACAGCAGAGGTTCACCTCGATAGCACAAGTATGACCATGTTCATAGCAGCACTGTTTATGATAGGAAAGTCATGGAATCAACCCAAATGTCCAACAGTTGACGAGTTGATAAGGAAAAGGTGGTATATCTATACAATGGAGTACTACTCTGTCATCAAAAATGATGAATTACTGGAATTTGCCGGGAAATGGATGTCATTAGAAACAATTATATTAAGTGAAGTATCCCAAACCCAGAAAATTAAGCACCGTATGTACTCCCTAATAAGTGGCTCCTAGTACCAAACCCACCCAGCCTACCTTAAGACACTCATAGGTAAATCTATGTATTACCTACAGTAATTGCAAGAATTATGAACAGGAGGGATTGGGTTGGAGGGCCACACCAGAAACAAGGAGAGAAGTGACCATGTTACAGTAGAGAAAATAGGCCTCCATCAAGGACTGCAAGTAAGCAATGTGACACCTGGTTAAGTTCACAGATGTTCATTCCTGATCATTTACAACTAAGGGGGTATGATCTCACCAGAAGGGGAGGGCATATAGTCTGGCAGATTAAAAAGTAACCATTTTGCAAATGGGTGATTGACCCCTCCCTCACTGAGGTTTCCTACTTTTATTACATCTACCCTTGAATGTGCTCTTATAATAAGACTCCAGTTTAACAGCTTTTTGTCTCTGGCCAGGGGGTGACATACAGTGCCTAGCAGGATGGAGTGAAGGGCATTGCAGGAGCAGCAAAACTGCAAAAGAAAATGAACAAACCACAATCCAGAACTTCAGAGACTCTATATCAACCACCTAGAACTAGGCCAGCCTAATCTCTCCTCATCCTGAAGCTCAGGGACATTTGCGGAAGAGGGGGCGGTAAGAGTGTAAGAGCAAAAGGATGGGAGGAGCAATGATTTGCAAGATACTCCACACAAGTTAGGACCGAAGCAATCATAATTGGACTTTGCATGTCAGGCACAATGTCCAACACACTATTGACCTCACAATGTCTAGCATCTGCTAAAGGCACCAAGATCCTTGGAGGCAAGGTATTGGCAGCCACGGTAGTGTTCCTATGCTTAAGGGGAACACAGGAAAGGGTTCAGAGAAATGCCACTGGGTCCTTGTACGTCATCGGAGAGGAGGGCCCAGAGAAGAGTCAGGCATGCACAAGAAAGGCCTCTCTGGGAATTGGGGCAGGAGGCACTGGGGGATGGGGAGAGAGGGGTGAAAGGAGGAGGAGCAGGGGGTTCAGGGGGAGGAGGAGGGAGGGAGGAAACTGGTGTACTTATTAAGTTTGTATGAGCTGAAATAATAATAAAAAAATTTACAGAGACATATTGGAGCTTAATGAAACCCTTAAAGAAATGGACCTTACAGATGTCTATTGAACTTTTCACCCACACACCAAAGAATACATATTTTTCTTAGCAACACATGGAACTTTCTCCAAAATAGAACACATATTGGGCCACAAAACAAATCTCCACATACACAACAAATGTGAAATTCTAGCCTGTATTCTATCAGACCACCATGGTCTAAAGCTTGACATCCACAACACAACAAACAACAGAAAATACACTGGCTCCTGGAAACTAAACACTATGATACTGAATGAAAATTGGATTCAGGAAGAAGTTAAAAAGGAAATTCAAGATTTCCTGGAAGCAAATGATAATGAAAATACAACTTATCAAAATCTTTGGGACACAATGAAAGCTGTCCTAAGAGGTAAGTTCATAGCTCTTAATGCCTACATCAAAAAAAGAGAAACATCACAAATAAATAACTCAACAATGCAGCTAAAAGCTTTAGAGGCACTAGAGCAATCTGATCCCAAAAGCAGTAGAAGAGAGGAGATTAGCAAAATCAGGGGAGAAATATCCAAAATTGAGATAAGGAAAATGATACAAAGAATTAACCAGTAAAATGCTGGTTCTTTGAAAAAAATCAATAAGGTTGATACACCCTTAGCTAAATTAACCAAAGGAAGAGAGAGAAAACCCAAAGTAACAAAATTGAGTTATCGCTAGTGATACCCAAGAAATTCAGAGAATTATAAGGTTACATTTCAAAAACTTATACTCTGTGACATTTGATAACACAATAGAAATGGATGAATTCCTAAGTAAGCACAACTTACCTAAATTGAATCAGGAATTTTTGAATTATTCAAATAGAACTATAACATATGAGGAACTCGATGAAGTAAACTCGAATCTTCCCACCAACAAATGTCCTTGACTAGGTGGACTCAGCACAGAGTTCTACCAGACACATAGATCAATGGATAAGGGTTGAAGACCTAGATATAAGCCCACACAATTACAGCTATTTGATCTTTGATAAAGTGGCCCATAAGATCCAATGGAAAAAGAACAGCATCTTCAACAAATGGTGCTGGCAAAACTGGGTGTTTACATATAGAAGATTAAAACTGGACTTGTACTTATCACCATGTGCAAGAAGAGACTATAAAAACCTTAGTTGAAAGGATAGGGAACTCCTGCAAGCTGACTGGACTAGACCAACAATTTCTAAACGGAAATCCAACAGCACAGCTACTACAACCAACACTCAACAGATGGGATCTTATGAAATTAAAGAGCTTCTGGTCAGATAAAGAAATTGTAACCAGAGCACAAATGGGAGAAAATCTTCACTAACCACATATCTGATACAGCTCTATTATCCAGAGTGCACAAAGAACTTAGAAAACTAAACACCAATGAAGCAAAAGGCCCAATTAAAAAATGGGCCTTGGAACTTGAAAGAAACTTTACCAGGGACGAAATTGAAATGTCCAACAAATATCTAAAAAATGCTCCACATACTTAGTCATCAGGGAAATTCAAATCAAAACTTCCCAGAGATATCATCTCACCCCAGTCAGGATGGAAAAAATCCACAATACAAACAACACCAAATGCTGGAGAGGAGGTGGCGAGAAGGGAACTCTCCTTTTCTTGTGGGAGTGCAGGCTTATACAACCACTCTGGCGAGCTGTGTGGTGATTCTTAAAAAAGTTAAAGATTGAAATGCCATATGACCCTGCGATTCCACTTTTGGGAATAATCCCCCATACAACAAAAATTCACCTCAATAGCACAATTATGACCATGTTCATAGCAGCACGTTAACAATAGCCAAGTCATGGAATCAATCCAAATGCCCAACAGTTGACAAGTGGATAAGAAAAATATGGTATATTTATACAATGGAATACTACTCAGCCATCTAAAATGATGAATTAATGAAATTTGCTGGGAAATATATGGAATTAGAAAAAATTATATTGAGTAAAGTATCTCAGACACAGAAAATTAAGCACCGTATGTACTCCCTAATAGGTGAATCCTAGTACCAAACCCTAGTGACACATTCAGAGATAAATCTCTGTAATACTTATAGTAATTGCAAAGATTATAAACAGGAGGGAAGGGGAAGGAGGGCCCTGCCAGAAACAAGGAGAGAGGGGATCATGCTACAGCAGAGAAAATAAGGCACCATCGAATACTGCAAGAAGTAATGAGACATCTGGTTAAGCTCACAGACTTTCTTTCCTGGTCACTTGCAACTGATGGGGTTTGATCTCACCAGACAGGGAGGGCATAGAGTCTGGCAGATAGATGTAACCATCCTACAAATGGGAGACTAACCAACCATCACCATGGTCTCCTACTCTTATTCCATCTACCTTTGAATCTACTCTTATAATAAGACTCTATTTTAACAGCCTTTTATCTTTGCCTAGGAGATGACATCCAATACCCATCAGGATGGAGCCAAGAGAGGTGCAGGAACAACAAAAATGGAAAAAAAAAACAATAATAATTCAGAACATCAGAAACCCTACATTAATCACCAGGAACCAGGCCAGCCTAATCTTTCCCCATCCTAAAGCTCAGGGAAATTTGCGGAAGGGGGCGGTAAGATTATAAGAGCCTAAAGATGGGGAGGAGCAATGATATGCAAGATACTCCACACAAGTTAGGGCCAAAGTAACCATAATAGGACTTTGCATGACCTGAGCAATGACTGACATATCATTCAACCCCCAAAGTCTAACATGGACTAAAGGCACTAGGATTCTTAGAGGCAAGGTATTAACAGCCACAATAGTGTTCCTATACTAAAGGGGAACACAAAAAAGAGCTCTAGGCAATGCTATTGAGTCCTTACATCACATCAAAGAGAAAGACCCAGAGGGAAGTTTGACATGCATACTGAAGGATACTCCAGGGATGTGAGGGGCGAAATGGGAGAAAAGGATGGAGTGGGGCAAAGGAAGGGGAAAAGGGGGGAGGGAGCAAGGGGATCCAGGGAGGGGTGAGGGAGGGAGGAGAATGGGGTATATTAAATTTATATGAGTGGAAAAAAATTAATAAAAATTTTTAAAAAAGAAAATTGCCATTGTCCGCACATCCAATCCTGATGGCCAGAGCGTGCAATATCCCAAAGCAAAGCAAAAATGAGGTAGAAGCAATTCAGGATGATGCCCAAAGTCACCGTTGTTCTCCCATAGGGACACACACTGCACTCTGACACACACACACACACACACACACACACACACACAAAACACACACACACACACAAATAAAGTTTTTAAAATAAAAGATACCTTGCTTTAAGCCCGTTGACTGCTAAATGCACAAGGAATTTGCAGAATGTTTTGTGGTGGGAAGGTGGGGAGACAGCTTAACAGGGAAGGCATCTCCTCACAAACCTGCAGATCTCAGTTCTATCACCAGGAACCCACAGGGCAGAAGGAGAGAAGTGACTTCAGAAAACTATCCTCTGATCTCTATACCAGGGGCAATGGTCTGCATGAATATGCTCAGTCTCTCTCTCTCTCCTCTTTTAAATAAATAAAATGTTTTTTAGGAAAGGATGACTTTACTCATTTTAGTGTTGAAACTTATAAAGGAATAGTACTGTGGCAAGTTAATAGGTTTCATCTTAGTTTGTGGTATCAAAATTTTGTGTATGTATTTAGACAATTTGGGCACATTTAGGGTGAAATAACCATAGACTGTGTATATATTCAAATTCTGTTTGTCTACTTAAAAGTTGACAAAAACAGTTTCCTCTTGGATGTCCAAGGTGCAATTGTACATTAATAAAAAAAATATGGTCTCTCTCACAAAGCTTACAATCTAGGAAGATTTGAACCTAATTACCATTAATATGTTAGGGACTGTTACTATGAAGGTGCTGTGAAATTAGGCAGTGGATGCCAGAGTTGAACTTGTAAAAGAAACCATGTTCCCTGGAGATTTAACTTTTAAAATAAAGATGAAGAGAAGGGAAAATACTGGATAGAAATGGCTGCAGCTTGTGCTTTCAGCCCTGAAAGGAGAAGCCTGGGAAAACCTAGAGCAAAGCAACGTAGAGGTAGAGGTAGAGTAAGTCAGGATGATTCCTGATGTCACCCGTGTGCCTCCACAGACACACACATTCACATGCCTTCTTATATACACAAGATACATATACACAAACACCCTTGCACACGCACACACAAAGATAAGTTAGCACGTAAAGAAAGAATGCTAATGCATATTTCAAGCATAAACAATAATGTGCACAAAGAGAAACATTCCATTTGGGAGGAAATCTCCTAGAAATGAGTCAGAAATTGGGCTGGGGAGATACTCAGGGTTAAGAATCTGCCTTGCAAGCAGAAGGTCCTGAGTTCAGATGTCAGGTCCCACGTAAAAATGCCAGGCGATCTGGACTTCTGGTCCTGGTAGGCAGAGCTTGGGAAACCTCAAGAGCATAGCAAAAAGGAGATAGAAGCAATTCAGGATGATTCCTAAAGTCATCCTTTGTCCTCCACAGCGACACGAAGTGCCTGCTCTCTCTCTCTCCCTCTCCCCCCCCTCTCTCACACACACACACAATAAATGGGTAAATAAATATTTTTTAAAAAAATAAGAGTAAGAATGAAGGATTGAGAAATTGGATCAATACAAAGCAACTGGTAAGGACAGAGGTCAATTTGCTCAGGATGCTATGAACCTTTGAAAGAACTCAGGGTAATTCTATGATAACAGTTAACTACTGAGGTTTCAAAGCACATAAGTTTCTAGAACAGCTTGATACATTGCCAGAGCATTGGCTGGGTGTTAGTCTTCTGGTAGTCAGTCAGGTGCGAGGCAATGTGAGATGCTCCCTGTCCTCCACACCACCTTAAAAGGAAAAGAGATTAAAAAAAAAATCTCCCACTACAGTTAAAAGGATTAAAGCATTGACCGCTTTTTCCAGCAGATCAGAGAAGAAGGCCAGAAAAGGACCTCTAACTCAGCTTTTGAATCAGTATTAAAGATGTGTCTGCAAGGAAAAATAATATTGAACTCAGGTCAGAAAGAACTCCTTAGAGTTAGCTGAATGCCCCATGGGTCAGGTGAGCATGGCATGTAAAGGGAGAAGCGTGCCCAGGTCTGTAGATGAACCGCTGGAGAGAAGGATGTGGGATGAATACGGCAGAAAGTATGGCTAGAAGAATTCATATAGCATACCTGTGTCTTGTTAAGGAATGCAGATTATTAAGGGCTCTTGTGTTTTATTGCTTCTTACTTTTCACTGAACACACACACACACACACACACACACACACATTCACACACACAACTTTGTCTTCATAGAGAAGAAAAACTATTAAAAGCATGCAGAATCTCAGTAATACTAGTTACTTTCTTAAATTTTCTGTCACTTTTGAAAACTCTATGAGGATTTATACCTATTGGACAAAAAAGTTAATTTATGCTTCTGGACAAAGGGCAGAGGGATGTGTATCTTAAGGTGTTCTCTTTTGTGTTCTGGACCTGCATTCTACACCAACCTGTAAAATGGCATAAATTTTCAAAATAGACATCCAGCCCTCAGCAGAGAGCGAGAGAAAGGTCCCTATTCATCATGTTCTTGTGTTAGTGGCTGAGTGATATATTGTGATTACAACTTTTTTTAATTGGCAGGACTCTGGGATGCTCTGGGAATTGGTGACAAGATGACAGATCAGTTTCTCCATATTGGCTGGTTGATCCAACTAACCTGAAGCACATATTGACATTTGTCATTCAGCATTGGAGCCTCAGGACTTCTGTGCTGATTAGTCAAACACTTCACCTCCCTTTAATTAATGTTTTAAGAGTAGAGCTTCAGAGAGATGCTCAAGGGAGCAAAGTTTCACAATGTAATGGAAACGAGGGGTTACACAGGACTCGTGGAATAGAAAGTTAGCATGAGAAAAAAGGGAAGAAATCAATGACAATGTTTTAACAGCTTAACCCAGTAGGCCCTTACGTGTTAATAGATTATTTATGCATCATTTTGCCGGTAAGAAGAAATTAGTATGATTAGCATTTTCTATTTATTGACTGCTCCTCACAAATTGGAAAAATGTTTACATGTATTGTGGTTTATTACCTTTAAAAAATCTTTGATAAGAAAGGGCAGAATGATAATTTGCCCTCTCATGTAAACTCAAAGAGCACTTTTTCTAAAGAGAAAAAAAGGCATAAATGAACAGATATCTGCTTTTTACTTCCTTGTTAAAGAAAAGGGAAACTATTTTATTTCCAGTGAAAAGCCTTTTAAAATAGGTGGTTAGGAAGGAGCTTTGAAGTTTGACATAAGTCCAGTCTCATTGTTTAGTTAATAGCCAAGGATTTTCAAAGAGTCCTTATGATGTTGAAGAAATCGCATACCCCTTTAGGCCTCCCCCACCCTGATCATTTTGAAGTTCTCTTCACCACACAACGTCAATTATGCCATGTTTTACATGAAAGTGATGAGGTAATTCCATGATGAAGACAATGAAATGGATGCCTGGGGAGGAAGCCAAAAAGTATTTGCATTTCTGCTGTAAGTGTCCCAAAGATTCATAGATATACCTGGATATTAAGGAGGGGAAATAAAAGCTAAATTTCATCCTTACAACAGCAAATCTACAAAGATCCATGCTATATTTATCAACCACAGAACCAACAGGATTCTATCTCTGCGGAGGATCTCCAGGTGTTCTGTTGGGTTCTTGGTGAACTGAAGAAAATGTGGACTTCGCAAAGAGATAAAGCTTCATTTTGATGTCAGGTGGTTTAATTTCCAGTAATCTGTCTTTGGCATGGTTTAAGATGTTATAAGAATCTAAGCTACTGTAAGACCAAACACAATCTGTGTACCTGACAGAGAAGGATCTCAACATTATATTATGATACTTCCAATAAATTCAAGCATTGGACGTCTGTGATTTTTAAGATTAAAGAAAAACATGCCCAAATAAAACAAAATGAAATACTGTGAAGACAACATGCAAGAAAAGTCAACATAAGCAAAGGATTAGAGGTAGATCTCCAGGCCCCAAACAACTTTGAAAGGTACTCTAAAAGTAATTATATTTAGTATCTGTAAATGCATTTTATGTTTCTATCAAATATATGTAGACATATACTTTTAAAACCCACATAATACTATGACAAATAATAGAAACTATCAAAAACACACCATTTTCAAGTGCACCTAATTTTTACTGTTGATTTCTTTCTTTTGCTAATGCACATCTTATTAAGTAACCTATGTCATAATGCTGCTGTTTCTTGGATTTCAGTTTGAACCACTATCGATTGATTTTTCTACTACAGAGCACTAGCATTTCAATCTACATTCACATGTCCCCTTTTTGTGCCCTGAACAAATGTATTCCCATTTTTGGCTAAATTAGTATTCAGTGTTTGCCTTTTGATAAATGCAGAAACAGTGTCTACAGGGTGTTACTTTGCATGCTATGTATTTTCTGTTTTCTTTTATGACATTTGGTTTTAGTCATCTATGTATTGGCTCATGATAATTAGAGCACTTCTGTCTCTTACCTGTTTTCTAAGACCCATCTTAGAAACATTCAATAGGTTTTCCTTGATGCAGTACCTTCCATAATCAAATAAAACAAAAAGTTTTCTTGTCAGTTGGAAGATTATCCAGAAATTTATTCTCATGTTTAATATCATATTTCAGAGATGGCTTCGATCTCAACCTTGGGATGATCTTCCAAGAAAACCACGGATAGGGCTAAAGGAAACGATCAGCTTTAAATGAAGAGGTTGGAGACACTGAAATGGGTAACTAAGAAGCTTATAGTTGGATATGATACAGCTAAGCTGACCGGATATGACAAAGTGCGGTGTGCTGCAGGAAGAGCAGGCTTAGTCTCAGCAGGTCCCAGCTGATTCCAGAGAAGTCGCAGAGGACACACTCAAGAATCTGTGGCTGAGGAGCTGAGCAGGGAACTGCTTAACCCTCATGCGTTCTTGCTTTCAGTGCAGCCAATTGTCTAAATCATAAGTGAGGACGGCTTCTAAAATGCCTCCATCTATTCCAGAAAGGACATCACCCCTGATCTACGTGGTGAATTCTAGGTCAGCCTAGGTTACATAAAAGGAGATCTTGGATCAAACAAAGAAATTACAACTGCCCAAAGATGTGCATGGTATAGATTAATGTCCTCTAGTACAAGTTGTTATGTAGATTGGAGTGTGGGTCAGTAATTTTCTGTGCCAATGTAGATTCAGGGAAAAGGCATAATACATTCTGATATGATGGTACTGATGCACAGTTACCACAGTGTGTATAGCTAATCTGTACTAGTGAATCAGTCTTGTGACATTGTAGAAGCACTGCTGTTTCCAAGACAGATAACTGATACAAAGCTTGATTTTATTACTACTCTTTATCGAGATTAGTTAAAGGTGAAACTTGGCATTAAAGAATAAAGAAAGATCCCAAAAGAAAATAGGAAAGCCTCAGACCAGAGGAAATTCATATGTTTGAAACTTGGATAACATAAAATGGTGAGCAGCTCATAAATACTTGAGCAGGGTTTTCAGCTGGAAATGGTGAGCAGTTTATTATTACTCATTTATTATTTATTCAATTGTGCGTGTGTGTGTGTGTGTGTGTGTGTGTGTGTGTGTGTGTGTGTAGAACCACGGAAGAATTCAGGAACCACCATGGACACTTCCACCTCCTCCTTGTTACTCTGCCCGGGGATTCACAGGCTCTGCCCTACCAGGACCAGAAACTCAGGCCACCCCCACTTCCGCCTAGTGTCTATACGTCTAGGATCCGAACTCAGGACCTTCCGCCTGCAAGGCAGAGGCTTAACCCCTGAGCCACCTCTCCAGCCCAGTTTATTATTACTTGAGTAGGGGTCAGTGTCACCTGAATCTTGAAGATGTGAGCAGGAGAAACTCATGTTTTCTGTGAAGCCATCTCTCCTTGGCTTTCAGATGGAAATCCCCTTGGTACATGTTGGATGGCTTTTCCTTTCTAAGAACCCAGACATCCCTGGTGCTATTAGAAAGGCACCAGGCACATTGGAATTCAGCCTGCTAAACATTATCTCTTTAAAAACCTTATCTGAGATTAGAGGGGTCTGAATATAAAAATACCCACATTTTCCAAATCGTTACCTGAAGATGTCAAGTGCTAGGCTAGTAATCTGAGAATTAGCAGTCCCAAAGGACCAATAACTCTTCCAAAAGCCTTGTTGAATCTGCACATGAGCTCCTGGAGTTGGAATTTTTGGATTTGTATTGCTATTTTTAAGGCCTCATTTGGACAGTGGTGAAAATAAGGGGTTTAGGTGTACAACTAAGAGATAGGACTGATATTTAAATTCAAGGGTCTGATTCCATTTTCCATCCCTTAACTCCCAGGGTACTTCCTAGTTCTCTAAGCTGACAAAAACTGTTGTGGTTTTGGATCTCACAAATAGTTTTGTTATTAATGTCCACAGTGCACTCAGAAGGCTAGTTCAAAGAACATGGAGGACAGGTTTTTCCTTCACCTGAGCTGAGAGTCAGTTTTTGAGTCACCTTTGAGATGAACTTAATTAAGGAGTATGGCTTGCTGTGTCAGATGACTCATGCAATGCAAAACAGACTCACTTTAGAATGGCAAAGGGGAAAGCATTCAAGCAAGTTTTTTTTTATGTATTCATCATTAAAGAAAAAATATTTGCATCAGAACATAAGTTCAGTAGCAGATCAAGGATGAGAGCTTTCAGATGGAGGAGGTAACTAACTGCTTCCTCACTCTAGCGACTCCATTTGGTCTATAAATTCAGTCACGTTCCATAAAACCATGAAGAGTTCAGCAAGGTCCAATGGAAAGGGACATGTCTTGGGGAAAATGATTTTGGAGAATTCATTTGTTGTTTAGAGGTAAAGTTCTATTCGTTTTGGCTAGTTCTGTTTAGGGCTTGCAGGGAGAAGTAATCACCATTTCTTTCTATCAGGATATGGATAAAGATGTAGAGCATCAACAGAAATATGAACAAATTGGAGTTAATCACAGTCCAGTAAGGACAATACATGCATTATTTTGTAATGAATAAACAAAAAGTAACCTCACCAAATTATCTGCCATACTTCTGAGGGAAGACCTCCGTGGTACCACTAATACAGAATTATAATGTATACTTAGTGGTTTATAAATATATTTTATTTATAACAGTAAAAATAAAAACTATAATGAAAAATGTGAAAATTCCTTTTACTGAATCCTGTAATTCTGCACAAAGGACTCTGGAATAATTAATTTCATATATAATTTTTCAATTATTTTTCTTCTACATATATAAACACACATTAGTAAGGCCACAGCTTATGTTTTCCCACAACCATCCTATTTCATCTGCAATTCTTCACTAAATGCCTCTGAATCATTTTCCCAAAACTTACTACTATGTATTTACCATGCATTATTATATTTCCCTGCTGCCAATTGCTAAAGACATTTTTTTGTTCCAAGCTTACTTTTTCTTATTCAGCCTATACTTAATGAATGTCTTAATGATATAATAAAGTTCTAGAAGGAAAATCAAAGATTAACAATGTAAAATCATTTATAATTTGAAATAAGCTGTCAAAATCCTTTATCTGATGACCACTCTTCCTCCAGTTTATAGTACAGTGAGTGAGAAGATCAGCTCTAGAACTGTATGAGTTGAGACTATGCCACTGCTACATGCTAGCATGCTCTCATGTATGCACAACATGTATTCTCCGTTTAGTTTTCTCATCTATTAAGATGTGCATACCAAACATTGCCTGTGGCCAGGGAGTAATACTATGAAAGCAGATTTTTATATTTCCAGTCTTAATCCGAAAAACACATCTGACACTACTAACATTAAACTTCTATGTGTCAAACCTATGGCAGCAAATATCCCTCCCAGTATGCCTTTTCCTTAATTTTGCTGTGCATTTTGTGTCCATTAAAAAGTCTATAATTTGTATACAAAAACAGTGTTTCACTTTTGTACTGCTCTGGAAGATATAAATTGCTTGGGAAGGACTTCTTTATTTGCATACACAAATACATTTTCTTTTAAACCTTTTCTGCTTTCATTATTCAAAAAACTGTTGAATCCTATGATATGCAGTTATACTTCTGAGGCATAATCTCATCTTTCTCCATAATTAGTCAGTTGTCAGAAATTTGCTTTTTGAATATCCAGATTTTTTTGTTGATTTTAATGTATACACACACACACATGCAAACACTCTTGGCTTGCTTCTCTACCACTAAATTTTTTGTCTTTTCTGTATGTTATGGAAACATCAGTGGTTGTATGATTGTTTTAATAGATAAACTTCTCTCATTCCAATCATTCATTTGACTTGGACATTTTGATATTAGAGCCAAACTAGTTTCCCAGCATCAAATGCAAAGACATTTTATAACAAAGCTCTGGGACTTAGTTTCAATATCCTGTATTGTTGCTAATGCTTGTTATTAGGGATTGGGGAGGATTAGTAGTCAAACTGGGGGCCCTGCAATTGACCATTTCCTCCTGTAGTGCCCGTGATAATCTTCATTGCCAACTGAGATGGATTGAGAATCACTTAGACACATTCCTTTGGATATGTCTGTGAGGGGGTTTCCAAAGAGAAGTGAATGAAGAAGACCAGTCTGTTAGCTGCATATTGACTGAATGCAAAAAGAAGAAGAGTAGCCACATGTGCACTAGCATTCATCGATTTTTATTTCCTGATTGTAAACATAGGGTGACCAGCCACCCCTCTGCTGCCACGCCTGTTTGGTTTTGAAAACAATGATACTGAAATAAACACTTGGCTCATAGAAAGCAAATGCATTTTTTCAGTTCAATATTTCAGATTACAGTCCAGCATGGCAAAAGAGTCATCGGTAGCTCAGTGGCCCTGTCATGTCACATCCGCAGCAACAGCAGAGGGCGAGGGCCAGTGCAGACACCCTTGATTTCTTCTTATTTGCTTCTTTCCCAGTGTTTAGCTCACTTTCTTAAATGGCACTCCACAATGAGCAAGTCTTCCCACCTCAACCAATGGCCTGTTTTAATCCAGAGAGTTCCCCTCAGTTGTGCTAGGGGTCTAACACCTAATATCCAGTAGCTATCATAAGGTTTTCACCCTCATAATGGACTTTGTTCTATCTGTGAGCTAAAACAAATCCTTGCCAGGGTATTTTTCTTTTTCCAGTTCAGATGTCTGACCTTATTTGGGTGCATTGTTTTGGTCTTTTACTAACAATCTGGCTTGTTAGCTTCTGGTTACAGTTCCTTTTTTTGTGTAGTATTTGTAATATACTCTCCTTAATATTGAAATTTCATTAAATAAAAATATGCATTAATGAAGGAAATGTTCTGTTTTAATGAAGAGAAGGTAATTATTTGCAGAGAGGACCTACTCATGCTCTAGTTTTAATTGTGTCTTGTGAATGATAGCAATGGACTGAATTCTTTCTAGACACAAATTCATCTCCAATTCAACCTGGTAGCTTGCAAGTATCAAAACCTTTTAAAAAGTCCTACTTAATACATATGTATGATCACTGCAAGGACATTTTTATTCAATTCATCCTGTTACCAGCTCTATTGCGCAGTAACTTTACTAAGCTTCAGAAGACAGGAGGTGTGGAACACCACACCAAGCAGATGTACTGTATGCACAATCAAAGGCTTGATGATCTCTTTTGGGATTCCAGAAAAACTCTTCCTGCATCTGAAGGTAAGGATGACAGTCTGTGCTAGCCCAGAAGAATTTAGAGGTTAGAATTTTTTGCCCTATATAGTTAAGTCTGTGCTCAGAACCATAGTGGAATTCTAAGGCATTCTAACTATAATGTTCTCTCAAAATCTTTATTTTCCATGGTTCCCCCAAACTGTTTACAAAGGCAAGCATGAGTGAAAGATGGCCACATCTATTTATTATTTAATATTCTTGCTTTTGTTGTTAGTCTTTTTAAAATGACAAATAACTCCTGAAAATAACTACTTTGAAAAGCTTCTTTTATTTCTTGAAGGAGTCACAAAATATATATATATATATCACCTGCTACCCTTATCCACTAGAATAGCCTCCATCATGTAACGGGAATCTTTACCACTGGCCAATGTCAAGTTGAGTAATGTATGTTTCTGTGTATGTGTGTGAGTGTGTGTGTGTGTGTGTGTGTGTGTGTGTGTGTGTGTGCGCGCGCGCGCATGTATGTGTGTGTGGACTCATTTGGTAAGGTGCCTACTCACAACCTTGGCAACTTGAGTTCTATTCCTGAAATCCACATGGTGGGAAGAATCGATCCATGAAAGTTGTCATCTGCCCTCCATTTGTGCTCCATGACCCATTCATGGGCATGGCCCCTTCTGTCTAATAAAGAAACAAACAAGTAAGAAAAAAGAAACAAAATAAAAGATTGAAAGACATTAAAAAGTGATCAAGACAGAAGGCAATTGGGAGAGCTGGAACTATTTTAAAGATATCTTTTAGGTAGCTCAGAAAAAAGTGTTGACTTTGTTGATACTGTTCTCCAATTGTATTTGTCTTTAGCAAGTTATTCTTTGTGCAAAATATATTACTAATGCCATTAATGCTAAAATCAATGCTAGAAATGTTTTAATTCACTAATATAAGTATATGTCCTGCTGTATTGAATGGCAAAGTCTGTTAAGAGAGAGACAAACACAAACATGACATGCAAACCTTTGTAAATGTTAATTATGGAAGCTTGCAGCTTTTAAAATAGGGGCACAGAAAGAACATTTAATCTACAGGTTTGTAGGCAACAGTAAAGACTGGTGGAAGCTGTTGAATCTGAACTAAGGGACTTTTATTATTTATCTCTTAAGAGAATCCAGCAGGAAAGAAAAAAATGTGATTTTTCCAAAACTCATCTGAAAAGAGGGATTTACACATACGTCACAGAAACCTTTCCCTTTCATCTTTCAGATCATCCGTACGTTCTGTTTGAAGGCATGAAAACTCTTTGCATTTGGAGCTAATAGGCTTGATGTGTTTTCATACATTTGTTTATATTTATCTCACTTGGGAACTGCTGTGATAGCTGAAGCTGCAGATTCACATCTTTCATCACTTATGAAAAAAATCATTAATGCTTCTCTTTCCTAATATTTCCCCTTCTGTGCTTTTGCATTCTTTAACTGCAGTTTATTAAGCGTGAGCCACTGCATCCAACCTTCACATATCTTTTATTCAGAGAACTCTACTCATTCTGGGAAAGCAAGAATTTAAGTTTGACCACATGAAGAGTGTCTGGGGGGGCTTATATTTCTGCATCTAGAGGAAATTTCAAATAAAGGCTGCTGATGCCAGACTTTAGTCTTCAGCACAAAGCATGAAGGCTACAAGGATGATCTCTGTGTTGTAAGAGAAGTTATGTTTATTTCACAAGTGAGAAAACTGAGTTCAGAGATGATTCATAGTATTATGAAAGAGCATTCCCTTCAGTCACTTTGCTTATTTTTGGTTCTGAAACAGTTTATGAAAATAAGAGTAAATGTAAGCTTTTATTTCATAAAATACAGCAAAAAGAATCTAGTGGCATAGTTAAATGTGCTGAGAATGGAAGGGATCTCTCCTGTCCTAACTCCTTTTCAGTTACTCTGGTTTCCCTTGGGCAGAGGCAGAACTAGCAAAATGAAAGAGTCAGACATCTTTCCATTTCCCAGCAGGAGAGATGAAAGTGTCTGCTGTGCAGGCAGTCTGAGATAGGTTTCCACGACTGCCTTCCACATTGTGGGGTTGGATCTTGGGACAGCTTTCTTCCATTATATCCAGGACAAAGATGAAACAATACAATAAAGTCTACCATTTCATGAAATTTTCCAAAGAATGTGAAGATTATCTGATCAAGCAAGCATTATTTTAAACTCTGATTCTTCCTGACTATATTGGCTAGAAAGAACATCCTACAGAAGCTATTTGGGTATCTATATTGCCTCTGTTTCTGTTCTATGTGTTTCATGTTACTTATCACATTTAAATGTACATGAACAGAATTTGCTCTCTGAGAGGAAAGAAGAAATGGCAACATGATGGAGATTTGCTGGTATCAGGCAGATAATTGCCCAGGTAAAGCAAAATAGCTTTGTGTGCACATCATAGCAAATGGGGTTTCTTCCTTGATATTTACTTAAAGGACTATTCAAGTGAGAATGGCTAAGATGTGTAGGCAGGCACCTAGGCAAGAATTCTTACCTATGCTTAGAGCATTTCAGTAATTTGCTGTACCAACTGAAGGTCAGAGAAGCAGTGTTAGCACATGGGATTTTCAGGGAGATTATCACATGAACCCAAGGGAATATCTCTCTAACACAAAGCCTCGGCTGGAAAAAGGGTTCAGTGGGTAAAGGCACTTGTCTCCAAGCTTTCCATCCTAAACCCACAGAGTAGAAGGAGAGAAATGACTCCCATAGATTGTCTTCTGACTCCACAGTCACACACTGACAGGAGTATGTATACATATAAAGACATGCAGAGAAGTAAATAAATGGTTAAGTACAGTAATCATGAAAAACAAAATAAAATAAATAAAATGCATAGAAATACCAATATATACCTTTATATCTCTTGCAGTCTGCCTGATATAGTTTGTGATTTTCTTCTGAACTTCTAGTACAATCTTTCTGTCTTTAAAGCTAACTAATGTTTTACTACATTTTAGTTGCATTATATTATTGTATTTCTGTAATTAGTTTTCCTTTATGTATATTAGTCTGGTTTTAACATTCTGTTCTTTTGAAAATTTTAATAACATCTTATTTCAACAAATATTTTAAATATATATATATATAAACCTATAGCATAAACACAGACTAGCTTTTTATTTATCTATTCATCATCTGTCATCCATCATTCTATTTATCATTTGTATGTGTGTGTGCATGTGTGAATACCTGCTACGTTGGTCACTTGTTTAACTGCATTTCTGTAAGAGCTAATTATATTCTTCACTATTCTGTTATTTCTACTTGGGATGTATGGTGCCTATACATTTGTTTCCTTAGTGTATTGTGAAGTCATCAAGAGCGGATTTATTTGTGGGAACTCAGTGAGATCTAAAACAAGGATGGGCTCTTCAGAGATAATTTTCATTTGACAAATATACAGCAAGTAACTGTATTAATTCTGACTTCTTGGAGCAGACTTTTTTTCTTACTTTAGCAAAATTCAGACTAAGATCAAGTACTCCCTCTCCTAGTGGATGTTTTGTGCAATAGAGACACTGCGCTTCTCAATTCTGCCCTTTTGAAGCAGGCACTGTTCCCACACATCATTTGGTTTAGGCTCAAGGTCATTTCTCCTGCTCTGGCACAGCCATTAAAACCTGAATTTCCTGGAAACTGAGATTGACAAGCTTCCCCAGGGCATCAGAGCTTTAGCACTGGCCTGCCATTCTGATTCCTGTCACTCTTTGAATCCTGTCTCTGGAGACTAGTCAATCTTTCTAGTGAGTTCAGTTACACATCTGGAAGGATATTTATTATATTTGGCCAAACATTTCTACGTGTTTTTTACTAAGAGGTGTTTGAGAATTTATTTTAAAACTGTCAGAAACAAATTCAGAAAGATTAATTTGAGGCTCTGATGATTTGTTCTGTAGCCTGGGCCACTAATATTGAAGTAACTCTCCTGGCCAGCAGCCAATCAGTGCAGGTTTGGGGAGACAGAGAGGAATATTTTTAATGTCACATTTTATATGACTCTTACAGTTTGGGGATTATTCTAAAGTTGTTTTCCACCAGTAAGATTTGTTTGTTCTTAGCTAGTCTAAATTAACTAAATCTACCAAAATAAAGTCTAGAAGCAAAAGGTCAAGAATTTCAATTTTCTTAGCTTTACACAATTATTTCTTTAGAGAACAAAGGCTTTTCACATGTTTCTACCTGTCTGTATATCCTATCACAGTCTATTTTAATATTAATTATACAGATTAATATTTATTAACAGTAGGAATATTGATGAATAATTTTGCATGGAGAAAGAAGGATAAGAGGACAATAAGAAGACACGTCATGAACTTCATATCATGAAATTTCTATGCACAGGTGTCTTGTTCTCTCCTAATTGATTGTATCAGGCTGTAGTCAGACTGAGGAAACTGTGCCAGAGTCAGTCCATCAGTCAATCCTCTATTTATTTGTAAGGTAATAAAATGAAATAAAAATTTTAAGTACATGTAATATAATCAACAGCATATTTAAGATGTGAGTGTCTGTGTAAATAGTAGCATATCCACAAAGACTGTACTGTGTGTAGTTGACCATACGTAGCCCAAAGATTGCATGGAATCTGTGTAGACTAGAGCATGCATTTCAGGTCAGGAGTACAGTACAGCCTTGGATTAAGACTCACTAAGTCTCTCTTTCTCAACACCACAAGTCATCCTGCTCAACATCAAAACTCTCTCTTACCTAACTTACACCAAGCCAGAAAATCAGAAATCAGAAATCCGGATAATATATTGGAATGTATTAAAATGCATGCAATCTTTATCATGTGATTCTAGACTATGTGATGCTTTTATTCCTCCTGGCTTAAGCTTTTCTCGTCAAGATCAGACTAATATGATGTGCAAGTCAATGAGGACAATTCACATTTCTAAAACCTGTCTTAATGTATGTCGAGATTCTGGCTGAAGAAAATGATACCATTTCTAATTCAAACACTTGCAGGTTTAGGGGACCCTCAGAATTCTTTTCCCATTACTATCTCAAAGCTCTTGCCTTCTCCCCCTTTCTTTGCCTTTCCCTAACTGAATTCTGCTCTTCCATCCTTAGAGTTAGTCTGGCTGGGAACTTGCCCAGTTACAGTCAGATGCAATCCCACACACTGAAGTGTTGGATACCCAGCCCTCCCCATCTGAGGGCTGGACACATGGTCCCACCTGCCATCTGGAACTTTAATGTTGCAGCTGGCCCACAAATGCTGCTGCAGCTAGAGTGCCTCAGTATCCCTGCTGATTTACACACCTGTTTCAGACTCAGGGATGCATTTGCATGCATTTGCTTTGCATGGCTTGTCTAGGTTTCAGAAATGGTCTGGCTACAGTTTTATACTGTTGCCATTGCTTTATACAGAAAGATACTGTTGTTATCCCGATGCTGTTTTAAGAGTTACTATGCAATAATTTCTCAGACCCCAGTGAATAAAAACTTGGTGTTTGTTTTGCTTGTTTATAACTCAAGATGAAATAACCTTAACACCTCTGGAAACCTTGTAGCAGCCTACAGCTAACACATATGATTATTATATTGAGTAGTCAGCTATGTGCAACATAAAGTAGGCATACTAAGAGGAAAGGAGTAAGAAAGCATTTAGAAAAACTCTGGAATAAATCATAAGTTCTGAAAGGCTGTCTTTGCATCAATTGCCTGGGGTTGACCAGTTTTAGATATCAGTACCCAGTTTCCTCATCTTGACCATCAAAGGAAGTGCTGTAGCACATTCTAGCAGCATTTAAAAAGTTATATTCGAAATGCTTCTAAGACAAAGTTGGAGGAAATAATTACAGTTGGATTTCCCCACTTCTGCATCATTTTTTTGCCACTTTGTGAGTTATAAGTATGGTGAGACATGAAAATATTTCTGGTGCTATAAATTAATTATAAAACTATATGATTGATACAAGTGGAAACTTGTTTAATTAGATACTGATGAGAACTGCATGAAGGCTAATTCACGGTAAGTATACTATTACAAGGTTGGAATTCTGTTGAGGGAGTTAAGCAACCCATGTTTGCTGTTTATGACACTTAAAAAACCCCAAGTGTAGAAATATAGCTGTGCATTCACATACATTTTCTTGAATTGCCTATGGTGTTTGGGCAAAAATTCTAAGATGTTATGTTTTGCATAGCATAGCTCATGGAGTACCTTAGGTTACAGATATCCTTATATTTTTGATTCTGTCATGAAATGCTTAAATCAGAGTGATGACTTAAAAGTAAGAGACTTATTTCAAGATAAGATTATTTTTAACTTCAGAAAAGGAGGTCATTTTGTTGTAAGAAAGGGTGATTGAGACCATGAGCTCTCTGATGCTATTTCACTCAGTAGAGAAGTGAGTTACATACAGCAGGCTTGCAGGATTGGCTCACAGTTGATGCACAAATGGTACACACAACATAGACGAGAGGACCTGTATCCTAATGTTCTTCTGTTCTTTGCTGTGGAAAGAATACACTATGCCATGAATAAAGGGATCAGGGTAAAATTGAGTGCTAAGGGTCAGATGCCAGCAAATCTGGGGGGGCGGAGCGACTTCCAAGAAGTTGACAAAGGAAAGGAATAATGGTTTCTTTGCTTTCTACCTTTTGGATATTAATAGAATAAAAGGATTTTCTCCTTAGTGAATAAAAAATGCTTAATTCCTCAGCTAATAGTGTTAATCACTGACAGGATAAACGAACTGGAATTTTTAATGCTAAGGTCAAGGGAGACTAAGTCATTGCATTAACATATGAGTTAAGTCAGATCACAGTCAGTTAAGTACTTGTCTACTTTCATTATGTCCTTGGGTACCGTGACCTCTCAAGGTCTCTTACAAAGTTTACTTTTTCTAAGAAGTTAGTCTTCCTTTCCACTTTAATACAGTCTCCGTATTCTTTCCCTTTCTTTCTGCTTTCTTCATTTACTTAAGATGCATTTTGATACACTTTCTTGGTGAAATCAATAGCTTGTTAAAGAAGATAGTGATACCTAAAAGGGCAGAGACAATGGCCCCATGCAAGAAATAGTTCTGCTACTTGGGTTTATAATCCATATCCAACCTCTATTGTCTTTCTAGAAAGAGAGAGATGAAAGTGAACAACACAAATAAAATACTTCGACTAGTCGATAAAGACAGAATAGGAAAGGAAACAACAGAAATTTTGAAAGTACTGGAAAATAATTATTAAGCATTAAAATAAACCCTAGCTTTCATTGATGTTTTGTTTTAAAATAAAAGATGGAAACAGCGTAAATATTATTATTTAATAAGTGAATTTAATATTCTTAAGCAAGGAATATTATCTGACAAATGTAAAAGAAGCTATAAATATATATCCCTTTCAGTCAACTGTATTTCAAAAATGTACTTTCAAAAATGGAAGTAAGAGCAGGATGATATTTTCTCATTAGAATTATTTATGACTTTAAAAATTAAGGAAATTGTCATAAGAGCAGAAGTGCCTTTCTGAGATTACTATGGTTCGACACTCTACATATTTACCTTTGACATATTAATGAACTGGATTAATAGATAAGTATCTTGATTAACTAAATCGTTTCCTTTGCAAATTTTTGTTTTACTCAATATAGTCTGAACACTCTTCCATATCTTTTTTATATATTGATATACTCATATGGTTTTATTTGTTATTCTGTTAATGTGGTATATCGTTTACTGATTCTGAACTTATTTTACAATACTTATTTTTATTAGTGTTGCATATATTGAATAGATGATATTTTCACCTTTGATTCTTATTCCCTTCTTCCCTTACAACTCTTCATCTCCTCTGTCAAACTTCCTCCTATTTTCAAGTCTTTTCACTTGTATGGCTCACTGTACTTATCTACTTTGCCCTTGATGACATATGCCTGACATGCTTTAATGCTCCACCAAGAATTATAGATCAGTGATAGATACAGTTCATCGAGAAAAGCCCCTTATTTTTCTCCTCTATCAGCATTAGTCCTCGTCAGTCTCTCAGGGAGATGTGGATTTTCTTGAGATCTGTCCCGTTTCATGGTAAGTTCTGGATAACGTTACAGCTTCACAGCAAGCCTGTAAAAGATTCTCTTTATTGAAACACTTATGTGGGGAGACCCACTTCAGAGTAGGCAGACCATTCTCTGGACAGATGGATGAAGATGAAGAAAACTGACAGGCCGGCAGGCAAGCAAATATGCAGTATGGGTCATTGTCCTCTGCTATTGCTATTGATGTGACATGACCAGTCCTCACAGTCCTGATGCTGGCATCCTTTCCTGTATAAAGGACAGTATACTGGAGACGTGAGCTGAATGAGATCTCTCAGTATAGTACAGGAAGAAGGTGCAAAGTGAGAATAATGAGAGTGCAAACTCTGTAAACTTGGGGGCTGACTAGCTTTCCAATTTGTTACATATATTCCAGCTACATATATCCCTTCCTCTTCTTTTAACTAGGTGACAAGCCACAGACCAGCAATAAGAATTCACCACTATGACACTGCTCAGACTATGGTCCAGTTTCATTGTTTATGAGCAAAACTTCAGTTTGTGTTCCCTGTCCACCATGTGAATCATCATCAGTTACTCATTCTGGAGCTCCCAACAAACCTGTGTACTTTGTATAATAGTCAGACTTCTCATCTAGTCGGGGTTCTGGGTAATTCCCAGGAAAACCCTTATAATCATAATTTAAAAAATAACTTCATTTAAATTCTCATGGGCTAGGAGCATGGTGTTCTTGGTGACAAATTGTTCAGTGTCCTCTTCCTTATGATCATGAACAGAAGCCCTCTGCCCTGCTCAGCTCTTCACAGGAATTTGTACTTATATCATAGACACTGTTGCAGTTTCTCTAGTCTATCATGCTATTCTTTTACTACTGCACATGCTTGTCCTTCTGCTGACAATATCCACTTTTCCAGCAAGAAACATTCAGGATCCTTTATTATTTAGTTTTCTCTAAAGCCACTGGACTTGATCACTGCCTCCATGTTTCTCTTTCCCTACTATGCACAGTAGTCTTAATTCTCACCACACAGTTGTTCTGTCTTCTCCATTGATCATGAGCTGCTTGAGATGAGGAACAGAATTCTTATGTTGAAACTTTGCTACTTTTTGCCACAAAGCTGAATCCCAATAAACATTCTTAAAGTATCACTATGTGTCATCAACTGCCCAAGGTCAAGGAACAGATTTTCTCTTCTTTCTAGTAGGTATTTTTGCCTGCTAGTACTACTTTCCATCTCTCCTTTTCTCTCTCCCTTACTCCTACTCTCTATTTTCATTTAATTCAATGTTAAAAAATCCTAATTTGCTTTCCTACTTGGAAGCATATGGGAATTTTGAAAATGCTGATTTGCCTAGGTGTATAAAGGAAAAAATAATCACACACATAAACGAATAGGCTCCTTGGCATCCTTCAACTGACTGCTGTATTATCTCCCATAACAAGCTGCATTAGAGTCTGCACATTTTCCTGATAAGAATAACTGCCATCATAATTTTTGTTTCAATTTGAACATTTTAAAGGCATTTGCTATTAGCACTAATTAGATGTATAAGAGTCTTCCTGAGCAAAGTAGATAGTCACAGCTAATTCATAAAGAATTAATGATAGCAGATAAATTGCCTTATAGATTTCACTTTGGGGAGGGTTAGATTTACCAAATAATATGAAAACATTTAAAATAAATTTCATACTTAATACAAGTCACAGCTTTATTAAATTCATAATCGTTTTGAAATTTTCTTAATACCATTGCAAATAAGTGTTTGTGAAAAATCACTTTAAAGTAAATAAACTGATAATATAACTTGAGTAGAGGGAATAATAGCATTACTCATTTATAGAATAATTTCATTACAATTATTATCTTTATTATAATTTTGGTTATTTCATTTGTTGTATAAACAGTTCAAACCAGGTTGGTTTCTCTAGGGCAGATGTTACATATTAGAGACAGCATTTTAACTTTTGGGAGCCATTAAGAAATGGATATAACCAAAACACTAATCTTTCAGGATTTCCTAGGAACTTTGACATGTTTATACATATTTCTGTGCTTCCTGAAAATTATAGTTTTCCCTCATGTTAGCAAAAAAAGTAGGTAACCATTTTATTTGAACTCTTCTTGGGTACAAATTACTTTCTGATTTATTTAAAAGGAGCATGTCAAAGGTGGTTTTACAGCAATCTGCCGAATGAGATGAAATTCGAAGAGAAAAAGAGTCCTGCTTTCCTGCAGATGCATAAAGCCAAGAGAAGGAATATATTGGAAACAAATCATGCGCTTCATCAACTATACACCAAATGTCATGCCATGCTAGTACAGGATATTGATTTGTATAAATTGGGGTGCCTGATGGGCAAAATTGGGAGTGTCTACGAGGAACTGTATGTCCTTCTTTAATTTTATAATGTTAGTATTACAAGTACATTCTTGAAATATGATTCTGGGTTCATAGCATTCCATAGAGGGATGGAAGCTAAAAAAATGCCAAAGAACAATCCATTATGGTCAAAGGATCAGTTTATTTCTTCTATTCACTGTGTAAAGACACAGAATAGTTCCTGGAACATAAACAGATACAATAGTTTTTAAGTGGGAGAATAAGTGAATGAACCATATTGCAATTATCCTTTCTCTGTAGTTGACTTCTAATGTCTATTTCCTTTTATACTGGCTGTATTAGCTTCTCGCTGCCTTCTGCCTTCCTCTAGAACTTCCTCTCATAAATTTAGCATCTCTGAATATTTTCATACACATTCATTTTTTGCTCTAGAAAGCTTATTTCTCAGCTTCTCTGGTTGTTGTAGTGGACACCTCAGTTTTCCATCAGCATTTTCCCTTTTGGTGTAATGTTTAAATTCCAAGTGGGTCACATAAAAATGTTGCTTTGTCTATTTTATCTCCATCTTCTAAGAAATTAACTTGAAGGTGTTGATGGATGTCATTAGTAATTTGTGTTCCAATCATTTGAAGTCTGTATTGTTTTCAGCATTCCTAGACTATATTCCAATAGAAAATGAAATTTAAATTTCTCTGCCTTAAATATGTAGTAGTGGCTAGTACTAAGGGGAAATATAGGCAAAGATTACTAATTGTTGTAGTAAGATACAAGTGTCAACTTGGCAACTGAAAGCTTAAGCTAAAAGCTTGGTAGTTGAGATGAAATTTGGACAAGCTTGGAAGAAACTGTTTGATTGATGGGGAAGGCCCAGGCTCAGGGTAGGTGGACCAGTCCCTAGGTAGTTGGATAAGATGGAGGGAACTGGTAAAAGAAGTTGACATTCTTTTGTATACTTGTCTGGATTTGCTGTTCTGGCAAGTAAGGATAGTTCATGTCTCAGTTATCCTATAAATATAGTGTGGCCAGTTCCCTCAGCCCCCGGTGTTGGTGTGCAGTGTTCTGCCAAGCTCGATTAAGAAGTTTAACTGGACAATTGTAAGAAAGGCTAAAACCTCTTGCTTCCCTGTTAGCTGTTTGGTTGTGAATTTACATAAAAGGAAAACTATGGCATTAATAATTAAGTGTTCTAAAAATACCTCTTGATCTTGCTGTTAGTCTGTAGGCTTAGGCCACACTTCCATATATCATGCCTCTACCTTTACCTATTTTCCTTGGTTTAATGTCTTTATATATTTTATTCCAAAAACAAAATAAATACTTGGCTCTCTTGAACTACTGGTACTCCTCTACTCAGAAATATAATTTTCTATTAAAAACCAAGTTAGCTCATTTGTTTCTAAATTTTGCTCACAGTTTTTCAAACCTGGGTCAGCTAAGAAGAAACTAGCTAAATTTATTAAGGAAACTTTTCATGGAGAGAAGAAACTACCTGATTAGTCATGCACACAATAGTCAGACAGGGAATTAACTGGAAGAGAACTGGGATGCATTATTCATTTTTAGGATGTGTATCATCCTAAGACATTCTTTATTCTTTTAAAGATGAGCCTGAAAGCTGTGAGAGAGAAAAGAGAGGTTAAGCCTGGATTATAGGAGAATCTAGCACTATAAATTATTTAGTAAAAGTGTCTCTGAACTCATTTATAACTATCAGTTAATACATTCTGATGAACTGTTGATGTTCTATTTTGTAGAATGTGAGTGTTGGCCATCAGAAATGTGTGCTCTTCAAACCTTAAACTACATTTCCATGGAGAAATTATTATCTGGCTAAAATTGTTTATTTTTCACATTACTACTGCCTGT
The DNA here is from genome assembly GCA_023101885.1 of Typhlomys cinereus. Lineage (NCBI taxonomy): Eukaryota > Metazoa > Chordata > Mammalia > Rodentia > Platacanthomyidae > Typhlomys > Typhlomys cinereus. The sequence continues at coordinate 4,491,960 of JALPQD010000057.1, read as the reverse complement.
ATTGCTCCTGAAAGTACTCTTATTTTGGGAGGGAATAGAAGTTAATACATATCCTGTAGAATAATGCTACAAAAATCAGCACATTTAATATGTTTGTGTCTATCAGAAGTGGCTTGTTATAAGTTTCTAGCTATCTAAACAGCACTCCTAGCTAATAATTGATAGTCTCCTGCATGTCTGTATGACAAATTCACATAGTTTTCTGTTCTTCCTGGTCTAACACCTGTATAAAACTGATTTCCTTTACCAGCAATTATAATGTTTACTTATAGTATATACTGAGAATTCTGGCATGCCTTTTTCACACTTGGAGCAGTAATTGGCAAATTTAAAAAATTAAGAATTTGGGATTGACTCAATATTTTTGAAGATCATAATGGACATCATTGAAGAGTTAGAAAGAACAATTTTCTAGCAGTCAATAACAGGCAGTAGAAAAAATAGTTATATAGTTGTCATGTTCAACTCCAAAATAATTTGCATTAAAGGAAAGGCTTTTATAATTTTCTTTTTTCTCATCTTTCCTTTTCTTTTGTTTCTTTTCTTATCTTTATTTTCAGATAAGGTGGAAGTTTGAGGTGGAATGCTTTTTCTGATTGTACTATAACAAAAAAAGGCCTCAGCACACTCAGTGAAGTAAAGAAACAATTTGGCAGGCTCATATACACTTTTTATTTCATCTACTTGTCAAATAGATGCTTTTGAAAATTAAATCCTAAATCTTATCCTGGAAGTCACCAAACGATAATCATAGACATAGTCTTGTCTTGTATTTTTCCAGATAAGCATAAAATTCTGAGGTATGGATGACTAAAGATTTTAAAAGAACATATCTGTCTTCAAAATTCTAATCTTACTTGTTTTAGTTACTTTTCCTATTGCTGTGATAAACTACCTTTACAGAAATTACTTAGGATAGAAGGGTTTACTTCGGACAACAGTTCGAGGATACAACACATCATAATGAGGAAGTGGATGAAGCAGAATATTTATGCAACTATCATATCACAATCAGGAAGCAAAGAACAACGAATGGTTATGCTAAGCTCAATCTCTCCTTTTGTATATACCCCATGATTCCAGTCCAGATAATGGTGCTCCCCATGGTGAGTCTTTCAACCTCAATTAACCTAATCAAGCTAAGTTTCAACAGGCATGTCCAGTGGCCTTTCTACAAATGATTTTCAATATTATCAAGTTTTAATTTACATCACCACTGAATCTTCTTAGGTAACAAATATAGAACCTAATCCAACTGATAAGGTGAAACAACTTCTGTCTGTAAGCCTTGTAGTGGTTCTAATTATCACTGGCATAAAGGGCTAACTTTTGCAAAGATACACGAACATTTCATTTACTATTTATTTCTCATAGCAAAGAAAAATTACAAGTGACTGCTATAAAATGTAGTATCAGAAATACATGCACACACGCACATAGATATATGTATATATTGAACACATGAGCACACACATACATATGTACCAAATACATACACACTGATCAACTAACAGACTGCCCACACAAACTTATTTAAATAAATTCTATTTTGAAAGATAGTGGCCAATCGAAACCCTTGGAATTGTCTTTTTCTAGTAAAGCCATAACTTAAAACATTTGTTCTAAATAATGATGACATTTTAACTATTAATAAAATCATCAATTATTTGAACATTCAAACAAAACACTTCTCTTATTTATTTCTATATAATGTTTCTGATATATATATACATATATATACATGCTTAGACATATTATAGATTTTGGAGGAAATGTATGGACTATTATAAAAATGGCAGGGCAGTAAATACTCTATGGCTATGATTCTAGCCAAGTCTCTTTATGGGATCAAGTAGATTCAGGTCTGGTTTCATAGCGTCTGTTTATTGATAGTTTCTTTGAATGTATTAGAAAAAACACCAGAGCCTCTTTGATTTGTCCTCATAGAAAGAGTAATGGTACCTCTATTGCATGACCTGTAGACTATTTTAGCTTTCTGTAATTAGTAAACAGATGTTGATTTCTGCATTTGAGAATGTCTTCAGTATTTACAATTACTTCAGTATTACTATTACTCAGTCACAGTTTTTTAACCTCCCTGTTTCCCAAACTATGGGATCCACTTGTTCAAAGACTCAATATCATGACATTTTTCTTAATTGACAATTGACAAAGCTTCCAATCAGATTTTCTTTCTATTTCACTGAATTTGACAAATTTGAGGATTACTAACAAGGCTAAAGAAATTGATGCTAATTAATTTAGAGTAGATGGTCTGGAAGACAATTGTTTCCTGAGAATGCTTCACAATATTGTTGGTTCAACTATTATTACAGTCACATGAACTGAAATAGCTTAAACATAATTTTTGAGCATTTGCCATTATAAGGTAACATACAAATTAGATACAATATAGCTCTTTGTCATTGATTCACTACTATTTGAAATTACTTATTTATCTCCATATATGTTCTTAGTATCTGTCCCACCCACCAAGAAAATAGGGCTATTTTCTGTTCCTATTCCCAATTTAGTAAACAAAAAATATATATGAAGTTAATTGATGATTAGTATAAAATTATAAATGAAAATGATTCATTTGTAAAAACTATACTAGTGTTTTCCCAAAGGCAATAGTCAATAATGTGAATCAGAAAGGCTTTGTATATGTCCTTTGTTGCCTTAAATTGAGAACCAGAATGGTGGCCAAGCAAGTCTTTCTAGAGCGTGGAAACAGAATGAAAATAACTTACCTTTCCCACACTCATCAATTTCTTTTAAGTTTCATTTCCAATTGATTGCTGACAAAGTCCTTCGTTTTTACACAATCTCTATAAAGGAAAAGAATTTGGTATAGAGTTTGGTGTAATTGTGTAAATGAAAAGTTCCTAGATGCTGTGAAGATAAATATTTCTGATAAGCTATTCATGAAATTATTTAACAATTACTGTTTTGTTGAAGTTTTTAAACATAAAATTTTTCTTGATGAACAAAAGGACCAAAACAAAGGCAACAACGTTTTGATAATCCTGAGACATACTGTAACTCTGTGAAAAGACCTGCCTCCTTGTTGAGAGCTGCACTGATCAGTGCATTGACCTCTGTCTGGAACTGCATTAACCTCTATCTACAGTGAAGAATTTGAGCGCTCTGCTGTTTTTCTTCTTTACAAATCTACATTAAGATACAAAACACTGTTTGCATTTTTCCCAAGCACTACACAGGGAAAAGAGAGCCACGTCTCCATGTGCAGTTAATTTAAAAATCTAAGGGTCTGTTAAATACACAGTTTGTGAGGACTTGTGCAGTCTTCACAATCAGGTTTTTGTGCATGAATGACATGCTCCATCATATTACTGTAGTAAGATAAATGGGTAACTGTCAGAAAAAGAAACTTGTACTTCCCTTGAATAAGAATGTGCATCTGTTTGTCGGCTGTAACAAATGGTGAAAAATAGCATGTAAGAGTTTCAGTTGACCTTCGGTTGCTGTGATAAAATCCTTTGACCAAAGCAAATCAAGAGAGAATGGATTTATTGTTTGGTTTACGGTTCTAGAGGGAAAAGAGTCCATCATGGCAGAGAACACATGAGAAACTGACTGAAGTTAGAGGAGCCCTCAGGGGGTAGGAAAGAAAAGACAGAAGGGGAAAGGGTTGTCAAATCTCCAGACCCACTGTGCTTCTTCCATCAAGGCTCCATCTCTAAAGGCTGCAAAACTCTCAAGCAGCGCCAACAGCTGGGAACAAAGCAATCAAATATGGAAGGCTTCATGTCCGTATCCGAAGCACCATAATAAGCTTTGCCGCTTTTTGTAACAACTGCACCTTTGTAGCCCTAACTAGGAAAAAAAAATGAACATTTCTCTTCGATACATCAGGAAGTATTTTTGACACTTCCTGCTGAGGTCAGACTGTCTTCTGCTGATTTTAAGACTCTCTTGCACTGATCCTCAATTCTTTTTAAAAACAATGGGATGACAGGTCAGAGTAAACTCTGGGGTCCATAGACGCACACAGGCAGAAAGGTGGGAGGGAATGGGAGAGAATGGTGAAGGAAAGGGAGGGGATGGAGGAAGAGGTAGGAAGCAGGGAAACTGGATGAATACTCAATATGCTTGTAAAAGTGGAAAAAAAAATCCAATGTGATGGCACCTCTATTGTGTGGGGGTGATGGTTGAAGTGTGAGCTAAGGTTTAAAATACCTGTCCTCTTTGAAAGCAATTAAAATGATACCGTGTATAACTATCGCCATGTTCAGTAGAAAGCAGCAAATATTATCGCATCCCCAGAGTTCTGTCATTCCTTTAAGTCATTGTCCTGAATATCGGTGCTATAACAAGCAATGACAGCAGAGGGGGTCTCCATTTAGTGCCGAAGAAGTTGGCATCTAAGTTGCCTAAACACAAAGAATCCATCTTATGTACTTCATGCTTGCTACAGGATGTTGACACTCTGATTTCTATGTATAAATTTAACATCTTAATTAAACTTCCATAGAATGACTTTGGAATGCCTCCTATGTGGAAGGGCAACGTGGGGGACTGGCTAATACCTACGGTGACTTCAAAATAGTCTGCAGAGCTCTGGTTGCTTGGGATCCTCAGATGCTTGTTACCTTGACAACCACAGACAGCAGAAGGCTTGGTTTTAAGTGACTCTGGATTCCTTTGCAATTCCTTGCGGAGATAAATGATTTGTATGGCTAATCAATGAGTGGCAAGACATGTTATTTAATAAGATTAATGAAACTCCCAGAAAGCATTTTGTACACCAAGCCCAATGGCATGGCTTCCTTAGACATGTAGTTAACATTCCTCAAAATGGAATTAACAATTCTAGATTATGGACCCTAGGGAAAACTAATACTTTTTAAATATCAGGTAAAATTCCAGGGGCATAACTATTTTTTCAGCTACTTAAGATAAACAGTCTCAGAATTCTCTCTGAATCCCATAAGGAAGACATTTCTTTGTATCTTTTTCTCTTTTTTCATTCATTTACTTGTTTAGCTGGGTACCACATCTACCTTTCCTTAAAAGGCCAATCCTATCCTTATAATTTTATGATGTTTTAGGCAACAATGAAAAGTACTGGATGTTTTTGTCTCTGTTTAAGGAAATTCTGTATTATGATTTAGTTTTAAATGCATCATTTTCAAATCTGTTCCTAACATGGTATGATTTCCTTTTCCTTCCTCTGACTCACATTTGTTCTTTTTAGTCTGTCTCTAAAACCCAATCTTGGATTACAAGTATAGAAATGTATTCTTGTTATTTATATACAATTGAAATTGATTTCTTGGATGTTGCATTTGTGGCTATGTAACATATGATGTACAAACCAGTAGCCTTAAACAACTGATTTTGAATAAGTACTACAAGTTTTGAGCCTGGGAGCATCTGAGTTAGATAGTTGCATCTTAGGAGGACTCTTGAAGTTGCAGTTAAGCTATCAGTTGGAGCCAGTCAGAGAATTGACTAGACTAGAAGACCCTTTAGGCTTCCTTCTGAAGCTATTGGCAGGAACCCATAGTTTACTGCCTTTCTTCTAAGTAGTGTTTTTTTCTCAATAGGGCTGCTGTTTCCCCTAAGGAAGCTATGGAGGCGACAACAGGAAGGTCTTTCATAATCTGATTTCAGACTAACTTGCCATCACTTATGTTTTATTCTTTTTTTGCCACAGAGATCAATTCTGTTGCAACATGGAAAGGACCACACAAGAATGTAGGTAAGTCAGCAAGGCCCATGCATAATTTCCCTCCTCACTTTGTCATAATATAGAAACTTAATTATACTCAATGGGGAATCTTCTCTGTGTTCCATTCCTAAGGCTGTTCATGAATCCTTAAGAAAGGACAAGTCTGGGTTTTCTTTGTTACTTAGAAGTGTATGTATGAAGCAGAAATGGATTTAAGATATTTAAGGTATTAAGTACATCTGTTTACCTACATAGTCTGAAAACTAATGAAAATTATCATAGACTTTTTTCTACATCTATAACTTAGCATGGGAATACTGGTCTTTTGTATCTTCACAGTATTACGAAACTGATACACCTTCATTACAGATGTCTTAGGTACTCACTGACCAGTACAGTCGCTACAATCCACATATGGTTACTGAGCATTAAAATGTAGTAACCTACATTGAAAGGTGGTATATGTGTACCATAAATGCCTAAGGTCTGTTGAAAAGATAATCATCTCAACATTTCCATATAAACTATATGGCAACATGTCATAGTGTGCTGATTAAATTATATAGTTAGGATTATTTTGTCAATTTTATATAAGTTTAAAATATACCTGCACTTCATGTTTCCAGAAAATGTTCTAGAAGAGTAGATAGAAGGTGGAAATGTGGTTCAAAGCCTTCCTAGTAAGAGCCTGAGGTGTCCCTCTGCAGTAGACTTTGTATAAAGTGAGTAATAAGGATCAACTTTAAGTAGGAGAAATCATAGGCAAATATCAGGGGGTCTGAGACCATACATCACGAGCATTGTACCTGCATTTCCTTAGCACTAGTTTGTCATTTGCTTCTTTCTGAAAATGTTTGAGCACTTTCTCAAGATTTTCTTCATCCCTAAAGTATACAGCATGGTAGTCCCTGGTTTGTATTTTCCTTGAGTGTAACCATCAGACAAAAAGGAATGAACACATGAACACTAATAGTTAAATATCCCAGTTCCTTTTCCCTCATGTGGAGTTACACTTAAATATATTTTCATGCTAAGTATGATGTGCTATGTAGCAGCATTTACTTCACCAAGAAGTAAATTCTCAGCGCTTTTTATTGTCAATGTTTTGTCTTCTTCCTATTGATTTTTCCTGGGATAACTTGCCAGATAAGCATATTTCATTCAATCCCATCTGCAAACTGGTATTAGGAAAAGATAATCTGTAAAAGTATTCATGAGAGCTTGTGTTGCATGTGTAATGTACAGAGAAAAGGAGTGGCCCATACATTTCGGTTAGTATTAGTAATTATTTATGTATTTATTTGACATAATAGGATTGTGGCCATAAAGGTGTTTGAGTGCATTTTCTTTAGTGTATCCTTGTCCCCATTCTGTCCACATTCATATCTTAGGTCTTCTGCTGCAACTTTGCTCTCTGGATGACCTTCACAGAGCCTTATAGTTACCAAGTTTGGAGAAACTTAGAAATATGGAGTACCTAGAATAGCCCACTTGTTTTTCTTTTGACATTTGTTCTTTTCTGAGGCTAGCAAGAGAGTGGCACTTTACTTTCTACTCTGCTTATATTGTGACAAGATGATAAGCACTCTGGGTCACCCCCCTGCTTCTTTCACCTTAGGTCTCAACATATCACATGCCTGTAGTTTCATGCGGAGGCACAGCAGGAGGCACATTGCACTATTTCAGCTCAGCGGGGCAAGATCATTAGAAATGATTAAGGATTAAGGGTCAGAGTTACCTACCACAAACAGAGTTGAATGATGGCACCTACCAAATCAGAATGTGCCTTCCGTGCAGTGCAATGACCTTCTGACCTATAAGTCATGCTCTCCTGGCATCCATGTTACATTAAAGCAGAAACACTGATGTCAACAGTAGCACCATTTCTCACAGATAAAGTGCTTTCACACATGCTTTCAACCACACTGTGGGCAAGGGAGCAGTAGCCAATGTGCATCATGTTGAATTCTTTGGAACCATGTACCATTTGTACCTTTGTAACAGTTAACTTGTATAACCTAGTTTTATAATATTAAGGAAAAATCCAGGCCTTATGAAAGTGGATAAAAGTATTTATAAGAAATATTAAAGGCAAAAAAACAAGTAAATAAATAAATAAATAATAAAAAAGAAATATTCAAGGCATGTACATTGCACAAACTGGACCAAACTTCTGTGTATTCATATCTCACTTCATTCTATCAAAACTCTATTTTTGTTATATCTTCTTTCATTCTATAAATTATGTAGAGATAACCCACTTGCTTCATCTTTCCCATCATCCTAAACTTGACTTTAAAATCATTCTGGAGAATGGACCTCCTCACTGGGAGTCCTAGGATGACTCTTGGGTATCAATGACCATTGGAATTCTTTGTGGATTTAGCCTGAGTCCAGCCAGAGTTGAAAACTCATATGAAAATCTTTGTAACAATGTTGTTTTGTGAACCTTTTCTTTGGACTAAAACACACACACACACACACACACACACACACACACAGAGTGAGAAATGAACATAGGGAGGCATTTGCAAGTATCACTGTTACAGGATGGCAAAAATCCACAATACAAACAACACCAGTACTAGGGACTGACAGTCACAGTAGTGTTCTTAAGCTGTTCCCTAAGGGGAACACAGCAAAGGGTTCTGGGGAATGCCCCTGGGTCCTTGCACCTCATCTGAGAGGAGGACCCAGAGGAGAGTTTGGCATGCACATTAAAGGATGATCTGGGGATTGGGAGGAGGGAGGCACTGGGGGATAGGGAAGGAGGGGGGAGGGGGAGGGGGAGCAGGAGGGTGGGGGGGTGGAGGGAGGCAGGGGACGGGTGTACCTGTTAAGTTTATATGAGCGGAAATAATAATAATAATAAAAAAGAAAGTAGCACTGTTAGAGAAGTAAGTTTCTAATAGCAAGAAAATCAGAAAATTCAGTAAAGGGAAGACATACAAATCGTAACATTTCACATGGGATGGAAATTGGCACATCCAAAAGCAATGCCATACTTCTCAGCTCAGTATCCTAGAAGGCACCCAGTGGGCCACACACATGAAAAGATATAAAAGGAGGCAGAAGACAGACTAGTAAGTACAAAGTATGAAGTGGGACAGAAGTTGTGATGGAATTAGCAATAAGAGATAAGAGCACATACATTCACTGTGCTTATACCTGAAAATATCAAAGAATAAAAAAAAATAAAATGATCTTATGTTACAAAGCAAGATGAGTTCACCAAAAATTACCAGTGAATGAAAATATTCCCCAGCTTCCCTGCCGGAATTTCCTGGCTTATATTTGAACAAACCAATACAGTGTGTTACTGAAACGGTCTTTGTGCTCTGGTTCCACTTTGCACCAGCTCCTGCTACCACAGCTGACATACAGGCAACATGCTTACTTTCTGAGTAAAAGAATACTTCAAAGATTAAATAATTTGCCATCTAGTCTACATTATTCTCTCCTCTAGTCTGAAGCCACTGGTGTCAATTTAGAGTGTCCCAGAAAGAAAAATCCAGGCATGTTTTCAGGAAGGAATTTGATCAGTCTCTTTCAATTTTCTCAAGCCTCTACTAATGAGGCAGAGGGAAATTCGGTTTCATTTTGCATTTCTCAGAAATGGTCTGGCCACAGGGCAGAATGATTTTTTTAATGCAAGGAAAATAATCAGCTGGTTCAATCTGCACAATGTTTAACACAAATATTCTCTCCATTAACAATATGGTACAAGAGAGAGGCTGGGGTCATTAGAGGACCTGAAAACACCCTGCAATGTGTTTGTACAAGATTAGCCTTTCACTGAAAGATGCATCCATTCTCCATATGGCTTTATGTCAGAGTTGCTGGCCTTACTGTGTGGAACTTTTCCAGTTCATCAAGGCAAACGTGCCCAGAGCTATTTTCTGGGTCTGAAATAAAAGAACAAGCTGTGGTATACTTGAAACCTTTGCTCCCATTTCTATTTCTCACTTCTTTCTCCGTTTTCTACACTCTCCTTTTTTCCATCTGGATTTGCCTTGCTTATAAACAGAAGAAACCATATGGTAGCTTGTGATAATACCTGTCTCCCCCCCACAAAAAAAACCTGCCACACTTGAATATGGTTGTGCTTTTAATACCATGGGGTTTCAAACATTACATTCTTCTCTGTTTACTATAGGCTCATTTCAGAATAATTTTCTCAAAGACATGAATGAACTCAAATACTATCTAATACTACTCCAGTGTGCCTTGTATACTGTGCTTCTCTTGCCCTGTCTTTGTTGAGAGGATCAGAAAAAATACCTCAAAATATGGAACTTTGATATGATGAAGTGTTTAAACTGAAGTACACTGGCAGGGTTTCAGAAATCACACGATCTACTCTTACCCTCATGGTTAGAGGCTCATTCATAACAAAATTAGAAGCTGAGAGGACTGGCCACACCACACATACAGGAATTGTAGGGAAAGGGGAAACCTACTCACTTCCTAATCTGTACGTGAACCAAAAGATGTCAAAGTATGAAAGTGTGCCAAGCTACTGAACCAGCTCTCTGTATCTTTTTGATTTTTTTTATTTTATGCATGCATGTGCATGTGTATCTGTGTGTGTGTGTGTGCGTGTGCGTGTGCGTGTGTGTGTGTGTGTGTGTGTGTGTGTGTGTGTGTGTGTATCAGAGGGCACTGTGTATCCCTATGGAGGAAAAAGGTGACTTCAGAAATCATCCTGGATTGCTTCTATCTCTTTTTTGCTTCATGCTGGGATTTTCTTGACACCACCCACGAAGGCTGGAAGTGAAGGCATCTGCCCTTTCTGCCTGGCATTTTTATATGGATCCTGGGATCAGAACTCAGGACCTTCTGCTTGAGAGGCAGAATCTTAACACCTGAGCCATTTACTGAGTTATCACTCATCAATTAGACAATTTTTCACAGGCTTGCTGAGGGCTTGTCTTAGCTACCAATTCTTCACAGATGTGCCCAAAACATCAGCATTCAATTGTCAGATTGCCATGTTTATGTAGCTAGTACACAGGTCTTCCATCCTTCTCTGCTGTGATGATACTGTTTCTCTTTCAGTTCTCGAAGATCCTATGATAGGAGCAGACCACAGTCTACAGTCCTATGGTGCTTCAGCTTGAAATCAACCTCACGACAGAAATCCAATTACATAATCTTTTTATGCTTATCGGTTTAAACTAGGAAAAATAATAGCCTCAGAGGATTGCTTCCAAGCTAAAAGAGAAAAGATGTATTCATTTATATGATTACATTCCATTTTAAGCAATAGGCATACAAGTTATAACCTTTATAAAATATGAGGAGAGAGATTACATGTTTCTGTCCATATGATAGCTGATTTTGAATTTATTTTCCTATTAGTATATAAATATAGACCTATTGTGTTTAAAACCCTGTGATTTAAATGAAAGTATTCCCAAATAGTTTGAATTTGATTTGATTTTCTCTTCTATAACTGAATTTGAGCAATTGGATAGTAAAAATACATTCAAGTTATCCAGTCAGTCCAAGATGTCTAAGAACCAGAATCTAGCCATGCAAACATCTTGAACCCAAAATTTAGCTCAGGTGTAACCCAGGGTTGCAGGCTGACAAAGCAGCCACCACACCAAACATTGCTGTTTTGATATTCTCTGAAATCTTGCTGATCCCGGGAGTAGAGAAAGTGTCATTTCTATAGAGCAAGGTTTCTTTAGCCTGTGTGAGTCCACCTGCAAATCTTCTGGAAATGTGATTCCCACTTAGAAAACCTTAGTCAAGTATGAGATGCTGCACTTTTCAGAGGAGAAAGAAGATGGTACTAGTCCTGAGCAGCATGCTTAATCACTAAATTATGTATGCTTTGAATGATTAAGAGATGTGCTTCATCTTTGCACAAAAGGAAAAATTACTCATATCCAAATCCTTTTGCAAACATATTCCAGAATCATGAAGTAACTGGTCAGTGTGCTAATAAAAAATAAGCACAGATTCTCAACTGAGATTTTGTTTTAGACAATTACTTTGTTGTGTTTAAATTTAGAAGTACTTAACTATGCATCGTGACTAAAAATACAGCTAATATTCAATTTTGTAAGGTGGCTGAAAAAAGGAACAATTGAAGAACATTGGGATGCAAGAAAAAGACTAAGAGAGGGAAGGAGGAAGGAAGCAGAGAAGAAAAGAAAGGAAAAAAGATGAGAAAAAGGAAGAAATAAAGGGAAATAGGAAAGGAGAACAGGAGCTTATATGTTGTCACGATACAACAGTGGGCTGCAGTTTGAACATAAATACTGGCATCAGCTAATATGGAATTAAGTCTCTTGTTCCTAATGAATGGGAATATCACCCATCAGACTGCTTCTTGTACAAGTTACTTATTTTTCTAAAGCAAAATTCCTCATGTTTAGAATAAAGTGTATTTTCTTTCTGCTTCTTAGCTAAGATCAAGGGGAGTAACTCTTGTTATCGGTTTAAACTAGAAAAAAAAATAGCCTCAGAGGATTGCTTCCAAGCTAAAAGGGAAAAGATACATACACTTCTTAGCTCAACAGCTAACCTATTATCCACCATGAAGGGGAATTGGTGTTCTTACTTGTAATATGGTAGGACTTTCCTTCAATTTAACTCTGAGAACAAAATGAAAAATAGAAAAAAAAAAACCCAAGCAGGCAAAAATATTTAATCCTTTTGGTTTTCCTCTGATGCAAGCAAAGAATTTATTTTTTCTTGGTAAGCTTACCCTTGAAATATAGTTTTGATGTCAAAGCTTCCTACTAATGTGTATTAATGCATAATTGGTAAAATGTAAGGTATGCAGGGTAGACTGCCTCTGACACACATACACACACACAAACACACTTCTTTTAAAAACCCAGAATGGATATCAATAACTTCACTCACTATGAATATTGCAAGTTATAATAACAACTATTCTGTCAAGAGGCATCCTTGGGTGCAATAGTGGCATGTAAGGTATGGGGGATAACCAACTGCTTTCTGATTGGCATGAAGCCCCATTTCATGGCAATAAACAGATGCCCAGTACTCTAAATCAAACCAAAATGTTATGGAAAATGAGATCACTGGCCATAGGTGGGAATAGACTTTCTTAGTGTTAATGCAGACAGTTGATAGCAAGAAGCTGGCAATGTTGAGAACACCAATGACCAAATTGCAAAGCAAAAGAGATTATGCATAACTAGTTCTCAAATAGGATACCCTCTCCCAACTTCGTGGATCAAGGAAGATGGGGCAATAAGACTTAAGAATCTAAGGATGGGCAGAAGTATTGTGAGACAGTAACTTCTGCTCATATCAGGACTTCTATATCCAAGAGCACAATGCAGCAATGTCTGCTTCTAGTTTTTCACAATAGCTGGCCCACTAATATTTCATCATAGAATAGATAGAATGCCTTGAGATATAGCCCTACTATGAAAAATGATTTGGAACTGGTATTAAGGAGGATAAGGGGAGCTTCTTTAGGTAGATGACCCATTGGTGGGCTGTTCATGACCCAGAAAATGCCTGGACACTTGCCAATGTAGGCATCCTGGATGGGGCCAAATAATGTGAGGGAGACTGCCTGGAAAGCAAAACCTGTGGGTTGGATAGGAGAGGAGATGGGTGGGTCTTAAGGGATGTCAAATTCAGTGAAATTCATTGTAATTGTATGTTAAAGCTTCAAAAATTAATTAAAAAGGATAGAACCATCACTTCCCATCACTTTGAATAAACCATATGTCTTTTCTGTATAAAGCTTTCTTCCTCCATAAAGTGAACATAGTCTCCCATAATGCCTAAATTTTCCCTTGCTTTTCTGACTCTGCTCCTTACCTTCCCTTTCTTATTTATCTTTTAAATTGCTTCAATTACAATTTCCCCCTCTATTTTCCTGAGCTGTAACTCTCCTTCCAAACTCCCAATCAGTTTTATAAAAGTCTTGTATCTTTCTCATTGACCTGCTGGGTTAAGGATCATTTGAAAATATTATGGAAGAAGATGGCTTTCTACATTCCCACTGTCTAGGGGAGGGGAATAGATTAAGTTTCACAAACATCAATCAGCAGATTCTGGTGGCATAATTGTGTTGACTCCATCCCCAATATCCAGGATCCTTTTATGTGCTTACATCAGTGTATAAGAACTACCACAACTTATGTTTCATGAGTACTAAAAACTGTCTTCTGTGATTTTTTTTCTTACATTTATAGTCTCAAGGAATATGACATAGGCATTTTTTCAGGTTATCCCTAATATTTCATCCTCATTTACAAGGTAAAGTAGTGTAGTAGGTTTGACATTAAGGGTTGGAAGTTGAGTAGTTCTTATACCCTGGGTTGCCATCTTTTATCAAAGTGAGTCTGAATTAGTCACAGACTCTTGGGTTGCATCATTTATCTATAAATATTAAACTATTAGATTTGCCAAATTTAAATTGGAGGAAAACTGGAATATCAAATTCTATTCCCCATGGATTGCTTGTTTTCTTATTCACTGTAAAAGAAATACCAAGTTCTTAACCCATTTTATTAGCATGCATTAAAATTTAATATCAGGAACACAATTCTAAGTAATGAAATGCTCATGTTAATACATAAGTCCTTTATTTATTCTACATTGAATATCATTTCACATCCCCAAACACCAAACATCAAATGCTCTAAATTAAAGAACTCATATTCGTTACAAGAATTCTCACATTAAAAAGTCATTTCATATGAAATACTTCTTGTCCTTTTATAAAGCTAAAATGTTTAGCAGAAAGGTTTCAGCTTTTCTCCTCTTTTATTAGTTTAACCAGTATTGCGAGTCCTCAATGATCTTAATGGGCAGATCAAGAAAACACAGAGTGAAAGAATACCTTCATTCCAGATTGCCCACTGTAGCTCTTAATTGTTTCTTTCCTCTAAAACTCATTCTCCACAGCATTGCTTGCAGATGCAGCATTCCACCCAGAGGATTCAATTATTGAAAGATTGGTCCCTAGCTGATATTCATAGGTGATTGTGTCACAACTGAAAGATCACATCTGAAGAGCCTTTTATAGCTGGTCCTCTTTGGAAGAATTTAGTTCATGGACATATACCTTAGAAAGGTATATTCTTTTCCTGTTTCTTGCTCTTGTTCCTGACTATCATGAGGAGAGAAGCTTTCTTACTTCATTCCTTTCTGTCATGATGTTTCTATCTTACCACAGATCTAAAAACAATACAGCTGAACAACCACAGAGTAAAAACTCTGAAGCCATGAGTTGTTGCCTTAAGCCTCGGGTCCTATGATTGAAAAACAGATTACACTATTGCCCAGAAGAAAGTCATGGTTATAGGTATAGTTTGAGCATTGTATGGTTTTCTGAAAGGTTTGTAAGTAGAGTCAGCATTGGTACAATGATTAAATAAATAATGAAAGCTGGAATAATGACTGATTTCCTAATTTTAATCTATCTAAATGTATACATAATATTTATTATAAATTAGGTATTAAATAACATATAAAGCAGTATAACTTCACTTTGAATGTTATAGAATAGATCTCAGAATACAAATGATTTGATTAAAGCATTTAGAAAAGGTGGATAAAATTATTTTATATTGTACTCATTTGAAAGGGAGAGAAAGACTGAAAGGGTGGGAGAGAGGGAAGAGAAAGAAAGAAAGAAAGAAAGAAAGAAAGAAAGAAAGAAAGAAAGAAAGAAAGAAAGAAAGAAAGAAAGAAAGAAAGAAAGAGAAAGAAAGGCAGAGAACAAATAGAGAGAAAGCACTCACAGGACACACAAGTGAAGATCATAAGACAACGTTTTGAAGTCAATTCTCTCTTTAATTAAGTAGCCAAGTGGTCTTTCTGGTATCAAACTTAAGTTGCCATATTTATAAGCTGGCACATAAACTGCTGAGCTATCTTGCCAGTCTTGAGGTTGATACAGTTTTAAAGATCCGATTGAAAAAGCCATTGTGGTGCCAAGATAAGAAAGGAGAAAGGTCAATTTCCCTGAGGGTATCTGTCCCTTTACGGTTCTGGGAAAGTGAGAGTCTTAAAAAACAAGGTAAATTATTAGAACTGAATGGAATAAAGCTGGGGAGGCTTAGTGGTTATATGAGGTTAGTGAATACTTTTCTTGTTACAATTGAATAAGACACAAGTACAGGATTTGAGAGACTTTAGAAATGGAAAAATGGAATGTTTCCCCTTGAGGATAGACTGAATCCTTAAAAAGAACATGGCAGTAGGCTAAGAAGCAAAACTGAAGGTAATGGCCCTGGAGGGAAGAATCTTCAACATATCTGTACATGCTGAGGACACATGACCAGGGTCATGAAGTCATAATCAGCAGCACTCCTTGTTCTGAGCTGGTGATCCCTTAGCCACATTTTGGGAGAAATGAGCTGAGTCTCATGAGACCTACTAATCCACCATAATTGAGACAGATTTGTGCTCTGCTCCCACTGCATTTCAAAGCAAAGCTAATGAATGGAGGAAGAGTAAATGGGACAGGTACCATACTTTTTGTATATAATTTCTAACACTCAGGCAAAACTTCAAGGCATACTGTAACACACAAGGGAACAGAGATAGACAATGGGAATTGGGGAATTGCTATACTTTAAACTGTGCCTCCTCCCCCAATTTACACATTAAAACTCTAACTTCCCAAATGATGACTTTCTGATGATAACCCTCCAGGAGGTAATTTTATTTAAGTGAAGTTAAAATAAAATGTACAGTTCTGTTCCAATGTGATTAGTGCCTTTATTAATAAGAAATACTAGTAGTATACTCTCTCTCTTTCTCTCCCTCTCACTCTTTCTGTGTCTTTCTCTGTGTGTGTGTGTGTGTGGTGTGTGTGTGTGTGTGTGTGTGTGTGTGTGTGTGTGTGTGTGTGTCCAGCAGGGACATACACAGGCTATCATGTGTATCCTCACTATAGAACCAACCCACATCAGTTAGCACAATGAAGCTAAACTAGAATGGGAAGTTAAATTCTGTGGTTCAAGCCACTTAGTCTGACACATTGTTATTATACTTAAGCCAAGTTAGATAGAAATAGACCCACAGATAACCCAGTTGCACTTTTGACTTGATGCTTGGTATTTGACAACCCTTAGGAACAACAGCTATTCAGGTTTTTCTTTGGCTGGCATCTTTTTCTCTGGCTTTGTATCTGCAAATTCCAACAGTTGCTAAATTTTAGTCTGGCTGCCTGGAATTCTCCTTGTTTTAGCATTGGTGAAAATTGCCATTAGGAAGAAAAGTGGAAATTCAGTAGGATTCTCCAATTCATTTCTCTCTCCTCAGGAATCATAACCCAGTCCCACTCACTTGTTTCAATGTCTAGAAAAAACTATTTTGTGTACTTTGATCAGCTTTTAAGTTTTTAATATCCAAGTACAAATTATACAAGTGTTCTAATTCGAAATTTGATAAAACATAATTCTTTTACCAAAACTCACTTTACCGGAAGGTAACAGATCTTAAAAAGAGATACGGTCCTTAATATCTGCCATAATTGACTTGATTTGGCATTATTTAAAAGTCTTTTCACACTTTTTTGATAAGCCAAGAAAAAAGTAGTAAAACCAAAGGAATATGTCTTAGGAAATGATAAGAGGCTTCTATATAGAAAAATATGAGATAATTATGGGAAAATTAAAGTGACCTAAATAGGGCAGGAGGATTATCTCATTCCACAGACACAAGATTCAACAATTGTTTTGCGAAGCTGCTAATTCTTTGTTATTTAACTTTCCATAGGTGCAATGACACTAATTCCATTAGTGTCAGTGTATTGACAAAATGCAGAGAAAGTCTAAAATGCACAAGTGAAAACTTTTACAGACCTGAAGGCTTTCATGAAGCTCTAGTCGCTGAGACAGATGTTGTTTGGCATGGACAGACACAGAAAACAAAGCATATCCATGAATACATGTTATGAAGGTCAGGGAAAACGTGGCTTTTTCATATTGTAAATCAGATAATCTGGATGTACATATACATTATTACACATAATTTGCTTGACATTCAGCATAAAAATATATGTAATGTGCCCCCAAACACACATGTATGAGAATTTTTATGATAACATTATTCATAGTTTCAAAAAGCTGGAAGGAAACCAAATGTTTGTCAATAAAAATTCAAATGATGTGAAGATAAATTATGTATGTAGGTAAAATTGTTATATAGTCATACAAAAGAAATACTATATTCATGAAGGGGAATGAATTACTGACATGTGATCCATATGGATACGACTCATAAACATTTGTGAAGAAAAAGAGGCCAGACACAAAAGAATGCATTATGAATGATAATACTTATGTATATATAGGGCACAGATCAGTATACTGATACATGGGAGTGGAAGGCAAAGAAATTTTCATCTTTGGCAGTTCCTCAGAAAGGGCAGGATAAAGGATTCTGACTGTTGGCTGTGGTCAGAAACACAGTAGTTAGAGTCATCAAGCTCTGTATCTGGGAAATGTTTAGACTTTTCTACATGTAAATTAAATTTTTCTGCTCCTTCTAACACAGATTTGATAAAAGCACAAGATAACCCATCAAGTTTATCAGAGAAGCAAAGACTTTTATATAGAAACTTAAAATATTTGACAGACTACAAGGTGGACAAATTACAAGCAAATGACCATTCCATAATCACGAATACCAGAAATAGTTGGAATTGAAGACTGAAACAAGTTTTACATAAAAGAAGTCATAGAGTGAAACTGAAGAGACCATCAGTAACTGAGGCAGCCGTAAGTGCCCTTTGCAGTACAGATAATAGTGGTGCACCCATACTGGGTTAGACAGCAGCCACAATTGTTTGGATCATAGACAATGGTGTGAAATTATGTTGGAAAGAAATATGGTTGTCCATAAGTTTCCATTGGAGACTGTATGCAGAAACTTTCGTAGATATTAAAATCCATGTAGGCCCAAGCTCTTCTATGAAATCATGTTTGCTTAGTACTTAGGTACATTTTCCTGTTTTCTCTCAATAGTCTCTAAATTGCATAAAAATAAATACCTAATCAGAGAAAACATACAAATCTTCCAAAATATTATTTAGGTAACAATGACATGTAATATTTTGTGTGTATGTTCAGACAAAACGTTTTTCCTTTACAATAGTTTTTTCTGTCATAGGTGTATAATCAAGGATATGGAGGGCTGGTGTAGTGATGGTAGACTTTTTAATGACTTCAAATAAATGAGTAGAGAACTTGGATTTCTGCAGACACAAGGGATCCATTTAACATTTATGAGCAGGAAAAAGTTATGATCAAAATTATGCTCCAGAAAAATAAATCCATTGACCTCAAGATTATTGGAAGGAGAAGAGAATTGATGTAGCAAGAAAACATAAATGGATATTATGAAAATCGAATTCCCTTTCATTTAGCAAACACTTATTAAAGGTCTACTGACTGTTCTGCAAAAATTAGTGAATGCATGCATTAGGTCACTCAGGTAGGAAGGTGGTAAGTGGCATACATGACACTTTTATTAAAGAATTGTTTGAAAGACTATTTATTGAGTAGTACTAATATAAATTTATGGCAATGCATGAGATAAGGGCATGCATAGGTGCTATACAAAGAAATCTCCACAAATAGAAGTCTAAATGTATAGCAGTTTATTCTTTTCATAGCAAGAACACAATGTCTACACATGTATGTAATCAAATTATACAATGTGCTACATGCATACATTGTAACCAACACATATATCCCCTCCTACAGTATCTTTTCTTTCTGAATGGCAAGAACACTTGTAGTCTAAGTTCTTGTTAGTGATCATCATTATGAGGAATACTAGCTCCTTAGAACACACTCATCTTGATAACTGAAAGTTCATACTCTTTGATCTTTCATCTCTCTATTTCCTGCATCGCCCACATTCAGGCCTTTTGATTCCGCAGCATTCTGAAGCTGTGGCTTCTCTCCTCCTCTTGTGCCAGTGTTCATGGAAAAACAATGTTCATATTTAACAGAGTTCCCTAAACATGTAAGTGAAGGCAAGTGATAGTGTCAGATAATTCTGAAAACTTTTCATGAGACAGAAATTGTTGTTGTCAAAAAGCACTCACATCAGATTTCTGCATTGGAGATGATGGGGTCCCAGACAAGCCTGAGATGGAGACTATGGAAGTGGAGAGGAGATTAAGATATATGTGAAACATGGTGTGACACATTGCCACTCACAAAACTCACATTGCGAAGTCAAGGTCCAGTTAAATAGAATTAAATGGAGGGGGCTGGAGAGGTGGCTCAGGGGTTAAGCTTCCGCCTTGTAGGCAGAAGGTCCTGAGTTTTGGATCCTAGACCTCAACGAATAGACTCCAGGTGGAAGTGGGGGCGGCCTGTGTTTCCGGTCCTGGTAGGGTGGAGTCTATGAATCCCGGGGCAGAGTAAACAAGGAAGAGGTGGAGGCGAATGGTGGTTCCCGAATTCGCCCGTGGTTCTACACACACACACACACACACACACACACACACACACACACACATGCACAATTGGATAAATAATAAAAAATTTTAAAAAATAAAAAATTAATCTGCTCTGAACAGAATAGAATATTTTTCAGGTCTATGGCAAAAAGGATATATATAGTAGATACGAGATGGCCCTTATTCTTAAGGGCATATGTTTTGGAAATACTGTAGGTGTCTGAAAGAAATTGCTATACTTAATGTGGAATTAAGATTGTGGCATCCATTTATTTATGTTTTAATCCATTTATATTTATGTTCATTCTATTTTTTTGACTTCCCCAAGCTGTATTCAACTGCATATAGCAAAGCAAAAATTTGAAAAGATCAATAGAACCACTGTGGAGAATAGAAACAGAATGGAGAAATAATGTGCCTGAAATTATGGACATATTTCATGATAACCTAATCAAAAAATAGCAAGAATAAAGTATTTCTTGGGCCGATGAGATGGTTCCCTGGTAAGGTGTCTAATTGCAGACCTGGCAACCTGAGTTTGATTCCAGGAAGCCCACATGATACATATCTGTGCCTCTCTCTCTCTTTCTCTCTCTCTCACTCGAGCTCTAGCTCTTACTCTCTCAAGTAAATTTAAAAAAAGTTTAAAAAACAATGTTTTGTGTTTTGACTTTAAAAACATACTTTTGTTTTGAGAAGTGAAGCCAGAAAAAATCAAGGATATGAGAATGGATATTTTAGTCATTATGTAAGTTAGGTCCTTGAGAAGAATAGCCTACCTTCTCTGTTTTTATTTCTCTCAATATTCATTATGTGAGTCAGATATTTTATGATTATTTCTTCTCTTGAAATTTGCTCAATTTCATTATTAAATGTTTAACTCTTTCCCCATTGTGAGTGTGTGTTTGTGTGTGTGTATGTGTGTGTGTATGCTTGAATGTGTGTGGTTGTTCATGGGTATATGTGAACATTCATGTTAGTGTGTGTGTTTGTGAAGGCCTGAGGTTGATATCAGAAATCATCCTCAATTGCTCTTTGACCTTTTTCTTTTGGGTTTGGATATCTAATTAAACCCAAACTTCACTTCTAAGGTAAGTCTTGTCAGTGAGTTTACACTGGAGATTCCTTTCCTTACCTTCTAGAGTTGGCATTACAGGTGGACCATCACACACCTGGCATCTTATATATCACCAGAGAATCAATATTCCCCTCCTTTCTCTTATGTGAGACAAATGTTTTAAACATTGAGTCGTGCCCTGTACATTCAATGCATTTTTTCCCTCAAAGTAGGGACCATGTCTCATAATTTCCTACTTTATTTCTTTTATATACTGAAGTCAACCAATCAGTAAGTATTGGTTGGTGAGATGACATGGCAGTTAAATTCTTTTTGCCTCCCAAGCAGAAGAACTAGAGTGTGTAGCTCCCCAGATTTCATGTAAATGCTGGGTGAGTATAGGTCCTGCTTGTAACACTAGCCTCTGAACGGGGAGCCTGGACATTTCAGAGAAAGGTGGCAAGGCAAACAAGTACTACCTGGGAACCCTGTGTTTTGACAAAAGACCAAGCTGCAAAAGAAGAAGAAAAAGGAAGAGTAATTGAGGATGATTTCAAAGCGCACTGCAGGCCTCCACGTGGACTTATAAACCTGTACCCACATACATGGAAATATGCATATGTACAAATATGCACCCTAGCACACGTACACATGAAAATGGAAAAAAGTAATTACTAGCAAAAAGATCCATCAACAGAGTGTTAACGTGTCATTTAAACCACTGTTAACGAAAAGCATAATGTTCATTTTTGTCACAAATGTTTATTTACATAAAAATATCCATTTATGTGTAACAGAACGTTGAACCTTAAATAGTTTTTATTATTTTCCTCTGATGTTTCTAAGCACCCATCCTGGGTCATTCAGTGGATAACTGATATTCTTTTAAACAAAGGGATATTCTCAGAAAACAGTGGAAGCAATATTCCTCAGGGACATGATTCCTAATCAACTGAAGTGTCAGTGAAATGAAAGATTAAGATACCAATTTGACTTTCTTTCTTAGGTACTAGATGCTTTAAGCAGCCTTTGGGAAATGCTGGGTCAGAAGATATTCTGAGTTCTATTGTGGACCTAGCATCTGAATGCTGTTGTGTGATTTAAAAAGGAGTCATGTGCTGAAAAAACAAACTAGACAAGAAATTTCATGGTGCATTCTGTTGTCAAAATTGATGCTGACTTTCTCTTCTGCTTAAACATGTGCCCCTCGCCCTTCTTCAGAGACTCAGCCCACAAGGACATTAAATCCAGCCAAGAATGTCTCCATAAAAGAATCTGCTGTAGCCTTTGAAATATAGAAAAATTTAAATCTCAGATTTGTACATAATTATTTATGGAAAAGATTATTTTGATATGGAAAACATTAATTTTAAGTTCTTCTCACCAATAGCTTTGACCACAGGACTGTCCAAGCATGTCACTCAACAGAGTAATGCACATTCAGGCTTTGATAAGCAGTGCAGTGCATTGTATCACATTACATATGTTTTTAAGCTTCACTTAAAAAAGGACAATTGGAAAGAAAGATATGATCCAGAAAAAGAGAAGGGAAAATTATAGTTCTGAAGTCATGAGCCCATAAGTCACATTATGATGATTTTTAACAGAAAAGCAAGGCAAAGAATGTTTCATTCATTTGAAGGTTGTCTCTCTGAAATGTACTATGTAAAGCTTGCATAAAGCAGAATTCTGTTTGAGAAGTGAAATCATGTGCGTCAAACCCTAAGCACACCTTCCAGTTAAAAATCAGTGATCAAGAGAGTTCTAGAAAGGTAACCTGAGATGTCCAAGTCAGGCTATCTCATTCTAGTAGGCTCCTTTTTTGGTCCTTTTTTACCTCTTCACCTCCCACTCATTTCCTGCCTTGAGCAGCATTTTAACCTCTGACTTCATAATCCATTTGCAATCCTTCCTTTACATCCATGAATCTGACAGCTAACTTAACATGTCTGACCTTGCAGCCCTTGTCTTACCATTATGTTCTGCTTATGAGTACCTGATGCAGTCTGTCTATACAGAATTGGACAGGTATTATTTATCTTTTGCTTTTTAAAAGGAAGAAACTAGGTGTCTAGTAATGTTTTTTTCCTAAGTAGACCATATTTATTTCAAGACAGTACTTTATTAAGGTTATAAACAATGCAATCAATCATGTTCTACTTTCTCTGGTATGCAAATGCATATACCTAAAAGGAAGAGAATACTTAGAACTCTAGCATTGAATAAATGATCCTACAACACATTCCAAAATACACAAGGAATGGAAAGAGTTTATAAAACAATGCCAAATTTGGGCTAGTAATATATATTGCATATGCTCTGTGTATCAGGCACTGCTCTAAGCTCTTGTAGGAAGTATTTCTGAAATGTGTCTGAATATTTAAATTATTGTCTCTTACTCTCAAAGTGACAAAGATAGTGATAGATCCAGAACCAGATCTCATAACCAGAGATCCCACTTGATAGATCTGAGATCAGAAACAGATCTCTACCTGAGATCCCACCAAGAATATTAATAAGATCTTATAAGGGAAACAGACAACTAGACAGATTCCTAGTTGTTTTGGAATGGTACAGAACCAACCTTCAAACCTAAATTCCTTCCCCCTGCACTTCAACTATGAAAAGCTTGCACTTCTGACTCTAAATCAGTAGTAATTTCCATCTTGCTCAAGTCTTTTTGTGGTGCCTCCTGAACAAACTCTAGTCTTCATGGATAAAGAGTTCCTAATCTATCACCCTTCCTGCTGCTGTCTCTCTCTCTCTCTTTCTCCCTCTTTCTCTCTCTCTCTCTCTCTCTTTCTCTTCCCCCTCCTCCTCCTCTTCTTTCTCCTCCTTCTCTTCTCCCCACTTCCCATATGGTTCCCCTGACTAGGAATGGCTTGTGTGAACATTTCTTGGGATCACTCCTTGCCATTTCTGAACTTTCCCTTTTCTCTTTCTCTGCCTATGATCCATTAGGAGTTCTGGTTCTTGCCTTGTCTGCTAGTAATAATAAACAGTGGTGGTCATATGTCCTGATCACTTACAGACATGCGTGGAGATGCAGGCTTTGGCGATATGAGCAGTCATATTGGCATTCAGGCTAAACTTAGAACTTATTGGTAAACTTTTCTCTTCCCTTCCTCTCTTTCTCCCTCTACCACATGATCCAGAGTTTCTCTCCTTCTTCTTTCCTCTTTTTCTAATAGATAGAATTAATCATTATCACTTGAAATGACATATTTCAGTAGAATTTGCTGATATATTATATATTATATCAATTTTATAATGCATTATATATAATAATTATAATATAAAATGTTTATGAAATGCATTTTTCAAATACTATTTTGACTTCTTTTTTATCTACCTTAGATGAAATTTGTAGGAAAAAACTAAATTTTATTGATTTTTTCCTAATTAGGAAATAGCACTGGGTGATTCGCAGAGGGGTCTTTCAAGTAGTAAAGATAATATAAAATACTAAACACAATAAACAATCAAAATATTTGAATATACTTAGATTCAATGTCCTTCTTATATAACACTCTTTATGTGAAATGATCTTTCTCTGTGCTTCTTGCATTCTACCCAGCCTTTGATGTCTAGATGGGTGGGTCTCAGCTTGAGCTTTTGTGATAATGCAGTGTGCCAGCATGGAGCTGCAAATTTCCACAATTAATCACTTCTCAGTGATGTTAGTCATTATCCACAGATAATACCTTGAAAATTTTTGAAGCATTACAAAGTAAGATGAAAATGTTTTCTTTATACTAACTGCAAGGCTTCAATTGAATGCCAGACAGTTTTATATGTGTCTAATAGCTTGGTTATATTGCTAAAATAAATAATTTCTGCTAGTGATATTGTTCAACGGATAAAAGAACTTCCCTTCAAATCTAGCAACCTGAGTTTGATTTCCAGTGTCCAATTGGTGGAAGGAGAGAAATAACTTCCCAAAGTTATCCTTTGACCTCCAGGTGTACTGTGACACATAAGGTTCAGAATTCTTCTCTCTCTCTCTCTCTCTCTCTCTCTCTCTCTCTCATACATACAGACTCATTCACTTTCTTTCTCCCAAACAAAAAAAATTAAAAAAAGAAATTATCAATTTGCATTTCTCTTACTTTTTTCTGAAATCAGAATTATTTATTCATCTATTTATTCTATGTTGTATAAGTCTAGAAAGTGCCTTAAACTTAAATATCAAATACTCTGCTCTTAATTTATATAGCTCCTCTGCTCCTACTAACAAATTTTGCATGTAAACTTCAAAGAATCAGACATTTTATAGGTTCTGTATTTGTCTCAGAGAAATGAGGAAAACATCAGTGATTCTTGTAAAATGCTGACTAAATAATAAAACTAGATAAAAGTCATGATACTCAGTATATAAAAAATGGACAGGCTTTCAAGTAAGTAAAAAAATCTAAAATATAAAAATCAAAGTAATAAACTGGTTGAAACAGCTTAGATTAGATGGGTTTCTATAATTAGTAGACAAGGTTTTAAGATAGCAACTGTAATTGTATTCTATGTACTAAAAAGCTTAAGAACAGACATAGAAAATATTTAAAACCATTCAAACTTCCGGACATAATGCTACCATGTGTAAGGAGTATTTTTGTGAGTGTTACCAAAATGTTCCCTATGACATGTGAATAACTGGCTTATGAGTGTATTAGTTATTTTCTCATTTCTGACAAAAAGAAACTACAAAGAAAGAGAATTTATTTTAGTTCAAGGTCTAAGGTAATACAGACTATCATAGAATGAAGGCCTAGTGTCGAGAGGCAAGATGTAAAGCAGCTCATCACATCTGCAGCCAGGAAGTAGAGAGAAGGTGTTGGTGCCCCAGTCATTTTCTCCTTTGTGTTCACTCTAGGATCCTGGCCAGTGGAATGTTGTCACCATGTGAAGGTGGGGCTTTCATGTCTCAGTCGAACTTTCTGGAAACACTCTCCTAGACAAGACCAGAGGTGTCCAATCAGGTTGACAGTGATGATTAGCCATCACATGGAGGTACCTACAAAAATGATTGAAGTATAATCCACAGAGGAAATCAACTAAACAACAAAAACCAGACAATTTCACAATCTTAATATACAAGTTTTGGCATTCTTTCATCAGCAAAGAAAAGTGGGGGCACTACTTATGTACAAATAATGCAGCTCAGAAGATTCTAACCCAAGTCTCCTTAGCCTTCATGTCCTTACCTGGATGATTCCCAGAACAGTCAGTTGTCTTGATTGGATGATGGGCTATAGAACTAACTTAACATGGAGGGATCTTTAGGGGTTACCTAACATAATAATGGAAGCCTTAGAAAGAAGGTGCTTATTTCTCTTTGGTTATAGATGAGAATCAAATGTATAATGCACAAGAAGTAGTCAGGTTATCATTGCTGACTTGAAGATGGAAGTATTATGTGGCATGGAATGTAGAACCACCTAGGAGATGAAGTACCTATTACTTAAAACCAAGAAAGAAATGAGAAATTAATTCCTGAAAGGATGATTTTAAAGGAGAGAGACCTTATCAATATAGATAGATGTATTGGTAGGTAGATAAGATTAATAGATAGATGAATAGATAGATGATAGATAGATAGATAGATAGATGATAGAGAAGCAGAACAACACCACAAATAGACATCTTCATGTCTTTTTCTGTTGCTAACCTATAGAAGCATGAATTAATAAACAGATACTTCTACAACTGCTAATTTATTATAAATTTTAAGTGAATAAAAAACAAATACAAATACATAATGTGCAGAAATTTCCAACTTTCAGGAAACCTATATACTCAAATGACCAAATGAACCAAAAAGGTAAGGAAATGTTAAGTGTTTGGAATAAAGAAATCAAAAAGAATAAAGTTCTTAAAGGCATCCAGAGAGGAAAAGCCTACCCACCTATACTACAGAATCTAATATTGGTCCCCATGGTTTATCAAATTAAATAGGGAATATTAAATAGATATCAATGGTGGTTTATTTCTTTGACTTATTCTGTCTTCAGGGCATAGATAGAAGACACTAGCAATCCTTTCATTTGAACATTTTATAAATGCATTGAACTGTAAGTATCCTTTTATTAAATAAAAAGGTGGATGAGGTCTATTTAAACATACCCAGTGTTAGGACATTTTGTAAACTCCTCAACCTTGTCCAGAATTCAGGAATTTCCTAAATCAACTACAGAAGAAGTCATCCTAATCCATTTCTGATTTATCTCCCCAAAGCCCTGACCTCCCCACAATAATGTCCTTGAAAATAACAATCCTTGCCTGTAATTCTTTTCATTCTTATACTCCACACCTTACTGCCCTACTTCCCTGAGAATTCTTAGTAACATCTGAAAACTGTAAAAAGGTAGAAGCCTCTTTTGTATGGTGGCATATGCAGACTTTCCCCCATCATTCTATTCAAGGTGGTTCTCACCTCCTCTATCCTCTCTAACTTTAAATTTTCCCTTCTTACATAATGCTCATCTACCTTGTAGTAGTTAACTACAGATGTTAACTTGACAACTTGAAGATTCTGGGAGAATCTGTAAAATATTAGTAGTTTAGTTAAGCCTTGAACAAGCTTGCAGGAGATTGTCAAATTGATGAGGGAAGAACCAGTCCATCATGGGTGGGTATTTTCTCTGATAAGGCAATTAAGACGGACAGAGCTGATTCTGGAAAGTGGCATTCTTCAGTATATTTGGACAGACATTCTGTCTGGCAAATAAAGTTTGCTTGCCCCTCTTTCAGAAATCCTGCGGATATGGCATAGTCATTTCCCTCAGTCCCTGTTGTTGGTATGACCTCTGTTGCCAAGTTGGCTTAGCAACTTTAAGAGAACAATTATAAGGTGAAATAAAACCCTCTTGTTTACCCCCCTTAAGGGTAAATTTTGGTTCCCTTGACCACCAGGGCCTGGGTAATAATGTCCGTATTTCTGAAATCTCTCCCTCATGCTAACATCTCTTTATCAATGAATCTCCCCGTCCATCTTAGATAGACTTACGTTTGATTCCTTTCCCTAGTCAAATACACTGAGTGCAGTTTTTTAAAGCTATAAAGAGAATTAACTGGGGCTGGAGAGGTGGCTCAGGGGTTAAACCTCTGCTCTCGAGTTCGGATCCTAGACCCCACGTATAGACGCCGGGCGGAAGCGGAAGCGGGGGCGGCCTGCGTTTCTGGTCCTGGTAGGGCGGAGCCTGTGAATTCCCGGGCAGAGTAAACAAGGAAGAGGTGGAGGCATCCATGGTGGTTCCCGAATTTGCCTGTGGTTCTACACACACGCACACATGCACACACGCACAATTGAATAAATAAAAAAGAGAATAAAATATATATCAAAATATTGTATAATATTATATAATAAAAATAAAATAATAAAATAAAACAAATAAAATAATAAAATCATTTGGCCCTGACCATTCTCATGGATTTATAGGTAGTTAAAGTTTACTAGGGGTGAGTCACCAAGATTCACAGAGGATTAAAAGTTGCTATAGGGAGGGACTCACAAGACCATGTTCTTCCCTAAGGATTTATGGACAGTAAACATTCAGGGGAAGAGAGAATTCTTTTCTTCAGTGGTATAGCCCCTCATAAGTTGCCTATGTGCTTATAAATAGCCATAATTAAACTTATTGTCTCACAACATTACATCAAATTGAGACTGTTTCTTTGGTCTAGAATTAATGTCCTCTCTAGCATGAATAGATTAGAGGGTTGCTTGTCTTCCCAGGAAAGCTCACGAAGCACTATGTCCTCCAGAATAGCCTTGGACTGATGCTCTTCTTTCCTAAGCCTCCGAAATTACAGAAATATGGTGACACAACCAGTTCTCTTTCCTTTATAAAATATGGAATGATTTTTTTGTATATAAAATAAGGAATCTAAAGAAAATCTTAAATCGAGCCAAATTGAAATTGAAATAAATAAACAAACAAAAACTTTTATATATATTCCAGAGTGCTGGAATAGTAAGCTGGTTTAGAAGCTGCTGGAGAATGACTGACACAGTTTAATGGATAAAGGGAAAACATGAGGACCAGGAAAGGCAGAGAGGGCAGAAACACACCATCACAGGGAGGTTATCAGTGGTACTTAAAGTTCCCGGGAAACAGATGGCTAGGGGCTTGAAGTGGACAAATATCTCCCATGAATTTACTTTAGGCTTGGGTTGAAAATAAACAAAGTCCAACCCTAGGGAGAGGAACCTTGCTGACAGCAGTGGCTCATTTTAGAGTTGAAAGTGCAGGTCCAATGTGTAGAAAGAAGCTGAGCTGAAGCTCCAGTGGGCAACCATTCCTGGGCCCAGTGGATTCTGAACACCCATCATATCACTCCTATTGTACATATATTGCCACAAGGCAGATCACCAGCTCTACTCACTTGATCTGCATTTGCTATCCAACTCAGGAAGGCTGATCTAGGCTCAATCTCCCTTTTGCACTGCACTTCTTCCACTGACGAGCAATTTGAAGAATTTTGATAGGGCAGGAAATAACCTCTTGGTTGTATTAGATAACATTCTCAAATCCCCAGTTATATTTTTCATGATGCACAGGGAAAATATATGAAAGTGGCAACACTGTGAAAGATCATAAACTAAATATTTTTGGGCTGCTTCTTTCTTTTATGACACTTCAAGGGAATGATGTTCCATTTTGTCACTTTGGTGAGAAAGAGCGAGAGGCTGTTAATAACATTAAGAATTAACACTGACGACTTTGCCATGAATTAGCCACTAGATAGAGGAGTGTTTAAATTGCAAATTACTTTAAAAGTCATTAACCACACTAAACTTAATAAAGTGAAATCTTCACACTGTTAAAGGGAGTAACAGATGTTGTTTTTAATGTTTAATGAAAAATATTTATCTGCCGCTATAATGCAATCCTGTTTCCTGACCTTCTTTTCTCTCTAGTTAGGTTTGTTATGTTTCATTTAAAAGTTCTTTTTTCAATACCATCAGTGCATTTATACATGCTTGTGGCTCAATATTAAATGGTAATTTCAAGAAATTTTCCATAATAAATCTGAAGAGTAAGCCCAAAGAAATACATGACAATAAAATGGAGACCGCCCTTTTCTTCCTCTTCCTCTACCTCCTTCTCCTCTTCCTTGTTCTTTTTCCTTCAGCCTTCATGGCAGATGAAGATTTGTAAGCATAGAAAATTGTGTCTAATTAATGAATCTTCAAGCTCCGGGAGAGACAGTGACAACAGTGCTTTCTTTCTGGTGATTTTTTTTTTCTTTAACTTGGATATTTCCTTTTCAAAGTATGATTATAAAAAAAAACATATACAATAGTGCCAGAAACAGCAAAGTTTGCACAAAAAATAATAATGATCTTTCAGCATTGGGGAAAGCACCCTCATGGCTAGGAGGAAAGCAATTAGAGTTTCAAATGCTGCAATCTGGATGTTTCTCCTCAGGACTTGTTTACAGCTGGTTCCCATTCTCTCAAGCAGAATAATGTGCCAAACAAGTGGCAGGTGGCAAGGTTGTGTTAAAACTACCAGCGTGACTTGTTTGACTGCAGAGGTGTGAGTGCCAAATGCAGAGAGAATGAACCTACCTTCCAACAAGCAAACACAGAGCAACAGCTATACCCTGAACCTAGAGACAGAGCTGGTTCTTTCTTGTAGGCACCTAGTGCAGACCCAGAGCTTGAATGGAAATGCATCACAACTTCTTCAGATTCGTGTAACAGAACAACTACACAATATCAACTTCTAGTCTTATACCCAGCTCATGATCCTTTTGCTATCCATGTCTAGGAGACGAGAGAGAGAGAGAGAGAGAGAGAGAGAGAGAGAGAGAGAGAGAGAGAGAGAGAGAGAGAGAGAGAGAAAAGGAGAGAGAGAGATCAAAGGTCAATTTAGAATCATTGGGACATTCATTTCCATAGAAGGAACCCATTTTCTTTCTCGCAGACTGAAATACTAAACTGGCATTTACTTTCATTATATTAGTTACATTTCCATGAAAAGTCTAATGCAATCTCCTCTTGTCCTCACTTTACCTCACTAGCCCTGAAAATTGCTATCTTTATCCCCACCATTGTATCACCACAGGATTGTGTTACTTTTTTCTTAACATAATATATTAGATCTACTCATATTGACTGCACTAATCATCTCTTTGTTCTCTCAATTATAGTTTGTTTGCTTTTTTTGCTATGTATTGGAAATCAGTAGAATCCTGTAGACGATCTGTTGTTCTTGGAAAATTGAGCTTTTCCTTTGTTTTGTCTCAATTTTCTAGTCAAATAAGTAAATTCAAGCCAGTCCAGTTTCAAAATGAGTAGCCAAATGCAATCATTGGTAATTACCTCCATATGTAACTCAAACACACTCAAGTAGGAATGCTGATGAGTAATTTCCCTTATTACAAGTGAGTGCCAACTCCACCATGAGGACCTCGGTAGTATGGGTCACTTCTGTGACCTGTAATTCTTGTTTTTTATGCTCCTGTCTGCACTGCCACACTTTGAGTTCTGTAATGTTCTTTCTGTAAGTCAATTCTCTTCTTCCACCATGGGTTTTGTATTTTGTTGCTAGGTTTGTGAGCAGGCACCTTTCATGTGGAGACAACTCACAGGCCCAAGTGCTATTCTCTCTGATTGGCGAAGTCTTAAGATGAATGACACATATTTCATTCTGGTATAACAGTTGCATTTTTTATTTTCTGTGTTTGCCCAAGCTGAAAAACATTAAGCCTTTCTTCTAACTATGACATTGAGATAGTATATGTATTCAACATATGTTTCAACACATATGTAAATTCCTTGCACACACTTATTTTCCAATTAACTCTACTGAAAGCTCCTCTCATTCTTTCTGATAAAGCATTATCTTCCTCTGGAGGAAACTCTGTGTTTCGAACAGGAACAACTTACTTTCAGGCCTGTCCTCTGGAAGATTTCTCACCTAGGAAACTTACATGAATTCTCTCTCTATTGTCCTCTAAAGGATCATCCACCCATGGATCTGTGACTCTCTCAGTGTCTGAGCTGTTAATGTTTGTCTGGGGAAGGCAGCGTTCCTGAGGATCTCCTGCAGGGCTTCCTGCCTGTGATTCCATCCTCATTACTTCCCTTAGCCCTCGAAGTCTGCTTGTAGATACAGTTAAAAGAGGAAAAGAAAGGCTTAAAGTCAGAGAAAGATGGACGGTGAGACTTTCTTAGTGTATTACATGTCCATCTCAGGGCTGAAGTAAGAGGATGAAAGACCACTGGACACGCTGTTCTGTGGGCTCCCCAAATTCTCACTGCTGGGAGGGATCCGCAAACTCTCCCTTCTCTTAAGCACCAAGAATTTTCTTATTCTTCAATTCTAGAGGTCAAAACAGGTAAAGACTGGCACAGTAAGAGCCTTTCTCCATTTACTCAGTCTTGCTATTCTGCAGATATGAAGTTCTGGAAAGCTGAGAAGTTAATTTCACATACTTTCATGGATGAACATTCAGTAAGTCGCATGACTGCTACATAAAAGGATGCACAAATCAATTGTGTAGCATGTGTTGGTAGATAATAATTTAATTAGCATTAACACTAACCTCATAAAGATTGATAGGATAAATTTCTTAAAGAAAATTGTAGTGCATATATCAAGGTATTGTTAAGATGTGTTCTGGAATTTTATGGTAATGTTTATTATAGAAAACTTCCTCAGAATAAAGTGTCTTGCTATTATATCCAATATCGCACTTACATTATAGGGCTGAGTTTCATTTCATTATTTCCAAACAATAGGGGAAAAGTTGAATTTAATAATATAAATAAGCAAGAATAGAATAAAATTATATAGTTAGCATCCATTTAATGCCATTTACTGAGCCAGTTTCTTTAATTCCGCAAATGTTTCTTAAGTGTTAACTGTCCAGATTTTTAAGACCTTGGGAATATGAGCCAATTAAGATTATGGTCCTGTATTTCAAGGAATTTGTGTTACAGAAGAAATGTATATCTTGGTGAGATATATTTCATAATGGAATTGCTTAATCCTGTGAGAAGCCAAAGCAGAGGATTTTCTTTTTTATAAAACATTTGTTTGCTTAGGGTTATTTTAAAGCAGAAACTCACTATGTAACCAAGGCTGGTAATGAATTTACAATCCTGGATTTGCAGTTTCCTGGGTGCTCCACCATGCTTTTTAAACTAACAAACAAACAAACAAACAAACAAAGCATTCATGTGCAAATATTCCAAAAGTGTGAAATGGGGTCTGGAGAGATGGCTCAGGGGTTAAGACTGTGTCTCACAAGCGGAAGTTCCTGAGTTAGGGTCCCAGTTCCCATGTACAAATGCCAGGCAGAAATGGCAGTGGCCTGCACTTTGGCCCTGGTGAGTGCAGCCTGGAAATCCAAATGCAAAGCAAAAAGGAGGTAGAAGCAATCCAGGATCGATTCCCAAAGTCACCCTTGGTCCTCTACAGCGACATACAGTAGCTTCTGACACACACACACACACACACACACACACACACGAACACACACATAAAATAAAATATTTTTTAAAATCGTGAAATGGATAGATGTGTAAACCAGGATGACTTGTTGGGAATGAACCTAGGAAAAGCAATACAGAGATAAACATTTTCTCCTTTGTCTTCAGAGTAATCTTAGGCATTGCTAATTATATATCATTTTTTGGATAATGATATTGATTTCTAGTTCAATCAGCTTTACACATTGTACAGTTCACTTTCCCATTTTATAAAACCGAGTTAATGGATAAGAGCTGCCCATTTTCATACCATAACACATCACAATTCAAAACATCTTCCCACATTACTTTCTGTAGTTGTTCCATATATATGTGAGAAAACAGGGAATGTGCAGTAAGGGACTAGCCTGAGATGACCATAGACGGCCAGAGTAAAATCAAAGTTGTGTTAACTTTTACATTGTTAATTTTTGTACATTCTTCATTTCTAAATCTCATAGTTCCTATGGTGTGTGTACTAACTACATATAGCACCTCTCCCAACTCTTAGGCTCTTATATTATTACCACACCCTTTTCTGCATGATCATTAATTAGTAAGATTTAAAGAACATAGTGTCAATCCAGTGGGAATAGAGGACATGATAGCACATGTTCTGGAAGATGGAATGCATCACAAAGCACAAGGGTCTTTGGAAGATGCCCAGTTATAGACACAGACAGCCTTGCCTTTAAATCGAAAGGCAACTTTTCATGTAGCTTCATAAACTACCTTGTATAAAATAAGCTAAGCACGACATATTCATATGCCTCAAAGTAACGCAAACACTTGTTCAATTACTTTCTTGGCACCATGTAACTTCACCGTGATCGTTTTATCCATGTTTGTATGTGGTATACATGTAAGTACTCATTTAGGTTTAAATGATGCAGATATACATGCATGTGTAGGTGCACATACATATGTGTGTATGTGTCTGTGTGTAAAGGTCAAAGGTTGATATTGAGAACCCTTGGTTGCTCTTTCATCCTATTCTTTGATTTAGGCTCTCTCAGTCAAACCTAGAAATTCCTGATGTGGCTGTTTTGCATAGTCAGCTTATTCTGGGGAGATCTTATCTCTATTTTATGAGACTAGAGTTACAGGAAGGACAACATATACATAAGGCATCTACATGGGTTTGAGAGTTCTGAAATCTGGTGCTGTTATTTTGTACAATGGCATCTCCTCATCCTAGGATTTGATCAGTTAATTAAAATTGGATTTGCAGACAATGACAGACTATGAGAGTCCAAAGCTGAAGGAGGAATGATTTTGAAGAACACTCAAGTAGCCATGTTTAATATGAGGAGCCATATTAGGCACATGCACAATAATTTTTCAGTTCTGACAGCTGTAACTGAAAAGTTATGTGCAACACTATAAGGTTAGCCAGTCACCTATGTAATGTCACTCACCACTGTTGGGGAGAGCTAATTAGTTGTTGTAGTGATACTTAAAAGCCACCATTAACTTAGGCTAGATGAGGTTGTAATTCTCATTTCCATCACAGATTTTATTTTCTTCTGTGAAAGATGTAATGATACTGAATAGACCTTAAATGATTGAAGGCTCCATAATAGCTTCACTCTTCATATCTCACTAACTACTTAACATGAGGATGATGTCCAACCCCATAAATGAAAATAGAAAAATAATCTGAAATGGTGGACTCTAAACCTTACTTTTTGCTGAGACAAATAAAAAGAGGGGGCACAATACAAGATAACTTACTGCTTGACACCCAAGGGAAAGGAAATTTTGCAAAAGTTAAATGCAGTGGTTTTTTTAATGTGAACAATATTTCCTTTATGATAATGCATTCTTTTCTGGCATTTCTTATAGATTTTCAGAATAAAATTCAATATTTCCTCTATTTTTTCATGTAAATGTTGGTTTTTATTGTGGTCCCTACAATAATATTTATTGTTATCCCTACAATATTAATATAGGCTAGAATACCACAGTAACAGGTGGATCTTTTTGTCACTACAATATTAATATAGGTTCAAATACTAGATCTGCTGCGGAGCTCCAATTTCCAAAGTGGGTTTTCTATAATACTATTAGAAATTAATGAGATGCAGACTTGGTTTACTTATCTTGTTTTACTAAATCATAACATCAATGCCTCAGACTGATCCTAGCATATAACTAGAATCAATAGTCACTGTCATATTTATAATGTACATTAACTTTTATATATATAATTTTATATACATATATATTGTATGTGTATATCCATTTGATATCTCATTAAGATTGTACGGCATGTAAAAGAGTGGTTTTTAAAAGTAACTTACCAGCATCCTCATGACAAATGCTAGCATTAAGCATCTAAAGTAAATGAGAGTTTCCAAGTGTCAACCTCAAGTACAATCTTTCCGAAGAACCCTAGGAGTTCCAAATCCAACTTAGAGTCTAACACTAAGGATTTGTCTAATATGTGATAAACATTTCTTAACTGCAAAGATGATAAAAGTCACACACTGCCATCATGCCATATGTAGCAATGATAACAAAACTTTGTATTTAGAAGTCTTGCTAACATGTCTAGCCATAAACTATACCAGTATTTTAAAAGCATGTTTTTTGCTTATAAAATATGCTTCCCCCATCACGCTTGAAAATCCTCCCCCCATATTTCCTTCCATTCTTCTGAAGTGCTCAGTTCAATAGGTAGCCTACTTGGGCTCAGGAGTACATCAATCAGGTATTGTAGGGCCAGTGGGCATGAGAGACCTTCTATTGAGTTTTCTTATGAGTCACTAGTGAAACATAGAAGTTTTCTGCCTCTGGCACTTCACAAAAGAAAAGAAGGAACAAAAGCAAACAGGCAATTTGCTTCTGTCATAGAGATTAATCAAGAAAGCTACAACCTTTGTACCTTAGCTGGTCTTGGAGAGGGTGAAAAGGTTACCATGAAAGATACAGTCAGGAGTCACTTCAATCATCTTTAACCATGTTAGGACAGGAGGCAAGTGACTTCAGGCTTTCTTTTAAAACATATATTTTGTTCTGTTGAAGCTTCTGTAATTATTACCTGTGCTTCTCTTATCATTGTTTATTGTGAGCAACTTCAGAGAAAAAAAGCAAATCTTCAGATCAAAGAAAAAATTGACTGGAAATAAAAAAAATAATTGTCTTTCCACTAAGCACACATATTCTGTTGTTATGGAAACATAAGATCTAAGAATGATATGCCGAATAGAATGGTAGCAAAGCATAGTACTATCATTGAATGTCACAATAGATGTGCTTCAGTTCTCTTTATCGGCACAATGTAGTTTCTTTTTCTCCTGATGGCTTGCACTTGAGGCCAAAGCAACTTACTGAAATGGAAACCAAATATCATTCATTCTTCTCAATGGATCTTTCTTGCATGAAGCGATCTCACTGATTCCACAGGAGATTATGTGTAGCAGCAGGGAATCTAGTCTGATATTTCCTTGTCTCCCATGGGGATAACTGCTTATCCTTCAAAATCTCCACACCTTATCGACATAGCAATATGCATGACATAGTGATTTGTCTGAGTGTATAAATGAGGACCTTGAAT
Organism: Typhlomys cinereus; assembly: GCA_023101885.1. Lineage (NCBI taxonomy): Eukaryota > Metazoa > Chordata > Mammalia > Rodentia > Platacanthomyidae > Typhlomys > Typhlomys cinereus. The sequence continues at coordinate 4,454,737 of JALPQD010000057.1, read as the reverse complement.
TGACAAAGCATTGCTAAAATATATAAAGTAAGTCATGCCGTTTGACTGATCTAAATCACCTACAGGAACAGCAGATATTCTCACATTCTTTTAATCATCAAAATGCATGGGTAACAGAGCCCTGAAAACTGTTGGATGGGAAGAGTTAGATCTTGGGTTCTATAGCACAGTACAGTTATTAGAGTCTACAACAATTCATTTCATATTTCCTAAATTAACAAGAAGAGTTCAAAGGTTCCTAAAGCGAGAACAATAAATGTTTGAGATGGAATTGCTGATTACCAAATTTTTATCATCATACTTTATTTCAGAAATATGTGTAGTCATTGAAGTGAAATACAGAGTAAATAGAACTCTTCCATTTTCTGTGATATTGCATTTTATAAATTGCTTCATTGCTCATCTTTTTCATAATATTTTGATATGCCTATTTGCATATGTTACTTTTTATCTTGATTTTCAAGTAGGTTATGGGACTTTGTCAATGAAAAAACTAGAAAGAGAGCCACAGAGGAAGGGTGAGTTCAAGTTAAGAGCAATTTTCTGTAGAAGAATAGGAAGAGATCACAACAGTAAAGAGGTCAGATAGCAGGGAGTTCTCAGAGATGGTGGGGGGAAAAAATCATACATTTTGAAGAAGCATGCAATGCTGAACACTAAGCTGGGAGGCTTGGATTGGCTTCCAGGACTGTGTGCTCTTTCCTGAGGGAGCAGAAGGAGAATAAAAGGCAAAGTCTGTGCAGAGCTGAACCAGAGGCTTCAAAGGGTAGTCCTTGGTGCATGTGATCTTCATCTCCCCGACCTCGTCCTTTGATATTTCACTTGATTGTGGACTTAGCTTGACTTTGTGTTTTTCTGCAAAACAAGAATTTGTCACCAAAAAAGGATCCAAATAGATTAGTGAATCATCTCAGTCCATTTCCAGAGTGTCTGTAACATCAATCCTTAGAAACACATTTAAACAGAAGACGAAATCCGGACAATTGCCATTCCGTTAGTGTCAGCTAATTCCACTGCTCTGTTCCTTATTTATCTGAAAAATGTGCTGTCCTATAACGCAGTGTATTTGTGATAGGACTGAATTAAGGGTGATGATACTGAACATACTAATTTAAAAAATATGCTAAGGCTTAGCCAAACACATTTAATGTTTCTGTTCTCAATGTTATTCTCACTGACTAGCCATTTTAAGAAATAATTTAACAGTGAGTGGTGAGCTGTACACTGACAACAGAGTGCCATCATCCCCAAAGTATTTGATGTCAGTTTACTTCAAGTGCCTTAAAATGCCAAAGAAAATGAAATTCCATCCAGTAATTTAGCCACTGTGCTAAATGTATTTTCTGATGAGATCGCTGCATATTACTGAAGACCAAATTAAAAAGTCAGTCAAAAAGGACTAGAAAATATAAGGATCTCACAAGAAAGACAAAGGCCTTAGCAGAATAAGCACTGTCTTCTGTGCATGTTGAAGCAATATTCAAAATTTGCGATTTATTTGGAAGTCTTAATTGTTACACAGACCGAGGGTATACAACCTGTTCCTAGAAACCAAATATATTAAAATATGCTATGACCTCAATAATCAATGATCTCTCTTTGGTAAAAATAAAAAAATCCATCAATCCTATAAATGTCCCAAATACTGAGCTGGAGATAATGTTAAATTTTGAAGTCTATGCCAGTTAGGCTTAGCATGAGATGTCATGAACATCTCAAAATGTTCTTCTTGTGTGAAAAGGCAGGAGGGAAAAGCCACATTCCTCTCATTTTTCATTTTCCATTGGGACTGATACAGGTGTGCTGCTGTTCATTGTGGTTTTACAGCTCGGCCATCATGAAGAACTTCAGATTTTAAAGCATTCAACCCCATTAATCCCCAGCTCCTCACACTATGTAGGAGGCTGTAGAGTAGCTTCCTTCTAGAAGAGCTGGGAAGAAAAAGAGGAGGAACAAGACACACACACACATGCACACACACACACACACACACACACACATACACACACACAGAGGCATGTACACACATGTACACACACATATACATACACATGCATGTATGTGTGCACACAGTCATATATGCACACACATTCGTGTACATATATATACACATACACACAGAGAAGCATATATGTACCCTCTTGTGAGCAAAAACACATACATATATACATATATGTACATACATGTGGACAGAAATACAGAGAGGTATATAGGCATACACATGTGTACATACATGCATGCAGAGACACATGTGTACACATATACATGCATAAGTTCACACATATGCACAAGCATGTACACATACATAGCAGCAAACACAAGTGTGTACAAACACGCATACACACATATACGTGCACATGGGAAAATACACAGAATTAATTTTATCATGCATTGCTTTCTTTTATTTGTTTGGTCTATGTGTTCAATAAGTGACTAAATATCATTTTAACACTAATGAATGTATTTGAAAGGTGGTTGTGGAAGAGTAATGATCATTTTGAAAGATGATACCTTTCTACAGAATAAAAATTGTATACCAGTGCCTTCTTTCCATAATAATTGCTTGTTGGTATCAATTCCATATACTACTAATATTGGTCACTTTTCTCTTTTCTGTATCAAAATATCTTGCAAAGGCAACTTGAGTAGGGGGAACTTACGTGTGAGGGGAGTTACGAAGTCTTCTATCAAAAAGGATAGACAGAAATGAATAATATTCAACTTACTTCTTTCTTTTTATTCAGTACAGACCCTGGGTATTCTCAGTTGCTTAATGAAAACACATTACCACACTACCAAGGGCCATGTATTCTGGGCAAATGTGCATGAGTGGTTAAGAATCTATGTGTGAATACCTGTGTTGTTTGTATGCATTTACATGTGCATATGTGTGTGTGTGTCAATGTGTGGGTGAATAGGTCACAAGGCATTATCTCTTGTCAGCTCCTGGTCTCCAAATGCATGCACATACATGTGCATATACATCATGCATATGGGTACACACAAACACATGCAAAATACACAACAAAAATATAAATATACCAAGTATTTCATACCTTATGACTTTGCTGTAAGTATTAATTCATGATGGAAACCTATTTTCTGATTTTTAAAATAAGTTTTTATTCACAAAACTATTTGTCAGGAAAATTTTCCACCCGTGACTTTCTGTGTTTTAGTTTTCTGAATAAGTTCTATGAAAATCTAACATATCATCCTTTTTGTTAAAATTTTAATCATATCACTTCCATGGTTACTATATAATGTCATGAGAAAAGATTTCTCATTTTGTTTACTTTTATTCAAAAAAACATCTGAGTATTAAAATATAAATGTGTCTATATATATTTCAGAATAAGTATATATGGAAAATAACATATAAATGTAAAGTTTTGAACTTTGTTCATGGTTTATAAAGCTTTGGGTATTCTATTTATGAAAAAGAGAGGGAGAGAAAGAGGGAGGGAGAGAGACAGAGAGATAAAGAGACAGAGAGAAAAATGTATATACATGCATGCCATGATTCAGGGGTGGAGATCCAAGGTTCTCTCCTTTCACCATGTGGGCTGTCAGAGATCAAGCACATTTCACTGGGCTTTTAAGCAGGCACCATGTCTGCTGAGCTATATCACTGGTTTTCAAACTTTTCTTTATATCCCACAACTTATTGTAAGTACTTGTTAAAACCAAGCACTTTCTGGCAAATTCTATAGTCTTTTTTATTTAATTTAATTAACTAATTAATTTAATTTTTATTTTTTCCACTCATACAAACTTGATAGGTACCCCATTCCCCTCCCTCCCTCCACCCCTCCCTGGATCCCCTTACTCCCTCCCCCCTTTTTCCCTTCTATTCCCCCCTTCCCTTTCTCACGGTGCCTCTCTCCCATTCCTGGAGCATCCTTTAGTGTGCATGTCAAACTTCCCTCTGGGTCCTCCTCTCTGATGAGGTGAAAGGATTCAGTAGCATTGCCTAGAGCTCTTTCTTGTGTTCCCCTTTAGTATAGGAACACTATTGTGGCTGTTAATCCCTTGCCTCTAAGGATCTTTGTGCCTGTGATCCATGCTAGAGTTTGGGGGTCAGTGATATGTTGGTCATTGTGCAAGTCATGCAAAGTCCTATTATGATTACTTCGGTCCTAACTTGTGTGGAGTATCTTACATATCATTGCTGCTCTCCATCTTTAGGCTCTTACAATCTTACCACCCCCCTCTTTTACAAATTTCCCTGAGCTTTGGGATGGGAAGAGATTAGGCTGGCCTGGTTCCTGGTGATTAAAGTAGGGTCTCTGATGTTCTGAATTATGTGGGGGTTTTTTGTTCTTTTTTTTTTCCCCAGTTTTACTGTTCCTGCACCGCCCTTGGCTCCTGATGGGTATTGGATGTCACCTCCTAGGCAGAGATAAAAGGCTGCTAAAATAGAGTCTTATTATAAGAGTAGATTCAAAGGTAGATGGAATAAGAGTAGGAGATCGTGGTGAGGGGTGGTCAGTCTCACATTTGCAGGATGGTTACCTTCTATCTGTTAGAATCTGTGCCCTCCCTGTCTGGTGAGATCAAACCCCATTGGTTGCAAGTGACAAGGAAGGAAAGTCTGTGAGCTTAACCAGATGTCTCATTACTTACTTGCAATACTTGATGGTGGCCTATTATCTCTGCTATAGAATGATCCCCTCTCTTTTGTTTCTGGCAGGGCCCTCCTTCCCCTTCCCCTTCCCTTCCTGCTTATAATCTTTGCAATTACTGTAGGTATTACAGATTTATATTTGAGTGTGTGACTAAGTGTGTTTGGTACTAGGATCCACCTATTAGGGAGTACGTAAAGCACTTAATTTTCTGTGTCTGGGATACTTCAACTCAATATAATTTTTTCTAATTCCATCCATTTCCCAGCAAATTTCATTAATTCATCTTTTTTGATGGCTCAGTAGTATTTCATTTTATAAATGTACCACATTTTCCTTATCCAGTCATCAACCGTTCGACATTTGGGTAGATTCCATGACTTTGTTATTGCAAATGGTGCTGCTATGTACATGGTTCGACATTTGGGTAGATTCCATGACTTTGTTATTGCAAACAGTGCTGCTATGAACAGGGTTGTGCTTGTGCTATTGAGGTGAATTTTTGCTGTATGTGGGATTATACCCAAAAGTGGAATAGTAGGGTCATACGGCATTTCAATCTTTAACTTTTTAAAGAATCGCCAGACAGGTCGCCAGAGTGGTTCTGCATTCCCACCAGCAGTGTAGGAGAGTCCCCTTCTCGGCACACCCTCTCCAGCATTTGGTGCTGTTTGTATTGTGGATTTTTGCCATCCTGACCAGGGTGAGATGATATCTCAGGGAGGTTTTGATTTGCATTTCCCTGATAGCTAAGAATGTGGAGCATTTTTTAATAAATTTGTTAGACATTTCAATTTCGTCCCTGATAAAGTTTCTTTTGAGTCCCAAGGTCCATTTTTTTAACTGGGCCATATGTTTCCTTCTTATTTAGTTTTCTAAGATCTTTGTGCACTCTGGATGATAGAGCTATATCAGAAATGTCGTTAGTGAAGATTTTCTCCCATTCTGTGGGTTGCCTTTGTGCTCAGGTTACAATCTCTTTATCTGAACAGAAGCTCTTTAATTTCATAAGATCCCTCTGTTGAGTATTGGTTGTAGTGACTGTGCTGTTGGATGTCCGTTTAGGAACTGTTGGCCTAGTCCAATAAGCTCAAGGGAGATCCCTTCCCTTTGAAGTAAGGTTTTTATAGTATCTGGCCTTATACTGAGGTCCTTGATCCATTTGGAGTTAAGTCTTGTACATGGTGACAAGTAACAGTCCAGTTTTAATCTTCTGCATGCGGACATCCAGGTTTGCCAGCATCATTTGTTGAAGATGCTATTCTTTTTCCATTGGATTTTTTGGGCCACTTTATCAAAGATCAAATGACTGTAATTGTGTAGGCTTATATCTCGGTCTTCAACCCTTATCCATTGATCTGTGTGTCTATTTTAGAACCAGTACCAGGCTGTTTTTATAACTATGGATTTGTAGTATAGATTAATGGTTGGTATAGTGATACCTCCAGCAGTGTTTTTGTTACTCAGGATCGGTTTTGCTATCCTGGGTCTTTTGTGCTTCCATATGAATTTTGAGATTATTTGGTCAACTTCTTTAAAGAATTGATTTAGGATTTTGACTGGTATAGCATTGAATCTGTATATTGTCTTTGGTAGGATGGTCATTTTCATGATATTGATTCTGCCAATCCGGGAATATGGGAGGTCTTTCCACCTTCTGGTGTCTTCTGTAATTTCTTTCTTTAGGGTTTTAAAATTTTATTGTAAAGGTCTCTTACTTCCCAAGGTATTTCATTTTTTTTAGGGGCTATAGTAAATGGGATTTTTCTCTCAGAGCTTTTTCACTTCTTTCATTCTGGGCATATAGGAAGGTCACTGATTTTTGTACGTTTATTTTGTATCCTGCCACCCTGCTGAACTTCTGTATTAGTTCCAGCAACTTCCGGATGGAATTTTTGGGATCACTCAGGTATAAGATTATGTCATCTACAAAAAGAGATAACTTGACTTCTTCCTTGCCAATTTGAAGCCTTTTTATCTCCCTTTCTTGTCTTATGGCTTCAGCTAATACTTCACGTACAATATTGAATAGAAGTAGTGAGAGTGGACAGCCTTGTCTAGCTCCTGATCAAAGCGGGAATGCTTCAAGTTTTTCTCCCTTGAGTATAATCCTTGTTGTTGGCTTGTTGTGTCCAGCTTTTATTACATTTTTAAAGGTTCCTTTCATTCCAACTGTCTGTAGGGTTTTGATCACAAAAGGTCATCAGATCTTGTCAAAAGCTTTTTCTGCATCTATCAAGAGTATCATAGAGTCAGTCTTTTGTATTGTCAAATTTAACAGAGTTTAAGTTTTTGAAATATGATGTTGTAATTCTCTGAATTTCTTGGTATTAGTAGCGATAACTCCATTTTCCTTTCTAATTTTGTTAATTTGGGTTTTCTTTCTCTTGCTTTTGGTTAATTTAGCTAGAGGTATATTAATCTTATTGATTTTTTCAAAGAACCAGCTTTTTCACTGGTGGATTCTTTGTATCATTTTCCTTATCTTAATTTAAGAAATTTCTCCCCTGTTTTTCTAATTTCCTGTCCTCTACTACTTTTGGGATTGGATTGCTCTAGTCTCTAAAGCTTTAAGCTGCATTGTTATTTATTTGTAATATTTCTATTTTTTTTGATGTAGGCCTTAAGAGCTATGAACCTCTTAGGACAGCTTTCATTGTGTCTCAAAGTTTTTGATATTGTATTTTCATTATCGTTCACTTCCAGGAAATCTTGAATTTCCTTTGTAATTTCTTCCCAAATCCAATTCTCATTCATAGTGTTTATTTTCTAGGAGTTAGTGTATTTTCTGTTGTTTGTTGTGTTGCGGATGTCAAGCTTTAGACCATGGTGGTCTGATAGGGTAGAGGCTAGAATTTCAACTTTCCTCTATATGTGAAGATTCCTTTTGTGGCCCAATATGTGATCTATTTTGGATAAAGTTCCATGTGCTACTGAGAAAAATGTGTATTCTTTGGTGTGTGGATGAAAAGTTCGATAGAGATCTGTAAGGTCCATTTCAGTAAGGGTTTGATTAAGTTCCAATGTGTCTCTGTTAAATTTTTGACCTGTTGATCTATCTCATGTTGAGAGGGAGGTGTTGAAATCTCCAAAAATATCATTTGGGGGTTGATTTCTCACTTTAGACACTGTAGGGTTTTCTTAATGAATGTGGAGGGGCCCATATTAGGTTCATATATGTTCAGTATTGTGAAGTCTTCCTGCTGAATTGTGCCTGTGACGAAAATATAGTATCCATCTGTGTCTCTTATGATTTTTTCATTTGAAGTCCACTTGTCCAATAGCATAATGAATACCCTTGCCTGTTTCCTGGTTCCATTCGTTTGCAGAATTTTGGACCAGCCTTTTATTTTTAGGATGTGCCTGTATTTTGTGTTGAGATGAGTTTCCTGAAGGCAACGGATTGATGGGTTGTGATTTTTAATCCAAGTTTGTAATCTGTGTCTCTTGATTGGTTAATTGATGAGTTAATTCCATTAACATTTAATGTTATAATGAAGAGATTATTTTTAATTCCGGACATGTTTTATGTTTAGTGGCTTTTGTAAGTATATTATTTGACTTTTAGGTTTTTGTGCTATTATACTTCCCTTCTGTCCTCCTGGATACACTTGTTTTTTCTTCAAGATTGAATATCATTTCTAGCATTTTTTTGAAGGCCTGGTTTGGTAGTCATGTAAGCCTTCAAATTATCTTTGTGCTGGATAACTTTTCTTTCTCCCTAGATCATGGCAGATATTTTTGCTGGGCATATCAGCCTGGGTTGACATTTTTGCTCTTTCAATACTTGAAGTAAGTCTCTCCAAGCTCTTCTTGCTTTTACTGTTTCCATTGAGAAGTCATTTGTTATTTTAATAGGTTTACCTTTAAAAGTGACTTTTTTTTCCCTTGAAACTCTCAGCACCTTTTCTTTGTTTTTGTTTTTTTTTTTCCTGCTCATACAAACATAATAAGTACCGCTATCCCATCCCTCCCTCCATCCCTTCCTGGACCTCTCTGCTCCCTCCCCCCTGTTCTCCTTCCTTTCTCCCCTCCCTCTCTTTCTCCCAGTGCCCCCTTCCCCCATCTCTGATGCATCCTTTAATGTGTATATCAAACTTTCCTCTGGGTCCTCCTCTCTGATGAGGTGTAAGGACTCAGTGGCGTTTCCTAGAACGGTTTCTTGTGTTCCCCTTAAGTATAGGAACACTATTGTGACTCTTTTCTTTGTTTTGAATGTGGAGTGTTTTGACTATTATTTTCCATGGCGAGTTTCTATTTTGGTCATATCTGTTTGGGGTGAGAAATGTCTCTTGTATTTGGATGGGCCTCTCATTCTTTAGATGAAGGAAGTTTTCATTTATGATAATTTGAAAAATTTCCTCAGGTGTGGTATTTTGGGATTCTTGCTCTGGTATTCCATGAATGTTCATGTTAGGTTTCTTCAGGGTGTCTCATAACTCTTGAATATCCTCTCAAATATCTTTTTGGCTTTAACAACTTCTTCCATTGAGCTGGTTAATACTTCCACTTTATCTTCAAGATCTGAAATTCTATTTTCTGCTTCATTAGTTCTGCTGATAACACTCTCTGTTGAGTTCTGGGTTGAAGATAACTTGTCTTTTAGTTCAGTTTTAAACTCTGCTTGAAACTATTTTAACTGCTCTGTGCCTATTTTTGTTTGTTTATGTGTTTTTCTCAATTCCTCCAAGTGTCTGTTCTGTTCCTGTTCAAAGTGGTTGATGTGGTTATTTAACTCCTCCTGGATTTCCTCTTTCATAGTATTGATCATGGTAATGATCATGCTTTGAAAGTCATTATCTTGGGACTGGCTTTCTTGGCTATTTTCTGTGAGGTTATTCTGGTTGGAATTTATCATTATGGGGTTAATTCTTTTGGTGGGAGATTTGTTTTCTTTTTATTATTATTATTATTATTTATTCAACTGTGCGCATGTGCATGTGTCTGTGTGTGTGTGTCTGTATATGTGTAGAACCACGGACGAATTCGCGAACCACCATGGATGCCTCCACCTCCTTCTACCACGGGATTCACAGGCTCTGCCCTACCAGGACCAGAAACGCGGGCCGCCCCACCCCCGCTTCCACCTGGCGTCTATACATGGGATCTGGGATCCGAACTCAGGACCTTCCACCTGTAAGGTGGAGGCTTAACCCCTGAGCCACCTCTCCAGCCCCGAGATTTGTTTTCTTGAGTTTTGTTTCTCATGAATCTATACTTTGACTTGGGCATTGTTTTTTGTCTTTTTTTAAAAATTTATTCTTGTCTTTTTTTTAAATTTATTCAGTTGTGCTTGTGTGCATATGTATGTGTGCGCGCGTGTGTCTGTGTGTGTGTAGAACCACGGACGAATTCAGGAACCACCATGGATGCCTAAACTTCCTCCGCCCTGGGACTCACAGGCTCCGCCCTACACAGGACCAGAAACGCAGGCCCATAGTGGATAAAATTATTCTTTGGGCAGGTAGATGGAGAGAGCTGGTTAGCAGAATGGATAAATTTGCAGCAAACAGATATGGATTGATTCTTGTCCCCTTCTCTTGCTGTGGGTATGGTATGACTCCTAATGCTATTGTAACTTTCTTGCCATGATCAGCTATGGCCTGGAATCACAAGCATGGGAAATCCCTTTGTTTTCCTAAATTGGTTTGGTTATAGTCATAATGTTGTGACACCAACACAATATCTCACTAGTGTTGGTAACAGCTGGGAGGATAGCCTCCTAATAACTTCTTAGCAAATCTAGTAAAAAATCTGTGTTGATATCATGAAATGTAGAGTGTCAATATGCTTGGTTTTCTCCTGAGGGGGCATTCATCCTTGGCTTACAGAAGACTTTTTATTTTTTAAATTTTTTCTACTCTTACAAGCATATTGAGTATTCATCCCATCTTCTCTCCCTCTCATTCCCTCCCTCCTCTTCACCATTCCAAGAAGACTTTTTTTTTGACTGTATCCTCTTATGACCTTTTTCACATGGGTATCTATCCCTAATGTCTCTTCTTTTTATGACGTAGTAGAAAAAGGGACAGGAAGAAAGAAAGACCCAGATGATGGGGAGGAGGACATCAAACAGGATCTCCAGGACATATGATCACTGTATCCATAAACTCATTGCAACTATGCTTATGTATAAAACTGATAAATGATAAATGTTTGGGCCTGTCAACATTACAGCATGGATGAGGTTAGGTACACATGCCTCATATCTCTATGAGTGATTAATGTTGCCTGAGGGAATGAGAATCACTTGCTGCAGTGGCATTGCCAGTGATATGTCACCTACGTGCACCTAAACACATGTTAATTCAGGGTCTTACAAACAAAAATAAGGACATAAAGCAGAAACAAAACTCATTGGGGTGAAGAGGATTCTTGTAGAAAAACAAAGTGGGAATGAAAGAGGTAATACCAGGAGAAACTGACAAAAATTCATTGTATAAAACTCAAATTATTTATATAAAAAACATATCAGCTGTACAGGAGTAGAGTCCCAACATTATTGTGATAGTTAATCCTGGATGTCGACACACCTGAAATTAACTGAAATCAGTTGACACCACACTGGCAAGATCAACTGAGACCCCCTGAAGAGATTATCCGGATCAACACATTGCAATACAAGACCAGCCCTAGATCCCATCAGAAACTCCATAGATCCCATTGGAACCTCCCAATAGTGGACCAGATAAAAGGAATCACAGAGCAGAAGAGAGGCTCTCTAGGAATGCTCCAGCCATATGGATGGGAGCGACTTAGCCTTCCAACTTCAGTCAGCCAGCCATGCTGCTTCCACTGTGAGAGACTATATCTCCCCTCTGGAACCCTAAGGTAAATAAATCTCCCTTTCTCCCTTAAGTTGTTTGACTTTGAATGCTCTCTCACAGCAATAGTTAACAGTAACAGCTACAATCACAAACTTATTTCACCTTAATGGCTTCATTAATGGCCCTATTGCCAATGTTGTCACATTGTGGGATAGGGCTTAGGTGTATGAATTTGAAAACATGTACTTCAGTACATAAAGCTATATTCTCATGACCCTCTCCCAAATTCATCCTTTTTCACGTTCAAAAGTCTCATTTGCCCTATTTTTAGAGCCTGCAAAATCTCAACCTATTCCAACATCGACCCTGAGTTGACATTTCATTGGCGCAGGTACTTTTCTTCTGCTGAGAGACAATACTCAGACCTGGGCACCTGGATTGGGAAAGGGGTCTCGAGCAGATGTAGTCTATAATGATAGAAATCACACAACAGAGGGCATGGAGTTCAGCAACAGCGGATCAGTTCATGTCACCTTCAGCTATCACCAGCCTGAGAGAGCAAAGCTCTACCTTTTGAATGTGTCAAAATCTTCCCAAATTGTGCCATCAGCTGGGTCAAGTATTAAAATACATGAGCCTGTGAGAGATGATCTGCGTTCAAATTCTGACATCATCTAATTTCAGGTGTGGATAAAGCCTGAGCTATGATTCATCTTGAAGCAAAATTCTCTCCATTGGTAGACAAGTGACCATAAGCCATGCAGTGGTGGTGAGTATAGACATTCTTCTCATTCCAGGAGAAACTGAAAATAGTCTAAAGCCTAGCCAGGCAAATTCTACTAGATTTTTAAGTTAAAGTGAAATCATTTTTTTTTTCCTTATTCTGTCCTCTGGGCCTACCAAAACAGCAACTCAACACACTAGAATATGCACCCTATGGTATCATTCCTCAGAACTGACACATTTTATCCAAGGACAGCCTTTCAGAAACAGCAAGATGTGATTTGTCAGGAGTCACATGCTGCACTCTTTTTAAAAGCTTGCAGTCACACAAAATGTCACATGGAAATAAAAGCAGCGGTATGTTTAAATATAAAAGAGTCAAACAAATCAATGGACTTATCCCCTTCAAAATTTCTTACAGTTGAAATATGTAGGTAGATGTGGATCTTTTTCAAGGATGCATTTTAACTTCAAATAACTTAACAGGCTTTTGCAGGATGCTGTATTTCATATGTAGAACAAGAAACACAGAGGGAAAGAAAGAAATAGAGAAGGAGAAAAAGAGAGATATTGAGGAGAGAGAGAGAGAGAAGAGAGAGAGAGAGAGATTGTACTATAACCTCAAATGTGTCTTCTATGGTATAAAGGAAACCATATGTGAACCAAGCTGTAATCCTTGCTCATACTGCAGACAGCCTCAGTAAAGTTTTATAATCTTGCATGTCAGCATTAAATCTCCCCAGCATTCCTGAGTGAAAATGTGCTAGTACTTAAAAAGCAAGAAAATAGAGTTGCAGCTTAAATCTTAGTCATTTTTTTTCAGTACAGCTAATGCAAGAACATGCTTGGGAAATCGGTTGTTTTCTTTAAAAGACAGTTTGGAAAGCTCAAATTTTCAATATATGGAGGCATTTCCAAAAATCTATTTTTTAAGTGTAAGAGATTAAATACTCCAAAGTTGTAGATTTTGCAGTGTATCAGGATGAAGGATTCTCTATTTAGGTGAGTTCCAGCTACAGAATTCTGTGCTGCTGCCTGAAATTGTGTTTGCATAATATCCCCTGTGGCTATTCACTTTTTCATAGGGTGTATTTCTGAGGTTCTCCTGCCACACCCCTCCACTTTTTCAATAGTAACTTTTCTTCTGCAACTTAGAATCTGACAGGACTCATGGAGGACAGAGGTGACTCCTTCCTGCTGCCACAACAAAGAGCCACTTACAGGGGCCAGTGAGAGAGCTCAGCAGATGGTGCAACTGCTCACAAACCTCATGCTCACTGCCACCTGATGGAAAGAAAGAACTGGCTTCCACCCGCGAGGTATGGAATGGTCTGTGGCTCCTCTTTCTCTCTTCTTGCCTTTGTCTTAAACAAACAAACACAAATGGCAGCTATGATCAGTTTGTTGTTTGTTGCAAAACAGTCTCCAGGCACTGTGACCTCAGAATCCAGTTGTCACTTTCACTACTGGACATGTTCTTGGCCTCTTTCCTGACCCCACCTCACTGGAGAGATATCCGATTTTCTTGTGCACTTTGAGCAATCAGCACTGATGGAGTACTCTAACGCTATCCCTGAGCTTGGGTCAGTCTTTCCTCATCTATCCCAAACCGATAAGGTAGAATTTCGACCTGTATTTTTCAAAATGTAGAAGAGAGAGAGAAAGAGAGGAAGGGAAAAAGTTCAAGATTCTGCTGATTTTTATACTTTCAAAAGAGTTATCAACTGCACAATGGCACACCTGGATGTTTGCTCTTTGAGTTATTTTTGGTAAAACCATCCCACTTTCAGTTCACTGTTTTAACCCCTGCTCCCTCCCAGGATCCAGACACTCACTTCATCAGTGTCATTGTTTTGTGTAACATTTGCAGAGAATCATAATTTTGAGGGTTATTCCAGTCCCCAGTATCTCTGTTACTCATTTCTCTAGTCTCTTGAGAAAGACAAACGTGTTTGTATTTTGAAAATGTTAACCATGATTTATATTTGCATACCTACTGTTATTATAACTTAGCCAAGCCATTAGAGATTTGAGAGTTCCCTGAGTTCTGATTCCCCCATATATAGCCTAGTGTGGCTTTTAGCAAGGCATGAAGAACCAGTCTTCTTTATGTTTGTAGCTGGGGTTCATCAGTCTAAATTGCTTTTTGGGTGCTCCTCAATGTGCCTGATGCTGCATTTGATGATTTGATGTTATATAGTAGACAACAGTGGCACTCAACCATTTAGCCCTTTGTGCTCAGTTTTTGCTGTGAGGGAACAGAGCTTGCGTGTGTGTGTGATTTCCTCATGAGATACTATTTAGATTGTATGCATGATGGAAAAACTAAATGCATCAGCAGAGATTAACACAACAGTCCAAAGAATCAGTGTCAGAATTTAGCATGCTGAGATGATGGACTGCTACTAGAAGTCATTGAGTGAACCAGGGTAGAAGAGGGCAGGTAGACGAAGGCTAGATGTGTGCTCAATACAAAGGCAAGATGTATTCTCAGGAGGAAATAAAAGGAAGGTAGGGATCCTGTACAAGTGAAAATATTTCTATGATGCAAAAATCATATGAAATGGATGTAGAGACAGGAAGATCAATTCAAGGAGGCCAACCTGACCTACATGAGACCCTATCTTAAAAAACAGGAAAAAAATGGAAATAATACAAATTAGTCCCCTACTCAACATCTTCTTATACTTTCTTTTGTAATCTTTTATGTATCTTTTAACATTATTTTTAATTGCTTTTTTGTATTTATATATCTTGTGCGTGAGTGCATGCATTTCTGTGAGAGAGAGAGACACAGAGAGAGACAGAGAGACAGAGAGAATGTATGTGTCCATGTCTGTCTATGAGTGGGCACTTGTCTGTAACATGGTACACTTGTGAAAGTCAGATGGCAATCTACAGTACTTGATTCCTTTCCTCCATCATTTGAGTTCTGGTGATTAAAGTTAGATCATAGACTTGGTGGCATGTCCCTTTACTCCCAGAGCCCTTACATGCTCTAAGAATAGTCCCTTAATAATTTAATGAAAGAGTATGGTTTTAAAAAAATAAATCTACCCTACTTACATCTCTATATTTTGATCCTTGATATTCTATTTTGTAGTGGTATGTTTATTATTTTTCCTTTCATAAAGTAAGGTCTTTGAGTTTTGAACCTTTGCACCCCTGAGAACTGTAGGACCTGGTGCATTATTCAATAGAAGAACTGAATGTACATTGAAATTGTAGCATTATAAATATCTTCACATTTGAAATCATCACTTTAAATCAATGTCTGACATATATGTTACTGTATAACTTTGAACTTGAACTCCAGAAACATGCCATGAGTTTAAAAAGTTCCATTGAGCATCAGTTACTGGAAGGTAAGAGTAAAAGAAAGAAAGAAGACTAATGACATCTAATCTAATAGTGTATTCTCAATCTTCAGTCTGGATTCCAACATGGACTTCCATGAATTCTTCTAATTTCTCTGTAGCCTCTTAGATGATGCTAATGACATTTAGAGTTCAGAGTATAGCACACAAAGAATATAAAAAGGTATCCAAACTTATAATCCCCCCAATAAAAAGTGATTGAATATATGACACTCTTGGATGATAAGAAAAGCAACCATTTAGTAATTTTCTAAAAGAACTCCGAGTGAAAAAATCATTTTTAATCTTATTAGGACAGTTTGAAGATGAATTTTGAGCAATTATATAAGCAATACAAAAATCATGCCTTGCACTACAAATAAATAAATGTTCACAAATTAATGAGTTTGTGATTCAGAACTTTAAAACAGTGTAAACACAAGTCAGACAATGCTAAATAATAATGCCTACTTTTAACTGAAGATCTACCTGTTTTTAAGGCAGAGGACTCCAAAGCAGTGTAAACACAGGTCAGACAGTTCTAAGCAATAATTCCTACATTTAACTGGAGAAAGTATTTACCTGTTTTTAGGCAGAGTTTTTCCACTGAATAATTTTTATAAGTATCTTCACTTACAAAAATATTTGCTTACTTTC
This sequence comes from Typhlomys cinereus, assembly GCA_023101885.1. Taxonomy (NCBI): domain Eukaryota; kingdom Metazoa; phylum Chordata; class Mammalia; order Rodentia; family Platacanthomyidae; genus Typhlomys; species Typhlomys cinereus. The sequence continues at coordinate 4,438,609 of JALPQD010000057.1, read as the reverse complement.
AGGAAACACGTGGCTAATTAGCAATGACTATTAATTCAAAATGTTTGTTGAATTATCATTACCAGAACAAGGTTCTAGGTTTTAAAGAATTCTTCTAAGAACTTTTAGCAATAAAACTGTTGTAGCCAATCTTAGGAAACTACTGATTGGTCAAAAGCTAAGCATCTTATATAGTTTGAGTGTGATTTAGACTCATTTTGAAGCTTAATCCCTGATGGGAAAAGAAAGATGATTAAGGAGTGATTAAGCTTCAGCCCTCATTAATGGATTAACCCTTTCATGTGATTATAGTTTAATGGATTCTCTTTGATCAGATCTCCTGTATATGCCCCTTCAGCTCACACTCCAGCCCCTGCCAAGCATTCTCTGTGATGGCAGAAAAGCTACATGTGGCCCCTCAAACATGGGCCATGGCTATGATGCACAATAAAATGCCTTTCCTTGCAGCTTACCCAATGGGTGGGATGGTATTAGCGACAAAAAGTGGAGGAAGGCAATACACTCACAGTGAGAAAAGTTGCCTTAACCAAACAGAATAGATAAGCATTCAAAGCACTTTACATACATGAAGGATATCCCCAGCCTCTAAAAAGCCCTGCGGCCACACCTCTTGCCTTTCATACTTGCTAGAGAACTATTGTACCCCATGCACACTTTATTGGCCAGTGAACTGCAGGATTAAAAAAAATACAGCTCCTGCCAAGCTGCTCTAACACCAGGCACTGTAGTTTAAGGGATCTCTCGAGGAAATACAAATCATTGCGCTTAATGGCCTGACTGTACAAACACTCAGCGAATGGTGTTTATTTCAGGATCCAAGGCTATAAAATTTGTCAGTAGCCCCCAGTGCAAGAATAACCTGCGAGAACGTTTCATTTTGCGATCTAATGCTTTCGATTTCCATGCCTTCTATGAAAATGAACCCGGCATTTGTAAATGGCGGCCAGCGGTCTATGTGTGATATTCCAGAAAGAGTTTATTTCTGCATTTACATTTTGGAGAAATAGCAAAGCAGTGTGGTATGTACATTTTATGATAATCAGACACAAAAGAGAGAAGAACAAAGTGGCTGAGGGAAAAAAGATGTGGAGGAAGAAAATATATGTGGCTTTAGTTAGCAAACATTATTAAGATGTAACAAATTGGTGACAAGTGATATTACTCAACTGAGCATAAAACCAGACTGTTCATCTGATTTGGCAGCTACTGAGTATTTTTCTTTATGCGGATTCAAAGGCAGTTTTACAGCACTATTTGTTTTCTACATTTTAGAAACCAAGTAACCCAGACTTTTTTTTCCTTTCTGAAGTATTTTGATTTGAATTAGATCCACATGGATCGATCCACACCTGGCTCTTAGAGCATATTATGAAGTTACCAATACAACAAATCAATAGACATTCTGGGTTCAGTACTTATATATTTAAACTTTTGTGATCATTGTTATTCTTTCCAACTTATACCTTGAGTTAGACTTATAAAATTATCCATTGAGATTACCCAAAATGCTAAATTGATACTTGTGTGAGAACAGCAGATACCTTTAAAAAATAATAAATAGCAGCATCACAATAGTGTTGTATATTAGCTTGTCTGTGTCTAGCTAAATTTCTAACACCTATAATCTTAGTTGCTCATGTGTCAGTTAGGTCTGAAGATAACTGCTTCTCTTAGATATTACAGAAATTGAGTAGATTAATGCACAACCCTGTCAATAATGGAGATTCGGTAAGTATTAGTTTCCTTTCCCTCAGATGTTCCTATTTTAATAATCCTTTTTCCTTGTTGCACCAGTCATATGAATCTTTTTTTACTTAGATAAAGAGGCCTATGTGTATGGTCTGAGAAGAGAGATCTGATTTGGAATCAAGAGGGGCATTTAGTTATACTTGCTGATAGATTTCCCCATCTTGCTCACAAGGTACTTATTCAAGGAGAGTTCTAAGACCTTAATTATATAGTCAGTTTACTTTATTCATATAATTTGTTCTACAAAATTTATTAATAAGCTAAACAGTCATTTCTGTTGAGCCACATACTTCAACTTACTGAAGAATTGTTTTACAATCACATCTGGAAGTAACTTTGCTTTTGCAGACTAGTGAAAGCACAACATAATGGTGACTGAGAAAGTATAGAGAATATTAATTGGTCCAGAATTGCTTTTTAGAAACCAGAGTATCTTTATTTGCAATATATATCTGGAAACCAAGTTGTTTGCTTTTCTTATATATATTTCAATAAACATCAATAAATAATCTATAAATTTAACCCTAGCTTTTCTTACTACACATATTCATCCCTATGTTGCATAGTTATTATAATTTGTGCATACCATGAACTGCTAGTTTCTATTGTCTTAACCAAGGATGCTGATGTCTACTTAAGTGTCTGTGAGTTAAAGCTGTAAATGGTTAAAGAACCTAACATTTTGTCAATATCTGTACATACAAGCTAATATTCTGCTGCCATTGAAAGTTTATACATTTTAATAGAAGCTGTGTAACTTTAGTAGGGTTAAGAAGTTTATGTCTATGACATTGAAAGGAAGTTCAACTTAATATTGTGCCTAATACACAAGTAGATCACTAGAAATTTTCATGATTTTTTAGAATCTTAAAAAATATTTGTAGTATTTAAAATTACAATGGAATTTTGTTGTTTTTCTTCCAGCTCCAATGCCTTACCTCTTCCCCACTCCTCCCACTGAGAGATATTGTGTTACCAACAAGCTTCTCCTACTCCAGGGTCCTTCTTGTGAATGTTTCCGATTAAGTGCAAAAATGGACAAATAGTTCTTCTTGCGTGGGCCTCTGTACCTATTCCTGGCTGATGAAAGAACTCTCCTTGTGACTGCCATGGACCATATCTTAGAGGTATGAGGCCACCTGAATTTCTCCCCTATCGCGATGCATGGTGTTGGTCCCAATCTTGTATATCTTGTGCAGTGAGCTTGGGCACAGTGTGTTCATGCTTGCTGTGATTTTATGTTTATGGGTATTGTTATCAGGACTCCTCCTCCTGGTTTAGTTCTCACTCTCTTTCTGGTTAGACCTCTGTGGTGTACTCTGGCTTTTGTTCTTTGGACATCTTGTTTGTGGCCTAATAAACTTCAGTTGTTTACTTTATGCCCTTAGAGCTGTACTAGTTTTCTTTATTGAACAATTTTGATTGAGAGAAGTCCCCATGAATGCTGTATGAGAGCTGCCTTACTTTATTTATTTAAAGGCAATTCTTGAAAAGGTGATATATGATCATGTTTGCTTGGCATGTATCGTGGATAATATCAATATTTTAGCTTTTATAATTCATGAATAAGCTATCTTAACTCAAAGGTTCTCCCAACAATATTAGACCCATTTCATCTCATAACAATAACAAGCGTGTTGGGCTTGGCCGCTTTAGCGCAAAGAGAAAAATGTAACTGTGAAATACAATTGATGTTATGCTGCTGCTATTGCTGTTTCTGCTGCTGTTTTTAATACTGCTGCTGCTGCAGTGACCACATATCATGAACTCAAATATCAGTGGTGCCAGTCCATGATGTAAGTGACAACAGCCACCTGAGTATTAAGTACAAAATAATGTTTCAAGGCTTATGGGAATTACTGAGAATTATGGTGTTGCCTTTAATTTTGTTTCTTTTTAAAAGAAACAAAAGGTGCATGCCTTACAGTTTTGTTTCTTTTAAAATACTTTTTAAAATGCCTTTAAAAGGTGTATGCCTTACAATTTTGTTTCTTTTTAAAATACTATGTAGACTGAATTAGTCTTTTCAGTCAATGGATTTTGTTTTGGGGCCTCTGTGTTAGTTTGTCACAAGGTTATTTCATCTTGTATTCATTATGTATTGCAGGAGAGGAATGATTCCTGTTGTACTGAAATGTTAACCATGTAAAAAGTCACAGTTTGGTATGTAAAAGATCTAACAAAATGGGCAGGATTAATATCCAAAAGTCATAAAATATTCAGTAAATGAAATCTTAATTCAGTCAACAAAAGGGACATGAATTGGACACTTCCCGAATAGAAAAGTTCAAATGGCCATTAAATAAATGAAAAAATGTTTATCATACTTAGCCTTCAAGGAAATGAAAATCAATACTACATTGAGATTCTATTCTATGCCAGTCAATATGGTCATCTTCAACAAAACAAAGAGCAAGAAAAAACTAAAAGTAGATCTACAGTGTGATCCAACCATACCACTCTGGAATTTACAAAAGGAATTAAGGCAGAATACAACACAAATACCTATGCACCCATGTTTGTTGTGCCAATATTCTTGATAGTCAAGATATGGAGGAATGAACCTGGGTGGCTATCAGTAGACAAATGGATGAAGAAATGGTGGCAAGTACACAGTTTGGAAGAATTGAGTATTATCCAAGCAGAAAGAAAAATGGAATCATGCCAGGGAGAATTGGATATCATTATGCTAAGTTAAATAATATAGATATATAGTTAAATAATATAGTTAAATAATAATAATATGTTGCATCATTTTTCATATCAGGATAAACACTGAAATAAAAAGATGTGAAAGCAGAAGGAGAACTACATTCAGGGGGAGTCAGGACAGGAGTGGATATTTGGGGTGATTATGTTCAAAGTATATTATATTTGAAAGAAAATATCACAGAAAAGAGGTATTTTGCATAATTTGCATTTGAAAGTAAATAAATAAAACAAAAGAAAAAAATTGGTTGGGATGGTGATGATTAGATCTCTGCAGGCTTGATAAAAGTCACAATGTATGTGTGTGAGTGTATGTGTGTGTGTGAATGTGTGAGTGTGTGAATGTATGTGTGTGTATGCAAGTGTTTATGTATGTGTATACATGTGTGAGTAAATGTATACAAGAAGGACTTGAGTGTGTGTCTCTGTGGATGTCCAAGGATTACATCAGAATATCAAGAATCATCCTGGATTGCTCTTCTACTTTATTACTTTGCTATGAGATTTCCTACCTCTACTTTTCCAGGGCTTGATTTACAGGCTGTCACTATATCCACCCAACCTTTTTTTGGTGGAATCTAGGGATTCAAACTAAGATAATTTGACTTGTGAGACAAAGACTTTAACTTTAACTGCCATTTACCTAGCATAAAGTTTAAGATTTTAGGAGCAAGGAAGCCATTTGAATATTGGACAGAAGATGTGCCACTGAAGGAACGGCAATATTTATGCAATGATTTAAAAGGGATTTTGCTACAGAGAGACTTGGGAGTGACTAGATGGCCTCTGCAGTAATTCTTAGTCATTGGATTCCGTGATTTAATCTAGCTAATCTTCAAGAGCATCGTTATGCAGTTAATTCAACATTATCATTGGGCAATAACATTTTATTACAAAACAAATCAGCAAAATAATAAATAGAAAGTAATTGCATTTTAGGCCTCTGTTGACTAAATAGTATGATTGCTCAGCACATATATGTGCATTTATCAACACAAGTTTTCATTTTAGTTCTTCTCACCCTCCTCCTAACCCCATCCAAAAATCAGGTAAATACCTATGGCTAGTCACTTAGGTCACTTGTTTTAGCTCATTTATTTGCAAGTTACTGAGAAGCATTTATATATTGTGATTCATTTTCTAAGCAAATTGTAAGCATTGCTGCTGCACAATATGGTTTTCCTCTGGTGTAATAGCCATGTGTTAGAATGTTTTTGTTAAGTTGTCAGCTAGTTTGGTAATATGTAGTATTACCGCTTGTTATACTGTACCATATAATTTAAGTATTTACAGAAGCAATTATTATAAATTAAATTTGTATTAAACGGGTAGATTGCTGTGCACAATGCTTAGGAAGTGAGAGTCTTAACTTTTTATTATATTTTAAATAATCATATTTATCATTTAGCTAAAATTGCAAACATTGTTCAAACTTCAATATAATCTATCCCTTCTCTCATTTAGCATGCTTTTGTAACATTGTATAAAGAAAGAAAGCCTTCTTTAGAGATCCTTTCAGAAATGAACAGAAAATAATCAGTTGAAGTCCAGCTGAGAACTTCAAGTAGGAGAATAATTTCCCCAAACCTTTGTTTGACAAAGAGTCAACACATAGAATAAACTGATATCAATGTGAATATGAATAATGCATTCGGGCCATGTTTCACTACTATATATTGTTTGGAAATAGAAGCTTTGTAGATTGCAAGATCATTCCTGGTGATCACTATAATTTTACATGAAACTGTAAAGAGATTAGACATTTAATGTATTGCCATTATTTTATTACCTTCTCCATTATTTAGTGATGTCCTCACAGACATCTGGAGATCTTAACTTCTTTATGCAAATTGGGAAAATTAGGGAAAATAGACAAGAAAAGAAATTTAATGCAAAACAGGAGGCAGTTGGAATATGTTCAAAAAAGAGAAATTGAAAGATAAACCACTGATTTCCTTGGCAAGAGAAGTGGAGGATTAAACTGGTATCTTTTGGAGTGGAATAAGGGGAATTTAGTCAATATACTATTTTTCGAACTAGTATGGAAAAATACAGATTGGTTTTAAAAAAGCATAGATGCAGATCCAATGAAAACCAGAGAAGAAAATAATGCTAGACCAATCTACATGGTTGAAATGTAGTACATTTCTTCTTTCCCATGAATTCTAAAACACAATGTTGGGATAAAGTATTATCAGACAAGTCTGAAAATATATGAGCAGATTTTAGCAAGAGTTGAACAAAAAGATCTAGACAGAACAAAAGATTCATTCATTTAATATTCAGGCTAGTCCTATGATCTCAGAGATATTGATCATTAATAATTTCCTTTGAGGAAAAACTTGAAGCATTTCTGGTTCGATCAGAAACTAGACAAGGCCGTCCACTCTCACCACTTCTATTTAATATTGTACTTGAAGTCTTAACTAGAGCCATAAGACAAAAGAAGATGTTAAAAAGATTCATATCAGAAAGGAAGAAGTCACGTAGAGTAGTAGGTTACAAAATAAACGTGCAAAAATAAGTGGCCTTCCTGTATATCAAAGATGAAAAAAGTGAAAAAGTCCTAAGAGAAACAATTCCATTTACTATAGCCCTAAAAAAATGAAATATCTTGGTATATATCTAATTAAAGAAGTAAAACCTTTATAATGAAAACTTTAAAACGCTAAAAAAATAAATTACAGAACACACCAGAAGGTGGAAAGGCCTCCTATGCTCCTGGATTGGCAGAATCAACATCATAAGAATGACCATCCTACCAAAGGCAATATACAGATTCAATGCTATACCAATAAAAATCCCCAAGCAATTCTCTAAAGAAATTGACCAAACAATCTCAAAATTCATATGGAAGCACAAAAGGCCCAGGATAGCAAAAACAATCCAGAGCAACACAAACACTGCTGGAGATATCACTATACCAAACCTTAATCTATACTACAAATCCATAGTAATAAAAACAGCCTGGTACTGGCTCCAAAATAGGCATGTATATCAATGAACAAGGGTTGATGACTCAGATATAAACTTACAATCACAGACATTTGATCTATGACCAAGGGACCCAAAAAATTCAATGGAAGAAGAACAGCATCTTCAAGAAATAGTGCTGGCAAAACTGGATATCCGCATGCAGAAGATTAAAACTGGACTTGTACCTGTCACCATGCACAAAAATTCATTCCAAATGGATCAAGGACTTTAATATTAGGCCAGAAACTATAAAAACCCTATTTGAAAGGGTAGGGAACTCCCTTGAGCTGATTGAGCTAGCCAAATAGTTCTTATTCATAAATTCAATAGCACAGGCACTAGAACCAACACTCAACAAGTGGGATCTTATGACATTAAAGAGCATCTATTCAGCTAAAGAGATTGTAAACCTAGCAAAAAGGCAACCCACAGAATGGGAGAAAATCTTCACTAACCATGTATCTGATAGAGCTCAGTTATCCAGAGTGCACAAGAACTTAGAAAACTAAACACCAATGAGATAAATAGCCCAATTAGAAAATGGGCATCGGAACTCAAAAGAAGCTTTTCCAGGGATGAAACTGAAATGTCTAACAAATCTCTTAAAAAAATGCTCCACTGAAACATGATCCCTTCTCTCCTTGTTTCTGGTGAAAATAGGCCACCATCAAGGACTGCAAGTAAGTAAAGAGACATCAGGTTAAGTTCACAGACTTTCCTTCCTGATCATTTGCAATTGATGGGTATGATCTCACCAGAAGGGGAGGGCATATAGTCTGGCAGGTAGAAAGTAACCATTTTGCAAATGGGAGACCACACCCCCATCTACTTTTATTCCATCTACCTTTGGATATACTCTTATAATAAGACTCTATTTTAACAGCTTTTTATTTCTGGCCAGGTGATAACATCCAATATCCATCAGGATGGAGCCAAGGGCATTTTAGGAGCAGCAAAACTGAAAAAAAAATCAATAAACTATAATTCAGAACATCAGAGACTCTATATCAACCACCTGTAACCAGGCCAACCTAATCTCTCCCCATCCTGAAGCTCAGGGAAATTTACAGATTGTAAGAGCACAAGGATGGGAGGAGTCATGATATGCAAGATACTCCACACAAGTTAGGGCCGAAGCAATCATTATAGGACTTTGCATGACCTGCACAATGACCAACACATTGACGCCTCAAAGTCTAGCATGGACTAAAGGCACTAGGATCCTTAGAAGCTAAGCATTAACAGCCACAATAGTGTTCCTATACTTATGGGAAACACAAGAAAGAGTTCTAGGAAATGCCACTGAGTCCTTACACCTCATCAGAGAGGAGGACCCAGAGGAAAGTTTGACATACACATTAAAGGATGCTCCAGGGATGTGGGGTGGGGAGGCACTGGGAGATATGGAGGGAGGGGGGGAAATGAAGGGGAAAATGTGGGAGGGAGGAGGGGTTCCAGAGAGGAGGTGGAGGGAGGGAGGGGACTGGTGTACCTATTAAGTTTGTATGAGCGGAAATAAATAAATAAATAAGTAAATAAGTAAGTTAATTAATTAATTAATTAATTAATTAATTTAAAAAATGCTCCACACCCCTAGCCAACAGAGAAATGCAAATCGAAACTTCCCTGAGATATCATCTCACCCAGGTCAGGATGGCGAAAATCCACAATACAAACAACACCGAATGCTGGAGAGGATGTGAGAAAAGAGAACTCTAATACATTGCTGGTGGGAATGCAGGCTTATACAGCCACTCTGGAGATCAGTATGTCATTTTCTATAAAAATTAGGGATTGAAATGCTATATGACCCTCGTATATCACTACTGGGAATAATCCCCTATAATGCAGCAATTCACTACAGTGACACAAGTACAACTATGTTTATAGCAGAACTATTTACAATAGCAAAGTCATGGAATCAACTCAAATGTCCAACAGTTGACAAATGGATAATGAAACTGTGGTACATTTTTACAATGAATACTACTCAGTCATCGAATAATGAATTAATGAAATTTTCCAGGAAAGGGATGGAATTAGAAAAAAATTATATCGAGTGAAGTATCCCAGACATAGAAAGTTAGATGCTGTATGTACACCCTAATAAGTGGATTCTAGTTGCAAACCCACTTAATGACACAGTTCAGTACAGAAAATAGGCCAGAGTCATGTATTGCATGTCAGTAGCGAGACATCTGGTGCAGCTCACTCTCTCGTCTCTTCTTGGTCACTTGGGACCGACCAGATTTGATTTCACCAATCAGGGAAGGTTTAGGGACTGGCAGATAGACGGTAACCATCTGGCAAATGGGACACTGACCCTCCCCCCTTCACTGTTGTGTCCTACTCTTATTCTTCCATCTATCTTTGAGTTTCCTCTTATATTAAGATCTTCATTTAAATAGTCTTATATCTTTGGTTAGGAGACGACCTTGATACCAATTGGTATGCAGCTAAAGGCAGTGAAGAAATAGCATAACTGAAAACAACAACAAACCATATTTCAGAACACCAAAGACTCTACATTACTTACCCGGAATCAGACCAGCCAAATATCTCTCCATACTAAAGCTTAGGGAACCTTGTGGAAGAGGAGGTAGCAAGATTGTAAGAGACTAAAGATTGGAAGGACAAACGATATGCAAGATACTGCAAGTTAGGACTGCAGCAGCAAAAACTGGACTATGCCTAACCTGCACAATAGCTGATATGTCAAGACCCCCATGGATCACAGGGGAGAAGGCTTCAGGCAGTAGGATCCTTAGAGGCAATGGATTAAACAGTCATAATAGAGTTCTCTTGCTAACGGGGAGCCCAAGAAATGGCCCTGGTCTATACCACTGAATCCTGAACCCTGACTAGTGTGGAGAACTTAGTGTGAGGTTCAGTGCCCACATAAACAGATGCTCCAGGGGATGGGAGAGAGGAAGGGGGAAGCACCAGGACAGAGTTAGGGAGGGAGGGTGTTACAGTCAGCCTGCAACATTGCTGATAAATGACCAGCAAAAGGCTTACAGGAACAAGTGTTTTATTTCCTTAGGACAGTCTGGTTACAGTTCTTAGGCTTGATGGGAGAATATGCACCAACTCCAGGGCGAAGGAAACTGGCCACACCCTCATCACATAATGGTTGAGAGAGGGGCAATCCTTACTCGCCAGACCAGCATGTCTGGCCAAGTGAACAGAAAGATGCCCACGCTCTCAACCAGTGCTCGGTGATTTATTCCAGGGCCTAATCCCACCCACAATAGACTGGCCCTTCCCCAGCAGCTAGACAATCTCCAGGTTTGCTCAGGGCTTAACTCAACTAATTCTCTACCAATGTGCCCCAGACCTCAAACCCTGAACAGTCAAGTTGATACCTGTGCCTGACCATGACAGAGGGGGTGAAAGGAAGGGGGGAAGGCAGGAGTGGAATGGACGACAAAGGGGGAAGGGAGAGGGAAGGAGGATGAGGATACCTACTGAATTTGTATGATTAGGAAAGAAATAAAATGTGGGAGAAAAAAAATAATTCCCATTGTGTAATACCATAAAAACTCAGTTTATGTGAAGAAGTCTTTTAGGTTTTTAGCTTCTCCTACATTTAAAAAAATAAATATTTCATCTTTGCAACAAATGAAGTCCTAAAAAATTCTGTAAGAAAAGTATTAGGAATGAAAGTTTTAAACATAATCAGAAAAGGAGAAAATTTAGAAGCTTCTTATCTTTATTACTTTGAATAATAATTCTGAAGCATTACTCTGTATGATTTTGACTGAATACTTTTGTTAAAGCTTGAATTTTATAATCCATGTTACAAAAGTTCTTGGTTTATTTTCTAGCTATTCGTATTTTTAAGTGTGTGTGTGTGTGTGTGTGTGTGTGTGTGTGTGTGTGTATAAGTTTAGGTACGTTTTTATGCCATGGTGTATATATGGGAGTCTGGGAACAATCCCTTCTACCTTGTGATTTCCTATGGGTTGTACTTAAGAGCTGGATTTGTATGGCAAGCATTTTTACCATTTGATCCATTTTGTGGTCATGTATTTAATAAATTTCTTCAGTGATAGTGACTACTTTGTGATAGTGATTAGTCTTTGGATAACAATTTGAGAGATATTAGTCTAAAACAATGGTTTCCAAATATTTTTGTTATAATTAATGCCATATATGTGTGGTTGTACACATTTATACAGGTTTTATATATATATATAATATATATGTACATGTGTACAGGGTATGTACAAACATGGGAGCAGCCAATATGAAATAAATATATTTAAAATGATTTGAATGTAATATTTAAAACAGTATTATTTATTTGACAGAAAAAGCAAAAAATAAGAAAGAGAGATGAACAAATATTCACAGGTAAATGTCAGAGGTTAAGCTTCAGAAATAGATTGTCTCTTTCCACTATGAGGACTTTGTGGATGGAATTCTCGTAGTCACGGGTATTGTCAGCCACTGAGTCATCTCTGACCTTTAATGAATTTCTCTCAGTTCATAAGAACTTAAATACTTTAAGTTGTAAATATAAGGTAAAATGTGCATTTCATATATCTGGCTCTCTCCTGAGAGTCCACAATCTATGTTTGTTATTAGCCAAAAGACCAGAAAGCATCACATTTCATACCCTTGGAGGTCTTGGTAATGTCTCCTTGACTTATATGTATTTAAAAACTGTTAAATATTGCACATAAAAAGATGTATAAAGATGTAGACTTCTAAAAGAATCATGTAGACATTACTTTTCAATTGAAAACAAGAAGTTTGATATTTTACAAGATGAAGGAAATGGAAAAATTTTATCATGATATTAAAAGGTATTAGAATTATAAATTATCATAAATAGGAAAACATGTTACTATAGAGACTCCAGTTATTCACAATGGCAATTTAATTGTAATGAAATATACTGCCTTCTTAAAACTTTACTTTTTGTCAATTAACAACTTTATTCCAAGGTTCACATGGATAGACAATGTGAAAAAAATGACTCCCGAAGTAGACTAGTCTTGGAGAAATCTCACAATATCCAATGTCACAGGGTACAGAGCTCAAAGCACAATAGAGAAGGTAATTCACTTTTGCACAGTTATATTTTGAAAATCTATAAGTCAAATAAGCATGGTATTAAGACAACTAAATCGAGCATTCAATAACCTTTGTGGCACATATTGGAAAATTAGTATGTAAAAAAAAAAGAAATACCCCTTCAGTAGTTTATTAGAGCTGCTGTAATAAAGAAATATACAGTAATTGTTATGGAGATCAGAAACCCATTACTTCGAAACTCTGCAGGTTCCAATCAAATTGCTAGTAGCAAGGGTTCCTTCAGAGGGCTGAAAATCCCCAAGGTTGGCTTCCAGTAGTCTGCTGGCAGTCTCTGGCAGTCCTTGTCTAGGAGAGGTTTCACCCTGACCTCTGTCTTTATCCTCACACAGTGGCATCTCTATATGCTGTAACTTTCTCCAAAATTCCTTTTTTCCTGAGGATCAGTCATATCAAGATGAACACCCCTTTTCTTGTAATGATCCTCTTCAAATATGGTTCAAATATGGGGCCCTCCTTTCGAAGAGATCATGTTCTGAGTCTCTGAGCATGATTGCATACCTGGTCGTGCAAGAGAAGCACTTCACACATGCCATTATGTGAGTGTGACTTCACACATATCTATGGGGGAGACACACTTCACCCATGTTTTCTCAAGCCACCATTGCCATTTCATGATCACAAAGACCTCAATTTTTTTTTAATTTCCACTCATACAAACTTAACAAGTACACCGGCCCCCCCTCCCTCCAACCCCCTATCCCCCTGTGCCCCCCTCTTCTCCCCTTCCCTCCCTATCCCCCAGTGCCTCCCCTTTCCATCCCCGGAGCATCCTTTAATGTGCATGCCAAACTCTCCTCTGGGTCCTCCTCTCCGATGAGGTGCAAGGACCCAGTGGCATTTCCCAGAACCCTTTCCTGTGTTCCCATTAAGCATAGGAACACTACTGTGGCTGTCAATCTCTTGCCTCCCAGGATCCTAGTACCTTTAGAAAATGCTAGACTCTGTGAGGTCAATAGTGTGTTGGACATTGCGCAGGGAATGTAAAGTCCAAATATGATTGCTTCAGCCCTAACTTGTGTGCAGTATCTTGCATATCATTGCTCCTCCCATCCTTGTGCTCTTACAATCTTACTTCCCCTTCTTCCGCAAATTTCCCTGAGCTTCAGGATGGGGAGAAATTAGGCTGACCTAGTTCCAGGTGATTGATATAGGGTCTCTGATGTTCTGGATTATAGTTTGTTGATTTTTTTTTCAATTTTGGTGCTCCTGCAATCCACCCTGATGGATATTGGATATCACCTCCTGGCCAGAGATAAAGACCTGTTAAATTAGAGTCTTTTTATAAGAGTATATTCAAAGGTAGATGTAATAAAAGTAGGAAACTGCGGTGAGGGAGGGGTCAATCACCCATCTGCGAAATGGTTACTTCCTATCTGCCAGACTATACGCCCTCTCCTTCTGGTAAGTTCATACCCCATCAGTTGTAAATGATCAGGAAGGAAAGTCTGTGATCTTAACCAGATGTACAAAGACCTCAATTTGACAACTATCCTTTCAAATGTTCAGAAGAAGCTATGTTAGATTGAGGATACAGCTCAGTGGTGGAAGTCTTGTTTAGCACATGTAAGAACCTATTTTTCATGTCTTGAAATCTAAAGAGACAAAGGCAGTAGGAGAAGAAAAAGCCAAGTACTTCCATGACATTTTTAAAAATAATTTTAAAAACATAAGTTGTATAAAGAAGTAGTAATAAACATGACTAGATCTAAAATTTAAACTTCCTTTTAACAACATGAGTCCATAATCAGAGGACAAATTCAAAATCCCTTGATTGAGAACAAAGGGCCCGCCAGATAGCTCAGGAGGTACGAGTCTGCTCACAAACCTGGTCACTTGAGTTGGATCTCTAGAGGCTCACATGGTAGAAAGATAGAAGTGACATCTGATAGTTGTCTTCTAACTACCACCTGTGCACTACAGCATGCATGCACTCAATTTCTCTCTCTTTTTTGCTCTTTTTTCTCTCTCCCTTATCTTTCTCCCTCCCTCCTCTCTCTTCAACAAGTAAATACATAAAATATAAAAAGAAAAAGAATCCCTATAACCCTATAAGTGAATGAGCAAAAGACAAATGGTCCAGCAGAATTCCTATGACAGTGTTTAGATATCAAATTGACAATTGAGAGCCAGAGCAACAGTGACTGTACTGGACAATTTATATAAGAAGAAAACAATAGTCAAAGTGACAGGAAAGGATGATCAACCTCACAAATGTTCAGCAAAATACAGATATATGCCACAAAAGTTTTTTTTATGCTTAGTTTAGTAAAAAAAGTTGAAAATGAAAAATGTTGCACATTTATACAATAATGGGTATAATAATCTCATGTCAATGATAGTGGGTAAGTTGCTGTATTCATTAGTCTTCATGAGAGACCTTAATGTGGTATATATCTGCAATTTTGTTCATTACCATGATCCTCACATATGCCTAGGAAAACACATATATTCCTATGTGTGTGTGTGTGTGTGTGTGTGTGTGTGTGTGTGTGTGAATGTATATTTCAGTTGTGATAATTTGTTAGCTTCTACTTTGCAGTGATCTGGGTCAATCCTAGGATCATGAACATGCTCAGAAAGCTCTATTACCACCACGAAATACACTGAACCATTTAAGCAGTAAAAATATGAACATAATATAAATATTCATTAGCCAAAGGCAATGGATAAAGTATAGTATATGTAAAAATAAAATATTATCGAAGTAGAATCTGTAGTAAGAATGTCTAAATTTTGGGAATCTTACATATTTTATGCAAATTTAAGCTATCAAATGATATATAGAGAAAGATTCATTGCTATGAATGTAAGAAAGTATACCCAATGATCAATATAACCTATCACTCACATACACACATGTCTATATATGTACATACATGTGTATGCTCGGGTACATACATATGTGGCAAAAATATGAAGATTGTTTGAGAAGATTATATATCAAACTCATGATAGGTCTTTTCTCTGAAGAGGCTTCACAGTTAGGTGATCTTTACTTTCATTTTAATATTATTACTTAACTTTGCAAGTGAAGCCATGACTGATTTTTGATGTATTTTTCATAAATTGTCATGCTTTAAACATTTCAGCCTGAAAAAGTCATTAATACAGAAAATCTAAACAATGTAGAAAGTAGTCACAGTGTGCAATGGAGCTAGAAAAATTTGAATAGAACGAGACATAGATAAATGAGGACAGTCAATGAAATACAGAGAAATCTACTGTAAAGGCTGTTCATAGACACAACTCTGTATTATGAAAAACGGGGTCAAGAATTAAAAAATAGTGACAGAATCAACAAGCACTTTACTAAGGCGGATGTATTCAGAACAGGTGAACTTACTGGGCTGTGAATCAGAGCTGCCAATGAACCAGTCATTGACTCAGAGTTATTGCTTTGATGAGAATGGATGTGCTTGAACTTCAGCGTGGCATTTGGATATTTCCTTTCCCATTTCCTAGAAGTTTGAAATTCCCAACATCTGTACTCAAACTTTCATTTCTGAGAATTCCTTCAGTTCTAGACAAGCTCAGATGATCTGACATTTTATTAGGTGGACAACATAGTCAAGTTTCCACAGGAATCAAATTGCTGTTCCTTGAATTATTCATATTATTTCTGGAGGTATCATTCAATGTCTTTCAGTAGTTTCCAATCCTAATGATTTTAGTCACTTAAAATGACTTCTATGATGAGGATAGCGAGACTGCTGGTCCAATATTGCTTTCTCAGGATGTGTATAATATGTTCTTATTATTCTTTCAGCCTTACTTTCTTACAAGCTTTTGCATTTAAATGAGATTATAACATATATTTTTCAAACACAAGCTTGGTAATAATGCCGTACCCTATATAGAAAGAACTTCACAGCAAAAGGACGGTAGGTTTACATAATGTCAATACTTAAGAGCTGTGCCTGCTAATCTCATGAGGCACGGGAAGAACTGCACATTCACCGATGAGGGAATGACTTTAGCACATGCTCATGTCTTCAGTTTCTCTAGATCCATGAATATTGATTGGGTCAAAATAATTCTTTTTTTCCAGAAATTTCTTTACATATTGATATATGTGTGCTTATGTATTTTTGTGGCCATCCTTAGAGTTAGACTATTCTGCAAAATGCTTAAATATGAATACAAAACTCATATATTTGATTTCTGTAGCAGCAATTTTTAGAGCATTGGATTACATTAATTGGCAAGAGTGCTTGAATATAGACTTCTTGGTTTTAAAACATTCTATGCAAAGGCAGGTTTTTGACTAATGTACAATTAATTCCTACTAGAATTACATCAGAAAGAAAATATATAAGGATTTATTATTTTCATTTAATAAAATCAATGATGTATAGAAACCACATCCCTTTTTCTTTCCTGTATGTCCTACGGTAGCCAATAAAACTAGCCTAGCTAAATGATTAATTTCCAAGTTTAAAATGGAATGTCTGCTACAAAACTAAATCATGGCCAGTGGACTGCATGGCATAAATCCTTCACAGGGTGTTGTAACCTTTATCGTTTTGAAATGTGCCTCATCAAGGAGCCCTCAGGCAAATGTACAAGGGAATGATGTGACATTTACATAGCCACAGTGTCAAATTAGACTCTGTGATCCTCCCCAATCGTTAGGCAGAGCTGGATCAGAGCAGATGCACGCCAGATTGCCCACATCTGATGCATAGCACAAGGAGAAACAGTGGGGCCTCACCCACACTTGGGCCCCAATCTCTGAGGGTCACTAATCAGGAGATGATCTTCAAACTCAGCCTCTTGAAACTGGATGTTCCAGACATACAATACATTCAGTTTGAATTCTTTTCAGTAGCACATTAGAGGTATGATCTCGTGGTATGCAGAGATAAAAGCAAGCAGCAAATATTTGTAATGAATATTACTTGATAGCTTAGTTTGCTTAGTAATTGGTTTCTTTAAAATGAAACAAATTGAACCACTTCTGAACTCAAGAGCTAAAGTTTTAAAAAATAAATTAGAAAAAAAAGTTTTTTTTACATTTTTATTATTATTTCAGCTCATACAAACTTAATAGGTACACCAGTTCCCTCCCTCCCTCCTCCTCCCCCCGAACCCCCTGCTTCCCCTCCCCTCACCCCTCCCTCCCCATCCCCCCATGCCTCCCACCCCAATTCCCAGAGTCCTTTCTTGTGCATGCCTGACTTTCCTCTGGGTCCTCCTCTCCGATGACGTACAAGGACCCAGTGGCATTTCCCTGAACCCTTTCCTGTGTTCCCCTTAAGCATAGGAACACTACTGTGGCTGTCAATCCCTTGCCTCCAAGGATCTTGGTGCCTTTAGCAGATGCTAGACTTTGTGAGGTCAATAGTGTGTTGGACATTGCATGCAATGTCCAATTATGATTGCTTCGGCCCAAACTTGTGTGGAGTATCTTGCAAACCATTGCTCCTCCCATCCTTTTGCTCTTACACTCTTACCGCCCCCTCTTCCGCAAATGTCCCTGAGCTTCGGGATGGGGAGAGATTAGTCTGGCCTAGTTCTAGGTGGTTGATATAGAGTCTCTGAAGTTCTGGATAGTGGTTCGTTGATTTTCTTTTGCAGTTTTGTTGCTCCTGCAATGCCCTTCACTCCATCGTGTTGGGCACTGTATGTCACCCCCTGGCCAGAGACAAAAAGCTGTTAAACTGGAGTCTTATTATAAGAGCACATTCAAGGGTAGATGTAATACTTATACCCAAAAGTGGAATCGCAGGGTCATATGGCATTTGGCAATGGGAGGGCTCAATCACCCATTTGCAAAATGGTTATTTTTTAATCTGCCGAACTATATGCCCTCCCCTTCTGGTGAGTTCCCCTTAGTTGTAAATGATCAGGAAAGAATGTCTATGAACTTAACCAGGTGTCACATTACTTTCTTGCAGTCCTTGATGGAGGCCTATTTTCTCTACTGTAACATGGAAAAACAGAGTTTTTGATGGTGTAGTTTTGATTACTTTACTGTTTCTCAAGTTGGAGATGAGCAGTGTAGAAGAATTTGTGTGCATGTCTAAGGTTATGTGTGTGTGAGAAAGTGAGAGAGGAGTGAGAAAAAAAATAGATTGTTGTTAGTTTTGATTTGGTGTATTTTAAATTCATTGCAATGACCAGATTGAAGTAATAAATGGAGCTTCCCACACCATCAGCATTAACCCATCAATCTCTCCAGGATGTTTGGGGCTTTTCGAGATCTTTGCTCTTCCGTGGTGAGATGTTGATATAGGTCAAATACTGTGCAGAGCTAATGAAAATATACATAGCTGTGATGCATTCTTGGACGCAACAGTCCTGCCATGTTCAGAAGATTATGTCTGGCTGCATTCGAGCTGCCCTTTATTCTCTTACCATCTTACTGCTCGTTTCCTTTGTCTGTTGTGTTCCCTGAACTTCAGGATGGGTGGAAGGCTTAGATATCCTTTTTAGGATTGAGCATTCTACTAACACTTGTTTTCTGACTATTGCATGTTGTGATTTTTCTATAATGAACACCTTCCATTGCAGAAGAAAGTTTCTAGGTTGAGGGCTGAGTGTTCCTCCAATCTATGAGTATAATGACAGATGCTTCAAAAACAGTTTGACATAGTATTTTTATAGCTAATATTAATAGCTCACATCCCTCTTTGGGTCCATATTCTCCCTTTTTCATAGATTCTTATGGTTTACAGTACCCCAAATGTGATCCCTAATGAAAAATTGGCCTTAAATACAATCAGAAATCTGCTGGGTGCCCCTTGATCTTCATGCCACTATTATATGAATAGTCACCTCTTTCCAGGGTGATATGATTGCAGCTTACAGCTTTCAAGGATTGAGACTGTTGATTGCTTTTCTCCTTCGGCATCTATATGGTATATATAGCTGTTCAGCAAGTAGTAAGTTTCCAGACCATTTCCAAATGGTGGTTTTTTAATCTATGTTGATAAACATGTATTTTGTCTTTACCAAAAGGGTCTTACTGTCAGCTTCTGGAGGACAATAAGAGCAATGGAAAGAGTCTACATTATTTTAGGAGGTCATGGAGATCTTTCTGACCAACAACTTAATAGGAGGTATCACATTCCTGGTACTTGGAAGGCTGCGTAGTTGCCCATGGGTTCTAGTTTGAACATCACAGGGCATTTTTAGTTTGTCCCTCTTTTTCACTGTGTCCTCCCATTATAAGATATGCTAGCATTCATTAAATTTTAAAGAAATATTAGTTAATAACTAATAGCATATGAGGTTTCTGCACAGGTCATCAAAGTTATACAACCCAAACAAAATTCAGTGGTTCACTCATGTGAAAATAGGAGGGAGATTTGCAGAGAAAAAGGGTTGTCATGAGAAGAGGGAGGTGATAATTGGGGTTAAGTGAAAGAATCATAAACTTCATATATAATATCATATATAAAACACTGAAAGAATAAAAAAGAGAACCTATAAAACAATGAAAATGAAATTTAGAATCAACAAATAATGAAATCATGATTGTGTAAAACAGACAAGGTCATGTTCAAGGTCATGTTTCAAAATGCTTTAGGTGTTTAAAAATACATATGTTCTATGACAGGAAAAAAGATAACAAATTGTAGGGGAAAAAAGCAGAAAAACCTGAGGTCTATTGACTAGTATCAAGGAAAATGAGTCAAAATATTTAAATGCTGAGCCTAAAAGGCAGAGATGAATAAACATTCAAATTTTAACAAGTCCCTTGACTTTGTCTCTTTTTTCTTTATTTTTGTGTGTAGTTTTTGTATGCATGTGTTTGTGCATACATGCATATATACACGCAACTGTGCATATATGTGTGTGCATGTGTTTATGCTGAGGCCAGATGTTGGGTGTCTTTGTAATTTAATTGTGTGTGTGTGTGTGTGTGTGTGTGTGTGTGTGTGTGTGTGTGTAGGCCCAAGGGTAACTTCAAGAGTCATCCAAGATTACTATTTCGCTGTGATTTGCTCTACTTTCCTGGGCTCTACTTTCCAAATCTGGAGGTGCAGGATGCCACCATTTTTGCTTGGTGTTTCCATGTGGGATCCAAGATCCAAACTGAGGTCCTTTTGTTTTGAGGCAAAGGATTAACCCCTGAACCATCTGTATAACGCTCTACCTTAGTTTTTCTAGTTCTCTCATTGAACAGCTCATCAGCATGGCTGGACTAGAAAGACCAGTGAGCTGCAGCAATCCCTGGATCGCCTCTGCACATGTCTGCCTTGCACTGTGGTTTACAGATATGATACAGTACTTATATTTTTATGTAGGGCCTGGGAAGGTCTGAACTCAGTTCCTCATGACTGTGCAGCAATTGCTTTGCCCACTTAGTCATCTTCCCAGCACTGGGACTTCCTTTTCATTCTATGTCTTCCATCTGATTATCATTAAAGGGGAAGAGACATGATACTCACATGCTTCTTAAAGTATTCTGTGCTATTTCATAGTTGTTTACTCATAGCATCTTGTTCATTTACAGAAATTCATTTTTTGAATTCCATGACAATCTCCTTAGTGATTGTGAGGATATCCTTTATTTCCCCCTCACATTTTCTATGCCAAAATCTCACTTTATTCTGTCTTGTATATTCTGCACTATCCAAGAAAGTTCTCTCTCTCTGATGGTTAATATCAATTATCAATGTAATGAAACTTGGAACCACTATGATATATCTCTGAAAGATGTAGATTAGATTATTTTAGTTGGGAAGTACCATTCCAAAGGTGACCAGTGTTATTCTGTAGACCAGGATCTCAGATAGCAAAAGAAAAAGAGAGGGGAAAAAAGGTACCTAAGCATTTGTTTCTCTCTACTTCATGACTACATGTGTGATGTGACCAGCTGCCATGACTTCTCCATGATGGGCTGTGTCTTCAAGAGGAAGTCAAAGCAAACCCTTCAGGTGTTTGTTGCACTAATGAGACAAGTAATGCACTCCTCATTCCTTCACCCACACTCTTGTACACTTGTACACCGAATGTAACAATACAGGTAGGGAAAAACGTTTGCAATTTCTGAGATAGCAGTTTCTGAGAGAAAGTGAAAAGTTCAGAAATCAACTGAAAAATCTTCACACACTAAGAACAAATCAGAGGAATAGGAAGGTAGCAAATTCAAGAGCCTAGAATATCTGTGTGATAGTTTCGGTATTTCTATTTCCCAATAAAGAGACAGGCATTGAAATAGTCTTCCAAAAATTATACTTCAGACCTCTGAAAGAGTTGAGTTTTGGTACAAAAATCTCATCTTGTGTGAAGACTCTCTGGCAGAAAATGTATCTTGAAGAAACAATGCTGAACAATATCTTAATAAATATTTCACATTTTACATACTTGGATTGTTTTTATAATTTATAAGGAAATTTAAACAAATTATCCCCCTAAGAGTCTCCATAATGATTAACATACTATTTATTATTATCATCTTTACTTCTTTTAAAGAAGTTAGAGCCTAAGGTGAGGTGACTTTCCTGACTGCTTATAAAAAATACATAGAAACTCTGTTCTTTTTGTATCTCAAATATTCCAAGTCCAAAAAACAAGATTTCTACATGTCTCCAAAATATATATATTCCTTAAGACAAGAACACTCCTTT
This sequence comes from Typhlomys cinereus, assembly GCA_023101885.1. Lineage (NCBI taxonomy): Eukaryota > Metazoa > Chordata > Mammalia > Rodentia > Platacanthomyidae > Typhlomys > Typhlomys cinereus. The sequence goes on along the minus strand of JALPQD010000057.1, from coordinate 4,416,494 downwards.
GTGTGACTTTAGAAGAACAGAAAAGATAACTCTACCAAGTTTGCTAAAGTAACTCAGTGTATTATATTTTAAGATCACTCTTTTCCCCCCAGGCCAAATAGCTTAATTTTCTGTAGATAGAGCTGAAATTTTATTAACAAAGAATCAAAAATGCCCAAGGCTTCATTCATAAATCCAGAGATGAGCTCTTTCTTCCCAACGAGTAATTATCACTGTGCAAGATTTCAAAATACTCTACATTGGGTGAGAGTATTGTTCTTTTCCTCATTCTAATGCAACCAAGCCTTCCTGACCTTCTTAATTGGGGTAATTATCTAAATGCAATTTCTGATGAGTGCCTGGTTTGCTGAAAGACACACTGAACTCCATTCACTCAGAAGTAGTAGACTTACAGAAAATAGAAATAATGGGGTGCAGGTATTATAAAACAAAACCAGAAATAATTTAACACCCACATTTGAAAGATGCATCCTAGATTTCTTATATTTAGGTAATGTGAGGGAACCTGTTTTTATGAAAATGCTTTGAATTGGAAAGTTAATTTCTATAATCAAATTTTATGTCTGAATTCTTAGAGACATTTAAAAATATGATTCACGGAATGTTCTGCAACACAGAGCAAGTTATTTAGAAAACAATTGTGCTTTTTCTTGACAGCTTCATGTTTTTGCCTTTGTGTCAACTTTCTGAGTTTTGCTTTCATTGTGTAAGACCCTGAATGGGGATATTTTAGACATGTGGCTTCAGGACTTGCTCTGGGATTTTTTAAATTGGGAAACAAATTCCAAATGTTAAATTGGTAAAAGCTTATCTTACCTTCACTCCTAATAATGTATCAAACTTCCGATTCCTCTTATTGCAATCTCATGGAGTCTGTGACATATGATCACACTTTTATTGAAGACACTATTTAAAGAGATCACGGATCTGCTTTTGAACTTGGTTATTTGTTGCCTCCATGTTCACCTATGGAGATCAGATTGCTTTGCTTTATGATACTGCCTGGCCCTAAGCTACTTCATATGTGTGAAACAGTGGCTTTCAGACTGGCTTTGCTCTCACTATCTCCATTTGAGAGCACCAAAGTTGGCTCATTTGTAGTGCAAGTACAGAGATCAAATGTCTTTACCTTTTTGCACACAGGCACTACCACCTGCCTCACACAAACCATGAGGTTTTCAGACTAAGTCACTCATCCCTACAAATCAAAACAGATTAGCGATGAGTCTGTCAAAGTAGATTGAGAAAACATGGCAACATGAACATATTTAAATAGTATCATATCAGAAAAAGGAGGCCCATGAACTCATCAAACACACCAGGCCTACAAAAGCTACATACAGCATTTTCACCTAGGCCCCTTAAAGGAAGGTCAATTAACAGTGACGGCTGCAGCTTCATCACACTGTCAATTAGAGATCTAGTTTATGAAGAAAGGACTAGTAGACAAAGAGCTCACAGTTGACCAGGACTTTAGGTCAGCATGCTCTCCAATGCTAGATGCAACCCAGTTGAATTATCTTTCTGTCAATCTGCGTAACTGTTTGTTTAGTCTTTCATTTTGTTCAGATGGTTCTGTGCTTCAGCAATCACTCTGGTGCTAACAGTTCTCCAACTGGGTTCTTTGGTTTGGTTCTAGTGGTTCATCAAACCACTATTAGTGATTCTCTGGCATCTGTACTGACTCTCTGCCTCTGCCTTCAGTGAGGCCTCTTGAAATCTGTGGCCTCCTTAATATTTTGTATCCATTAAGAGATATATAGTTCCATCTCTGTATCTGTCTGTCTGTCTATCTATCTATCTATCTATCTATCTATCTATCTATCTATCATCTATCTACCTACCTATCATCTATCTAGAAAAATAAGTAGATAGCTATATATAAGGATATAGAGATAGATGATAGTTTGATAGATAGATATAGATAGATAGATAGAAACAGAGATAGAGAAATAGATACAGTATATACATTTGTGTGTATCTAGTGAATTAACACTAGTAAGACTAGAACAAAGAACGTGTTATCACAATGAATATGAGGAGAAATCAGAGTCATTTGCTTGTGTACTGATGAAATTGCTGTCCCATAATAAATTCTGACTTGAAGAAAGACATAAATGCATTCATCTATGTTTCATATCCCAAAAACTTTCAGAAGCAGAATTTGAGAGAATCATTATTAGCTGAAAAGGCAGCCTTAATATTTTGCTCCTGTTAAATAACATGGAAAAGCTTCTCCGTTACTAAAGGCTATTATTTCTCTTTTCTTAGAACACTTGCTTTAGAAAATACTTTTCCTCCCTCTATATTAAGATGATGTAAATCTATCAAGCTTCTTCCCCCTTTTAAGCAAGGAATATATTTTTCAAGAACTCAGGAAACATTCCTTTCAATTACATCTATAAGGAAACATTATATACCCCACCACACAAAGTCTGTATGGAAGAGTAGAGCCTAATTTGGGTGGGCATTTCATTTCAAGATGAATACAACTATGATGTGTGAGCAAAAAAATTGAGACAAGAGTTCTACTTGTGAGCTACTTCTAGTTCTAAATACTAATAGTCTTTTTTGACAGAAGTAGGTTCGGGCTACTTTGAAAATGGATTTATAACTTATGCTAAGTAGAGAAACACACCTTAGAGCTCTCTGAACAAAGATCCTTCAGAGAACTGAGGCTCTTTAGAATTGATCTGTGAGGCTGAAACCTGCCTAAGGCAGCCATGTCATTATTCCACATTTCCAACTACATCTCAATGCAGAAACTTCATTTCTGTCCTCCAGTTCTTAGATTAAATTAATAGTCAAGTAGGTCTCCTTGCTGTACTTTATCCAGTACCTAAATGGTACAATGTAAGAAGTAAAAAGACAGAGTAAAAGAAGAGAATAAAAATTAAATCAATTGTTCTTAAAAGTATAGGCAACCACCATTGCCACATTTTTCCTTGACAAGAACTAGAAAAATGACTATTGAAGAGGTAGCATAGCAGTGAAAACTGTATACAAAGCAACCAGTTGCTTCTTCCTCAGGGGAGTCCATATAAGTCATATATGAACCCCAAATATGCCAGCATACCCTTTCAGAATAGTAAAATTAGAAAGTATCTCCAAATAGGGAAAAAATCAACGCAAAAGCTCTTATGCAATATACAATGAAATAATATAGTTTGATCTAATAAGTGTCCTATACCCATTATCTGCTTTGGGGAACGTTTAACTAACTATATAGGAAACTACATGGTAATTCCAGCAGGAAGTGACTTAAATTGGTGAGAAATTTTGAAATCGGTCCTATTATTGCAATGCCCAAGAGTATATTCATTCCCCTAAGAAGTCCATGTCTACTGGAAAATATGAACCCAGTAGGTTCACATTTACATAAGAAATGTATAGACACTATTATTTCGAAAAGAGTTTTTTCCCCTTCATAACAATGTATTTTGACAAAGAGACCTTGGAAAAACTAAAATATTGCCTTTAAAATACCATAAAAGAGAGACACCTTTGCACCGACAATCACGGATGTGAATAACTAGGGGTTAGTGACAAGACTATGGCACAGTCTGAACTTGCCGCCTCTCCCTGGGCACGGGGAAGCTGCATTTCCAGGCAAGTCATCAAAGAGCTTGCAGCAAATCAAAAGGTCTATTTCCAAGTCCTGACTCTGGTCCAAACCTAACAAAATATAAACTGAAAGAGCTAGGCTCATATTCTTAGATGAGCTTTCCAAATATCCAATTTTTTTTTTTTTTTTTTGTATAAAGAACATTGTCATGTTTCTTACTTGTTACATGTCCTTCTGGAATCATTTTTTGGGCTGAATTTTTCTTTCTTTCTTTTTTCTTGTTTGCTTCATGCTTTTTCAAAGCCAGGGATTGAACCTAGAGTCTGTCACATGGTAGATAAGCACTTCATCACTAAGTTTTGTGGGGGTCCAGGGGGATTGCAGCTCTGTCCTGCAGGTCGGTCCCGCGGGTCCTCCACAAGGGGGATAGGGGAAAAGGGGGATCGGGGAAAGGTGAGTGCACTGTCGCCCTGCTCCCAGCCCTCCTTCCTGAGAACAATCAGACACGACAGGGAGTCTAGTCAAGCAGGAACTCCTTTATTGCACAGTCCATAGCCCTCTTATAAAGGCAGAAACTGCAAGGGAAATTCTAGGGTGGGGGAATGGGCAACCAATCATCTTAAAGGCCAAGCCAGCTACGCCCCCTATTGTCTTCCTCCTGAGCTACGCCCCCTATTGTCTTCTTCCATCAAAACATCTTTGTCTAAGCTTGCCAGACCACCCAGGTCACCTAGACTGAGGCCCCCACAAGTTTCAACTCGATTTCCCCTCTTTCCCCCCTTTTAAACTTTTACACTGCACTGTCCAGACTGACCTTGAAATGGTGTGCAGCCCAAACAAGTACTGAGCTTGAAATCAGCCTCAATGTCCCTTCTTAGGAGGCAGGATCACAGGCCTGCACCACTATGCCTCTCCTCATCTAATTTACTTCCTTTTATTTTCTTTTCTTCCATTTATCCTATTCTTCCTTGTCTATTCCTCTTCTTTTTCTTTTTTTTCACTTTAATGATTCATGAGAAATTATCAGCATATGTAAAAAATTAACATTTAACATATTTTTGAGATTTGCTTATCAAAAACTCAGTTTATAAACTTAGTTACTGATCTAAATAAAGATTATGAATCTTACCAATTTTATCATTATAGAAATTTCCTTATTCACATAAAAAAGTCTTTGTAACATGAGAAAACTGGGTTATATTGTCTATTTCTATATGGCAAAACAATACATAGGCAATTTTGTGCTGGACATAATCATGTGTGTCAGTCCAGCATTCTTAGAAAAAAGGCTGGAGGATTACAAGTGTGAGGGTAGCTTAAACTACATAGTAAATCACTGTCAAAAAGAAAAAGGAGAAAATGTAAACAGAGATGGGGAAACACTTTTTAGGGGAAATTAATGTTAATGAGCATTTTTTTGTCTTACATTTCTGTACTCCTTACAGTGTTGGTGAACTAATTATTAAAAATTATTTAAGTACTCTGTCTTAGAATATTCTTTTGCCTTCCATTCGAGTTCATGAAGATCACCCACCAGAATCAACATCATCTATTGTTCTAGAAGTATTTAATGAAAAACTAGTCAGACTTTAATGATACAGTTACAGGGATCTTTGCAGCATTTAACCATAGTTACTAGCAGAAAGGAAGAATTCAGGATCAGATATGATATTTCTCAGCATGCAAACACCCCTGATTAATAATTATAGAAACAGAGCTTAGGAACTTCCAAAAGAGGTTTTTCTACTTTTAAAACTCTAAAAAGAGGAAACTTGTTATAATAAAGTTTATGTCTTTCTCAAAGTTTGGCTAATTTGAGGGTTTAATTGGTCTCTTCCTTGTCTGATGATCAGATTTTGTGCACAATGGAATTTTTGAAAAAGTGATTACACCTCACAGAGCCCTTTAATGATATTTCTAATGAAATGAACATTTCCATTAAAGTAAAGGTAGGTTGGGATTCTCAAGGAGAAAATATGAAATTGATTCTTCATCATCACGTCCAAGCTGTAACGCAACTGACAAAATTCTTTTTTTTTTTATTCCACTGTGCGCATGTAGTGGTGTGTGTGTGTCTTGTGTCTGTGTGTGTGTAGAACCCGAGATTGCGAACACCATGGACACTCCATTTGCCCGGGATCCAGGTCAGGACCCGCCGCCCCGCTTCCCCATACCTGGACGACTCAGACAAGGCGAGCTACCCGAGCCACTCCCCCCCTCAAATTCTTTTTTTTATTTCCACTCAAAAAGCCAGGTGACCGGCCCCCTCACCTCCCCCCTGTGCCCCCACCCCCTTTGTCTCCTCCTCCTCCCCTCCCTGGAGCATCCTTTAATGTGCATGCCAAACTCTCCTCTGTCCTCCCTCTGATGAGGGTGCAGGGACCAGTGCATTTCCAGAACCCTTCCTGTGTTCCCGTTAAGCATAGGGACCCTATTGTGGCTGTCAATCCCTTGCCTCTAAGGATCTTGGTGCCTTTAGCAAACGCTGGACCTTGTGGGGTCAATAGTGTGTTAAACATTGTGCAGGGCATGCAAAGTCCAATTATGATTGCTTCGGCCCTAACTTGTGTGGAGAATCTTGCATATCATTACTCCTCCCATCCTTGTGCTCTTACAATCTTACCGCCCCCTCTTCCGCAAATGTCCCTGAGCTTCAGGATGGCGAGAGATTAGTCTGGCCTAGTTCCAGGTGGTTGATATAGAGTCTCTGATGTTCTGGATTATGGTTCGTTGATTTATTTTTTTTTTCAGTTTTGCTGCTCCTGCGATGCCCTTCACTCCATCCTGATGGGTATTGGATATCACCCCCTAGCCAGAGATAAAAACTGCCACAGACAAAATTCAATCAAAATTGAACACAAACATCAGGCAAGGAGAACATATCACACTTTGCTACAAGAGATCTTCCCTGAAGTTCACATGCATTATTCGGGTAGGCCACAGTGCTTGGTTGTATCTGTGTCCTTCCTTGACACACACAGGCAAAACAAAATAAAGTTAAAAAAATGTATGTTTGTCATAATAATGACAGAATAGTATGTCAGGACACTTCTCCATTCCTTTTAGACACTTAAAATATTAGTTGTGTGTGTGTGTGTTTGTGTGTGTGGGTGTGTGTGCGTGTGTGTGTGTGTGAGAGAGAGAGAGAGAGAAGTTCACATCTATATATGATGCTACACTCATGGTAGACTCAGAAGTCAGTTCTCTCCTACTGTCTGGGTTTCTATGTATCAAATTTAGGTCCCACATTTGATACAGATGTGTTACAAACTGACCTCATTTTTAGACTTTCTTTAAAAGTGAGCTTTTTTTTCATGATAGCTACTTTAGCAACACTTAAAAATCTCGAACAGTCTTGACATGGTGTTTAGGTTACTATTTAGATTACGGAGTTCTACTTTCTCCCAGAGGATCCATATGGATAGGAATACCACTTTCTGTAAAAATCTTTGCTTTCATAAAAAGTCATATTGATTACCTCCCTCCCCACCCCAGGATTAAGCGCTTATATCTGAGAGTGAACTAAAAGACTTTTGTGTTTTTGAATTGGTAGGGATTAAACTTTGGGTCTTGTGCATGCTAGACAAGCAGTCTGCCATTGAGTTACACTGAAGCCATTGAATTGTTGGACAGAGTCTCCCTCTACAGCCAACCTAATGCTTAACTTGTGGTTTTTCTGCTTCAGCCTTCAGAGTATAGAAATTATAGATGTGTGCCACTGTGGCAATTACTCTTTCTGTGGCTGTGAGAAAATACTCGAACACAGTTTAAGGGGGGAAAAGGGGATTTATTTCATTTTCAGTTCCAGGGGGGAGATATATTGCCATGGAAAAGGCATGGCTGACTGGCTGGCAAAAGTTGGAGAAAGCTCAATTCACTGCAGATATCACAGAGACAGAGAAAGCTACCTGCAAACTGCAAGAGCAGAATCCTGGCAGAAGCAGGACAGGGCTAACCAACTTCAAGGCCCAGCCCACTGTGATGCGCCTTCCTCAGGCAAGGCCTCATCTCCCAAATGACAACTAAGGATTCAAACACAAAAGTCTGTGGAAGACAAATTACATTTAAACCAATACAGTCAACATGCTCAACTGCAATGAGATGTCTTATGGCCTGTCTAGTCTGACAAAATCTAGCTTATGATGATGACTTGCCAGCACATTTCTAATAATTCAGACTATAGCATTAGCAATCTTTGGAGGTTAGATATGCACTGAAGGGAGAAATGAAAATATGTTATACTTTGTTCTTTTTTTTAGCTTCAATCTATTCCTCTGCACTTTATTTTCTGCTAAAAATTAAAATAACACAAGATTTCCTTTCATTGCAATTTCTGAAAACCAGACAATCTAATTATCTATCCTAATTTTTACATTATGAAAAAATTACTTAATATTATCTTTGAATCTTTTCAAGCTACTGCATTTCATCTCAGACTTTAGACTTCTAAAGTACTGGGAATATTTGAGACTTGTTGATACTTCTTTAAACCAGATCAAAAATGTTGAAACGCAACAAAGCCAATCATATATATTTTCAAATTACACAAATTCCTTATCTATTACTGGTGACTGCTGTGGAAGGGATTTCCCAGCACCAAAATGTATGAGGAGAAAATTACAGCTCAGTACCCCCATGACCATATACAGATTACTCAAAGGTATTGCTGCACAGTATAATCTCAAAAAATAGCTTTCTCATCTGTTGCAGGACATTACCAGCTGGAAAGAACAGTCAGATCTAAATCTCTCTTTGTCACAATCCTTCTCTGCCCTAGCATTTCCCAGAAAGACCCATCCACTGTCCACTACTCTGTAGATGCAATGGGAAGGTACACTTGTTTCACTCTGCACTGTCTCAAGACCAGTCTTCTGACTTTGCCAAGGAGTAGCTTCGGCTTGCACAGTGTCTCATTTTTGCCTTCTGTTTTCTCTGCACCAATAATAACTTGGAAACCCATTCCCATCTGGCAGTGTTGCAGGATGACTGTCCCTTGGTTGTAGGGTTCTTGTGTTCAGAGTCAAAGACTGAAACCAGAGCACATGTGAGGATTAAGGTAGAGTTTACTAGAAGAGAAAGAACGGGACTCATGGACCCCAGATGTGAAGTATCCTGAGGAACAAGTGCTTGGGAAAACTCATGGATTCCAGACATAGAATCCATGAGGGCCATTGAACTAGAAAAAACCCATAGACTCTAATGTGAAATACCATGAGGGGCAGGCTCCAAAGATGGCTGCCAAGGTCAAGTGTATTTATATGCCTTTATATAAGCGGGGGAATTGGGAGGAGAGGAGAATGGCTTTTCCTCAGTTGATCTTGTGCCCACCTCAAGGTGGGGCTGTTTCTGTAAAGGAGGACTAATCTCCATATCCTTTCCTAAATAAAAGGTTGGAAGAAGTTGGCAAAGGGTGTGCCCCTTCAGAGGAATCCCAGCAGTGAGGGATGACCTTCAACGATTTTCAGACCTTCCCAGTATGGCTGCTCTAAGCCTGCCTTAGCAGGAAGGCAGGTTTTGGTCTCTGGCAATATATTTTCTCTTCTATGCCAGGCCTGGAATGGAACTTTGTTAGAAGGGAAAGAAGTTTGGCACTAGGGTTGAGGGTCAAGTTGTGAAGTCCTTTACTACTTATTGCCCAAGAGCCTGATAAAAATCTTGGGGTCAAACATTTTTTTTCCCACAGTATATCTGAAAAGAATCAGGTGTCACAGCTGGATTAAGCATTTGTGATGTGCTGTGCTGAGGCCCTTGAAACTAGCTCCAAAATATCCTAGAAAAATTGATCAGTTCTGAACAAGATTGAAGCTCAATCCTCCAGTAAACATTAGTGAAATAATTCTACTTGAAACACCAGATTTGATTTCCTTTTGAATTATATTTTTTCTTCCTTTTCTCTTTTCTGGTAAAAAAAATTATGAGAAGTTCAAAGTATCTTCATGATGTGTAACAACATGAAATGGAAACTAAAGCAATACTTCATTATATGTAAGCTAGTTCAGACAATATACTGTGCGATCTTGTGCTTGACAAAATGTGACTGGCATTCAGGCTCAGTGAGATCTGAGACATTCTGATTCGTAGAGCAGGTAAAATTTTTTACCACTGGAAGAGAAGGATTAAACTACATCACTGATCAGATTGTTCATAAACAAATAAGGAAACCACAAAAGGTAAAACTGAAGAAATAATTTCAGTTTTTGAAGTTCTGTTCATATTTATATATTTGTATTCTTTAACCCAAATGTTTGTCAATATTTTGTCAGGATATAAAAAAAAATCAACTTCAAAGAAAATAGAAACCTACAATCAACAGTAATCAATAAGGTCTAGAAAGCCCCTAAATTGTCTTTTAGTAATTAGCAAGGGAGAGTGATATAAATTACCTGGTAATGATAAGAGATTAAGAGGGAAGTAAGAGAGATTGTGGGGGGAGGGGTTCAATGGGAGAGAATTGAGAAGGGGCTATGCCTGATAAACACTGACCTTGGGCTGTAGAGGGACTGCAAGGACAGTCAGGACTAAGCCTAGTGTGATCCTGTGTCCAAATAAAAACAAAAACAATAGAAAGAAGACTGGAGATAAAGTTAGTGGTAAAGTATTTGCTTAGTATCTTTGTAGGATTAGCTTCAATATCTAATTCTGCAAAAAGAGAGAAGGAAAAAATGAAGAAAAAGAAAGGAAGAAAAGGAATTGTCTAATAAAGACATGTTTTTCCTTCAGTGATGCTTATCCCTTCTTAATAAGAAAATGAGATTGTAATGAAATTTACTTTAGAAATTTACTTATGGATTGAGATAAGGTCATCATCAGGTCCAGACTAAACCATAAAGAAATTCGAGGTCATTAAGATTCTAATAATTCATAGAGTTAAAAATCATTGAATCATTCAGACATCATCATCCATGTACACTCTCAATTTTACTAAGGAAGACATCAAACACATAAAATCAAATAGAGCTATTCTAAAGAAGAAAGAACACAGATTTAAAACTGTGGCTGAAGTTCAGAAAAGAAGTGTTCGAATTTGTCATCCCTAGTAACCTGCATATAACTCTCTTAAAATATTATCTTCATATATGTAACTGTAGCCTATTGATTTTAATTCAAAGAATTTCTAGATGGAAGTATAAAACTGTTTTTTCTATTAGTGTTGCACAGAGAGACTCAATTTTAACTTGGCTTCTAGTGTTCATGTATACTGTGCAAGCTGGAGAAAGTCAAAGATCCCTCTTCCCCAAGGTGTGTATGGGCCTGCTAAAATGAGCAGTAATTTCATAATCTTTGAAAATACAAAGTACTCTGTTATATTTTTCAGCTTGTGCTATATATAGTTCTGAAATCCAGGTAGGTCTCTCTCCTAAATTAGGTATTACATGTTGTGAATGAAAATTACTCAGGAATTCCAAGATGATTTTTTGTTAATTAACTGTTTCTGATTTATAGGAAATGTCTTCCATGCACAGTTACTGAAGCGGCATTGTGGAAAGGAACCAGCAGTTATTGTCTGGGAGTGCGGATGAGTAGGCATTCAGTTCAGCAATTCCACAGAACAGGAGTGGACAAAGCATGGAGCTACTTGCTGAAAATGCAACCTTTGTGCCTATTAAAAATAATAGGAAAAACAACAACTTTGCTCTATAACACATGATGACAACTCTCACAAATTGAAGGGCCCTGCATGCTCCTGTGGAAATCTGATTCTCAAGATTTCTTCTTACTTTCACATTTTTAAGCCATAGCAGGATAGTTTTATTCTAGTGGTACTTTTGCTAACTGGACACTCATAAGAAGCTTGAGAAGAATTTGAACTGACAGTTACTCAATTTTCAAATTTATTGATCTGTTTTTCTCTTTTTCTTTTTGTTTTAAGACCTTTTATGTTCAACCAAGACAGTAAAAAGTATAGGAGGAGCCAGGAGAATTAATCTCCATTCCAATGTTTAATTTCTAGCTGCTTATTTGGAGAATGGATTTTAATTATCAATTTATAATTGCATTTTGCTTGGCGAGCAAAGCACCTATGATATCATATTTTGTAATTCATTGCTTCATGATTTACAGTATGACTTTTTTGTGTTTCACATCTATTTCAGAAGTTTCCTATTTCTTTTATGGTTCATTCTGTTAAATTATTGGGGGGGTTACACAAAGCATAAAGAGTCATTATTATTTTCCAAGGAGGTCCCATCATCCTCTTCCTTCCTGGAATGCATTTGAAATGGATTTCTCTTAGAGCTGAGATGATCTGGCAGGCTATTGGATGAGGAGAGTGAGATGTGGTAACAAACTCAAGGTCTTTCCTTTGTTGGACTTGACAGTTTTCACTTACACTCAGGGAGAAAGCTATGATAACTTGAGCAGAGTGGGGCTGCGAGTGTCATGTCGACAAAGAGGGGAGAGTGACTAAAGATGCATCCAGATGTCCCTTTTGAATAGGGGTTTCTTATATCTTTTGTACCAGTTAGTCCTATTCCTTGCTGTGTGGCAATACCCAAAATCAAATAACTTAAGGGAGAAAGGGAGATTTATTCAATTTAAGGTTCCAGAGGGAAGATATAGTCTTTCATGGGAAAAAGGCATGGCGGGTTGACAGAAGCTGTAGACAGGCTAAGTCATGTCTTTCATGGAGGCGGAGAGTTGTTGGTTGTAAGCTCAAGAGAAGACTCATTTACTCAAGCAGGGTGTGGCTATCCAACTTCAAGGTCTACCTTATGTGTCTGCCTTCTTCCAGCAAGACTCCAAACTCCGAAAGGTGCCATAACCTTCCCAAATATATGAGCCTGTGGGATACATTTCAAACCATGACACCTTTCCACTAAGTCAAGCCTTCAGAGGAAGCTAGTGTAGTGAATAATCACAATGGTTACCTCATACATCTCAAGAACTATCTGCTGTCTCTTCCTGAGTTCCTGACCATCAAAATTGCAAGAAATAAAAAAAAAAAACCCAGGTTTTGTTGCTTTAGTTTCATGACTCATTGTTGTAAAGATATCTGTAAAGATTGCCAAACAACTTAAGGCAATAAGGAATTTTATTTAGTTGTAATTCCCTGTTAAACTGAATCATAGTAGTAGATATCAGATCAGCAGCCAGAGCTGAAGGAATTGGTCACATCATATTCTAAGTCAAGAGGCAAGAAGAAGCAATAAATGCCAATCACCTCTTTAGAATCCACGTATTTATATGTCTACCTGCCTAGTAAATGGCCCTGCCTACAATGGATTGGTTTTCCAACTTAAATTAAAACAATCAAGACAGTGTCCTCCAGATTTATCCAAAATGCCAGAGGCCTTCTTTAACTAGATACTTCTTTATTGGAAGGCTCAAAGGTCCACATCACAAGCGTCAAGTTGACAGCTGAAACTAACCTGAACATGGCTACTAGACAACCAAGGGTAACTATAACAAACCCAATCATCTATGTTGACATTGTGTGCCTTCTTAACCTGTTATTTGGCAATTAATCTAGGAAATATGATTAGGATTAGGAATTTATCAATGTTTTCTGATTAGGAATTTATCAATGTTTATAGAAATACATCAATATCTATTTTTAAGATACACTTTTATATTTTTAATATAATACTGTTAGCTGTATATGTGATACAGAAATAGATAAAAATGCTTAACATTTTAATAGATTATCTGAGAAATTGAAAACATATTTATTTTATAAGAACTTGGTATTTTTCTCATAGTTTTGCCATGACTTTACAGGGAGGAGAGAAGGAAGACTGAAGCAAATTTTAAATTTTCCAAGACCACACAGCAGAAGAAAAGCAGAGGTGAGATTTGAAATCAAGACAATCTTAAAGTATGTGAGTTTTTTTGTGTTCTTAATTGTCTAGTTTTCATTGAGCTCTTTTTCTTTATATAACTCCACCTATGTACTTTCTTCCATAATATAATCAAACTTCTTATTTATCAATAGTACTTCTTAATTATACTCAAATGTGCAAAATTAGAATCTAAAGGGAATTTTGATACTCCAACCAGTAGTCACTTCCATTAACTTTCATATTGTTTTATTTTTCTTTCTGCAAGTAGTATTACTTTTATTTAGTAAGTTCATTTGATAGTTCTTAAGTTTTTTTTTTTATTATTAAAACCAAACAGCCACACTTGGGTCCTTTCCAGGAGTAAAATTGTGGCAGTATTACCATTTTACCTTTTCAAAGGTTAGCTAAAATTAACAATATTGTGCAACAGTTTCAGAACATAAATGATCTATCCATGCATCTTCAATAAAACAGAATTTATAAGTTTCTGATTAAAGCTGGTTTCATCTCAAGACCTACCTCCTTGGGTCTATACATTTTATTGTTTCTAACTGTATTTTAATGCCTTATATTTGGTCATGTCTAGCATGATCTTCCTAAAAATGTTCTAATTTCCTTTATTGACTTGTGCTATGAGTGATTTTTAATTTGTTTTATATTTAAAACCTATCCTTTTATGAATCAAGACATAGAAAGATACCAAACAGAAAGCATATTAAGTCAAAGTCTCTGTTGAAGTAATTCACTGATTTTAACTGTGACATGAGACTATTGAGCATATTTAAAGAAGGAATCAGGAGTAATAATACAGATAAGGTATATATAGGAGGGAGATCAGGAAGGGATGAAGGAGAAACAAATAGCATTAAAGTTGTTAAGTATACTAGACAAATATTTTATATCATAATTTTATCAAATATATTTTGTAAACGTGTGTGTGTGTGTGTGTGTGTGTGTGTGTGTGTGTGTGTGTGTGTGTAGGATCAAACATACCTTACATAGGTGAATAAAGCATAGGTAATGTCTCTGTCTACTACCAATGTAGTTCTTCCCATGATAGCTAAGGGATGCTAAGAGACTACTTTTAATCTGTTCAAATCCTTCTAAAGTAGACTTGATGCCTGCCTCCTGCCAGGTTCACAGGTAGCCTTAACTATCACAATGGCCCAAGATTTTGTTTTTCTAAATTGTTAAAACCAAATTAGAAGCTCTATTGTTTGGTATTTGATGCTGAACAAGTACCAATATATTTAATTTATTCTTTGTTTGTATACCTTCTTTACTTAAGCTAATTCATGTCTCCAAATGTTATGTTTCTGTTGAGTTGACCATGGGTAAAGCCATTTTTTTCTTGAAATAATGGATATGTATTTCATAAATCCATCATTATAATTCATATAGAGGAAGCTTTAAATTATATTTTGTGGATGGGAAAAAATGAAGTTATATAATTTTGTCATAGAATTGAAAGAAAAATTAGAAAAACTAAAATTCAATGTGGACAAAAAATCATTGACTCAGCAAGAGGATGGTAATGTGCACTCATGCTAAAATTACTGTCCAATTTTTTAAAAAATTTCTTAAGCTAACTCAGAGGTAAGGGCAGTTGGATGGAAACCGTGATTACTGCTGTGGTACAGGGTCTCTGAAGAATGTTATTATGTAGTCCTGGTGTTGTTTAAGCCAGTGACTTTCTAGTTATTCACATATGAAATATTAATCCAGTAGAAAAAATAGCATAATTTGTAAATTTTAACTGGATCTTTGGATGGTTTCACCATATCTTGAAGTCATCATTCAGTAAAATCTGTGAAGCTGAAATTGCAGGATGAGTATGCATTCCTGTATGTAATTCTGGTCATGTTTCAGCTTCCAAAGTGTCAAAGAATAGCAAATCCAGGATTTTCTTTTTCAGTAAGAAAAAACTAATGGGGCAAAATAGTGCTAAATCCCAGCAGATCGCATGACACAACCAGGATTCTAGCTGTCGCTGATATAATGTTCTAATTAGTTTTGTTGTAGGAAGAATAGCATGGAGAGTTCAATCTTTATTGAAGGCTATAGCTAACAGACTTCGAGTATAAAATTTATATTGTCTCTGGTAATAACATCAAACAACACCAATATGAACACTGGGTGTAATTTATGTAATCATTTAAAGGTTTTGTGTATTCTACTAAAGTCATTTTAAAAGCTTTCTAGCCATTTTATATGGCAGTTCTTAAATATATTAATAATAACATGATAGACACATTTTTCTTCCTAAGCTCAGCTTCAGCTTTCTTACAGAAATTCAACAAATAGTAAAGTTTACACGTTTTGAACATATTGTTTTTTTCAGGATTAAAAAATGTTTGAAAAATGAAAGGATACAGAAATCAAGCCTGTAGAAGAATGAATCTGTTTGCTTTCCACATACTGTCTGGAAAATGAAGAAAAGGACATAAGATGCAAACACACCTAAAATTGAATAGTATTTCCATATGTTTTTCCATGTAATATGTTTAACCATAGGTTTAAATTCTAGCTCTTTCTAGCAAAGCACTGTTAATTAATGTGTTACTTGAAAAAAGAGGAGAAGAGACATCAAATTCATTTTTAAACAATTTTCAAAGATGAATTTCTTCAAGGATTTTTTAATTTTGCCCTGTTTTCATCTCCTTCATCTTACTTTAGTGTAAAAGGTTTCAGTGTGCATTTACTGTATTAATTAATAGGAACAGCAAAGTAAATGAAAGAGGATCTCACGTTTAAGGAAGGCACAGGCTATTAAAAGAAATCCTGTAAAGTAGCATTAGACAATTTCTTCAGACTATAGATAGCAAAACCAGACAAGATGCCACACATCTATATATGGAATCCCAGTCAGGAGGCTAAGACTGGACAGTGAAATGAGGAGACATCATCCAAGAGGCAATCACCGTTTACAATGCTGAGACATGGGTTGTCTTTTTGCACTCTATTTCAACGATTTTTAAGTAATGCATAAATATAATTTGGTATTTTATAGCAGTTATCATGATTAGGGAACTAGAGATGGCTCAGGGATTAAAGTCTTCACCTCACAAGCAAAAGGAAGTGATTTCGTTTCTCCAGATCCATGTAAATATGCCACATGGAAATAGTAATAGGCTGCACTTGAGCCCCAGAAGGCACAACCTGGGAAACACTAGAGCAAAAGCATAAAAAGGTAATGGCAAACCAGGGTGATTTCCACAGGCACGCTCACTTTAGTGTGCACACACACACAGTCATGATCAGGGTGTTTTCTTTTTTTTTTTTTTTTTTTTACAACTATTTACATAACTTTTTTAAAATATATTTTTATTGTTATTTCAGCTCATACAAACTTAATAGGTACACCAGTTCCCTCCCTCCCTCCTCCTCCCCCTGAACCCCCTGCTCTCCCTCTCCTCACCCCTCCCGCCCCATCCCCCCGGTGCCTCCTGCCCCAATTCCCAGAGTCCTTTCTTGTGTATGCCTAATTCTCCTCTGGGTCTCTTCTCCGATGACGTACAAGGACCCAGTGGCATTTCCCTGAACCCTTTCCTGTGTTCTCCTTAAACATAGGAACACTACTGTGGCTGTCAATCCCTTGCCTCCAAGGATCTTGGTGCCTTTAGCAGATGCTAGACTTTGTGAGGTCAATAGTGTGTTGGACATTGCGCCGGGCATGCAAAGTCCAATTATGATTGCTTCGGCCCTAACTTGTGTGGAGTATCTTGCAAACCATTGCTCCTCCCATCCTTTTGCTCTTACACTCTTACTGCCCCCTCTTCCGCATATTTCCCTGAGTTTCAGGATGGGGAGAGATTAGTCTGGCCTAGTTCTAGGTGGTTGATATAGAGTCTCTGAAGTTCTGGATAGTGGTTTGTTGATTTTCTTTTTCAGTTTTGCTGCTCCTGCCAGAGACAAAAAGCTGTTAAACTGGAGTCTTATTATAAGAGCACATTCAAGGGTAGATGTAATACTTATACCCAGAAGTGGAATCACAGGGTCATATGGCATTTGGCAATGGGAGGGGTCAATCACCCATTTGCAAAATGGTTACTTTTTAATCAGCTGGACTGTATGCCCTCCCCTTCTGGTGAGTTCATACCCCCTTAGTTGTAAATGATCAGGAACTAATTGTGAACTTAACTAGGTGTCACATTACTTTCTTGCAGTCCTTGAGGGAGGCCCATTTTCTCTACTGTAACATGGTCACTTCTCTCCTTGTTTCTGGTATGGCCCTCCAGCCCCATCCCTCCTGTTCATAATCCTTGCAATTACTGTAGGTAATACATAGATTTACCTATGAGTGTTTCAAGATGGGCTGGGTGGGTTTGGTACTAGGAGCCACCTATTAGGGAGTACATACAGAGCTTAATATTCTGGGTTTGGGATACTTCACTTAATATAATTGTTTCTAATGACATCCATTTCCTGGCAAATTCCAGTAATTCATCATTTTTGATGGCTGAGTAGTACTCCATTGTAAAGATGTACCACCTTTTCCTTATCCACTCGTCAACTGATGGACATTTGGGTTGATTCCATGACTTTGCTATTGTAAACAGTGCTGCTATGAACATGGTCATGCTTGTGCTATCGAGGTGAACCTCTGCTGTATGGGGGGTTATACCCAAAAGTGGAATCACAGGGTCATATGGCATTTCAATCCTTAATTTCTTTAAGAATCTCCAGACGGCTCGCCAGAGTGGCTGTATGAGCCTGCATTCCCACCAGCAATGTAAGAGAATTCCCCTCTCTCCACATCCTCTCCAGCATTTGTTTTTGTTTGTATTGTGGATTTTTGCCATCCTGACTGGGGTGAGATGATATCTCAGGGAAGTTTTGATTTGCATTTCCCTGATGGCTAAAGAAGTGGAGCATTTTTTAAGATATTTGTTAGACATTTCAATTTCATCCCTGGTAAAATTTCTTTTAAGTTCCAGGGCCCATTTTTTAATTTTTTAATTGGGCCATTGTTGAAGATGCTGTTCTTTTTCCATTGGATTCTTTGGGCCCCTTTGTCAAAGACCAAATGGCTGTAATTTTGTGGGCTTATATCTGGGTCTTCAATCCTTATCCATTGATCTTTGTGTCTATTTTGGAGCCAGTACCAGGCTGTTTTTATAACTATGGATTTGTAATATAGACTAAGGTTCGGTATTTTAATACCTCCAGCAGTGTTTTTGTTACTCAGGATTGTCTTTGCTATCCTGGGTCTTTTGTGCCTCCATATGAATTTTGAGATTGTTTGGTCAACTTCTTTAAAGAATTGCTTTGGGATTTTAATTCGTATAGCATTGAATTTGTATATTGCCTTTGGTAGGATGGTCATTTTTACGATGTTGATTCTGCCAATCCAGGAACATGGGAGGTCTTTCCACCTTCTGGTGTCTTCTGCAATTTCTTTCTTTAGGGTTTTAAAGTTTTCATTGTAAAGGTCTTTTATCACCTTGGTTAGGTTTATACCAAGGTATTTCATTTTTTTAGGGGCTATGGTAAATGGAATTGTTTCTCTCAAGGCTTTTTCATTTCTTTCATTCTGGGTATATAGGAAGGCCTCTGATTTTTGCACATTTATTTTGTATCCTGCCACCCTGCTGAACCGATTTGAATCCCTCTTATGTCCCTTTCTTGTCTTATGGCTTCAGCTAAGACTTCAAGTATCAATCTTATTGATTTTTTCAAAGAACCAGCTTTTTGACTGATTGATTTTTTCTATTGTTTTCTTAGTCTCGATTTCAGATATTTCTCCCCTTATTTTGCTAATCTCCTCTCTTCTACTGCTTTTGGGGTCAGATTGCTCTAGTTTCTCTAAAGCTTTAAGCTGCATTGTTAAGTTGTTTATTTCTGATGTTTCCATTTTTTTGATGTAGGCATTAAGAGCTATGAACTTACCTCTTAGAACAGCTTTCATTGTGTCCCAGAGATTTTGGTAAGTTGTAATTTCGTTATTATTCACTTTCAGGAAATCTTGAATTTCCTTTTTAATTTCTTCCTGAATCCAGTTCTCATTCAGCATCATATTGTTAAGTTTCCAGGAGTTAGTGTATTTTCTCTTGTTTGATGTGTTGTGGATGTCCAGCTTTAGGCCGTGTTCGTCTGATAGGGCACAGGTTAGAATTTCAACTTTTTTGTATATGTGTAGATTCGTTTTGTGGCCCAATATGTGATCTATTTTGGAGAAAGTTCCATGTGCTGCTGAGAAAAATGTGTATTCTTTGGTACGTGGGTGAAAAGTTCGATAGAGATCTGTAAGGTCCATTTCTTTCACGGTTTGATTAAGTTCCAAAGTGTCTCTGTTAAGCTTTTGACCTGTTGATCTATCCCATGTTGAGAGGGCGGTGTTGAAATCCCCAAGAATTATCGTTTGGGGGTTGATTTCTTGCTGTAGACACTGTAGGGTTTTCTTAATGAATGTGGAGGGGCCCGTATTGGGTGCATATATGTTCAGTATTGTGAAGTCTTCCTGGTGAATTGTACCTGTGACTAAAATGTAGTATCCATCCGTGTCTCTTATAATTTTCTTTGGTTTGAAGGCCACTATGTCTGATAGCATAATGGCTACCCCTGCCTGTTTTCTGCTTCCATTTGCTTGTAGAATTGTTGACCAGCCTTTTGTTTTTAGAGGGTGCCTATCTTTGTGGTGAGATGGGTTTCCTGCAGGCAGCAGATTGATGGATTGTGATTTTTAATCCAAGTTTGTAATTTGTGTCTCTTGATCGGTGAGTTAATTCCATTAACATTTAGTGTTATAATGGAGAAACTATTGTTAATTCCAGACATTTATTATGTTTAGTAGTTTTTATAGGTATATTGCTTCGCTTTTAATGGTGTTATACTTGCCTTCTGTTATCCTGGATATGCCTGTTTTTTTTTCTTCATGCTTGAGTATCATTTCTAGCATTTTTTGAAGGCCTGGTGTGGTGGAAATATATCCCTTCAAGTTGTCTTTGTGCTGGAAGATTTTTCTTTCTCCCTCGATCATGACGGATAGTTTTGCAGGGTAAATCAGCCTGGGTTGACATTTTTGCTCCTTCAATACTTGAAGTATGTCTCTCCAAGCTCTTCTTGCTTTTACTGTTTCGACTGAGAAGTCATTTGTTATTTTAATAGGTTTATCTTTAAAAGTGACTTGTTTTTTCTCCCTTGAAGCTCTCAGCACCAGTTCTTTATCTTGAATATGGAGTGTTTTAACTATTATTTGCTGTGGTGTGCTTCTGTTTTGGTAGTATCTGTTTGGGGTGTGGAATGCCTCTTGTATATGGATGGGCCTCTCTTTTTTTAGATGAGGAAAGTTTTCCTTGATGATCATTTGAAAAATTTCCTCAGGGGTGGTATTTTGAGATTCTTGCTCTGGTATTCCATGAATACGCATGCTAGGCTTCTTCAGGGTGTCCCATATCTCTTGGATATTTCTCTCAAGTATCTTTTTGGCTTTAACAACCTCTTCCATTGAGCTGGTTAGTACTCCCACTTTATCTTCAAGGTCTGAAATTCTGTTTTCTGCTTTGTTAGTTCTGTTGATAAGACTCTCTGTGGCGTTCTGGGTTGAAGATAACTTGTCTTGTAGCTCAGTTTTAAACTCTGCTTGAGTCTGTTTTAACTGCTCTATGCCAGTTTTTGTTTCTTGCACTGTTTTTCTCAACTCCTCCAAGTGTCTGTTGTGTTCCTCTTCAAAGCGATTGATTCGCTTATGTAATTCCTCCCTGATTTCCTCTTTCCTAGTATTGAACATGGTAATGATCATATTTTGAAAGTTGTTATCCTGTGTCAGGCTTTCTTGGCCATTTTCCGTGGGTTTGTTCTGGTTGGAGTCTAACATTATGGGATTAATTTCTTCAGTGGGAAATTTGTTTACTTGAGTGTTGTTTCTCATGGATTTGCACTTTGACTTTGGCATTGTCGTTTTAACTCTTAAGATCTTTCAATTTCACTAAACTGAATTATTTGGCCTGGGATTCAGGGGGTGGGCAGGGACAGAGCTTACCTAGGTCGCGGATGAGGCCTGGCTGGACCGCGAGCGTGCATCCCGGCAGGTGGAGCGGAGTGGGGAAGTGAGGATGGGGGTGTTGGCGTGGAGCTATTTAACCCGAGGGGAGCTGGGGCGGGGCCTGGGCGCAGGGGGAGGTCCTCCTCGTCCCTTGGCCCTGCACGCAGCTCCGGCTGGATGGTGGGGTTAGGAGCTGGGTCCCTTTGGGCTGACCTGGGATTCTGGTGGGCAGGCGCGGGCGGAGCTTACCCTAGGTCGCGGGTGAAGGTCCAGCTGGACCGCGCGCGCGCGTCCCGACTGGCAGAGCGGGGTGGGGATAGGGGTAGGGTGTTTTCATAGGATAATTTCATCTATCTTTTCTGCAAACTTTTCAATCAATTTGATATTCAAGTTTAATCATTTTTGTATATCAGTAGTTAGAATATAACAACAGAAAACAGAGTGGTTGTTTTGCATGCAAAGACAAATGAGACATTTTGAGAAACTGAACTGTTTGAAAGGGCTGATGCCTTCTTGTGTTTTGGAAACACAGGAGAAGCTACACATGTAGCTCATATTTTTTGAGTGTCCCTAGGGTCCTATATGGCATTAACTTCTCTCAAGAACAAGCAAGGAGTGGCACATTTCTACTGGCTTGTGAAATACACAACAATCAGCTAAATTACTAGAGACTTGTTCTTCCTTCTTATTGTCTATCCACCTCCTTCTTTCTTCAATTCTTCCTCAATTTGAAAGCAGGCCAAACTATCTGTATAATATTCTTTCAAGAGAATAACAATGAGTAAGGACAAATCAAATCAAAAGACCATGTTCTTTTGATCTCCACTATGTTCTTGTGAAGATAATATAAAGCATAATAAAACTACACACACATAAAAGTACAAAATAAGGATATATTCATGCAAATTAGCCCAAGTTCCATTTTAACAGTGAATTGAACACATTATTTATTTATACTCACAAAGGTCTCTTTCTTTACTATGCATGTCTCTTTTGGGTTTACTGAATTTGGTTGTCTGTTACTTCTCCTCTGAGAACCAAACTGTGTATCCTAGAAGAGGGAAAAGAAAAAAGAAACAAGCACTCTCTCTTAAAAAGGTACTTAGCAAACTACAGAGTAGCGCAGTGGAGACTCATGTGATGCAATGCCATGAAAGTGTCCCCCATTATTTCCCTTGTATTATTTCTGCTCTACTCTTCCCCTTGTTCATGGTTTTCCTGGTACATGGGATTCTTTGTCCTCTAGCACAGGGTCTTAGATCATGCTACTGTTCCAAATATCTACATGGTTCTACATATGCCTCCTTTTGGGTCTTTCCTTTACACCTATGCTGTCTTCTCAATGAAGGCTTTAGTGGCAACACAACAAAGACATTTTATCAACTTTGATTTTTTTTATTTTCATTCCTTGATTCATTTTTCTTATATTTTCTATCCTGTTATATATGTTGTTCATATTTCCTCTTTTGGGTTTCCCTTTCTACATTATTAATGCCATGAACATAAGAACATTATGCTCCTTTCAAGATACTATCACCTAAAATCATTTTTGGAAGTACATATATGTACAATTATAATTTCATGAGTGAATGAATTCAAGGAAGAAAAATATCCAGTTCTACTGTAAAAAACAAACAAACAAACCATAATTCAGAACATCAGAGACCCAGGTCAGCCTAGCCTCTCCCATCCTAACGCTCAGGGAAATTTGTGGAAGAGGGGACGGTAAGATTGTAAGAGCCTAAAGATGGGGAGGAGCAACGATATGCAAGATTCTCCACACAAGTTAGGGCCGAAGTAATCATAACAGGACTTTGCATGACCTGTGCAATGACTGACATATCATTGACTCCCCAAAGTCTAGCACAGGCACTAGGGTCCTTAGAGGCAAGGGATTAACAGCCACAATAGTGTTCCTATCCCAAAGGGGAACACAAGAAAGAGCTCTAGGCAATGCTACTGAGTCCTTATAACCTCATTAAAATGGAGGACCCAGAGGGAAGTTTGAAATGCACACTAAAGGATGCTCCAGAGATTGAGGTAGGGGGCACTGGGAGAAAGGGGGGAAGGAAGGGGATAAGGGAGGAGGTAGCAAGGGGATCTAGGGAGGAGTGGAGGGAGGGAGGGGAATGGGGTACCTATTTATTTATTTATTTTATTATTATTATTATTTCCACTCCACACAAACTTAACAGGTACACTGGTCCCCTCCTTCCCTCCACCTCCCCCCGACTCCCCTGCTCCCCCCTCCCCTCTCCCCTGCCTTCCCATCCCCAGTGCCTCCCCCCCAATCCCCAGAGCATCTTTACTGTGCATGCCAAACTCTCCTCTGGGTTCTCCTCTCCAATGAGGTGCAAGGACCCAGGGGTATATCCCAGAACCCTTTCCTGTGTTCCCCTTAAGGTTAAGAACACTACTGTTACTGTCACTCACTGGCCTCCAAGGATCCTAGTCCCTTTAGTCCATGCTAGACTTTGTGGGGTCAATAATGTGTTGGACATAGCGCAGGTCATGCAAAGTCCTATTATGTTTGCTTCGGCCCTGACTTGTGTGGAGTATCTTGCATATCATGACTCTTCCCATCCTTGCGCTCTTACAATCTTACCACCCCCTCTTCTGCAAATTTCCCTGAGCTTCAGGATGGGGAGAGATTAGGCTGGCCTAGTTCTAGGTGGTTGATATAGAGTCTCTGAAGTTCTGGAATATGGTTCGTTGATTTTCTTTTTCAGTTTTGCTGCTCCTGCAATGCCCTTGGTTCCATCCTGATGGGTACTGGAATTCAACTCCTGGCTAGAGATAAAAACCTGTTAAATTAGAGTCTTGTTGTAAGAGTATATTCAAAGGTAGATGGACTAAAAGTAGGAAACCGTGGTGAGAGAGGGGTCAATCACCCATTTGCAAAATGGTTACTTTCTATCAGGTAGCCTATATGCCCACTGCTTCTGGTGAGATCATACCCCATCAGTTGCATATGATCAGGAAGGAAAGTCTGTGAACTTAACCAGATGTCTCATTACTTACTTGCAGTCCTTGATGGAGGCCCATTTTTCTCTGCTGTAACATGATCCCCTCATTCCTTGTTTCTGGTGGGGCCCTCCTTCCCCATCCCTCCTGTTTATAATCTTTACAATTACTGTAGGTATTACAGAGTTTTGTCTTTGAGTGTCTCTAAGTGGGTTTGGTACTAGGAGCCACCTATTAGGGAGTACATACAGCACTTAATTTTCTGTGTCTGGGATACTTCACTCAATATAATTGTTTCTAATCCCATCCATTTCCCAGAAAATTGCATTAATTCATCATTTTTGATGGCTGAGTAGTATTCCATTGTATAAATGTACCACATTTTCCTTATCCACTCGTCTACTGTTGGACATTTGGGTTGATTCCATGACTTGGCTATTGTAAACAGTGCTGCTATGAACATGGTTGTGCTTGTGCTATCGAGGTGAATTTTTGCTGTATGGGGGATTATTCCTAAAAGTGGAATAGCTGGGTCATATGGCATTTCAATCTTTAATTTCTTTAAGAATCACCAGACGGCTCACCAGAGTGGTTGTATGAGCTTGCATTCCCACTAGCAATGTAGGAGAGTTCCCCTCTCTCCACATCCTCTCCAGCATTTGGTGTTGTTTGTATTGTGGATTTTTGCCATCCTGACAGGGATGAGACGGTATCAAAGGGAAGTTTTGATTTGTATTTCCCTGATGGCTGAGGATGTGGAGCATTTTTTACGATATTTGTTAGAAAAGGAAAGGGTTCAGGGAAATGCTGCTGGGTCCTTATATGTCATCAGAGAGGAGGACCCAGAGGAGAGTTTGGCAAGCACATTAAAGGATTCTCCAGGGATTGGGGGAGGGGAGGCACTGATGGGGTGGGGAGGGAGGGGTGAGGGGAGGGTGAGCAGAGGGGTTGGGGGGAGGAGGAGGGAGGGAGGGAACCGGCGTACCTATTAAGTTTGTGTGAGCAGAGATAATAAAAAAATGTTAAAAAAATGAAAAGAAAAAAAAGATATTTGTTAGACATTTTACTTTCGTCCCTGGTAAAGTTTCATTTAAGTTCCAAGGCCCATTTTTTAATTGGTCCATTTGTTTCCTTGGTGTTTAGTTTTCTAAGTTCTTTGTGCACTCTGGATAATAGAGCTTTATCAGATATTTGTTTGTGAAGATTTTCTCCCATTCTGTGGGTTGCCTTTCTGCTAGAGTTACAATCTCTTTATCTGAACAGAAGCTCTTTAATTTCACAAGATCCCATCTGTTGAGTGTTGGTTGTATTGACTGTGCTATTGGATGTCCGTTTAGGAACTCTAGGCCTAGCCCAATCAGCTCGAGGGAGTTCCTAACCCTTTCATTTATATTTTTTATAGTCTCTGGCCTTATATCAAGGTCCTTGATCCATTTGGAATTAATTCTTGTACATGGTGACAAGTACAGGTCCAGTTTGAATCTTCTGCATGTGGAGATCCAGTTTTGCCAGCACCATTTGTTGAAGATGCTATTCTTTTTCCATTGGATTTTTTGGGCCCCCTTTTCAAAGATCAAATGGCTTATATCTGGGTGTTCAACCCTTATCCATTTTTCTGTGTGTCTATTTTGGAGCCAGTACCAGGCTGTTTTTATAACTATGGATCTGTAGTATAGACTAAAGTTTGATATGTGATACCTCCAGCCGTTTTTTTTTTTTTTTTTTTTTTTGTAACTCAGGATTGTTTTTGCTATTCTGGGTCTTTTGTGCCTCCATATGAATTTTGAGATTTATCCTCATCTACCTGCCACATGTTTGAGGTACACACTGTGTGTGTGTGTGTGTGTGTGTGCGTGTGTGTGTGTGTGTGTGTGTGTGTGTGTGTGATTTCAGATTACTGGTGAGTTGAGACATATTCCTGGGTCTTTAGGAAATGAGATATTCTACAGAAAAAAAGCATGGTACTTATAATTAATTTTCTGAATTTAGGCCTCACCTATGTTTTATCACCAAAATATTTTTATTTCATTACTGATGTACTTTATTTCTTGCAAAACTGTGACAAATTGCACATATGAATTACTTAGTTCTTGACCTCAATTTCCAAACCCTTCTGGTGACATTTTGTCCCTGAGATCCTGAGAGCAGTATCTGCTCATTACATTTCTGTAGTAGGGGGCTACCTGTTTGCCAATAGCAGACTATAGGAATCCAGAAGCTTATGATGAAAATAGATATTTGCTTCCTCTTGTCTTTCTTGTGGGCTTCCTCCCTGAAGGCATTTCCTTTGTGTCACATCTACAGGCATTCTTTACTCTATTGTAGTCCTCATATCTTTTTTAAATTTTATTTTTTTATTCTTTAACAGTTTCATATAGAATACAATTAATGTATATCTTTTTCACCTCTTATCACATGATCCCACCATCCCTTTACCCATTGTTTTCTTTTCTCCTATATCAATTTGTTTCCTATTTTCATGTCTTTTTGCATGTGTGACACACTAAATTTCATCAGAGCAGTACCTAAGTACATGCTAGAGCATGGATGATATACAAATTGGTAAACCACTAAGGAAAATTGCTCCTATTCTCCTCTCTGACATTAGCCTTCAGCAGTCACTTAGGGAGTGTGGTTCCTCTTAAAATATTCCCCCTTTCATGGAGAAGTGCTGATAGTCCAAATCTTTAGAAGTAGATAATGCTACAGTGAGTTCACAGGCAGCCCTATTATGTCCAGAAGATACTGTCTGGCAACACAGTTCTCCATCCTCAAGCTCTTCATTCTTACTGACTCCTCTTCTGTGATGATCCCTGAGTCTCACAAAAGGGATAATTTAGATGTGTTGATTAGGACTAAGTAGTTTACAGTCTTTTTCTCTTCACTTTGAACATTGTGATTGTCTGAATTAAAAAAAAAAAGGAATGTTCTTGGTTGAGGGCTAGGAATTGGTCTGTTGTAATGATAAGTGCTTAGATGATAGTTTTATATCAAGTAGTTACATTAAACCCTAGTATCTGTTTTCCCTAGGGAATATGGTTTCCCCTTTCATAAGATCTTGTCTTCACCTCTTGCCATAGAGCATATTATTGTATTGAGCGTTCACAACACTCAGTGGATGAAACTGTTGATTGCTTTACTTCCCCACTTTCATTGCACTTTCTGGTAACATGAAAGTTGGGTAGTGAGGAGGAATTTTACAAATCAGTCACAACTTGTTTTCTCCATTTCCTATGATAAACATGCATGGCGTCCTTAGCATAGGATCTGATTATCAGATTCTGTTTTCAAAACCTGCAGAAACCATGGTGATTCCTGAATTCGCCCGTGGTTCTACACACACACACACACACACACACACACACACACACACACACGCGCGCGCACACACAATTGAATAAAAAAAAAGGAAACAAGGTCATGACACCTTCTCCTGCCATATGCACCAGAACCTGATACAGCACCCACATCTAAATTTTGGGCCACAACCCTACTCCATAGGATCCAGTTCTCTGCTCAGAGATAGCAGCACCAGACATGCAGCATTGTGTCCTATCATTTTATCTTCAGCTTCGTGGGTGTCTTCCTCTAAGTGCCTTAATTTTAACAACTGCAGTCTATACCCATCATTCCTTGCCCCGAGGTGAGTAGCGATGTTCACAGGAATAACCTTTGTGAAAAGTTGAGAGTTCTCAACTTATCATTTTCAATAGTTAATGATTAGGATGGCAAATCTTCACTGTAAATTTGATTGCATTAAGAGATTTATGGAAAAGCAAGACATACCTTTTAGACTTCTTATAATAGTATTTCCAGGGAAAATTAACTGAAGGTAGAAGATCTTCCTGAATATGGGTGAAGTGAATACAAGGACTAGGTTCCTAGATTGAATGAAAAGGAAAAAAGCCAGTTAAACCCCTTACATTACCTTCTCTGTTTCTTGATCTATCCAGGCATCCACAACTGCAAGGCATTCCTTGCACCAATCTTTCTCCACCATGATGGGATGGACTATACTCTCAAGCTGTAAGCTCAAATAAAGTCTCTCTTCTTTAAATAACTTCCTGTTATTTGGTCACAGTGACAAAAAGGTAACTAATATAATAACTTCGTAGCTACTCAATCTCTTGTGTCGTAGCTATTCTCTTGTGTCTTCTATCTTTTGATATATCTCCACTTGATTCGTTACCTGTCCCACCAAAGTCACAGGGTTATTGTGAGGATAAGATGAGATCATGTCTAGGAATACAATGCATAACTAAAGATTGTATGAAAAATGAAGTAATTGTAGACACAGCTGAGGAATTGGTAATTCTGACAGTGATGCAGAAGTGTGGGAAAGAGAAATTGAGCAAAGTAACATGGTAGAAAAGATAAACATAGAGTCCTTAGAATTGTTCTGATTCAGAAAAAGTCACTGTCAAAGCAAGGTAAGCTTGCATTCTACTTGAATTTCTTAAATGTGATTTTCTCCTGCAATCCCTTCTCCTTCAGCATTAATAAAATCCCAAGACAAAGCAAAGAAGAAGTAGAGCATCCAGGATGATTCCCAAAGTCACTCTTAGGTCTAACATAGTGTCCTCTGATACACACACACACACACACACACAAATACACACACATACATGCAAATATTTAAAAAATATGTGAGAATGGGAAGCACAGGTAGGCTGGAGACCTGGTACTGAGAGTGCCAACTAGAATTTAAAATCTATGAAAGTAGTGACTGCTATGCTTTGGAACTGAACATTCAGTGCTGCTTTTAAAAAAGAGCCAGTTAGATTCCTAAGTTTGTCTCCCGTTGTACAACAGGTAAATACAATGAGAACTTTCATCAAAATGTACGAAATACACAAAAGCCCTGATCACACTTTGTCCCCTCTTCCTTCACAATACTATAGCTATCCTAATCATCTCCTGGGGAAATATTCAATCAAAAGTCTGTTCTGAGGCTCTGGAGGTGGCTTAGTCGATAAAGTGTTTGCTGCACAAGTTCAGATCCTGCAATGCTCACGTATAAAGCTGGTTTCATACCTATAAAAAAGCAGGACCCTCGAAGCTTGCTGTCCAGACAGTTTAGTCAACCAGCAAGACTTATGTTCAGCAAGGGATTGCAGCTAAAAAAAATTAAATAAGTTGGAAATGCCATTAAGGAAGATGTACTTCAATCTCTTGCATCCATACATATACAAACACACATGTTATTGTACCTGTATACATATGTGACCATGAACACACAAACATGTACACACAGAAAAAAATAGATTTCTGCTCAGTTCAGTTTATACTAATTTCCTGAACTTTAGCACACATCCTCTGAAGAAAATAAATTATTCATCACTTAGAAGAATACCTAGTCACAGTTGAAGGTATTGCCTTGCCTAAATAAAAGGGAAACCACTTCTAAACTCTCTCATGATAAAGAAAGCTTCAATCCTCACCAACTGACTTTCCCAGGGCTTTTATAACATGGCAGAGAGGTGGGGAGGTATGAATCTAGACAGAAATGTATGTAGTTTGTTTTACATTATGATCTTGTTAGATTCACCAAAAGAGAACTCAGGGTTCTAGTGACTGTCAATCAATTAGGTTCAATTAGTTTTAGATTTAAATGCTGAGAATGCTATCTTGAACCCTGCTAAAGCATAAAATGTGGGAGTTCTGCAAGAGGCAAGATTTGCGAGGTGAGAGAAACTCACCACTCAAACATTTAATCAAGCTTTGGTTAGTTCCATTTAGGGAAATTCAAAAGTAGATTACCACCAACTAGAAACACATATAGCTCTATGAAGGGTTCTCTTCCCTCACCTAAATCAGATATGGTGACATGGATGTAAAATTAATTTAACAAGAAAAATAAGCATTTAAATCTCTGTGACATGTTATACTTTGTGACGCTCACAATCAGCTCAGTGTATAGAAAACAGAAGAGTTAATAGCTTATCTGGTCTAATCATGAAGTCAAGGTTCACAGAAAATGAATGAGTTCACT
The DNA here is from genome assembly GCA_023101885.1 of Typhlomys cinereus. Classification (NCBI taxonomy): domain Eukaryota; kingdom Metazoa; phylum Chordata; class Mammalia; order Rodentia; family Platacanthomyidae; genus Typhlomys; species Typhlomys cinereus. Next base: position 4,386,210 of record JALPQD010000057.1, on the reverse strand, counting down.
GAGTTCCTGTGTTCTTGGTAGAAAACTTAATTTATAAACAAATGGGTAAAGTATTCAGACTTTGAAGTCAGAAAGAAACCCAAATCTTTCCTCTATTAACCATTTTTATGATTTGGAGAATATATTTTAAATTCTACTGCCTTGAATTTCCTCACTTTTTTCAAGTAATAATGGCAATAACATAGTTAATGCAATGTAATGAAGATTTTGTACTCTATAATTAATCCATTATGTTTTTTCATGAAGAAAAAAGTTTTTACATTCAATAAACACAGTAAAATTTATAAAATACAGTAGTTGAAAATCTGAACAGAGGTATTTCAGTAGAGTTAGTTGCGTCTGACTGGCCAGATGGAATGTGGCTGTTGTTCCTTATCAAGCAAAGCTGCAGGGAATCACACCGCAATGAACCTGGGTAAGCACCACCAAAACACCCTATACTTGGGTCACATTTAATTCTGAATAAGTTTTGGCATTCTGTGAGAAGTATTGTACCGATGCCAATTTTTCATGACCTTCACATTCAGGTACACGAGCTTGTGACACACATTTTAAGATGCTGGGCCTTAGTCCACAATAATTTCATCATGCTTGGAAAGGACTATGGTCATTCCAAATTAGAACTTCACAAGAGATGCTGCCTTGGCCACTGGACAGGAAGAAGGACGCTCTGCAGTCTCTATTATTAATGTATAACTAGCTAGAAGAGAGACTGACAGAGCCACAAACTGCAGGGCCACAGTCTCTCTCTCACTGACTCCACACAGAGAGCACAAAGATCCATCGTCTTTTGTCTTCCTCATGCCAGGGCTCTTACTTTCTGCTCAACTCAGAGCAAGTGGCTCAGCAGGAGGAAGAAGGAAGCTTGCTTGCTCTTTCTTTACTCAGAGATGCCAAGTTTTTCTTTCCTGTGTGAAATGACTCTCTTGGTTGAAAGAAAGTCATACTAAATTCAGAACTTAAAAAAAGTTTGCATTTTAACTTTCTGTTCTACTAGGTCTTAAGCCATGAGACACAGCTTCAAAAATTATCAAAAAAATGCAGTATATTTAAAAAATTAGGGTACACCTTGAAGAATGCAGTTTTGTTTTATTTCTTCTGTGTTAAATTTAGAAAAAGGAGACAGGGAGAAAACTTTTCATGCTTCTAAAGATGGGCATAGATTTGGATCTTTTAAAATGAACACTTACAGAAAAAGTGTTTATTACTTTCATTTTATTAATGTTCATAATCTACTTGCAACAAAAAAACACTTTGGATAGAAATGGGAGAAAAATGCCTCAAGTAGAGAATAAAACCTTTGTCATAAGAAGAATCTTAACTTTTCCTAGAGGAACTTGGAACTGCAAGCATGCTCATAGGTTTTGTGCTGCTGTCATTCCTTGGAGGGAAACCTAGGGGTAGCTGTCTTGGAATTGAGAACACTTGTCATGGAGAGCAAAGTGTGCCTTTTACACTTTCTGTCACATAAGGGAAATGAAAGTAATGCTGTGGGGAAATCACTATAAATAATTGCAGGTTTCAAACAGCAGGTGGTTGAAGATGCTTCTATAGACTTTGGAATTTCTGAGGTTGTGAGACTTATACTGTTGTGCCACGGCCTCCAGGGACTGCACCAGGCAAGTCCCCAGTAGGGACTTCATGTGGAAAACCTAAATGCACAGTGCTTTTCACAATATCTTTCTTGTGCTTAGTTGACAAACATTGATGATGACTTTAGGAAGTGTCTTTTTTGTCCTTACCATTAGCCAAAAATATAATAATACAAAACATTTCTCAATAGACACACAGATCAATGGATAAGGGTTAAAGACCCAGATATAAGTCCACACAATTATGGTCATTTGACAAAGGGGCCCAAAAAATCCAAATGGTGCTGGCAAAACTGGATCTCCACATGCAGAAGATTAAAACTCGACCCGTATTTGTCACCATGCAAAAGGCTTAATTCCAAATGGATCAAGGACCTCAATATAAGGCCAGAGACTATAAAAACCTTAGTTGAAAGGATAAGGAACTCCCTCGAGCTGATTGGACTAGGCCAACAGTTCCTAATCGGAAATCTAATAGCACAGTCAATACAACCAACACTCAACAGATGGGATCTTATGAAATTAAAAAGCTTCTGTTCAGATAAAGAGATTGTAACTCTAGCACAAAGGTAACCCACAGAATGGGAGAAAATCTTCACTAACCACATATCTAATAGAGCTTTATTATCCAGAGTACACAAAGAACTTAGAAAACTAAACACCAAGGAAACCAATGACCCAATTGAAAAATGGGCCTTGGAACTTAAAAGAAACTTTACCAGGGAAGAATTAAAATGTCTAACAAATATCTTAAAAAATGCTCCACATCCTTAGCCATCAGGGAAATGCAAATCAAAATCTCCCTGAGATATCATCTCACCCCAGTCAGGATGGCAAAAATCCACAATACAAACAACTAGTAAAGGAGGGCATAGAGTCTGGCAGATAGAAGGTAACCATTCTGCAAATGGAGACTGCCCCCCTTACAGCGTTCTCCTACACTTATTTCATGTACCTTTGAATCTACTCTTACAATGATTCTATTTTAACAGCCTTTTATCTCTGGCCAGGGGGTGACATCCAGTACCCATCAGGGTAGAGCTAAGGGTGGTGTAGGAGCGCTAAAACTAGGGGAAAAAAAATCAACAAACCATAATTCAGAACATCAGAGACTCTACATCAACCACCCAGAACCAGGCCAGCCTAATCTCTCCCCATCCTTAAGCTCAGGGAAATTTGCAGAAGAGGGAGTGGTAAGATTGTAAGAGCCTAAAGATGGAGAGGAGCAATGATATGCAAGATACTATATACAAGTTAGGGCCAAAGTAATAATAATAGGACTTTGCATGACCTGCACAATGACCAACATATCATTGAACTCCATAGTCTAGCATGGATCACAGGCACTATGATCCTTAGAAGCAAGCGATTAACAGCCACAATAGTGTTTCTGTACTAAAGGGGAACACAAAAAGAGCTCTAGGCAAAGCTACTGAGTCCTTTTACCTCATCAAAGAGGAGGACCCAGAGCAAAGTTTGACATGCACACAACAGGATGCTCCAGGAATGGGGGGGCACACACTGGGAGAAGGGGAGGGAGGGGGGAAAGGGAAAAGGAAAGAGGAGGAGGGAGTAAGGGGACTCAGGGAGGGGTGGAGGTAGGGAGGGGAATGGGGTACCTATCAACTTTGCATGAGTGGAAGAACTAAGTAAAAAACTCATTAAGTAAAATAAATAAATAAATACAAATTTCTCAATACTGTACATTTGAGTTGGATATAAAAAAACAAGCAAGAGACACAGGAAAGTCTTGAAGTTTTTTGGCAAGTGGAGATCTTAGGGCACATCCTGAAGCTAAAAAAAAGGGGATTTCTATTCAGCAATAATAATAATTAAGCTCTTATTATTATAAAACATTTTGAATTATGATGTCATCCCTTATAGTATTGAATTATGTCTCAGCTGCATGTAATTATTTCATAAAATACAATGAATACTCTGAAGTCATTTTGGTTCTTATATTTTAAGCAATTATTTTCGAATGACTCTGTCAATGACTTCGTGGACAGAAAAACAGATACATACTCTCACTCATAGCAACCTGAGTAGTTCCCTTAATCTTTTCAGGACCTTCACTCATATAAAACTGGATCCTTATTTTTACCAGAAAAAAAGTAAGTAGAACTGGAGTTCACTACAGTCATGTTTAGCATAGATATTAAACATGAGGGTTAAGAAAAAAAGAGATACTCAAGAAGAAATTAAGACACACTGAAAAATGATTGTGTGGACTTCTCAAAAAAGAGTTCTGCCTCACTGACTCTGCAGTCGCATATAAACTGTTTTTATGACTTTTGAAGCTATTATCTTCAAAGAATTTCTAAGAAATCTAGACAAAATCAGAATTTTGTATCAGAGAGTTACCTGACAGGATTAAAGATCTTAAGGTAAAACTTTCTTGAACTGAGAAGCCATTCTCTGTCCATCAATATGTGTCCAACCTGAGATGAGAAGTTATACACCTAGTCAAAGCAAGATACCCTACCAATGAATCACCACTGTGTGTCTACATGACAGAATTTCAGACAGCACATAACAAACCCTAAACCAGCTAAATTCAGTGAATGCCATTCACAGGTCCAAACTATGTGTAGCTGGGCCACAAACTCATTTCAGAAAGGTAGGAGCTTACTTACAGATAACAATTTCCATCTAGAACATGAATCAGAACCTGATTTAAAGCCAGAGACAGAATTAGATATTTAAACCACAGCCAGAACCAGCTACAGTGTCTGGTCCAGAATAGTACTGAGAAATAGAGAAGACAGAGTAACTATCATGAAGGAGGAACTGCAAGTGGAAGGAAAACCTTCTAGGAGCTGGTAAAGGAACATCCAGATGGCATCCAGCCTACCCGAATTCCTACTTCTTTCTATTTAGGGACCATTGCTGGAGGCAGTTGTTCTACCATCAGAGGGGTGATGGGAGCAGAGCTTGTACCCTGAACACCATTCTCACAGAGGTAAACTATACCTTCCTAACAGGTGATCACACTATAACCTAGTCCCTCCATAACTGAAAATATTAGAATGAAAGTTTATCTAAAATAACCACAATGACAATAACTACTGACATTGGAGTCCCTATGGAAAAACATAAGAAACATGAAAAACAAGGTCAATGTGTGTCTTCCATAGCTATTTCCAATCCCAGAGTAATAGTACCAAATGAGAATGACCTAGTGAAATTCCAGAAAATAAATTAAAAAGAATGATTTAAATATGGTCAAAGATAAATGGCTGAGTGAAATAAGGAAGTCAGTATGAAAATGAAATTTTAGAGAAATAAATGGTGGAAGAAAACAAAACTAAATATTGCAGGTGAGAAACTCAATGAATCAAATAAAAAACTGCAAAAATTCTCACCAATAGAACAGAACATAAGAGTACATATCATCAGTGGTTGAAGACAAGGTAAAGAACTTGGTACATACTCGCAAGTATAATTATAAATTTCAAAAAAGGATATGTAAATGGAGCACCACTAAAGACTAAATAAATAAGAGATAAAACCCATGCTAAAGACAAGCAAAATACTTTCAATAGTCTAATAGTAGAACATTTCCCAGAGAGAAACAGGCCTATATAAGTATGAGAGCACAAAGAACATCAAACAGAGTCAGAAAAGAAACACCTTATACTGTATTATAGTTAGACAATAAATATGCAGAGCAAAGAAATTGTACTGAAAATGCAACAGAGAAACATCAAGTGGCGTATAAAGAAAACCAATCAAAGTAACAGCTGACTTTTCAACAGAAACTTTATAAGTAAGAATTTGGAATGACATACTTAAAGTTCAGAAATGCCACAGCTGCCAACCCAAAATAATATACCCACCAAAACAATCTGTCATGATTGAGGAAGAAAGAAAAATGAAGCTAAAGGAATTTTTGATCAGTATGTCAGCTCTACAGAGGACACAGGAAGAAATTTGTTTGTATTGAAGATAATGATAAACACAAAGATGCCACAAAGATAAAATAACATTATCTCACTAGTTGAGCATATATGGATTAGAAAAAGACCAATAATACCGAAAAGACATAAATAATACATATCTTTCAAAATTAACCCTGAATCTTAATGGCCTCAATTCCCTAATCAAAAGATACAGACTTAGAAATTGGAAAGGAACAAAAAAGAAGATTCATCTATTTGTTTTCTAACACATCAAGCCTTTAAAGATAGAAATACATTACTTTGAGGTATATTCTTGTTTCTCTTCATGTTGTTGATAAACATACAATCAAACTACTTAGGGGAACAAGAGATTATTTTTCTTTACAATTCTGGTTACAGTTAATAGTCCAGCTCAGTATAAGAGTTCATACTAATACCAGGAGCCAGGGAACTGGCCATATTATATCCACAGGACTTGAGAGAGGGTCAAACCTCCCAAACCCAAGTCTGCAAGTCTCCCTAAGTATGTCAAAGAACAGTACCAACTTTCTCACTTGTCAGCCTGTCAAAGTATGTCAAACGAATGAACCAGCTTTCTCTTTCTTGCCTTCCTGTCCTGGATGGACTGGGTCCTCACATATCAATTAGATAATCTCCCACAGGTTTGCTGAGGGATTGCCTTGTCTGCCAATTCCTTGCAGCGGTCCCCAAAGCCTTAGCCTTCAATTGTCAATTTGACACCTGTAACACAGGGTGAAAGGATGAAAAAAATGTATTCTAAGAAGATGGAATTAACATATTAGCAGGTGACCCTTTTCTAATATTTTAAAAAGTAGACTATAATCAAAGCTAATCCAAAGATCTTATTAAAATATCAATCTAAAAATTTAACAAGATGATATTACAATTGTAATCTACACATCAAACACAGGCGAAACCAATTTCATAAGTCCCACACTCAGCACAATAGTAGTGGGTCACTTCAATACCCTACTCTCACAATTTACAGTTCTCCCTGCTCCCCCCCAGAGAAATATCTGCATTAAATAGCACCATAGGCCAACTGACGCCTACAGAGCATTTTGTGCAAACACTATAGAATATACATGCCCAGCAACACAAGTAATTTTCTCTAAAATACATCAAATTTTAGGGCACAAACCTTAGCAAACCTAAGCAAACCTTAGCAAATACAAGAAAATTGAAACAATTTATTGTGTTACATATTTAACTACAATCAAATAAAACCATTAAGTCAATAGCAAGATTTAGAACACATAAATTCATGAATTAAAGAGCATACTTGTAAATGATAAAATAATTAATTTAATTAAGAAGGAAATTTAAAACTCCCTGGAACTGAATAGTAATGAAAATATAACAGATAGTAATAAAAACGTAAATTTTTGCTGACTATCTTTTATAGTGTCAGAAGGTCTACTACAGTAGGAAAAAAAAATAAAACCTCATAGCATCACCTGCAAACATTGTAAGCTACAGAACCAAGTTTCTACACAAGATATGATCACAGGAGAATTGAGTTATAACTGTCATTTTGGTAACCAACCACTTTCTGATTGGATTTAAGGATAGTTTCTTAGGAGATAATTCATTCCTAATACTGTAAACCTGGCTAAAAACGAAAAACAAAACCATGTGTTAGTCTTAGGGCCTTGGGAGTAGCTACTACCATTGTTTAGTTAAATGGACAAGTTTCGACTATAAACTGCTTCTAAAAATTAAAGTTATGTCCATAAATGAGTGGAGCAAGCCAACAAGCCAGAAAAATACCACTTGAAGCTTCCATTGGGAGCAAAGACATGTTTATCTATGGTGCCTAACTTTTAAAATTATGAAGGAAAAAGTTGTAAAGATTTTATAATAAATAAATAAATATATAAATTTTATTTAAAAATAAATAAATTTTAAAATCCACAAATATCTGTCATTTACAGGGATCTCAACAGTCATATCCTTACAATTCTGGTTACAGATAATAGTCCACCTCAGTGTAAGAGTTCATACTAATACCAGGCACCAGGGAACTGGCCATATTATATCCATAGGACTTGGAAGTCATGCTAATAATATTAATCAAATTGAAACTAGGATTCTGGGAATAACAATTTTCTTTTAGGTAGAAAGTCATGTTGCTGAGTTTTCTTTCAGCTAATGGCTTTCTACAAAGCAGGAAAGAAAATATGAAAAAGATTTGATAAGTGCTGTCAATTCTTGCTTTGTGGGGGAGACCTGTAATAAACACTTGCTTGAGCATAATTCTAAAGAGGTTGGAAACAGAAGGCTTTGGTTAGCTACACAAGTTTAATTGTCCTGGACTTGAAAATTAATCTCAAATAGAGAATGAATCTTTATGGGCAAGCGTATTGGATTTGTAAGTCTTCAACTGTTTTGGCAATTTATGCCTGAATGTTTCCCAACTCTGTATCATCAAAGCTGCCCACACATTAAGATGTCTTACAGTTGTATGCAGAGGAAAGAAAACTAGACAAGAAAGTCTCTCTTGTAAAGAGTCCCTCTCTATGCAGCATTCATTTGACTGTCAAAACAGAACAGAATCTGTCTGACAAATGTCTAAATATCAGTGTTCATGCAAACTCATTGTCTGAAGTTTCTGTCTTTCATCTACATTTTAGTGTGTTTATTATATTTATTGCTCATATATAGATTCCTCATTTTAATTTTAAAATGGTATGTACCCTATTTTGCAGTTATGAAAGGCCACATTTCATGTAGTAAAGACAAATTACTTGTCATTATCCAAGTGGAATCTTATATATTCAGGAGAAAGAAACTTACATTAAAAAGCTTTATATTATTAGACTTGTAGCCTTTAGACTCTTGATTAAAAACAAATACAAATGTTGTAAAATATTGTTTATATTTTTCAGATCATAATCAAAACAGAGCCAATAAAAGTCTATCTTGCTCTGTTCCAAATGAACACTATACTTTTTAAAAATTTTTTTATTATTTATTCAACTGTGTGCATGTGCATATGTATGTGCGGGCACGCGCATGTGTGTGAGTGTGTGTGTGTGTGTGTGTGTGTGTGTGTGTAGAACCACGGACGAATTCGCAAACCACCATGGACGCCTCCACCTCCTCCTTGCCCGGGATTCACAGGCTCCGCCCTATCAGGACCAGAAGCGCAGGCAGCCCCCACTTCCGCCTGGCATCTATGCGTGGGATCTGGGATCCGAACTCAGGACCTTCCCTCCTGCAAGGCGGAGGCTTAACCCCTGAGCCACCTCTCCAGCCCGAACACTATACTTTTAATCTGTTAACTTTGTTTAAAGGAGAATTGGGATGCCATGTGAGTACATGAAACTGCACATGGACACCAAACACTGTATGTACTATGCTTTTTCATATATGAACATAGATTTGATAATATTTAATATGTAACTTGGCCACAGCAATAGATGAATATTAATAATTATTATAATTTAGTAAAACAATTTACAATAATATATTGTTATCAATGTTATTTAAACTTATAAATTATTTATTTCTGGAACTTTCCAGTAATATTTTCTGATTGCAGCTGACTTCAGATAGCTGAAATAACAGAGTACTGTACACATTAGTAAGCACAATCTAAAACTGCTTGCTTACTGTTCTCATTTCTTTTGAAGTGTAAAGAATGGTTAGAATAGTTTCAACTTTACAATATTTTGCTTCAACACTATGATTTAGATCTAGAATATCCTCCATGAATAAAAGTTTGGATCCTTACCTTTAGGAATATTGGGAGGAGGCAAAAACCTTCCAAGATGGGGAACAGTAGGAGCATTCCAGGGACATGTCTTCTTCGAAGGTGTCAGTAGGATTCTCGGCCCTTTTTTGTCATCCTTTGCTTCTGGCCCAAATCTGTAGAACCAACTCTCTATGGATTAAAATCTTTGAAAGTATAAACTGAAGAAAACTTTTGTCTTTATAAGTTGATCATCTTTGCTATTAAAGTAGTGACGACTAACTCAAATATTAATAATGCTAGAAGTGAAAGCTCATTTCAGTTATTTGTTCTACTATATAGTCAGCATTCCCAAAGTCATTTTTTTATTTTTTTATTTTTAATTTTTTCTCCCACATTTTTTCCTAATCTTACAAGTGCAATATGTACCCCCATCCTCTCCCTCCCTCATCCCCTTCCCAGTCTTCCCTTCTTGCACTCTCCCCCATTCCCCCTTCCTTTCAGCACCCTCCCTCCACCCCCTTCCCAGTGCCTTTCTCTTCCTCTCTCCTATGCCCTGGAGCATCCTTTTGTGTGAATGCTAAACCTCCCTCTGAGTCCTCCACCCTAGTGAGGGGTAATGACTCAGTGGCATAGCCTGGAGCCCATTCTTGGGCTCCCCATTAGTATGGGAACTCTATTATGACTGTTAATCCCTTGCCTCTAAGGATCCTACTGCCTGGAGCCTTCTACCCTGTGATCCATGCTAGACTTTGATCGTTGAAATGTTAGCCATTGTGCAAGTCAGGCAAAGTCCAATTCTGTTTGCTGCAGCCTTACCTTGTGTGAAGTATCTTGCATATCGTTGTTCCTTCCTATCTTTAGACTCTTACAATCTTGCCACTGCCTCTTCCACAAGGTTCTCTGAGCTTTAGGATGGGGAGATATTTGGCTCTTTTTGGTTCCAGGTGATTAATGTAGGGTCTTTGGTGTCCTGAATTATGGTTTGATGTTATTTTCAGTCCCAAAGTCATTTTGAACAATGATTTAATCTGGTATTTTGCTTCTCTTCTTGAACCATTTACTTAAGCCATATTCTAGCTTATTAAATATAGAAATATTTATGGATATTTTGGTAACTATGTGGAAATGGAATACAGAGATGGGTAAAGTATGAAATACATATTGAGGATAACTTTAACAAAATATATATCAACTCCTTCCAGATAAATTGACAATAGTTTTCCTATCTTCTCTAACACTTGCCCTGGTGCCTTGCTTTTGACTGAGTATAAAACAGGGAGAAAGAAAGATGGCATGAGCATAACTGGGGCTAGGTTTTCCTTCTTTGAGAATGTTGGAGATGACAGACTATGTCCTAAAGCGCTCTCTCCAATGCAGCCAAGTTTTTATCTCTGAAAGAAGAACATTCTGAAGGATCGCACTGCAGGTTTCTGGAGAAAGTCCTTGTGCAGCCTCGTCAAGTAGCTCTAATGAATCTTCTGCAAAGATTCCTCCATGTATCCTCGCCAGATGGGACCCTCACTTGTGGCTCCTCTCCAGACTGAGACAGACCACACTTCCTCTGAGAGCTATATGGTTCAGGCAAATTTGTTTAATTAACAAGCACTTAATAAATACCTAGTGTGTGTGAGCACACTGTATGGAATTCTGTTCTATGTCTATACAAAGTCAATTCATATGCACAGAAACTTGGCTCAAATGTTCCCTCTTTTGATTTCGTCTATTTTGGGCTTTCCTATGGTGATAATCAACTAAACCCTATTACTTGGCATTTGTATTTTATGGTATTTGATCTCTGATTGAGATCCAAATGGGAAAGTTAACTTTCTGAGCACAATTATAAGCACAAAACTATTTTTCTGCTGCTATTAATTATACTTGAAGATTACCTGGTGGTTGATTCGTTTCCTAATATGCATTTCCCAAAATATCTTTTCAGAGAATATCGGTTCTTTAGAGAATCTGGAAAAATGATTAATCATGATATGCTCAAGTCTTTTTATAAAAGGCAGCCCACCGTTTTTTCCATTCTAAATTATATAATATAGCTTGAAAGAAAGACTGAGTTTTTTGTGTGATAAAGAAAAAATATGTAGGGATGTTCTTAAATTTAACTACTTTTTTGCTAATGTAATCAAATATAATCTATAGGAATAATAGCTGCACTGAGGCATTCAAGAATTGAATATCGAAGTTGACTATACTTTGTTTTCATTTAAGAGCAGTCAATGTGTGTACACATTTCAATTTTCGCTACAGATTTACTTACAAATGAAATCCCTTGTCTTCTTTCTTATTTGTAAACCATTAGCTGTTCCTTAAAGCTATCATTCTATCCTATAATGGTAGTATGATATATAATAACGTTAGTGTTACATATGAGTCTACATTTGTATACTACATACAGTGTTTTCCTGGCTCATGAATTTTATCTTCAGGGGATACTGGAAGAGGGCTGACATCACTGCAAGTAATGAGGTAAGTTTTCTTAAAAGCCTTGGAAGAAAGTAAGCTGGATGTGGTAGCACATTCATGTTATTCCAGGAAGATGATTACTACAAATTTCGGCCTAGCCTGAGCTACATGCAAAAATCTGTCTCAAGAATGTGGGCAAAAGACTTGTATGGAAGAGGGGTTTACAGTGTAAGAAAGGAGATAAAAGAGGGAAGGGGGTCACCATAATCAGAATGATGTATGCACATGTATGAAATAGTCAAAGAGCAAACTCAATTAAAAGTTATAAAAAAAGAGAAAGGCCTTAGATGTTATGAGCTGAACATTGGTTGGTACATGTATCTGTCAGTATTAAACAGAGCTGAACTGTCCTCAAGTTTAGCTTTCTAAATAAGAGCTTACTAGATCCTGGTAATGAACACATAACTCAACAAACCAGTCACTCTCCATGTAATTAGACAGAAACATGACTGGCTTCCCTTTTACCTCTTGATCATTCAGTGAAATATTATAACTGAAAATTCTGAAAGGAAACAGTAGTCCAATGGAAGAATTATTCCATATTGATAAAGTTGTCAGATACATGATTATAGAATTTAGGAAACTAGGCATTACCTAATGTGTCGACTGATCAATGAGTAAAGAATTTGAGTTTAATAGTATATTTAATACAAATGAATTTCTGTCATACTACACAAACTGTTATTTTTGATGCTTACCACTTTTACTTATTTTCAGACATTTAAATTCTGCAATAATATATAGTATTTTGTAATTCATCATGTAGAATCACTGGTGAAAATATATACATACATAAATATATACATAAATAAGTTGATGCAGTATTATTAACTGATATACCTATATGACTGAAAATTTTCACATCTTCCCACTTGCACCTTTTTTCTGACTTAAGACCTGACCTCAGATTCTTCATTGTGTTTTCTGTCCCCTTTTTTATTGTCTTATAATTGGGATGATTTCTAAGATTATCTTTCTCTTGCACAACTATAATTTATTTCAAGAGTGTTTCTATAACTGAATGAGTGAGTGACTGGCTTTCATTTTTTGAGACTGCATGTCAGGTGTTGCCTAGACTGGTCTCTGGTATCTGAATTCAAGTTAACATTTGTCTCAGTCCCTCAAATACTGACCTCAGAGACCTGAGCTCTATGTCCAGTTTCTCACTTACCTTTTAATAAGTTCCTAAATTTGGGGATTTTTTTTTCAGGATAAGATCAAGATTAGGCATGTGAGGAAATAAATAATCATATTTTTTCTGAATTTATATTCTCTTCACAAGTGAAGCAACTTACCAGGCTCAGGAAACTCAGAAAGATGCACAATCTCCCTCTCAAAGGTTATATATGAAGTAAGTATGTGGGAGAGGAGACTCTGGTGAATACTGAGCTGCCTTCAAGTTGTGTGGAGAGCTCCAGAATTCAAATTTTCAAGTGAACTTTCCAAATAACGTAGCTACCCCTGAATTGCCCACATTGCTGCAAATAGTACCTCCCCAATCTCCTACCAGTAATCCCATTAAACTTCCTGTTTTGTTAAATTGGACTTTGGTGGAATTGTTTCTTTGGTCCAACCCAACACTGATTCCCTCTCTGGAGTTACCAGACATTCATTTAGATGACTGCAGGAAAAGTCACAAAATATGAGGATACTTAGAATTGATTCTCTGTCCTTCTTGATATTAACAGGTCCAGGATGATGCTTTCTCTAGCAGATGATGATCTTAAGTTGGCATAAATTGTTACTATTTTGAAATTTACCTATGTATTCAACTTCTTAATGGAATCAGTACAAAAGTATGTATTATATCTGAAGGGCCAGAAATCACTATTTAGATTATTTCAATAAAGTTAATCCAGTCCCAGCTGTTGAGAGCTAACCAAGTCAGTTCCCAGACTCTGATCTTTTGTTTTTTCTTCATATCCTTAACTTTCTGGAAATCTAACATATTCTGAACTCATATGCAATCTATTCTTGTGCAAGGATTCCTATTTTATTTCATTGGTGAATTGTAATTAGTAGGAAAAGCACAGTCAATTGGTGTCCTCTTTGCTCCAAAATTCTATTGTCATGCAATGAATGGAACTAGTAGTAAACATTTGTGTATGTAGCAAAATATACATATACACATCTACATCTATTTATCTATCCACTAATCGATAATCAAAGTTGTGACATTTAATCAACATACTTGGGATTTCAATTGAGCTTCATAGAGCTCATTCTTGACTTCCTTTTGACTTATTTTTAAAGTCTGGTCCCGACAGGGCATTACTGACATCTATTTCTTCAAGTTACTTTCACATAAAATAGCTGCAGAATTCCTAATCCATGTGAATGTAAATGACATACACAAACTGGAATTTGTCACATGTGCTCAGTTCTATTTCCTTTTATCTTTACCATATCTTATCAAAACATTTTATGAAGTTGCTAAATTTAGTTATTTTTCCCTGGCTTTTTCAGTGAAGTTTTATTATTAATGATAGACTTAGGTTCATTTGTTATGATGTGTATAACCTTTTTATGCCAATCTACACACAAGTCCAATTTTTATTTAATTATTTGTTGGTTGTGCTATAATTCTAATCTGTAGAGTTGCATATACACCCAGAAATGTAGTTTCCCTTTCTTTTTTCTCTTACCTGTTTCCTTTTCCTCTTTCTTTCCTCTCCATACTCACCATGTCTGTAAGGCTACTTATCTGAAGGATTGCTAATTTTACCACTCTCAATGGCCATCCACCATGAATATACCTGATCTCCTCTCAATTTTAACTACCTGAATTACCTTTGGCATAAATGAAAACAACTGTACATACTTTCTTATTTACACTTCTTTCTTAAATGGGGAAGGAAGGGGAAAGGAGGGGATGGGAAAGGAAGGGAGAAAGAAGGGGGAAGGAAGGGGGAGGGAAGGAAAAAGGAAAGGGGGAAGGAAGAGGGATGGAAGGAAGGAAGAGGGAAGTAGGGAGGAAGGAGAGGAAGAGGAGGGAGGGGAAGAATATTTCTGGAGAACTTTCTAATGGATAAAGAAATTTTTTGTATATGTGGATACTCTTTTTGTTTTGATTTGGTTATATTTTGAAAATACATAATGAAATATCACTGTATGTCAATTAACATTTTCCTTATTTATTTTTATAGCTGTGTATTGAATATAGTTACAGGGATTAAGTATCTGTGCATAAAAATTGCTAATAATGGGCTGTAGGGATGGCTCAGGGGTTGGGATGCTGTCTCACAAGCAGAAGGCTTTGAGTTCATATCCCAGGTCCCCCCCGAAAAATGCCAGGTAAAATGGCAGTGGCCTGCACATCTGGCTCTGGTGGGCAGAGCCTGGAGAGTCTCAGAGCGAAGCAAGAAGGAGGTAGAAGCAATCCAAGATGATTCCCCAAGTCACCCTTGGTCCTCCACAGGGACACACAGTGTCCTCTGATACACACGCACACACTCACACACACACACACACACACACACACACACACACACACACACCAAATACTTTTTTAAAAAAAATTGCAAAGAATAACTATTTTTGTTGTGGATTATAATGACTTACATGTATTCAAATCAGAATAAAATGCTTCAGGCTTACTGCCTGAACTTTCCTCTCTCACTTGGCTTCAAGAATCAGAGAAACATAAATGTCTCTGACTTAGACTCGCATCCCCTGGCTGGTGCTTGTCTCCTTATTATTTATTTGTATTACCTTTGACTTTAACTTGTGAGCTTCTATACGAAGCTCAAATCCTGAGTTTCTGATTCTCTCCTGCTATCTTGATCTGGAAATCAACCAAGCAATGGATTCTGACCTCATCTGACAGGAACATGACTCCCTGTCTACATGTCAGTTTCAAAGTGAATGTCCTTAGCCAAGGTGGTCTTACTTTTACAAACACATCTTCCTGAAACTTATGTAGGTGATTCTTACCCAGACTTTGTCTTTTGTCTATGATCCCTGTGCAACACTCATACACTATAAACAAGATAACTGGAATTCTGTCCAACTTAAAGAATAAAGCAAGGTTTTCAGATTTTTAGCTTATTGCAAAAGAGAAGGTTACACCTTTTAGATTACATTTTTGCAGTGCTTTACTCTGACTGTTCATTTAGGACCCTGTTCCAGCAGCTCTCTGATGAAATTTATCTTTTTATAGTAAATGCTTCACTTCATAGAAACCTGCTGAAATGGAAAGTATTTTGAAAATAAATGAAACATAGCCTATTTTCGACAACTATGCAAGGCCAGATTCAGCAAATGTTGATAGCTTGGAAAATCCTGATGCAGAGTGAAAATAATTCACAGTTTGATCTAGAAAATTCTCACTTACTAGAACTTCACCTCATTTTTAGCAATGAAATGATTAAGTCCCTGAGCAATGTCATAGGAAGTCTAATTTATCTGAAAAGGAAAATTTTCAGTTACCAACATAACCCTCCACAAATCAAAATTTGTGTGAAATATCACTACATTTACCTCTCTTCTCATTAAAATTTTATAGGGGCCTGTTTATTTTTTTCTGTTGACACATGTAACAGTCTAGACATCATTTAAGTTCTATGAAAAGCAGACGAGAAACACTGATAGAAACACAAGGAAAGCATACACAGCAAATATCTAAGACAAGAACAAGCCATTTTATCCGCCTCCCCACAAACAAACACACTGAAACTGAACTCTCTGTCTTCCACATCAAGAAAATATCTCCTAAATTACCCCTGATATAGGTGTTTAGGTGATATACAATTTTTTATTAATGCAAAGCAATTAAAGCTACAAATAAGAATTAACAGCATTCAAATTGGTTAACAGAATTTTCTAGCAAAAAATGGATAGGATAATGGACGATTTTCCAATAAATCTGGTATTTACAGGGCTAGTCTGATCTGAAATTAAAGCAAAGAAAAAAGAAGCTCTAGTCATAAAAATGCACAAGCTGGTTGGTCAGGCAAGGATGAAGAGTTCATTTTTTAAGATCAGGCTTAATTTTGCTGGAACTGTAAAGGACATACATATATCTGGTACTCTAAAAATATTCTAGGCATTTTTGTTTGCCACAGATGTCTGATGAGTCACTGCACAATATGTTTGGAATAGGTGAAAAAGAGATTTGAACATCAAATGGATTTGTGACTAAAATAAACATTGTTTAAAAATATACTATATAAGCTGGTCTGGACTATAAGACTCTATAAAAAAGGAAGAAAAGAAGGAAGAAGGTAGAAAGAAGTGTTGCCGAATCCCCCACCGGGTCAACCAGGGAAAGGAGGGGAAACGGCCGGGCCTCGGGTCACCACACAGACCCCGGGAGTTAGGCAAGAAGCAGCAGGCAGAGGACGAGTTGGCTGCAGACTCAAATTTATTCAGGAAGTGTCTGGGCTTACATAGGATCGGGGTCCAATCAGGTGTTGCCATCCCTCCTCTGGGGGGACGGCCACCAATCATTTAACTGTCTACTAGGTGTCCATTGCAGGGGCAGGTTAGATGACCGCTTTCCATTGGTTGTTCACTCTTCTGCCTGCATGGTTCTCTATTGGGACAGGTCAGGGGCCTATCTGTACGTATCCAGGCTTGTCCGCAAGGGGAGCCGGGGCTAGGGCCTCCCTGAATCGTTAGTGCCACAAGGAAGGAGGGAGGGAGGGAGGGAGAGAGGGAGGGAGGGAAGGAAAAAATAAGGAGAAAAACCACAACCCCCAAATAGTACCACACTACAGCTATGAAACTTGTTGACATATTTTGGCTTTACCTTGTTGGTGAGCAAGGTATCTACAGTTATTGAACTCTTGTTCTCTATATCTCCTATGGAAGATGTAGAATTATTCTGAGGTATAACATCTTCTCAGCTGTCAACCACTGAATGACTAAGGATTTGACCCAGTATTAGTACAGGGTAAAGTACACAGCATTCAGGCTACAAGAATTTTAATGACTGAGTATAAGTTTCTGAGTTGGGATGGAAGGAAAATAAATTGTAGACCATAATTACATGTTGAATATGAGTAATTATCCAATTCAAAGGAGAAATCTCACTAAAACACTCCTAACAGATGGATAAACAACATATAATTCAGCACTTTGACCCAAAAGATAGTATGTTTGATCTTTCCAGTCCTGTGCATTCTCAACTATCAGAAAATTTTCAAGTTCCAGAACTGTGCCTCTTTGTGATTTCTTGTATTATCCCTTCAGTATCTCTGTACCACCTTGATACACAGTCTGTGGCTAATTTTTTATAAGTGCTAATCTTTATCAATTTTTTAATGCAGTTAAAAAACATTTTCTTTTCTTCCAAGATTTAATAGCAGTATGGATAAAATAGTTAACGATGTTGTTTGATATTCATAACTGTTCCCATATTAAATAAAGGTCCATGGAGCTTTATGCCCTAAAAAATCTAAAACTTGTCTTATGAAAGCTGTACTAATTCAGATGTCCGTTCTTCATTCCCAGCCAATTCTTGAATATTTCCTGCTGTTAAATTTGACATGCTTGCAAAGGCCCTCTCTCGCATTGACATCATGTTCACTTGTCAGGTTCAGTTTATCACACAAACACACACACACACACACACACACACACACACACACACACACACACACCACACAAATACACACCAAGCAAACAAGAAATAACAGCAACAACAAAAAAGGGGGGAGCAGGCTGGTGTGATCACTCAATGGATAAAGACACTTGCCTTGCAAACTTGGACATCCTGGGGAGTTCCCTCCCTGGAATCAACATAAAGGTGAACGAAAAAAATAGAAATAAGAAGCTCCACAAAGTTGTCTACTTAGGTCTCATCATCAGAAAAGTGAAATTAAAAATCCTTAATAAATAGGAAGTTGAGCACATCATTCAACACTTTTAAATTTATTTGTATGTGTTTCAAATTATAGTGTGTGTGTGTGTGTGTGTGTGTGTGTGTGTGTGTGTGTTTGTGTCAAAGGGCACTGTGTGCCTTTGTAGAGAATCAAGAGTGACTTATGGAACAATCCTGGATTATTCTATCTCCTCTTTGCTTTGCTCTGGAGTTTCCCATGTTCTGCCTTCCAGGGTTGGAAATATAAGTCACTACCATTTCCTCCTGACATTTTTTTTTTCATGAGATCTAGGATTCTAACTCAGGTCCTTCTTTTTGTGAGGCACAGGCTTAATTAACCCCCTGAGCCATATATCTACCCCTAAAATTTTTTTTAAATGATGTGCTCACATCTATACATTTTTGTATGCATTTGACTTTTAGCTTTGTAGTCAAACTATAGTATATACTTCATGCTACTCATTGTGGAATGTTAAATAATTAGCTTGGCATGCTAAATAAAGCTTGTGAATACTGATCATGCAAGTACAAGGAAAAGAAAAATATGAAAAATAGCTCTTTGATGTCTGAGCATAGCTTCCAGGCCATGTTATGTATGTTTTGCCTCCAGCTATTTAGGAAGAAGATCCTGAAATTGGTTCTTGGAATCACAGTCTAAACAAAGCAGATAAAATCAGTGTGACCATGTTTAACCCTGTTTAAAGTCCTGCTCTGTGACTTGCATTACCTATATAGTATCATGATTTGTAATATTATTCACTTTAGTTTTCAAAAAGATCTTGAGGACAGAAACTGAATTTCTCTTCAAAATAAAATTGGTTTGGTTTCATTTGTGTGGGAATAACTTTGGTATTTCAGTCAGACTTAATTGATTTTCTTTCTATAGAGACTTTAAAGAGAGGAAATTATCAAAACTTCCTGTATTTATCGTATATCCATCCTTTTTTAATGGGATGCAAATCTTCATTTACTTGAAATATTTGATATCTTTGTCATCTCTTTGTCTTGAAACTGACATGCACAATTATATGTCAGATCCAAAGCTTAAGATGAAAATGCAAACCAAAGAGTCAGATGTTAAGCTGTATTGAAAAGAAAACTGTAGTGGAACTAAGCAGGGTCACCATTGGCACTTTCACAAATTAAAATGATCAGACAATGCCGGGAAATTTCACAATGTCTTATTTGAACAGTTCAGAAATTCCAACTGAAGGTATGCTGATGACACTAGAGAAAATGTGAAGATCTCTAATGAGGGTAAAGGGCTTTTCTCTTTGAATTATATTATTATTAGTAGTAATAGTAGTATTTTAATAAAAATAATAAAACTCATACTTTTCATATGTGTGTGTGTGTGTGTGTGTGTGTGTGTGTGTATTTATCAAAGGTCACTGTATGTATCTACAGAGGCCCAAGGGTGACTTTGGGAATCATCCTGGATTGCTGTATCCATTTTTGCTTTGCTCTGGGTTTTCTCAAGCTCTGCCTTGCCAGAAACACTGACATTTCTGACTGGCATTTTTACCTGAGATCTTTGATCTGAAATCAGGTCTTTTTATTTGTAGGCAGAGGCTTAACACCTGAGCCAGCTCTTATATGTTTAATATCTTTTTCTCAGATTTTTTCAAAATGTTTTTCTTTTTAAGTCCTTAGCCTTACAAATCATTTCATGGTCAATTATTGCAATTGGAATGAGGGTCACTTATCCAGAAGTAACAACATTCTTGAACCAGAAATCTCAGTTTAATAGAAATGCAATTGCATTGTAACTGGGCATATTAGTCAAGGATCCCTAAAGGAACAGAATGGACAGAACAAATACATGTTGAAAGGGAATTTACTAGATTGGCTTACAAAATATACCCAAGAACTGTCCATAGCGCTTAATCCAGGAAGGTGACTATCTCAGCAGCCTTAATCTGGTACTAAAGGCCCGAAGGATTCCTACAGAACCACTGTATTCAGATCACAGTACAAGGTGCAAGAAATTGGGTTTTAATGTCAGGGAAGAATGGTGGCGGCAAAGATGAGCTGACAGCAAGCTGTGATATAAGCAGGCCACAAGGGGGCTTTTCTTACTCCACTTCCTTTTATTAGGGCTGCCATTGGAAGCTGCTGTCCACATTTACAGTGGGTCATCTCAGTTCAAATAAAGAGCTTTGGAAACGGTTCTTCAGGTGTGTCTGAAGGATGTGCTGTAGTTGATTTCAAACCTAGTCAAACTGACGTGCAAGATTAATCATTGCAATGGGTAACAAAATAAGAAGGAAAAAAAGAATAAGGAAGTAATAGAGAATAAATGAAGAAGAAATAATTTTCCCTGAAATACATAGCATTTGATTAATTCATACCTGAAAGATCTCTAAAATACAGTTTGGTGGAAAATTACTCTATCTTTTGTCATTTGCCATTAAGTCATACATGAAGAATATTGTTTTAACATTTATTTATCGGGGTGTGTGTGTGTGTGTGTGTGTGTGTGTGTGTGTGTGTGTGTGTGTGTATACATGTACATACACACGTATGTAGAAGTAGGAAGTAGGACAGTTGAAGGTATCAGCTGTCTCCTTCCACCATGATGGTTCCAGGGACTGAGCTGACGTCATCAGGCTGGCAGCAAGCAGCTTTCCCTACTGAGCCATCTTGCTGGCCTAAGAATAGTCTAAAATGATAAGAAAGATTATAATTTTCTATATTTATTATTTTGAGTGTGTGTGTCTCTGTGTGTAGGGGGGAGTGTAGTAGAGGACACTTCAGTGTGTATGCCTAAGGAGGTAAGTTCAAGGGTGACATCAGGAATCAACCTAGATTGTTTTACCTTCTTATTGCTTTGCTCTGGAGTTTCCCAGGCCCTGCCTTCCAGGCCAGAATTGAAGGTCACTGTCATTTTTACCTGGCATTTTTAATTCTGAAGGATCTTGGGATCTGAATTCAAGTACTTTTGTTTACAAAGTGAAGTCTTTAACCCCTCATCACTCTAGTCTTAAATCATGATTTCACATAGTTATTAAAGTATTTAATAACTTAAAAGTATATGGTAAGACCAAATGAGATATATATTGAAAAAGTGGATTAAAGTTTTTAATTTATTACTTGTGCATTTATTTTTATTTTTTTGTGTAAGGGAGGAAGAGAGAAGAGAGTTAAAGAGACAGAATGCAGGCATACTATGACATGTGTAAGGAGACCAGAAGAATATCTGTTATGAGTCCGTTTCCTTTTCCTACCTTGTACGACCCAGAGATCTAACTCAGCACTTGGGGCTTGACTGTCTCCATATGAGTCATGGACCTGGGGATGGAACTCAGTCAGGCTTGTGTGTATAGTACTTTTACCCACTGGGCCATCTACATTTAAAATGTAGAATTTTAATTTGGTCATAATTTTCCAAATCTTGCTTTTACCTATCATAATTCAGAATATCTTGCTAAGATCATTTCTTTCCCCTTTAACTCTCTGACACACCGTTTCCAAAGGATTGTCCAGTGTTGCTTGCTAAACAGCTTCAGGCACAAAAGGAACCTAGGCTGGAGTTGTGGCTCATTTCCATGAAACAGGAATCAATATACGGAGCAAGTCATTGGAGTTGTAATACTGATAGGTAAGATGCCATGTGAACAGAAACCAGGGCTTTTTGACCAGGTCGCCTAAGCCACCCAGCCAGGCAGGCATGAAAGCCTCAGATAGTTGCTACAGGACCCTCAATATTCCTGGAAGCCAAGAACATGCCTTCCTTCCATCTTTGAGAGCAATGGTTGTACTCAGTGTGCACTAAAATAGCAAAGAACAGATTGAAATGATACCCACCGAGCTATCACAAAATAAATTAAATTTTAAAATAAGCAAACAAGCGAACCAAGCAGCACATTGCACATTCCTTGCGAAAGGAATGCAAAACACATTTGCACTTCCAAATACTCCCCATCGAGTCCCTTATTATTCCTGTTAGCATATAGAATGTCTGTCTGGCTTCATTGTAGACTTCAATTATTTTATTTTTCTCAATATGAACAGTGTTTTCCCCTAAGTCATATTCTGATAGATAGCTCAGTTCTGACACCCTTTTGTCTAGTCCCTAGACAGAGGCTTCTTGCTTATGAGGTGACAGAGAAAAATAATATATACTTAAATCAAAGCTGTTAAAGCAGACAGCGTTCCTTCTTCCTGGATTCTCCCTTGAAACCTCTAAATCTCTAAACAACAGTGGACTCAACTGACAGACCTAATCTGAAACATTTAAGAGGATTTTAGTAAAGATTCAGCTTTTGTTTGTTATTTGTTGATATCTAGAATAAGGAAGCTTTTTATGTCTAGTCTTTTCAACACATGGTTGGAAATTTGGCTTTGAGAACAGCACTTGTGATTGGGACACTTCCATCTCCTCTGTCTCCTTGGAACATCACCAATGCCACTCTATAGAGATCGCCAAATTTTAGTATATTTCTCAGTTATGAGTAAAGGGAAGTAATTACTAATTCTACACTTGTTGCAACACAAAGTACTTGGAGCAAATGAATATATTTTTATTATTACCATATGCCACAAAAGATACAAATATTTGTGAATGATTATTCTTACATGCAAACATCAATGACTATGTATTCAATATATGCATGATATGTCATGCATTAAGAAATGACAACGGGGCTTAGAATATAAGTTAACAGCCAAGGCACTCTCCACAAATCTGAATGTCTTAGTTTGAATCCTGAAACCCAAGTGGTAAATGAAGAGAACCAATTGTGGAAAGTTGCCTTCTGATGTCTGCACGTGCTTTGTGGCATGTATATGTAATCATATGTTCTATGAACCCAGGAAATTGTAAGATCCATTTGTCATTCTTACAATTCTGCTAACTCAATCCTTTTCTCATCAACCCTTACAGCAGAAAAGGAGGCGTGTATGTTTCTGAATCATGTTAGATTGTTGGGTAACCATACTCCTGTCATTTCCATCATTTTGTGCACTAATTTGTACACCTTTTCTCTTATTTTGTTGGCTTTTATCCTTTCATTTATTTTATTTCATTGAATTTTCAGAGGCCTAAGAAGAAATTTTCTTTTGCCCTTATGACACTTCATTGTCTGGTTCTTGTGTTCTGGTTTTTGTTTTGCTTATATTTCTAACTATTCCTTCATCATCTTGGCCAATTTGCCAGATTTCACCCTCAACTGCTATCTCGGGTTATATCTTGCAGAGATTCAAATAATGAAGGAGTGATACAGGTAGGACTTACAACTGGATGCCAGAGAAACTAGTAGGTATCAGCTCTTTAAATTCAAACTTTTTAAGTGCTTAGTAAACTTCATGTCAGTTTCTTTAAACAATATTGCTTTATTTTAGTCTTCTCTCTCCTAATCAGGTGAGTGGTTATAATCAATCTCTTTCTAACTCTCTACATTTCCTACAGATATGGGTAAGCTAAGCCAATGTTTACAGGCATTAATTTCAAAAGTCTCCTTAATTGCATGTTTAGAAAAATTAAGCTGAAAATTATTCAGTATATTGATAACTTCATTTGTTTCAGGGAGGAAGAACATATATACACATAGTACAACCAGGATGCTTCCAGGGTTGTTTTAATTACAGAAGTCTGCAGATTCCAAACATACTGTCTTAAATATTTATGCATGTTTCTTATGTGCAATAATTTCATTAACTGATATGGCGGCATGTGCCTGTCTATGTGCATGATGCCTTGGGATGTAGCAGATCACCCAATAAAAGTCTTTCCTAAACTAAGGTACTCTAAGATTTATAGAAATAAGAACTGGGCCTTGTTGCTGCTTAGAAGCAAGTCTTAATGTCATCAGTGAAGTCTGCAGATTCCAAACATACTGTCTTAAATATTTATGCATGTTTCTTATGTGCAATGATTTCATTAACTGATATGGCAGCATGTGGCTGTCTATGTGCATGATGCCTTGGGATGTAGCAGATCACCCAATAAAAGTCTTTCCTAAACTAAGGTACTCTAAGATTTAGAAGCAAGTCTTAATGTTGTCATCAATGAGAACTCACTTTCTCCTGTGCTTACTTTTCATCCATAAGATGAAAGGGCCTCCTTGAACTTTTTTTAAACTTTTTTTTATGCTTTCATGAATAAATACACGGGAGTTATGTGTTCTCACTCCCTACTACCTAATCCCATCCAGTCTTCTATCCCACTTCATACTTTGTCCTTTCCAGCCAGTCTCCCTTCTGCTTTCACATCTTTGCATGTGTCACCCACTGGGTTTCATATGTGTTGTACTGACAGGTGCCTAAGTACTGGTTAGGACATACATAACTTATAATTTCATTTTATTGACCTTCATGGATTTTTTTATTCACTAGGGACTAACTAGGGTTCACTCATTTATTTATCAAATATTCATCAAGCACCTACATGGTCCTAGATCGCTCGAAGGGGCAAATTAGATTCAGACCTGTTTCTTATGATCAGATCAGATATCGTATTTATTTCACCTGTCTAACACACCAGCGGAGCCTCAGTGTGTGCTCCAGTGGAATTTACTGATCAATGGCAAGGATGAACAGCAAAATATAGTTAAAGTAATTTTAACATTCTGAAATAAATAAAAAGGTAGATAATAATTGGGAGAATACTTAACATAAGGTAGATCACTAAGACAGAGTGGAGACAGAGTAAATTGCAGTAAGAAAGAAAGAATGTTTAATGCCTCCAAAGTAGACAACAATTTGGCAGGTTCAGGAACATTCATAGAAAATCCAGTTCATTTGTCAATATCATTTGAGGATGTACCAAGCTCTTGAGGTATTCCATCATTAGTCCAAAACAAGCAACCTTGACATTCACACAACCGCAGCCATGCTTCAACTATGGACTTGATGCTGTGGACTGAGTCATAGCTCTACGCCTATTACACCTTCTTCTAGTGAAGCACCTTGAAAACAGATCAGCATGTGTTAAAGTATCATTTAGAAGCTAAGAAGCATTAGTTTTTTCAAATTAAATACTGAAAGCATTTAACCTCTTCATAGTGAAATGCCACCAGGAACATAAACATACTTTAATAGTATTGTTTCAATGATTCTAATAGTGTTTATTCTACCTCAATTAAAAGTCTCAGAATATATTTATTTCTTAAAACACTGAACATTAAAACACAAAGCTTTTTGAAGAGCAATGCAAATCCATTTGCTTTTCTTGTAACAGATTTATCTACTCCTATTTTAATTATCTCATTCACAAATACTATATATTCTACTCTAATCTAATTAACAATTAATTAATCTCTGTCCAACAATAATTATTCCAACTCAGACTTGAATGATAATACATAATATCAAAAGACAACATTGATTCCTCATAGCAATCATATTCTACTGTCTTTGACTTAACAAGCCTATTAGACTTGGAATTCCACTCATTCATACTCATGACTCAATCATTAATAGATGCAGGCATAGCTAACACAGTAAAAGGAGGAACAAAATTATTAGATTTTTGCCACAAAATAACCAGGTCATTTTCACACTTCCTATCACAAGAAACACCCATCCCACTAATTCATATCAATGATTGTTTATCTAACCTCTCTATTACAAAAGCCAGGGCAGAAGCATGAAAGATCAAGCAACACAAATATAGAGTTGAAGGTTAACAGGCTAGAATCATATATTATATAGGAAGCTGTAGTCCAGGATAAGCAATGAAATGAGTATGGATTTGACTACTACGAGTGTAATAAAAAACCACTAATAGTTTTGTCATAATTAGATACAGCTGTCAACCTGACAGTTGAGGGTTTGAACTCTGAGCACATTTGTAAAGACAGAGTGAATCTTCAGATTGTCTAATGAATGGGGAAGGACAAGCCCATGGTGGATAGGATTAGTCCCTGGGCAGGTGAATAGAATAAAGGAAACTATCCTTGTGTATACTTGGCCAGAAATGTGTATACTTAGTCCGGCAAGTAACGATTCTCTCTCTCTCTCAGCTATTACATGGATATGGTGTGAAAAGTTCCCTTGACCCGTTATTGATAGTGGATCCTCTCCTGCCAAGCTGGACTAAGAAGTGTAATTGGACAATCATAAACCTCTTGTTACCTTAAGCTGTTTTGTCATGATTTTATCAGGAACAACACAAGTAAACTGCAACAGACTTTATGCAGGTGTGTAGCATGTCCACCTATATGTTTACGGAGTCCTTCAAGGTGGTAATGGATTTAGGAGGATAAAACAGAACAATAAAACCAGGTGAGCTGTCATACTAGCTCAAATTATACTGATATCAAAAGAGATATTAGGAAAAATCAAGTTATCCTTGAAGGAAGAAATGAACCTTTGAGATAGAATAAGAGTTGGGGATAAGAGGAGGTGGTAAGAAATAAAAATCAATCAAAGACTGATCATTTAAAGTTACACAGCAGACCCGAATGTGGGAATAGAGAAGTGTGAGAAGGGAAGGCAGTGTATTAAAAGATTGATTTTGAATACACTGCTTGAAAATCAGTTATCAAGAAGATATTTCGAATCCAAATTGATATGTATGAAGCTGGAACTCAGAATGGAATTGTGAGACTGGGAAAGAAAAGGGAAATCAGTAGAAAGATATTTAAAGTTATATGATTCAATGAAATAGTTCATAAAACACCAAGAAAAGACAACCTCCACATCCAACTAATCTGAGAGTTTACATTTACAATGACAATGTGTTCTAATTATGTTCTGAAACTGTTCCAGACTTTACATATTTTAAGTGTTTAACATGCATGTGGATGGCTGTTCCAGAGAAAACAACTATCTCTGTTACACAGCTGCCCAGTACTTCATGGGAAGGAGGCAGAGAAAAGGAGTTTTTAAGGATATTGCTAAACTGACTCCAAAGACCATATTATTTATACTACCTCGTTAAAAGTGCAATCAGTACCCATACTTTACTTACTCTTGTGTACCTGGTCTCTGGTTCAGAGGTGGATTTCCATGAATACTGTCTGAATGTATTAATGTTCAGTCTTCACTAGGAGGGGCATGTAGTTTGAAATGTGATAGGCCATTTCAACGCATCCTAAGTGTCTAAATGAAAGACAGACTACATGTTCCTTCGTAGGTGAGATGATGGGTCAAATCAGAAACAAAATCAGAAATTTACATTCTAGTGCATAGTCCTACATAGTGGAGTGGGATGAAGTGTTTCTTTATCTTCTATTTGTGAAAGTATGCTAGTTCCTGGGTAAACCTAAAAGTTAACATTTAGTAGAGGTTGATGTTGACTGCAAAATGACAGGGTTATAATAAGACTAACTTGTACTTTTTCAATTTGTCTACAGTAGAAAGTAAAGAATGTAACTGTCTTTGTTATTTTCTGAAGGACCTGTCCAAACAGATTATCTATAAAAGATTATTATCCACAGTAAGATAGCTCCAGTTAAAAGATTCTGCAGAATTTAACAAGAAATCAAGAATTGAGAAGTCATTATAGGTGAAAATAATAGAATTCTCCATGCCTAGGACTAGTGTGATAGCAGAGTTTGTTTATGTGAGTGATGATTTGCATGTGACATTTGCCCTCTGAGACACAATGTCCACCACTCTCCAAAAAATTGTAGTTCAGGCTAAGGAGATGACTCAGGGGTTAAAGCCTTTGGCTTGTAAGCAGAAGGACTTAAGTTCAGATACCCATATCCCATACTTAGACACACAAAAAATGTATGGAATAGGGCAGCCACCTGGAATTCCAACTCTAGAGGGAGGGCAGAGACTGGAAAACCCCAGAGAGAAGCATTAAAAGGAAGAGAGAAAAATCCAAGCAGACTGCTGATGTCACTCTCAGGCTCCACAGGCTCACACACAGTCAAGTTACTTTTTGTGTACACACACACAGACACACACACACACACACACACACATACACACACACACACACACACACACACACACACACACACACACACACAAAGAAAAACCTGAAAAGCCACCTGAGAATTTTCTTCCCTTTTTTTTCATTTGTTCCTGTTCTTTAAGGAACTTTAAATAGCAGGTAACACAGAGTGAGGAAATATGGAATATTAGTCACCCCTAAGACTTGGAGACATGAAGTGAATGAAAATTTGAAAGTTTAGGTTTTACTGTATATGACTATCAGAAAATGAAAATTTTAAAAAATATTCAGAGCTAAAACTAATGCTTCCTCCTGAATGGGTAAAAATATTGAACCAGTAGATTTGAAGATCAACAGAAAACTTACTTCCTGTTTTCACTCTTTTGAATTTATTTCATAATCAGCTTATCTCTAATTTTGAAGGCTTTTGAACAATTATTTTCAATAATATGAATATGACTTTAGAACTCAGACTCAAACAGGCCTACTAACATAGAATGGAGAAAAATACAGAGAGAGAGAGAGAGAGAGAGAGAGAGAGAGAGAGAGAGAGAGAGAAAGACTGTGCTGATTTACTGCTTTAGCTACATTTATGAATTGTGATTGCAGATGACCAATGATAGTATAAGTCCAGAATACTTAATGATGCCAATTTGCAAAAGTGTGGCACTACTATAGAACAATGACATTTCTCACTTTTAAAAAAGTCTATTTGGAGCTATTGCTTTGGCCCAGCATCGAGTATGGATGTCTTTTGCTGCCAGCCCTATTGTTTTCTTCTCCTGTAAGTTGCACTCGTCTTCTTTTATCAGTCTGACCAGTGCTTTTATAAAATTTGAGGAATGGCATTTCTTTTAGTGTAGTAGTACCCTAATTAAGATATATAAGTCACATTGCTGCTGTTTATATCACAATTTTTCCCATAGCTAGCATTAAATGATGCTGTCAAAAGGCAACATCGGTATTTTATGGCTTTTAATATTTTTGTCCATATCAAAAGACTAAATAAATGCAATCAATATTTTCAATTCCTAACTCTCTAGTAATTATTCCAATAAAGAGATATTCATGCTACCAAGCATCAATATTTGCTCTTCATAGCCCTAATAAATCTGCTCCTAGAAAATAAACTATGCTCAGTAGGGCTTTAGGGAACATACTAGCAAACACAAAGCTCAGAATGTGATTAACCAAACTCTCCAGCACACGGAGATTACAAAATATGGATTCTTAAAACCCAAACACTTAATGAGACCTATCAAGAAATAAGAGTCATTTCCCCAAAGGGACAACATATTATATTTAGGATGGCTCCTTAGGCAAATAACTCAAATGAGGATTTTAAATAGCATTGACTATTCAGGTGAAGTCATTCTACGAATGTCTGCCTTATAATATAAAATAAACTGTAGAATAATGATATCCAAGAATTGTTGAGAATGCCTTGTTAACTGTGTTTTTAAGATCTACACAAATCCTCACAAGAACTCCATGAAGTAGATACTAATTTTATTCCCAAATGACAGATGAGCAAATTCTCATTTCAGGAGACTGTCCAAAGCCATATTTCTAGGAAGGGATGGATATTTTTATCAAATTTAGACCTGATCCATACTTATTTGTTACAGTTTGAAAATAAATACAAAATACTACATATTGAAACTAGATTTGCCAAATCTTGTTACTAAGAAAGCAGAGTCAATCTTTCCTATTTCAACTGAACAATGCCAGCATCATACAGATGTTTCTTGGTGAGCTTTGATTAGTTCATGCTGTTGGAAAGGCCAAGTTTGGTTAACAGTTTGAAGCAGCAATTTGTTTATTTTTTTCTTGATACAGGTTTTAGACATATACCAGTATTGTCTCAGGCTTCCAAACTCTAGGGTCACCTTCCTGAGCACTTGGAGTTAGTGCACACCTATGATCTCAGTCCTTTGTAGTAGTGGTAGGAGGAATAAGGATTAAAAGCCAGCTTCAGCTACATAGAATGTATAAAGCCAGCATGCTACATAAGACCATGAAGGAGATATTATTCAAGAATATGAAGAATAAATGAATAAATGCTTTCAGTATCCCTCCAAGTTCTCACCCCCCTCCCTTAACCTTCTTTTTCTCCCTCCCTCCCCCCTGCCCTTTCTAACTTCATTCTTACTGAGTGTCTCTTTAAGCACAGGAATTCCTAGATTATTCACAGATCTATTTTTATGAGAAATATATATTAAAAACACAAGACACAAGAAACAACTTCAGCATCTAATCATTAAACTATTAAATTATAAGCATTGCTTTATATTTCTTCAGCTTTATTGACGTATGACTGAAAACAACATTTGTGTATATTTGTGGTCTATAATGTAATGTCTTACTATATATATATTGTGAAATGATACTGTATTCATAAGTTCTTTCCAGGAATAGAACTGAAAGAACGAATTTAATAAGTGTATTTATTAGACTGGCTTAAATGATGTGGGCTGGTTCTTCTCCCTCGGTTAGGCCATCCTAAAACCACCCTCAGAGATCACTCAGAGATG
This sequence comes from Typhlomys cinereus, assembly GCA_023101885.1. NCBI lineage: Eukaryota > Metazoa > Chordata > Mammalia > Rodentia > Platacanthomyidae > Typhlomys > Typhlomys cinereus. Next base: position 4,355,316 of record JALPQD010000057.1, on the reverse strand, counting down.
TGTCCCTAAGTTGCTTCAAGCCCCTAACGAGTTGACAATCAAGAGTAACCATCAAGGAAGTCAAAGCCTCCAACTGACAAAACCATTACGTTAATAAATTTTTATTAAATCTACTCATAATATAAGTAGTGTCCTTTAAAATAGCTGCCTGTAGTTGTTTCATTCCTGACCAGAATGTCTCACAAAGCCAAAGGATCCTGAGAAGTTTTCAAGCCTCTATCTCTCTGGAGGGTTGAAGTCTTTGGGCTCCGAAGTCTGCAAAGAACAGCTGGGCTCCAATATCAGCAATGAACAGAAGCAAGGCCTACAAAAGTATGCTTCGAGGAGAACAGGAACGGAGGCAAGGTAGAAAGGGTTGGCCAAGGATGGAAGCAGTAGCAGCAGCAGCAACAAAGCACACAATGACAACACTGGAAGAAATAACGATGCTCAAAGAGTGGGCTCCATGGCAAGTGGACCCAGGATAAGGAAAGAGAAAGTTACTCCATCCTTGAACTTCCTGTTATCCAGCCACCACTGGAAAGCACTACTTACTGGGTTTTCCACATCAAACAAGCAAGTACCTGTAAACTTTACAGCTGTGTCTCAAACAGTCTGAAACTGTCAAGTTGATACTCAACCCTAACCACAATAAGAATTCAGAGAGATTCATGAATGGTGGGTTATATTACAGATTCATTACAATCCAAATAAGTGAGAAAGAACAGAGCAGTGTGAATCAGTTTACATTGCTACAACAAAATACTGTAAACTAAGCACCTTATGCCACAGGAATTTATTTCCCAGTTTGGGAGGCTGAGAAATACTAGGTCTAGGTTGCTGACAGTTGTGTAGCAATTTTTTCTCAAGAGAAATATTCCATCCTAGAATGAAGTGCATTATGTCTCAGGAAGTCTTCACAAGTATCAAGAAGTTTCTAAGTCTTAAGAGTCATAAGCACCTTCCTGCAAGGTTATATGAGCAACACCAATTGCTTCTAAGAAGAGGCACTGAGGGGGGATTTCTTCATGTTATGCAGGGTTTTTTGGAGGGATGTAGCCTTCCTGAGTCATTAGCCAAGCTTGGCCTGATTTTTGGTTGTTCATCCTCCCATAATATTTCACCTATGCTTTTATAGCAACTCTAATAAATTCATTGGTTCACTAAGCTTACACAGGTGGAATCATTCCATTGTTTGTGGTCAATCGCCTTTGTAGAATCAATAGATATTTGGTCATGTCTCCCTAGAAAGGGTCACACAACACTAGCTGATTCGGTTCCCTGATGGAGACCATTTTCTAGACTAATAGATGACAAGCTTCACTTTATGTCCTCAGAAAAATAGTGGAGGAGTTGAAATAGGAAGCAAATCTTCTGGTGTTTCTTCTAATAAGGTCACTGAACTAATCAAGAGGGCAGCACATTCAACTGCTATCATTCAAAGTTGTTTACGAGACATACAAAAGTAAATGTGTGAGTTCTCTGGAGGAACGGAAGCACCAGAGTGAATATTTATAGTAAAGGGGGATTTATTAGATTGGCTTTCACAATGTGGTCAGCACAGTCCAGCCATGCCATTCTCCACGTTGTAGAGGCTAAGGGCCCAGATGCTGCTCATGCGCAGGGCTGAATGCCTTGGTCATCACACCCTGGTGTTGAAGGGCTAGACATCTTGGAGAGCCACACTGAAAGGCTGGCAAAACTTGGTCCCAATGCACTAAAGAATGAGCAGCAGATGTACCAGTAGCCAGCCACGGGGTGAAGGAACTCAACAGCAAGTCACAAAAGGGTAGACTAACTTGAAGCACAACTTGAAGGCCAGAAGACATCTTCTTCCTCATATTCCCTTTTTGTATGCTGCCACGGACAAGTACCTCCCACGTTTAGGGTGGCTCTTCCCACTCCGTTAAACTGCCCCAAACAATCCTCACTAATGTGTCCCTATAGTAGTTACTTACAGATCCATTCAAGTTGACCACCATGGAAAATATGGATAATGTTCAGGGGAAATAAAAGCAAGTTCTACTCTCATGTGCTGACAAAATTTTTCTCAACTACCAGGGTTCAGAAAAAAATTATCATTTTGAAGCATTATATCAAAAACTACAATGATCAGGGCCAGAGAGATGCCTCAGGGGTTAAGACACTGCTTCACAAGCAGAAGGTCCTGTGTTCGGATCCCAGGTCCGACATAAAAAAAGCTCCAAGAGGAACCGACTGTGACTTGCACTTCTGGTCCTGATGTGCAGAGACTAGGAAATCCTAGAGAGAAGCAAAAAGGAGGTAGATGTAAATCAGGATGATTCCCAAAGTCACCCTTAAAATACCACAGGGACACACAGTGCCTTCCAATACACACACACACACACATACACACAAACACCACAAATACAGAGATGCAAAATAAATAAAGTTTTAAAAAAATCACATCTCAAAAAAAAAAAAAAAAAAAAAAAGGCTGGATAGATTGCTCAGGGGTTAAGACTCTGACTCCCAAGCAGAACATCCTGAGCTGGGAGCAGAGGTCCTGTGAAAAAACAGCAGCAGGAGACAAGGCTGCAGTCTGCATCTCTGGACCCTGGTGAGCAGAGACTGGGAAATCCCAGAGCGAAGCTAGGAGATCAATGCAATCCAAGATGATTTCTGAAGTCACCCTTGGTCCTCCACAGGGACACACAATGCTGTCTGATACATACACACACATAAAGTTAAAATAAAAATTATCATAGCTTCATTAGATTTGATTTCTTTCATCCAACATTGGTGACAACTTTAAAAAAACAAGATTGCTGAATAATTAAAGATTTTGGGTGTGTGAGGGACAGACCAAATAAGCAGGATGTCATGTTTCAAAATATAATCCCCACAGACTCATGTATTTGTGAAGGTCATGGCACCTTTAGGAGTAGAGCAGTCACAGGGGGTGGACCTTAAGATTGTATCTCTCCCTTTCTCTCTTAAGTTGCTTCACTCTGGGTATTATCTCACAGCAACAGAGAAGAGTAACTAGTGCATAGAAAGAGCCCCCGAATAAGAGAGGGAGAAGAGGAGTTAAGAAAAGACTGTCCTTTTCAGGAGCACGGCAAAAGCAACAAACGTTCCCAGAGACTTGGTGCACCCCTTAGTGACTTAGTGCTCCCTCTTCTCTTTCACTCCAGGCCTCATTTAAGAAACTTTAAGAACAACTCTTTAATTTCAGTTTCTTTTTTTGAATATTTATTTTAGGGATGTCTGTCTGTCTGTCTGTCCATCTCTGTGTATCAGAGGGCGCTGTACATGTGGCCACGGGAGCCTAAGCCTAATCTTGTCTTTGATCTGGAGGTCCCAGGCTCCACCTTCCGGCATTGGACGCGCAGTCTGCCAGCATTTCTGCTGCTGTTTCTATTATCCAAACTCAGGTCTTTCCGCTTTAGAAGCACAGGCTTAACTCAAGTTTTTCTGCACGGGAGATGGAGGCTTCGTTCTGGAGCCATCTCTCCAGTTTTGTCTCAGAGTCCCTTAAACACCTAGTTTAACTACTCCATATAGGTTCCTTTTAACTTTTTTTTTCCTAGTTAAAAAACTGCTAGATAGGGCTGGAGAGATGGCTCAGAGGTTAAGACTCTGCTCCCCCCACCCCCCAAGAAGGTCCTGAGTTCAGATCCCAGGTCCCATGTAAAAACACCAGGTGAAATGGCAGTGGCCTGCACTTCTGACCCAGTGGGTGGAGTCTGAGGAATCCCAGAGCTAAGCAAGAGATAGAAGCAATCCAGGATGATTCCCAAAGTCCTACACAGGTATACACGTGCCCTCTTACACACACACACACACACACACACACACACACACACAAATATATTGAAAAACACAAAACCAAAAAAATTGCCAGATGTATTCTAGGCAAATTTCTGTCTCTAGGACAGCCCCTGCACAGCTTCCTGTTTATACTCTTCCAGTGCTAGGTCTACACTTACATAAATGGCCAGTTATGCTTTTCTTAAGAATCACAATGACAGGGGAGGAATGCCCCCATTTCTTATAGACTTACTCCTTACAGCAAGCAAGCAATATTATTCTTGGAAGTTCCTATTCTTACAAGAAAGCACAAGTGTCATTTCTTTGCTAACAGTTCATGCATTTTTGCATGTTTTTCTTTTGAGGGGCTATTATAAAACCATTATCTGCTTTAAATTTAATCAACTATTTTTTTCCTCCGTGAAGTTTTACTTTCAAAGGCATGAGCACCTATAACATTTGTCATAAGACTGGACATGTAAACTACAAGAAGCATTGTGTGCTAAAATCTTTATAAAATATATGTAGCTGATATCTAGGTAGATAATTCTTGACATATTATTCTAATATAAATGTTAAATACAGGCCTATAATGTTGCAGTGATCATTTTAGTCACTCTGCTTTCCATAATCTTCATTCAACTAGAAATTAGTTTTTGTTCCCTATTGAGGAAGATTGATAGAACCTTTCTTAGCCACAGGTGAATGTTCATTAATAAGCTTTTATGATGTTTATTTATAACTTTTTGGTGGGCTGGTTATTTTTCTTTTTGATTTTTCTTCTTTTTACTTCCTCCTGACTTTCCCTATTTCCTTCCTTTTTTTTAATAGTTAAATATGCCATCTGTCTGATTCACAGTAGTAATATTACTTTTTTTGCAAAAATATGTACACTACTGGTTACCATTAAAATACATGAGACTGAAAGTTTATTGGATCACCTGTTCAATCAGTTGTACCTCCCAGACATGACATTTCACATTACTTTTTTATCAAGGCAAAAGTAAAATAGTTAAGTAGGGCATGAAAGAGAGTACAGTGGCATTCCCCCTCAACTCGGGCCAATGTTCTTTAGCAAAATGATAAAAACTCACTATAGTACTGAGTTACACACATTAAAAACATATTACTGTACAATGAAGAAAAAAAAGACACCTAACTTTGACCTGGAAAACAATAAAAGGAAATACTAGATTTACAAATTTAGGGATGGCATGAGAAGCCAACAAAAAAAGATTACTAACCATTCATCATCTGGAGGTGGTGAATGTGATGGCAACTATTCCGCAAGACACCTACAAGTTGATATATTCAAACCTGAGATCCAATAGTTTGTCCTCATGTTAGCCTGTAATTTCTGTACATACCAAAACATATTCTTGGCTCATAGTTCATACAGAAAATGATCCCTGCCTACAGCAACATTTACACTGCCTGCTTGAAATGGAAATTATTGGGTATGAGGAGAGAGATTAAATAAAAGGAAAAGCCCCCAAATAAGAGAGAAGGGTTGAAGTTAAAGTTGTTCTTTTCAGGGAAATAGTAAAAGCCATTTTTCCCAGTAACTTGGTGCATTTCAGTTTTCAGATTGCTGCATTTGAAGTCATTTGACTGGTTTTAGGATTTCAGTAGGCAAGACTAAAATACAAAAGTCGTGTTAAGAAAAATTCCGAATCTGTGAACCACGGTTCACCCAGGTTCTCACCTTCACTGACTTGCTTCAGTGGTTTGGAGATCTTACTGAATTTAACAATTAACCTGGGCCTTGTTTCAAAGGAAGGTTCCTGCTACTAGCTTTATTGTACTTTGTCATAATATAGGCTTTGTATATTTAGATACTTTTTTAAAAGTAACGACTCAAAAACACCATTTTCCCCAGATATTTTGGAACCTGGTATCCAATGTGTCGAACACACGGGGTACAGCGTGAGATCAGCTGGGGGACCGACTGCAGCCAATGCCGGCCACCACGCAGTGCGTTTACCGAGGGGAGCTGGCTGCTAAATTGGAAATCAAGCGCTTCGCTCTCCGAGTCCCGCCTGCTGATAGTCTGAGCGGCCTGGTTTCAGCCGGCAGGTTTGACTTTTCGACCTGCTCCCCAGCAGCGCTCCACCGTCTGCTCTCCGCAGCCGTCTGGGGCCGTCCGCGTGGGTCGGGGCCGAGCACGGGGCGCCCCAGGCATTGTGCGCGCGCCGCCGCCGCCCACAGGACGCGCCTCGCCCGCGCCGCCCCGGCCGCCCCCGCGTGGCCCGCAGCCAGAGCCGCCGCCCGCCGCGCGGCCTGCCGGCCCCACGCTCGCCCGCGGCCCCTCGGCCCTCGGCGCGGGCGGCGCGCGGGCAGCGGAGCGATGTGGCGCATGCGTGCTGGCGCCGGGCGGCGCGGGAGCTGCGGCGGGCACGGCGGCGGCGGGCCCGGCCGGGCGGCCCGGGCTCCGGGCGGCGGCGGCGGCGGCTGGCGAGGCCGCGCGGGCGGCGCCCAGCAGCAGCTGGAGGAGCGCTTCGCCGACCTGGCGGCGAGCCACCTGGAGGCCCTGCGCGCGCGGGACGAGCGGGACCGGCAGAACGCGCGGCTGCGCCAGGAGAACGCCCGGCTGCGCCTCGAGAACCGGCGGCTGAAGCGCGAGAACCGCAGCCTCTTCCGCCAGGCGCTGCGGCTGCCCGGCGACGGCGGGGACCGGCTGCCCGCGGACGCCGGCCCGGGCCCCGAGGACGCGGACCCCCGCCGCAGGGCGGGAGGCGGAGGCCGCGACGACGAGCCCGGCAGCCCCCGGGCCCTGCGCGCCCGCCTCGAGAAGCTGGAGGCCATGTACCGCCGCGCCCTGGGGCAGCTGCACCTGGAGCAACGAGGACCGCGCCCGCCGCGCGACCCGGACGAGCCGGCGCTGCCAGAGGCCGACGCCGGCCTCTGCGACCCGGACTTCCCGGGGCCCTGGCTGTAGCCTCAGGCCGCGGCCCTGGAGGGCGGGGGCCTGGCCTGAGGGGCGGGGCTGGCGTGGGCTCCGCCCCCTGCGCGCCACGCCCGCCGAGCCTACCCTTGGCTGTTAGGCCAGCGGAAGTGCTGGTCATTGTGCCCTGCTGCCTTCGGCCCGACGAGTGGGAACTTCCGGGCACGCCACGGCTCGGTCAACCGCGGTGAAAAAGGAGCCAGAGACTTCCGTTCCCATGCTGCAGAGTACCTGCCACTTGACCCTCCTGGCGTGGGGGAAAGAAGCCTGGGTTTTTAAACAGGCAGAACTGGCAGCTGCAAGCAACTTCAAATTCTTGAAGTGTCGTGAGGACCAGTTGTATATGTTTTCCCTCTGTTTTTGAATCGTTGAGGGGTGAATAATGTGTTTTGGGTTGGTCAAGTCTGTTTATTATTAAACCGTAAAGTTTCCAACTATTATCTCTTGTGTGACCAACATTTTAAGTATTTGTTTTATAAGTTGGAATTACTTTGATATCTCACGAAGTACCATCTTTACTTTTTTATAAAGAAGATATTTGTAACTTGTGAACTAATGTCTGTCACTCCAGTCCACATACATTTAATATATTCGGATTTGTTTGCCCCAGAGATTTTTTTACAGTATTTGCTTATACGTGAGAATTGAGTTGGTAAATAAATATGGTGCATTAAAGTGAAATTTTTCCATCAATTACTTGTATATAAGACTATTAAAACCCGCTAGAGTGGTTTGTTTCAATCGTTTTGTGGTAGAAAACACTGACTATATTTTACACCAAATTTTTTGTTTCAAAACAGATTCTTGCTATGTAATCCACTTTGACTTGAACTCCCCTCTTGCCTGGGTAAAAGGATTACACGACTATACTGCCAACATGACTCTCTCTGTGGAGTTACTGCATTTTGATAGCACTTTTGCTGACTATCAAAGAGGATGCAGTATACCCGATTAAATTCATGGAAGTAAATGGGGTATCTTTTTTTGCTGGACATAGATCAACAACGCAAAAAACATATGATTACAATTTTCCATGACACAGAACTAAAGTCTAGGATAACTGCATTTAAGCCTAAGCTGAATGAATGGGTAGCCCTGCAAAAATATGATGAGACAAAAAGTTCATGACCTAATAATAGCATTATCTAGGACACAGCAAGACTAGTTTCTTCATGTCCACTCTGGCGCTCCCTCACCTGAGGATTCTTTTTAAAATGAGGGATGTTATGAACTACTACCAAGGAAGTCTGCAAATGCCTTCATAGTTATATTTTACACAGAAAGGCATGAAAAGTTTAAAGTAATATTTATATATTTTGTAGATGTCTGAGGAAAATGATTCGTAGTTTCTTAGATTTCCCTCAGAAAAAATTCTGGAGCACTTCTGAGGCCGACCCCCTTACATTAAAGTATTGAGTAGAGCAACACATCCAACTTTGAAGTATTTTTTCCTTCACTCCCCAAATCATGGGTTGTGCAGTGTTTAAGGGATGGAAACTACTGTTTAGAAGAACAAATAATGGGTAGAATTTTTAAAGAAAAAAAATGCGCTGTGTATGTGGCGTATTATCAAACTTTCAAGTATTTATTATAAAGAGGGGTGTGAGGGAAAAGATTTTATGTGTATTTTATTTAGAATTTTGAATATAACATTCTTATAGGTAATTTTCAGTTGTGATTAGAATTTTCAGTTGTGAATGTTGAAATACTCCTTTATGGTCAAAGTGTATGAGAAGAAATTTGATGAGAAGTAGGTACTTGAAATTCATACTATAATCATTTACAGGAGGCAGAAGACAAGATATAATAAAAAATGACTTATCCTTTGTGCTTTTAACTGTAATTTTACTTTAGTTAATTTCTCTAAGCATTATTATCTCTTCAATAAAATGAGTTTATGTTCTACCCAAAATGTAATAATTCTATTGACATAATATTAGTAAATACATGCTTCAAAGTAGGGGTTTCATCACTGATAATTGCAATACCAATCACAAAATAATAAATTCATATTTTACTTGGATATTCTATTGCTTTATTTTCTATGCAGTTTCATAAGCATTGGAAAATACATATATGATATATACATTTTGAATGAACTGATATTTGTAAATTGTACTGAAAAGTATAGATAAAACTTGAAGATGAGGGGCTGGAGAGGTGGCTCAGCGGTTAAGCCTCTGCCTTGCAGGCAAAAGGTCCTGCGTTCAGATCCTAGACCCCACCTATAGACGCTGGGCGGAAGTGGGTGCACCCTGCATTTCAGATCCTGGTAGGGTGGAGCCTGTGAATTCCAGGGCAGAGTAAACGAGGAGGAGGTGGAGGCGGTCCATGGTGGTTCCCGAATTCGCCCGTGGTTCTCCACACACACACACACACACACACACACACACACACACACACACACGCACAATTGAATAAATAAAAAAAATTCTAAAAAAAAAACTTGAAGATTGAAATATATTATTCAAAAGTAATTTCTTGATATTGTAAAATTGAGAAGAGTCAGCGACATATTTGGTTTTGTAATTCTTCCTCAATGTACAGGATAACAAAGTGAGCAATTGCTTTTAGATTTACTGGTGATAAAAATTATAAAGTCATGAGGTACATAAAACTGTTACATTTGTAGGGAAGATGGGACTAGGGCTTAAGGCAAGAAACTATTGTAAATTCACTGTATTTATGTGGGAAACAAGAAAATTAGTTTTTAAAGGAGATTTGACAAGTTTTATATTTGAGCACAATTCCTAAAAGCATTAAGAGTTCTGAAAAAACAGATATCCTAAAAATGGAATAAGTAGACTTACTTTTTTGATGATACATAATAATGTTATCTTGTCATGTGAATGATACTTTGTCACATCAAAATATGTAGTTATGGGCTGGAGAGATGGCTCAGGGGTTAAGACTCTGCCTTGAAAGCAAAAGGTCCTGAGTTCAGATCCCAGGTCCCACACAAAAACACCAGGCAGAAATGGGAGTGGCTTGCACTTCTGTCCATGGTGGGCCTGGGAAATCCCTGAGCAAAGCAAATAGGAGGTAGCTTGGGACACACACACACATACGTATGTGTGTGTGTTTGCAAAAAAAAAAAAATTAAAATATATAGTTATTTAAAATTGCATGAAGTTACTATTAGAAAACATCTGGCTTAATGTGATCTAGTTCATATTGAACTAAAGTTGCAATAGACCATTCTTCATAGTAATGGTACTATTGTTTCACATTAGTTATTCAATAAAAAGCAGGTTTGCAGTTTATTTAAATAAAATGACTTTTGTGAAAAATTACAATGAAGAGAATTGATCCTCCAATATTCTCTGTATCTGGTACTTACAAAAAAAAACTTCATCTTTCTTTGTATGGAAGTAGGATATTAACCTGAGAAATATAAAATAACTACTATCTGTATCATGGAACATATTTTCCTCACTATTGTTCTTCTTAAATATTTAAAATATACCTATGAATATTTTGTCTTATTTAAAAATTCTTGCATGCATTTTTGGCAACTCATGGTACTCAAAAATGAAAAATACCAAATTAAATAATAAATTAAATTTATAGCATATGCTAAAAATGCCAGCCAGTGATCTTGATTCCAATATTAAAAGGAATGTTTTCCTTTTGTCCTAAACAGTGAACATTTTTACTGATAGTTTGTTGAAAAATATTTGGAAAATATTCCATGAATTGAAATTTTCATTTTTTTAGTGTCACATCAATGATTTGTAAGTTCTTTCTACTATCAACCTACTTTTATATATCTTGTCTGCTTTCTACCAAAATATAAATATATGTATGCATACATATTTAGAAGAAATTAAATATAAAAGAAGATAAGAGTCCTTATTGTGTTTTCTATTTTTTCCTTCTTCACTGCACTCCTGAAAAGATACGAAAGAAATATAGAAACAGATATAAACACATGTTCACATTCTCACTGTTACATATCTACATACATATAAATTTCAATGCATACTATTTTCTTTGGTTCAGAAATAACTTTATGTATATAAAAAGTGTTTTCACTAGAAATCACTGCATTGAGATTCCATCTCACTCCAGTCAGACAGAATGGCAGTCATTGTGGAAACAACAAATGCCTGCAAGTCTGCACTGCTCTGGGGAATGTAAGCTCATCAACTGGAAAACAATAAGGATGTTTCTCAAAAAAAAAAAAAAACTAAAGATAGATATATCATATAACCACATTTTTCCACTCCTGGGTATTTACTCAAAGTACTCCAAGTCAACTGATCACAGAGATGTTTGCATATCAATGTCTATTACATTACACTATTCACAAAAGCTAAGTTTTAGAACCAACCTGGCTGTCTACTAGAGTAATAAACACAATATGGAATACATACATATACATATATATGTATATATATATATATATACATACATATACACACATATATATATGTGAATTGTTTTCAGCATAGACTGGAAGTTTTGTTATCTGTAGGAAAATGGTTTCAAGTGAAAGAAATCATATTAGGTCAACTGAAACAAACTCATACAAATAATGTATGTTTTCTCTCATTTGTGGTTCCTCTTGTATATAGCTATATAATCACATACATATGTGTATATGGCAAGAAAGTAGAAGCAAAACTATCTGCAGAAACAAAGGGAACTAATGTGAGGGAGTAAGGTAAGAAAGAGCTGAAGGGAACTTAGAGAAATTTAGTGTGGTATTTGTTTCAGTTACTTTTCCTTTATTGTTATGAGACAATACTCATAAATGACTTAACAGAGAAAAGCAGATTTATTTTCAGCTTGAGTGGCTATAATCCATAGTGGTGGGAATGGCACAGCAGAAGGCATGGGGGAAAAGCACTAGTTGCTTGACCCCCTTCAACAGCTATTAATCCCATTCATAAGGACTCCACTTTTAAAAGCTAACTCTTCCCTTCCAATGCCAACATATGGGGATCAATGTGTCAACATAAGAACTTGAGAAGGACGGATACATTCAATCATTACAGTCTCATGCCAAATAATGAATTAGGTACCTCTGATTTTTCCTAAATATTTTTAGTGAAATTTGTTCTTAATGTTCCCATTAAGATATGAACAAATTCTTCTGATGTTTTCATAGAATACCAAAGTCTGTCTCATCAACTGTGAATAGCATCATCCCTGCATCTTTATAATAAAATATCTTCCTTCATAATGTCCAGCAGCATTCCTGTTACTGTTTAAGACAGATCCTGTGTCTATCCAGTGTGACCGCTGTCTACTGTCATGTGCAAACACATGTATATGAAAGCATTTATTCCTGTGGCATAATGCTTTTTTTCAATATTTATACTCAATTTGTGGATTATATTGCTGCCTAATTGAGCTGACTAATGCTTTCAGTCAAAAAACATTTAACAGTAGTGAACAGTAAATAATTTGGTTTTAGTTTTAATAAGAATTCTGGTTTTTTAAAAATTTTTTATTTATTCAATTGTGCATATGCGTGCGTGCGTGCGTGTGTGTGTAGAACCACGGGTGAATTCCGGAACCACCATGGACCGCCTCCACCTCCTCCTCGTTTACTCTGCCCCGGGATTCACAGGCTCTGCCCTACCAAGACCAGAAACACAGGCCGCCCCCGCTTCTGACCGGCATCTATATATATGTGGGATCAGGATCCGAACTCAGGACCTTCCGCCTGCAAGGCAGAGGCTTAACCCCTGAGCCAACTCTCCAGCCCCAAGAATTCTGATTTTATTTATTAAATATGCTGTGATTATCTTCACTTACTCAATCTGTCAATCTATATCATAGTTATAATAATACATATTTCAATGATACATTTAGACTTTCATTTGGGGGCTGGCAAAGAATTCAAAAGGAATGGATTATATGTTTCTTTAAGTTTTTATAATTTTACATTGTTGACTTTTGAAGGATAGAAAGGAGATTATATTTTGGAGTTAGAGGAGACCTTTGGAAATATACTAGTTTGATGGAATATTAATTTGTAGAAAAGGATATTCCTTAAAGGAGATTAGGGGATCTAAAACTTGCATTTTGTTTCATACAGAAAGTCCTGGTTACCATATATTCATAATAATGACAGAACAGAAAAAGGAAAAAGATAAAATTTTCTTCTTAAGGGTCTCAAAATATTTTTCAGTGAGTGAGAGTACAGCGTATACAAGTAAGAGGACCTGAGTTCATGAACAGCCACATAAAAACTGGCCTTGGTTGCATGCATCTTTGTCCCCAGAGCTTGAATGTAGAGAATAGAAACAGAATGTACTGACCACAAAGTTAAGTCCCAAACAGAGAGCTTCAGGTTCAGTGGGGACCTTGTCTCAAAGAAGTAAGTGCAGAATGACACTTTATGATTTTCAGTGGTCTTTCATGGCCATTCACTGCATGCCTGCATACACACAAGTACACAGACACATCCACCACACAGAGAAGCATTTCATTCTTAGTATCATTACAGATACAATTGCCATGCAAATAAGCTTATCTTTGACCTTCTGGTTCAATTCTTTACAACTTAAAGCAATCTGAGTTAGAAAATTTTCTTAGGAGGAATGGAATACAGTATTATGAAACAAGAACAATGAAAACCATAATGATATACCAAACCATGGATGTGTTACACACATGATGGTAATAAATAAATAGTAACTAAAAGAAGCTAATCACATTCTGCATAATTCATTTTATTTGAAGCTTTCTTAAGTTGCCTGTGTCAAGTATTATGTCACAGCAATGAGAAAAGTAACTAACACATCTATTGTGATGGTTAATCTTCATTGTGACTTAAGTAAACTTACTATCACTTAGCAAACATATCTTTCAATGTGCCTTTGTGGAAGCTGGCTGAGATATTTACCTGAAGAAGACCCACTCTAAATGTGAGGGGTGCCATTCATACACAGGGGTGCTAGACAGACTAAAAAAGGAAAAGAGCATTAGAATTTTTCTGTCTCTGAAGCTCATTCTGATTGTAGACACAACGTGATCAGACATCTCAGCATGCCCAAGATAATGTTTTCCATGCCAGAATAGATTCATACTTTGAGTCAAAATAACCACTCCTTCTTTAAATTGTTTTGTAATTAGTACAGCCATAAAACTTATTTTATATTTCTTATTTATCTTGATAATGACTTCTTCAACATCTGAGTTAAATTCTTTGTTTTTTTTTCCTTTAGTGTATATCTCTTTGCTTGGCCTTTTTACATATTACAAGTTAGAACCCAGGTCATGTTTGTATCTATCAAACATAGGAGAACTACCAGATGATCTTGCAAACTCCAAAAGATTATATTACTAAATCTATGTGCTTCAAAACATTCTCTGAGAAGGATAAAAGCACTTTTATGCTTTTAATAAGGCACATCAGTAACACTAATAATTCTAAGACTTGAAAATATCTGACTGTGAAGTTGATTATGTGCTCGAGGAGAGAGCTATAATCAAAATGTTTCTGATTCCACTTTCTTTCACAATGAGTTCTTCATATTATTGATGCACATATTGAGTTTCTTAAAAACTGAAAAATAATTGGATTTACCAACTCCCTTTAACTGGAAAGAAATTTTTATACTTTTACTAAACCAGTATCTTTGTTGATAAAATTAACTTCTGCAAATTGCTCTTCTGAAACTCAGGCTTGGGGTATGAGACTCATGAAAATAAATGTGCAGTGCATCATGAGAGATCCCAAGACATTGCTACCCATATCCATTCTCCAACCTATCCATCCAAGATTGTATTTCTTACAAAATAAGATAGTTTAGATTCTTGGGATCCAGGATTTAGATAGATTTGTAACTAGAGTCTTGAGGTTTTCCCTGAGCTTTCAAAATTTCCTACCAAAATTATAGCCATTCTAAGTCCTCTGTCTCTTTATGATCAGATTGTGGGTCTTGGCAGTTTTATGCTGCTATTATAGGCAAACAGACAGCAGTAGATCAATTAGACAAAGTAATATTAAAGAGAAAAAAAGGGTCACTTAATGTGGTCACATTGGAAAAAGGCACAAAAATATGAGGTGATTAAGTATATTTTTGTGTTGTTGACATGAGATTCACTTTCAAATAGGAAGATCCCAAACAAAACAAACAAACAAACAGAAAAGCATTTGCCTTTGATATAGGTTGCCCCCCAGAAATCAATAGTAAGCAAAAACTGCTAACGACACCCCACCCAACAATCATATGACATGCTAGAAAAAAAAAAAAAAAACAAGAAGATGAATAGAGAAGGACCCTTCTTTCATGCTTGCTAATCCTGTAGAGCCAGAACTTAGCTGGGAACAACATGAGCTATATTTACAATTCTGTCAAGGGGAGGCCAGTAGTGTAATAATCACTTGTATGTGGATATGGAGGTGCCCAAATGCATTCTGATTGGCATTGGGACCCATTTCACAACTGATAACACATACCTGGTATTGAAAGCCAAGCTAAACACCCATAGATAGGGAAACCATAGACCTTACGAGTGATACATGTCTCAATTTTAACTATACACATTAATAGTAGGCTTATATCTAAACACCTATGAATATTTCCACAGATCAAAGAAGCATGCAGCATTCAACCATTAAGTATTCTTGTACAATGGAAGATGCAAAGTAAAGAAAATAACAGCTGGTCAAATTCCAAAATAAAAGCACCTATGGACCATATGGCCCAAATCAGGGCATCTAAGCCATCCCCTTATCAAGGCTCAGAGAGCCTTGTGGAAGAGGTGGTGGTAAGAATGTAAGAGCTGGATGATGTGAGAGGCAATGTCAAATAGTAGCCTCTGCTCATATTGGGTCTGTCATACCAAAGAAGTCAACACAAGGATGTCTACTTTCATTACAGCTCCATAGCAGCTGACTTATGAACATTTTGCCCTAGATCAGAGAAGACCCCCGAGAAATATGGCCTACTTTAACAGACTGTATAAGACTAATCAGGAAAGAAAAGGAATTTTTTTATCAATTACCCATCAATGGGCCATTTGTGCCCTTGTGGGTGCCTGGGCGCTAGTGTAGGTGTCCAAGATGGGACATAGTGGATCACACATGCAGGGAGATGTGGGAAAGGGAGAGAGAGGCTGGAAGGAAAAACAAATGTCACAGAATGGGATAAGGGGTGAGAATAGGTGGCAGCTGATGATGATGAAAACACATAAATTTATTGTTAATAAAATTGAAATAAATAGAAGCAGGAGGTAGTCATAACTAAGCAGTTGGTCCATCCATCACCACTCACTCAGCCTTAGCCTCTCTATGTCTTTCCCCACCAATTGACACCAGTCTTCATCCATTTTTACCCCCAGCAAGAAATTCTTATAGAAATTCCAATTCTTTAGATATATTGTCTCAGTAGCATGATAGTCAAAGGGCACAAATGCCTCTATTAAATAATTTCATTCCTACCAAAGTAGCTACTCACAGAAATTTTTTTCCATGTTCTGGCATCTTTTCTAGTCAATGAGTTGTGAAATTCTCTATTGCAGAGAGAATATTCTCTTCTTCTGTTTTCCCTTGTTTTACCCACTTCTTTGCAACTAGTCTTTTATTAAACTCTTTAAAAATTAAACACTTTGTATTGACAATCTGTTTCTTGTGAGAAATTTGAAAAAATATGCAGATATAGGTTTTAACAATTGGAAAGTTTCACAAATATTACTTCTTATATTTCCTTAAATTAATGTCTAAAGTGAGTCAGTACTATTCAACAAATATTTATAATTTTATCAACTCATATTAAATGTTTGACCATAGAGTATATGTTTACTGAGAAAAAAGGGCTACATTATCAACTGCCATGTTCAAATAATAAAAGCAAGATATCTAGATAATATCAACTCTTGATAAGGTACACAGAGAATTTAAGGAGCTAATGTTGTCTGAAGAAGGAATCTACTTCCTCTCCTGAATACCTGTTAAGTCAGATGTTGAGAGCAATGCTGCTTTACTAGTTATCATTTAGTTAATGATATTGCTCTTCTAAAACAGGAAGATCAAGATTCTGGTTCACATGTCATATTATTAAGCTGATTGAAAGCTAGGAAGAGGACCCCAAGGACTGATTAATCAAAGATAATAGAACATGAGAAATGAATCCAAATAGGCATCCATAGATTATACTTTAGAAATGAAAAGACTAGAATATACCAAGAAGTAAAAGTCATATACCATTTTATGCAAATGGGATGAAGTAGACTAGGTTCAAATATTAGAAGATCTTAAATTCCAGAAATGAGAATTTAATATTTCAATGCAGAAGTATCAAAGCTCTTTGAGAAGGCAATTGCTTGAGAATAATTCAGAAGACAAATAGGTCATAATCACATATAATTTTAAGACTGTATAGTTTACCTGGAGGATGGTTGTGGAGTTAAAGCCTTTGCCTTGTAAGCAAAAGGACCTAAGTTAAGATTCCAGCGGGCCTGCACATTAGGCCTTAGAAGACAGAGCCCAGGAAACCCCAGAGCAGAGCAATAAGGAGATACGGTGATCCAGGATGATTCCTGATATAACCCTTCGGCATCTACAAACACACATACAAGTGCACTCCTACACACACGCACACACACACACACACACACACACACACACACACACACACACACACCCTGTATAGGGTATAGGTAACTGATAATTGCAGAAAAGAAAAAGAAAAAGAAAGAGGGATGTAGTGATAACAGGAAATAAGTAGACCAATGAACCAATGGAATAGGTCTGAACATGTTTAAGATTGTTTGAGAAGTATGTGCTTATTAATTAATTCTCTTTGAAATCAGAGCCTGAAGCAAAACAATAGATAAAGATGATATAATCATCAGAGACACATACAGTGAAAAGTCATAAAGATGAAATAATTAATTAGAGGAATACTTTTATCAAAAGACCAAAGGCCAAGTGAGAAGTCTGAAAAGAATAAACTACAAAAAGTGAAATCTTGGAGGTTGCAAATTCCTGAAGATATGAGAGTCAATTTGATGAAAGAAGTTAAGCAAGGTAGGAAAAAATTGAAACTGAAAATGAAACTAAGGTCACTTGTGCAACTGAGTGATAGAATTTTTATTCTTTTTTGCAAGCACAGAGTCTGAGTATTAAGAGCTAAAATACAAAACCAGAAACAGCCCAGTTCTTCACCTATCCCTATATCTGTGATTTTTGTAACTGTAACCAAAATTGTCAAGTGCAATGTGACAGATATCTTAATGTGGCCATTTGTGTCTAAGATTTAAAAGCCATACCCCTGTGTTTATGCATGTGCATGTGTGTGTGTGCGCACTCACACGTGTGTGTACATGTGCATGGGGAGATCTGAGTCTGATGTTGGGGATCATCCTTGATTGTTGTTCTACCTTGTTCCACCTTATTCCTTAAAACTGATTATCTCAAGCATATCCAAAACTCATGCTGACAGGATAAATCTCATTACCCTTCTAGCTCTGGGGATTCTTTGTCTCCACCCTCCCACACGTAGACTGCGAATGGCAGCTGGAATTGTACATGGATCATGGAGATCTGAACTCCAGTGCAGTGCTAACCATCCAGACTTGGAAGGTATTATCTTTATTATACCTACAAAGGGATTTCTATTTTCTATATTAATTGTGTTCACATTTATTTAGAGAGACAAAAACTAACCAAAATTGTGAGTCAATAAGGCCTATGGAAGAAAAGATTATTATTACAGCCAAGAAACTGAATAAATTAAATTCTTAAAATGATAAAGAGAGAGGAGTGAGAGACAAAATAGAGGAAAACAATGACATTGTAGAGATGTGGATTCACTGAATTTGCATAGCCAATAAGGCAGAAAAAACATATTAAAATAAGTCAGATGAGTTGCTCTTCTAAAGTACAAAACAGTTTTAAATCAATGAAAGAGATTTAAGATATTATTGGCACAGAGGATAAAAGAAAAGACCACTGAATGAGTAACACCGACAGCCTAGGATCTGTGTGGTTATCAAGAAACAAAACCAAGTGTGAAATCTTGTTGAATACAGGGAGAAGCATGTGAGAGATTATTCTTAAAAAATACACTTGCATGAGGGCAGTTTTATTTTTTTTCTAGAATGGATTTCACTTAGTCATCCTCTTGGCAAGCCAATTTTGATGATGTCATTCTATTTGATACAAACATTAAATTTCCTCTTCAATAGTAAGTAGAAAAAACAGATGATGCCATCACATCATTGAGAATTTCATAATTGAGGGTTGTAACAGTGCCTGTACAAGGTCAGACAGAGGAGTGCTGGGGAGATCATGCAAGCAGGATTGTGTGGAAGAGAGAAATACAAGATGACAAAAGGAAACGTTTAAAGGAGTGACCCTTTTTCATTTTAGGCCTACTACCAGCATTCTGAAGTTGATGAGAAAAAAATCCTGGTTTCTTTGCACACAAAGAGCAGACTATATCTTGTCTGCAAGATGCTGATCCAAAACAGATACTAGTGAAGACTTGGGATGAAGTGAAGGAGAAGTGTATTATTACAGCAGTCTCTTGGGATTTCTCTCTTTAACGTGAAGTCAGAACAATCAATTAGACTTAGTATCTTTACTTGTAATATAGTCATATTAGCTCAGACTTGTTGAGGAAAATCAAGACATGAGAATGCATGAAAATAAATTAAAAATCTAAAACCTCATACAAATAAACAGGATTTGTTCAAGCTTTTAAAGCATTATTATTTAAGATACATTTTAAAATCAGTTTTAAATGATCCAAGGAATAATCCTTACATTATTTAAAAATAATTGGCTTAATGCAAAAATGATCAAAACAATTAATGTTAAACATTGGTCAAAGGAGATTAAATTGCATCCCAGGTCTTACATGTTTTTAAATTTATAAAACTATCCTTTTAACTTACGTATGGAACATTTACCAAAGAAAGCAAAATTCAATTACTTCTCACTCCATGAGCCGTACATACTTTATACCATTTCTATTATGCAATGTTTATATGAAATTATTTTTCTTATTATTTTTGTGCCATTTCAAGTCAGTCCATTATATTTACTCCATTGGTTCACATGGGTTTTGATGAATTAGATGACCAGCTGACTTAATTTTTGAATATTGATATGCTCTTTCTTTTCCTTTAAGGAGTGACAGACTCAGTTTACCCTAATTTGTAATCTATTATTGTAGAGATCAAATCTCAATGGACATACATGGTGAAAGGATGGGAGTTAAAAAAATCAATTAGTCTGTTAACACATGTTGGTATTATCTTAAGAAATGATTGTTGAGAGCTTGCTTGAGCAGATATTGAGACAAAAAACTAGCTGGTATCCTAACCATAACTTATTACTACACTGGAAAGCTTACAAGGAACTGAAGAAGAAGATTGCTTGTATGTATTCATCCCTTTGATGTTCATTGAATAGAAATTAAGCCCTAAGGTGATGGTAAGCAGATATAGCTATGAGGAGCCATATATTAGAGGAATATGATACTGTACAAGGAACATGATATTGTACAAGTAGCTTTAGGGAGCTATATGGTCATTCACTTTCATCCCTTGAATCTTGCAAGGACAAAGTAAACCTTTATCTTTTCTGCTATGTTCGTTTGTAAAGAAGAAGCATCCTTTACAAAACAGATCCTCATTAGACACCACCACAACTGCCACACAGCTCTTGATGGCATTTCTCACCAGGTAGACAACTAGCTTCAACATCATGAAAGGTAGATTCTGCTATTTATAGCATACCTAGGCCACTGTACTTTATTGCAGCAGCAGAAATAGAGGAAGACATATGTTCAATAATAAATATATAGTTTAAAACAAAGTAGATTTTATTAATTTCTATTCCAAAATTTTAAATCTAATTTTGACTTTTATTTTTTGAAAAGACAAACAAACAAAATGACACTAATAGAATAGCAGTGCAGGTGCAAAGGCCAGGGTCACTATTTTTGAACCTTTTCAGTTGCCATGGGTAAAAAATACACTTTGCTCCCATTTCATTAGGTAGATTTGTATGACTTTTCACCAGCCCATTCAATTTTAGAGACAATGTAAACAGGAGAATTCTCAAATGCAACTCTAAATGGAAACAAATTACTTTTCTCTTCTTCCAAAAAGGTATTTTGAAGGGAAAGTGATGAGTTTTCCTAGAGATGTATCTAATTGTTTGGCGATAATTTATAGTCCTTCAAAAATAGGACTAATTATCATTATGAAGGCAGGAAAGCTTAAGTAGTAATTTGTAATTTTTAGCAGCTTTTTACTTGTACCATTTTAGAGTTGTTGCAGCAGGAGGTAAAGTACAAAATCATGTTTATTTGAATAGAAATATTTAAAATGCTTTATTATAGAACCATTGAAGTGCTTAGAAGAAATGAGTATATCTGCTGTGTTTATATTATTTACACATCTCGTATACTTTTTGTGATGAAGACTCTCGCTACTTTAAATGTCTTAAATATTTTTTTTTGTTAAATAGGCATTCACTACAAGATAGTCTAAAACTATACTGTCAATATGATGGTTGTTTGCTAACTGTGGTCCTTGAATATTTGAAATAGGTCTGTGTGGGAACAGTTCAAAGGAAAAATACAGAGTAAGTTTAATTGTTAGAAAGCATGAAAAGATTACATTAGCGGTGCTGACATTAATTACATTTAAATGATAGTCTTTGGGTATGTTAGATTAAATTAAACACATTAATGGAATTTTTTTGTTATTGTTCCATGACTCCTAGAATATTCCAAAGCATCTATGTTGCTTGCCCTGAAATTCTATGAAGGGTGAAGTATAGTGAGGAGAGAATACATGAAAACTATTCCTCACCTTTTAATGTAATATTAGAGTCTATAATTTTTAAAAATCAAGTTGCCTAGCTTAAGTGTGTATTGACTTCCTTATCTACAATATGTATGATTTTCATGTCAGGCCAACTGCTGGTGAGCAGATTAATACTGCCTTGTACTTCAATTTATATCTTAAAAATTTACATATTTTGTTGGCTCACAAAATTTTTTTTATCTTACCAGCAGTCTTTTCATGTTCCATATTTTTTATTTTTATTTATTTATTTATTTATTTATTTTATTTCCACTCATACAAACTTAACAGATACACCGGTCCCCCCCTCCCTCCAACCCCCAGCCCCCTCCCCCTTCCCTCCTCCTTCCCTCCCCATTCCCCAGCCCTTCCCATCCTCAGAGCATCCTTTAATGTGCATGCCTAACTCTCCTCTGGGTCCTCCTCTCCGATGAGATGCAAGGACCCAGTGGCATTTCCCAGAACCTTTTCCTGTGTTCCCGTTAAGCATAGGAACACTACTATGGCTGTCAATCCCTTGCTTCCCAGGATTCTAGTGCCTTTAGCAAATGCTAGACTTTGTGAGGTCAACGGTGTGTTGGACATTGCACAGGGCATGCAAAGTCCAAATATGATTGCTTCCGCCCTAACTTGTGTGGATTTTCTTGCATATCATTGCTGCTCCCATCCTTGTACTCTTACAATCTTACTGCCCCCTCTTCTGCAAATTTCCCTGAGCTTCAGGATGGGGAGAGATTAGGCTGGCCTAGTTCCAGGTGATTGATATAGAGCCTCTGATGTTCTGGATTATGGTTTGTTGATTTTTTTTTCTGTTTTGCTGCTACTGCAATGCCCTTGGCTCCATCCTGATGGGCATTGGATGTCACCCCCTGGCCAGAGATAAAAACCTGTTAAATTAGAGTTTTGTTATGAGAGTATATTCAAAGGTAGATGGACTAAAAGTAGGAAACCGCAGTGAGGGAGGGGTCAATCACCCATCCGCGAAATGGTTATCTGCCAGACTATATGCCTTCCCCTTCTGGTAAGATCATACCCCATCAGTTGTACATGATCAGGAAGGAAAGTCTGTGAACTTAACCAGATGTCTCATTACTTACTTGCAGTCCTTGATGGTGGCCTATTTTCTCTGCTGTAACATTGTCCCCTCTCTTCTTGTTACTGGTGTGGCCCTCCTTCCCCGTCCCTCCTGTTTATAATCATTGCAATTACTATAGGTATTACAGAGATTTGTCTTTGAGTGTCTCTAAGTGGGTTTTGTACTAGGAGCCATCCATTAGGGAGTACATACGGCGCTTAATTTTCTGTGTCTGGGATACTTCACTCAATATAATTGTTTCTAATTCCATCCATTTCCCTGCAAATTCCATTAATTCATCATTTCTGATGGCTGAGTAGTACTCCATTGTATAGATGTACCACCTTTTCCTTATCCACTTGTCAACTGTTGGACATTTGGGTTGATTCCATGACTTTGCTATTGTAAACAGTGCTGCTATGAACATGATCGTGCTTGTGCTATCGAGGTGAATTTTTGCTGTATGGGGGGTTATTCCCAAAAGTGGAATCGCATGGTCATATGGCATTTCAATCTTTAATTTCTTTAAGAATCTCCAGATGGCTCGCCAGAGTGTCTGTATGAGCCTGCATTCCCACCAACAATGTTCCCCTCTCTCCACATCCTCTCCAGCATTTCTTGTTGTTTGTATTGGCTCACAAAATTTTTTAAAAACCAAACTTTTAATTAAATTAATTCAGCAATGAAAATAAAGTCAAATAAGAACAAATCAAGGTAGAAGAGTATATCTTATTCTGAGATAAGATATTTCCTTTTGAGTAGTCATTTTGCTCAAACTCTCTTACAAAAAGGCAAAGCAAAATGTAAACACAGTCTTTGATGGTAGAATGAGGAAAATGAGCTGCATGTTTATGAGGTTTCCCTTAGTCCTTATATACATTTAAAAAAAAACAAGCAAAACAGAAATCCTTGTGAGATCATGAAAGTGAGGAGGTCTGAAGAATCCGCTGCTGCAATATCCAGTTATCCCAGTGAAGACTCTGCACAGTCACTTTGCAGTTGTTATGCTTGATCTAACATAATGATTATGTAAATGGCAAACTCCACAAAGCATTTCAAAAATCATTGAAAAGAATATTCAACAATACCAGAATGATAAAAAACTTGAATTAATTCAACTTTTAACTTCATGATAAAAAACAGTTATAAATGTATATAATATAAACTGTATATATATATATATGTGTGTGCATATATGTATACATATAAAATTTACTTAACTTCAAAATATTTATAAACTTGAAGTGAGCAAAGTTATCCTAAATGTGACAAATTACTGATTTTGAAGTTCAGAAATTCATAACAATTATTTTAATTTTGTACTCTAAAATATCAGTTTAGGGCTGGAGAGATGGCTCAGGGGTTAAGACTCTGTCTAATAAGCAGAAGGTCCTGAGTTCAAATCCCAGATCCCACATAAAAATACCAGACAGAAGTGGTGGTAGCCCGCACTTCCAGCGCTGATGGGCAGAGCCAGGAAAATTCTAGAGTAAAGCAAGGAGGTAAAAGCAATTCAGAATGATTCCCAGAGTCATCCTTGTTTCTTCTCAGGGACACACAGTGCCCTCTGAGACACAAATAAATAAATAAACAAACAAACAATAAAATGTCAGTTTAATCACTGGGGGAAAAAGACAGTAAAGAAATAAAATAAGGTGATGTTTTTAGATACATTCATGGAGAAGTATCTTGTGTGTGTGTGTATTGTGCACCTGTGGAGGCCAGAGGACAACCTTTGCTATCATTCCTCAGGAGATATTGTTCAACTTGTTTTGTGAAGCAAGGTCTCTTGCTGGACTGAAACTTGCCCTGAAGGATAATCTGGCTAATCAATAATCTCTCCTATTTCCACATCCTTATTCCTGGGGTACCAAAAAGAAACATGCTTTTTTGGCTGTTTTTGTTCCCATCTAGTCAGAGAGCAAAGATGACACTGGAGGATGGGCAGATGAAGGAAGTCTACAGTATTCCAAAGAGGAGACAGAAAGAAGTGGTTGAAGCCTCAACAGAAGCAGAAGGATGGACCTTAGAAAAACAAGACTGCTACTTGTTACCAGAAAAAAACAGAGCAAATGTTATGTGAACCAATAAAGGTCAGCTCTGGTAGACTTAAGGTTAGTTTGAAAAACTTTCCTTTCCTTTTCTTGTACATGTATTGCAAGGTCATCGGCTGAGATGGAGGGGATCACTGTTTTAGAAAGAGACTGAGACAGTCTGTAATAAAGAGCCGAGATCAGAGCCTGCTTTCATGCTTGTGTTCTTCATCCTTTTTTCCAAGTAATCGGCAGCAGTACCTATAATTTGAATGTTTGGAATATTAAACAACAGCTGCTCAAAAGTTCCATATCACTTCTTCCTGAGGGGTTTAGTTGTTGGTTGTGGAGGTTGGACTATATCTTGAATACACATTTGTCCTTTATTTTTTGAGTCATTAGTATTTATAGCAAATCTGGATGACTGCCAGGAGATGTCCACAGAAAGGTAGGCTGAGGCTTAAAATAAAAGTGATTGACATTCCTGTTTCCCTGAAACAATGTTTCAGAGAACCTATTTCTATTCATAGACATTAGAGATATGAAGACATGCCCTAGCTAAAGCAGGCAGGATTAATAGCATTTCTATTGTTTACTGGGAACTACAGAAAATCTTATTTCAAACACTGACATGAACATTGGTGCTTGGAATGTGATAATTATATCTCGATTGAATTGCATTTTAAAGGATAGTCCTACCTTGATATAGAATATCAAACTGCAGTTGAATAAATATGCTTGAGAGGTCATTCTTCACTTGAGGGAGATTAAGGTTCTAGTCGCATGGAGTTCTTTCCTGAGTACACCAATGGATGTTTAAAGTTCAGTCATATGAGGAGAATCTACAAGTCTTGTTCTAATAAAAACAAATTAAAAAAAAAGAAATTTTATATTTGCACTCTACATAACATAACACAATACATGAATATTGTGAAGTTGTCATCTCTTACTAATAACAACACATTTGCATGTGCAATTTAAATGTGTTTTGAAATAATCCTTTAGGATTACTTTTTAAGGTCAAGAACTTTCTTAAATTGATTCTATTATAAATTCGAGTGTGTTTCTTGGAGGAAACACAATTCCTGAAAGTCAGTGGGGACAGATACATATAATGAACTAAGTCCAGACTTCTAATGTAAAGCAACACTTAATTCTAGTTCTATCATATCAGCTTATTTCATGACATTGAGTAGATCACTTAACCTTTTCTGACCTTTTTTATGTGCAAAATGAGGAAAATGGTAGCATTTCCAGACAAGTGAGAATGAATTGAAAAAGGTAATATTAAACACATCTGCAAGGTATTAACATATCTGTGCACTGACAGTGATGGTGGAAGGATGTGTGAAAAACCAGGCTTTACTTCACATGAGAGCGACTCCAGGGTATTTAATAACCTCACCTCTCCATTGGATTCTTAACTTTGATTGTTACAAATGAATATAGAAAATGTAATTTGCATATTCTTTTGTAATATCTGTTACATAAGAGTATATATATTATATATATACATGTATATTCATGCAAGATTTGAATAACAACAGTGAAATTAATGGTTATGAAACAACCACTCAGCTTAAAAAAACTTAATACAATAAATACTGCTTGGTCATTGAGGTTCTCCTTATTCTATATTTCTGTCTCATACACAAAGAAAACTTGCTTTTTTTTTTTCTTTTTACAAGTCTACATTTATAATATACAGGAATGACCACAACATTATTTTGCATTTCTGAAATATACATCAACTGTATTTACTTTTAGTTTTTGTCCATATCAGTTTGCTCACTATATTTCCAAAATATATCCATGTGTTAGGAAGATTATTTTTTATTTCAAACACTCAATTATATTTTTTTATTATTTTAGACACTCCATTATTCAAAGATGGAAGTGATGATTTGTTTAGTGTTTTCTGGGGTTATCTGAGTTTTTCCATTTGTTTTGCCTTGGGAATTTTGCCCTCTAATAGTCTCATCATTAGTGCAGGTGTAGCACTAAAATCAGCGAAATTGCAGCTCTTTGATTTCATTTTTAGAAATTATGTTATTATGCATCTGGAACCAGTCATACCTTTTACCCTGAATTAAGAGTTGCATAAAATTTTTTGGTCCTTGATAAACCTACTGTCATGGTAACTGTAAATATTTGGTTATCACAGATCTCACTACCATTTCATCATCTATGACTCCTGGCATTTAATTTAATTAATTAATTAATTAATTAAGTTAGTTACTTATTCATTCATTTATAGACAGGAATTTATTACTTATCCCTTGGATGGCTTTGAACTTCCCGTCTCTTTGCTTCTACTACATGCTGGAATTATACCAATATGTCACCACATGTAGTCTAATTTTATGTGTATATGTGTTTGTGCATGTATATATGTATGCATATGCATTTACTGGTATTCAGGCTTATGTATTGATGTGTGATGTATAAGTATACCTACCTATCTGTAAGTGCAAGTGTGTGGTAATCACCTTTTCTGAGATTATGTCTCTACCTTTGCTGCTTAAGCCAGACTGACCTGGAGGACAAATTTCTGGAGGTTCTTAGGTCCTTGCCTTCCATTTCCTGTAGGCACAAAGCACTTACTGATGACTATGTCACTATATTTGCATGTCTGTGGAATCTGAGTCCAGAACTCTGATTCTCAGGGTTGCACAAGGTCTTTACTTTTACTCCTCAGTCCTCAATTTTATTTCTAAAGTCTTCTTTTTTTTTCCTTTTGTATGTGTGAGTGTATGTGTGTTTGTGTGTGTTTGTGTGTGTGTGTGTGTGTGTGTGTGTGTCTGTGTACCAGAGAACATTTGAGTGTGTCGGATTGTGGAGTCCTGAGCATGACATCAGAAGTCAGCCTGGATTTCTCAACTTCCTTACTGCTTTGCTCTGGGGCTTCCCACACTTTGTCCTGCAGGGTTGGAATTCCAGGACACCATCATATTTACTTGGCATTTTTATGTGGTATTCTGAACTCAGGTCCTTTTGTATAAGGAAAAGTATTTAACCTCTATGCCATCTCTCCCACCCTCTAATGTGTTCTTATTCAATATAATATAGCAGTGCTTTCTAACACCAAGCATTTCAGGCTGTGTATCATTAGTTAGATTTCAATAATTGGTTTAAGTAAATACTTTTTATTTTTTTCTTTGTTTTGTTCAGAAAAATCTAGACTCAAATTAATTCTCCTTCTGCCTGAGCCTTCAAGGTGCTGGCAATGCAGTCATGAACAAGTTCAATATTGACTTTTGCAGGTTATATTTGTATACAGAGAATGCACATACCTTATCTGTCAATTTCATTAGTGTTAGTATATGCACACGTGCAGCTGACTTAAATGCCTTTCAATGCAAAGAAACATACCATCATCCAGAAAGTTTTTCTCATACTTTCCCCTACTCAAACTACCGTGGAATGTCCAGATATTTTTCACCAAAGGTTGATTTCCATAAAGATAGAGGTTTAAGACAAGGCTCTTTGGAGTCCCTTTTTCTCAGAAATTTCAGAATGACCTGTCCCAAAATATTACTAAAATAATTTCTTTGTAATTTGATTACATGTGAACATAAATTTGGTTATCTAATAGTTCATGAGAATGGTATATCTTTCTAACTATTTTGGGTCTTTTTCACATGTTTTGATAATATTTCATATTTTATATGCACATTTATTTTCCAAATACTTTACCAAACATTCTAAGTCTTTCATATTTAATACCCATCATAACTGATAGGTGAATATGGAGTAATAGTATAAATTCCATCTCCTTTATGAATATGGAATTTGACTTAACTATAGTGTGTTTGTGATGTTTGGGTATAATATTAAGCTTTCGTTATTTTTAACACTTTTTTCTGTGGATGATTTCATCACTTTCTTGATTTTAGAAGTCTGCTGCTAGTTCCTTATTTTATGTTCCCTTTCTGTTATTTTATATTTTGTAAAAAATTCTTGTTATACAATGGTGTTGAGTTTTCAAACTTCCTATAGCAGTGGACGTAATTATTATTACTTGATTCTTTCTGGGAAGATGAATAGAATAGAGATATTGAAGCACCATCAACATAATATATTAACTAAGGCTGACGATAGTCTTTACTAGGCTGATAGTGCTGTTTTCCAAGCAAGGGCAAATTTACTTCCAGATGTTTTGTTTCACATCTCTGTCCATGTGAGTGAGACTAGAATGAATGTTCTATTTAAGCACAGAATATTTACACAAATAGCTTGCTCGTGCTCTCTTTACATCCTACTTAATTTGTTTTCATAATTTCAGTCAGTTTAAATTTGCCTAAGCCAGAGTATTATGGTTAAAATTGTGAACTTGACAAGACCTGTAATCACCAAAGAGACAGGCCTCTGGGAGTGTCTGTGAAGGATTTTTCACAATTTTTTTTCCTATTCATGGCATTCCATACATTTATTGCTTGAATTTTAGGCAATTATATCCCTTATTTACCCCTTTCATTAACACCCCTTGAAATCTTCCTTAGGCAATTTTAGAGTAACCATGCTGGGACAGACTCTGAAGGTCTTCAAAGGTCATCTCCCACTTTTGGGATTACCCTGAAGGAACACAACCTTCTAATCTGGAGGAACGGATTTTAATCCTCCAACGATATAAGGTGCCCAAACTCCCCCACTTCTCTGTTTTTGAAAGGATATGGAGATTAATTCTCCATTATAATAACTCCTACCATGAGGTCAGCCCAAGATCAACTGACTTGGGCCCTAACGTGAACAGACCAATGAGGACCAAAAGCTCTGATCAGCTTGAGCTTGAGCTAACCAATGAGGAAAAGTCACTTTTCCCATGCTGGCTAACACTATAAATAACCCTGACCCTGGCAGCATCTTTGGCTTCCCTGCATCTCATAGACTGATGACTGCCAGTTCTTTTCTAGCTTCCGTGCCCCTCATGGGATTCTATGTCTGGAGTCTGTGAGTTCCAGCTTCCTTGCCTCTCTTGGATTGCATGGAATCTGTGAGTTCCTTTTATTTCCTTCATGGATTCTGTAAGTTCTTGGTGTCTCTCTTGCCCTTTCCAGATTCCTGTTAGTGAGTTACATTCTCTTCTTTAATAAAACCTGCCTTAATCTTCTAAGCCTGTTCTGGCTTCAGTCTTACACTCCTGAGTACAAGAACTTGGACGCATAAGAGCCCCAGAGATAACCTGTCACATTCTGGCAACCACTTTTTGGGGAGCAGATCCAGGAGATCAAAACTCTCTATAATTTTGGCGACCAAAACCAGGAGATCAAACCTGCAACACTTCTTCCAAAGTCCCTCTTCTATTTTCATGTCTTCTTTTTATGGGTAACCTGCTGAGTTAAATGGAGAGTTCTTTGGTGAAGTGTGGGTGGAAGGTTATTCAATGGAGCAAGGGGAGTTTACAAGTGACTGTACCATTGAAGATTATCTTGATTAGGTTTATTCAGGTAGGCAAATCTAGCCTCACTGAACATCACCATTCTCTGGCTGAATAAATGTTTAGAAGAAATTTAGCCTAGCAACAGCATTCATAATACTCTGCTTTCTTACTTCAGATGTAACTTAACCAGCTGCCACAATTCCCCCATAATGATGGATGGTAAACTGTGAGCCAAAGTAAACCCTTTCTCCTTTGAATTTCTCTTGTCAGGGTATTGTGTCATAAAAAACAAGAAAAGTAAGTTGGACACAGTAAGCGAAGTAGTGTCTAAATTTTATTAATTAATTTGGCCAAATTAAATTGAATTAATGCTACCATATGGTATTTACTCTAGATATAGTATTTTTGTGACTTCTAAGCTAACAGAATAGATAAATGGAAAGTTCTTTTCTTATTTAGAGGATTTTAGCAAAATGTAACGCTGTACTCACATGACTTCAATGGATTCCATAGGCAGTACACTTTGTTTCCATATGTCAATTTTTAAACTTTTTAATTAATTATTTGTGTGTGTGTGTGTGTGTCAGAAAACACTGTGTCTCTTTGGAGGACAAGGGTGACTTCAGGAATCATCCAGGATTGCTTCTACCTCCTTGTCGCTTTGGTTTGAGATTTCCCAGGCTCTGCCCACAGGGCTGAAAGGGCAATCTGCCTGGTGTTTTTACGTGGGGCTTAGGATCTGAATTCAGGACCTTTTGCTTGGGAGGCAAAGACTTAATCCCTGAACCATCTCTCTAGGCTCCATAGGTCAATTTTAACATAAGTACCATTCAACCTAAATTTATTTAATCAAAAGGACAATTCTTTTTTTTTTTTTGTCCTTTACACTGGTTAGGAGTTTTACACATTCATTTTTGTTGTCTTATTTTGCTCTGGTACCTAACACATACAATGGTTAAGCTTCATTCTGGTGTTTTTTTTCCTCAATTTTATTAACAATAAATTTATGTTTTTTCATCCCTCACTATTCACCTCCAACCCATCTCTATTCCATTGAAGGTATTTTGCTTTCTGAGAATGTACTTTTCTTCCTGTTTTTCCCCCCATAATCAACAAATTATATATGTTTCATTATTGATAATAAACTAACTTTAACCGTGCTTTGATAGTTATAAAAAATGTGTGACAGATAAAAAATGGATACTGGCCATTGCTAGTGGAGAAGACAGGCATGCATACACGTCATAGATGATTTTCCAGTCTTTCCTTCAATATATTATTTTCATTCATTAACAGGTTTTGAGAGATAGAAACATAAATGCATAAATATTATCATAAGTGAAATGAACACAAATTTTGTCTTTTTGAGTTTTTGATTTTCCTATCCCATTTTTCTTGGTAAATACATATTACACGTAGTATTGGGTTTATTATGGACACTTTCTTACAAGATTCTCAAGGGTTTTGATCAGATTCAGCTCTGCATCTTCCCCTTTCACCCTCTAGTGCTTCTTCCTCCTGCTAGTCTTCTTTCCACAGCCTCCCTTATGCTTTCATGTCAAATGTTTATTTAAATTGTTTTATTTATTTACAAATGAGAGAAGATTTGTCTTTGCTAATCTGGCTTATTTTATTTATTATAATGGTCTCCACGTGTATCTGTTGTGTAGCAAATGACACAATTTCCTTTTCATCACAGGGATGAATAAATCTTGTATTTGTATTCTGTATTTATCTATTTCTCTGTTGGGAATGTCTGGGATGATTCCATAATAGGGATATTATAGTACTGCAGTGAATACCTATTTGCCATTTTCTCTAGGGCAAGTGGATATAAACTTTTTCATGTAGATACCCAGAAAGAATATAGCAGCCATATGATAGTTCTGTTTTTAGTTTATTGAAGAACTATCATACTGTTTTACCCAGTGTGTAGGATGATTTTTTCTCACCAGCATAATGGTTCCCTTTTCACCATATCCTTGCCAGCATTTGTTGTTGTTTGATTTCTTCATGGTAGTCGGTCAGTATAGGTGAAAAGGAATCATGTGCTCATGTTTTTTTTTCATCCATTTATACTTGATCTTTGGAGAATGCTTAGTTCATTTCATTGCACATTTATTGGTTACTATGCCATTTAGATATGATATCAATTGGACAATTGTACACACAGAGCTCTGGGAACATATGTGAAGAATTAGTGTCATGGTTTGAAATGTGTCTCCTATAGTTTCATGTATTTGAGAAAGTCGTGGCACCTTTAGGAGATGGAGCCTAACTAAAAGAAGGCAGTCCCAGGGAGTAGGCTTAGAGGTGATTTAGTCCCACCCTATTTCTGGAAGAGATCTGCTCTTCCAGCTGGCAGTCTAACAGCTCTCTGCCTCCAAGATAGCAATGGCCTAGTCTTATTGCAGATTCTGTCTCCAGCCATGCCACTTCTCGTACAAAAATTAGACTGAGTAATGGGGTATTGCTGTGAGATTAAGAACATCTGGTACCACAACATGAAGTGTTTTGAAATCAGTTCCAGAGAAGTGTGGTGTTGCTGTCCGAGATTAAGAGAATATGGTACCACAAACTGAAATTGTTGTTTGTGAAGCTTAGAGAGATTGGTCCTCAACAGTATGGCCAGTGCTATGATGTGGCTAGTGTCTCTCATAAGAACCCTTGCTGCTGGTCACAGTAATGCTATTCACTATCTACGATAAGATCTTTGCTTCAAGGTCATCTGTTAAGAAATCTCAATTCCAATTACAACCTCACAGGTTCTAGAAATGGTTCGTTTGTGGGATGCTATTATTCTACACATCCTAATAGATCTTTAGCTCAAGTACCATGCAAAATTTGAAATCTAAAATGAAAAAATTACAGTCATCTGCAGATTTTTTTCCTGCAATTCCTTTTCATTTATTTATTATACCAGTGCTGCAGTACTTTGCTTCTGGTTGATTTATTTGGATAATTATCTGTATCTCCAGTTAATTTTGCATAAGTTAAAATAACATAGATTTAAACTCTCAGCCAAACCTAAGTGTTCCAGTTTTAGACATGCATTAATTTTAGAAACAAAAGACAGAGAAGAAACCTATGAATATTAATTAAGCTAGCTCTAAAATAAATTATAAGTAAATAAAGTTTCAGAATGTAATGATTCGGCTTCTGTGTAAGTTATATTAAATAGGACAATATAGCTTGACAGAACTGCTTTCTTTAATCCTATCTGATCTTATTTATTTAACTTTTCAGGGTCAAAAAATTAGGTATTTGATTTGAGAGCATGAATTTTTATCTTAAGGGTTTCTGACTCCAACTGTATGGAGGTGTGACCTTAGAGCTTAAAGTGATTTGATTTAGTCACAGGACATGATGGGCATGGCTTCATGTATAAACAAAAGCCAATATTTTATCTTTCAAACTAGATTTGAAATTCATGACATGGTAGAAATGCAATTTATATAGAATATGGTCACATAATTAACATTAAAGTTATGTTGTAGCAAGAATTATCATTTTCATTGATGTTGAGCCAAGATAGATTGCAGTATGAGTTCCCAAAAGGTCTTAAGAGGCTCATGTTATTTATCTTCAAGATCTCTGAGTATATTTTGCTAACTCATTGGTCTCAGGGTTTCCTATCAGAAGGCCCATAATGCTTAGCGTATAGGTCAATGAATTATGATTAATTAAAGAGTTTTTATTTACTGTTTGGATATAAGTTTAGAGCAAATATAACTACAGTAAAGATTCTTCCTTGTTTTCCTAACTTTTAAGAAAAAGCAAAATTAGACAACCAGGGATTTATATTCCCTTCAAGACTATGTCTGCTGTCGTTGTTGATAATTCTGATGCGACACTGAAGCAGCAGTTCTTCCTCTCACTTAAGCATCATCTTTTAATTCTCATTGCATGGCTACCAATAGAATTCCAACCATTTGTTACTACACAGATTGTGTGCATTCAAATAATTATTTACTGAGAAATATCTTGGTAACTCTGTTTAGAAAGGACAGATTCCATCATGAAATTAGCCTCTCCTTGACCAAAAATAAGTGGATCCTAGGATCAAACCCACTTAGACACACACTCACAGATAAATCTCTGTAATAAAGTAATTGCAAAGATTATAAACAGGAGGGAAGGGGAAGGGGGCCATACCAGAAACAAGGAGAGAGGGGATCATGTTACAGCAGAGAAAATAGGCCTCCATCAAGGACTGCAAGTAAGTAATGAGACATCTAGTTAAGTTCACAGATTTTCCTTCCTGATCATTTGCAACTGATGGCATATTATCTCACCAGATGGGGGAGGGCATAGAGTCTGGCAGAGAGAAAGTTACCATTCTGCAAATGGGAAACTGACCTCCCCTCACCACCGTCTCCTACTTTTATTCCATTTACCTTTGACTATACTCTTATAATAAGACTCTTTTTTAACAGCTTTTGATCTCTGGTCAGGTGGTGACATCCAATATCCATCAGGATGGATTTGCAGGAGCAGCAAAACTGAAAAAAAAATCAACAAACCATAATCCTGAACATCAGAGACTCTATATCAACCACCTGGAACCAAGCCAGCCTAATCTGTCATCCTGAAGCTCAGGGAAATTTGCAGAAGAGGGGGTGGTAAGATTGTAAGAGCACAAGGATGGGGAGGAGTAATGATATGCAAGATACTCCACACAAGTTAGGTCCAAAGCAATCATAATAGGACTTTGCATGACCAGCGCTATGTCCAACACATTATTGACTCCTCAAAGTCTAGTATGAACTAAAGGCACTAGGATCCTTAGAAGCTAGGGATTCACAGCCACAATAGTGTCCCTATACTAATGGGGAACACAAGAAAGAGCTCTAGGAAATGCCACTGAGTCCTTACACCTCATCAGACAGGAGGGCCCAGAGGAAAGTTTGACATACACATTAAAGGATGCTTCAGGGATGGGGGGAGGAGGCACTAGAAGATAGGGAAGGGAGGGTAGGTAAAGGAAGGGGAAAAGGGGGGAGGGAGTTAGGGGGTCCAGGGAGGAGTGGAGGGAGGGAGGGACAGTTGTACCTATTAAGTTTGTATGAGGAAATTAATTAATTAATTAAAAAAATTTACAAAGATTTCAAAATGCTAAGGCCTCATAACATTATGTGTCATGACATTGGTGGATTTTTGTGAATTTGAGTCAGTTGTATTTGCTTTTATTTTGCTTAAATTTGGTTTCTGTGGTCATTGAAGCCTTAGCATATACTGAAGGCTATACATGGATTTGAGAAATTTCAAATCTCATTTTCTAAGAAGGCTGATTTTTTTCATTGACTGTAAGTAGAAAAGTGTAATAGCCACCAATCTAAATTATGAGTCTCTGAAGGAATAACATGTTTAACAGGGGAACTTTCTCATATTAAGTACTTAAGAATTGTGTTTTCTTTGTTTATTTTTTCTTCCTTTCAGTCCCTCATGGCATACCTAAGAGCCCACCTTTTATACCTATGTTAAGATACAATTATGTAGCTATATTAAGGTTACATTTATATATCTGTATTAAGGGTGCATGCTTATATATATGTTAAGAAAAAAATCTGTGCATCTATGTTACCTTTTCAGATTATACTGTGCTCATTTCTGCTATGACCACATGGTGGGTCAACTAGTGAAAAAAAACTGATCATTGACATTTATTGTGGTGAAATAGAGGTCAAAAACTAGCTTGAGGTTTTGACTAACTAATACTTCTCAGAAGAAGGATATTCTCAATCATTGCCAGACAGTGGAAAAATTTTCAGGAAGCAATATAGGATATCACCAAAACATCTATATCAAATTATATTTAATAAATTTTTAAATTTTTATTTATTATTTATTCAATTGTGTGTATATGCGTATGTGCGCGCTGCGCGCGTGTGTGTGTGTGTGTGTGTGTGTGTGTAGAATCACAGACAAATTCAGGAACCATCATGGACGCCTCCACCTCCTCCTTGTTTATTCTGCCCCGGGATTCACAGTCTCCGCCCTACTAGGACCAGAAATGCAGGCTGCCCCTGCTTCCACTGGAGTCTATACGTGGGGTCTAGGATCTGAACTCAGGACCTTCCACCTGCAAGGAAGAGGCTTAACCCTGAGCCACCTCTCCAGCCCCCAAATTATATTTAAATCATGCTAGAAACTGTTTCTATGATCTTGACCTAATAAGTAACTGATATTTCTCCATAGTCCTAGACTTCCTTCCGAGAATTAGATTTCTTTTCTTAAATTCCCATGTCCCTCTTATATCAATTGTTTTCTTATTTATTCCTTATTTATTTAGTAATAATAAATAATTACTAAATAAATTTAGTAATGGGAGTTCAATGATGGTATTTGACAGCAAAATAAAAGTTATTAAAAGAAACTTGAACTTAGTGCTAAATCTGAATTTAGACTGTTTTGAGCTTCAATCATTTGTAAAGAGGAAACTGTAGATTAAAAAGTCCTAGTGATCTCCAGATAAATCAGTAAAGAATTACTCAATTTTAAGATGGAAGTCCTCAGATTTTCTTTGACAACTTACAAACATACTTTATTTGCTCTTATTTCTTATGAAGTATAAACCATTTAAGTTTAGGACTGATTCATTATTACATATCTTGAAGCATCTCATGCTCTTCTGGAATTTAGGCAAGATTGCTTGCTGATGTGAGAATGTAATGATGCTACTCTTTTTGAGTAGCTGCTACTGATTATGAAGATGATGATGTCAATGCAATGAAAAGTGACTGGAAGAGATCTGAACAGAACAACAAAGAGCCATGACATCTGTGCTTAGGAGCTCCTGTGCCAAGTTCACAACTGTCATACAGGTAAAAAAATTAAGAATCATTTTAGTAAATAAAGGAACTTACTGCTTACTGTTTATGGAGGATAAAGTAGAAAACCCATTGAAATTTAGTCACAAGAAGAGAGGGCAAAAAATGGAGGAACACAGCAAAAGAATTTGGAAGATATTTGCCCAAAGTATCTAAGTCTAGGTAGAACTTGGAAGGAGAAGGGGAGAAAAAGTTCATATTTGGCAGTTGAAATACAAGGTTCCCAGCCATCTAAGAAGACATAATCATTGCAGCTTTATGAGAAGATACATGTTTGGTGGAGAGGAAAAGTAAGGGATAAAAATGGGGCCCCCAAAGGCTGAGGATTGGCCTATCATGAACTGACGAAGAAGAACTGCTTGGCTGGCAGAAGTCTCTTCTCCTGCTCTATTAACTGCTTTCCCACAACCTTGAGGGAGTTCTTTCTGCCCAAAACTTGTTAGTTCTAGTAACTTGTTGAGCTATTTGCTTATTGAGACTTCCTCTAGAATGGAATGTTGCAGCATTCTCCTTAGCTTGGAC
Source organism: Typhlomys cinereus (assembly GCA_023101885.1). Taxonomy (NCBI): domain Eukaryota; kingdom Metazoa; phylum Chordata; class Mammalia; order Rodentia; family Platacanthomyidae; genus Typhlomys; species Typhlomys cinereus. The sequence goes on along the minus strand of JALPQD010000057.1, from coordinate 4,317,995 downwards.
TGGAGTTAAGTCTAAGATGGCTGCCCCAAGGAAACATGCCATATAATGAAGTTGGGGATATTCATACACAATTATTACCTATTCTTCCTTTAGTCTCAACAGAGATGAATGATGATGAAACTGATGCCTGTAAGCATCCGTTGCATATCTTGTTTCTTGTTATTTGTGGTTACTTCAGAAAACAGAATGCACAGCACATGTGGCCTTTTACATATCATGTTTCTTTGTAGCTCCTTACTCAAGTGCCTTGTACACAATTATATATTCTTCTGTAACCACAGTTCTTTGCACAAAAGATTTGTTAACAAGAGTTCTGATTTCTCAAGTGAATCCAAACATTTCTAATTAAATGTGTACTTAGTATCTTTCAGAGAAAACTTCATCATGTTCCCATTAAGATTAGTAAGCAGTACATGTCTACAATAATAACAGTAGAGGTTGGTGACTTTAATCTTTGAGTAGAATGCTCATCTTGGTAATTAATTGAGAAAGTCTCGCAGAATTCTAGTGCCTGATCTTGATAATACTAGTTTTGATGATTTGCTAAACTTAGAGGGAAATTCATAAAAGTCAGAAAGTTTGTTTCTAATTGGAACTACTTGACTTTTGTTACTTTTTAAAAAAGCTTTAGCTGATTTCTTAATTCTTTCAATGCATATTTCACTAGCCCAATCCAAGAATAACATAATTATAGCAGACCATTTTTATTATTTTATTTTTCATGCACTTATTATTTATTTGCAATAAAAGAAATCCTAGCCTTTTCTTTTTGTAAAAAATTGTTTTTATATTTATTTCATTTCTGATCTGGACAAGACCTTTTCCAGAAACTGGATTCTTTTTATTTTATCAGTGATATACCAGCCCAACAGCATATATACTACATAGAATAATGATCTGCTGAAATATCAAAAAGAGTTTTCCATAGGCAAATATTACTTTCTACATCATTAGCATAATTCTGAATTCATCTCAACCCATAAGAGTGTCTCTAAAAGCATCTTCACAAATAGATTTATGGCACATATATTTAAAAAACACCAATAACAGGAAGGTGAAATGCTTATAAGTTACAATGAAACTTAATAAAAAAGGAACTTGTCCTAAAACAGATAGAATTGAAAGGGCAAGATATTGAGAAATAGCTGTGGGATGGGATGCGGGAACATTTTTTTTTGCTGTTGTTGTTTATGTTTTATAACTAGGAAGTAGCTCACTCTTTTCCTCTAACACTAACACTTATACTCAAAGTTCATTTTCATTAACCTTAGGTTTCTCATTTTTAGCCTCCTTGCCCAAAGGCATTGCTGTTATTTATAATGTTTCTTGGTCCTATGTAAAATCAAACACTCATCAAAGTAAGGCTAATATATGTTAAATGCCTCAAGCACATTTCAATTAAGTATTAGCATAGATTAGAAAATTTCCAAAAACATTTGATGAGCATTACTTTCAATCACTTTCATTAAAATTAATAACAAATATTAAAAGTTAATATGTTGGAAAAGAGCTATGAAAACTGAAACCTAAGTTTCTGAAGGGCTACACAGAAAAAGAAATGTTCGGACAATTAGCCAGATATTACCTGTTCCTATTAAATCCTGAATTTTACATTTGCAAAAAGGTGTGTTTTATGTGTCATTTATCTACTTTTATTGGTACTTCTGGGGATTGAACTTAGGGTGTTGCCCATACTAAAAAAGTGCTCTCCTGTTGAGCTACATCCACAATTACATATCAATTTTGTTTTACTACTTTCACACACTAACTTCAAATTTTACTAAATATTTACAAGAGACCCAGAATAGAGAGCTGAAAAAAACTGAAAACTTCAAAACTGTGTGCACTTCACATTAACAATATGTTCAAGAAATAGTTTTAAATAAATAAATAATTAGAAAAAAGAAATAGTTTTAAAAAGATCAGTTTTGAAAAATACTTTGTAGATTTAATTTTAAAAAAATGCCCAGAGATGATTTCCCTAACAAAGAAATAAAGCTTTCGGTATAAATCACAGAAAGACTGTGATTTATCTTTTTTTTAAAGAGAAGAAATGTTACTGAAGCATAAAAATAAATAAGAAATTACACTGGCCCGAATTTTCTTTAAAAAATGCTATATAGAATATGATCTTTAAAATAAAAAATAAATCACTGAGTTAGCTCAAAAATTTTATTTTCCTAACAACATAACTGCTTCCCAGTTAATACAATTATTAGGTTCATGGGCAATGATTCTAAACGGAAATATGTGTCTTGTAGAGTCTGTGGTATACATACATGTGCATGCATGTACACTTGGCATAATATGTATCATTTGAAATTAGGATCGATTTTTTATATTTATACATTTATTTATTTTTCCCCAATCTTACAAGTTCAATAGGTACTCCAGTCCTCTCCCTCCCTCCACCCTTCCCCAGTCTCCCTTGTGCCCTCCCCCCTTTCCCCCTTCCTTTCACCCAGTCCCTCCCCTTCTCCCAGTGCTTACCCCTTTCCCTCTTCCATCCCCTGGATCATCCTTTTGTGTGAATGCCTAACTTCCCTCTGAGTCCTCCACTCTAGTGGGGTGTAAGGACTCACCTCACCTGTGAGCATAGACCAGAGCCCTTTCTTGGGCTCCCCTTTAGTGTGGGAACACTAGTATGACTGTTAATCACTTGCCACTAAAGATCCTAGTGCCTGTGATCCATGCTAGACTTTGGGAGGGTCGTTGACATGTCAGTCATTTCACAGGTCAAGCAAAGTCCAATTATGGCTACTGCAGCCCAAACTTGTGTGGAGTATCTTGCATATCACTGGTCCTCCCCATCTTTACACTCTTAAAATCTTGCCACCCCCCCCCCTTCTGCATGATTCCTGAGCTTTAGGATAGGAAGAGATTTGGCTGGTCTGGTTCCAGGTGATTAATGTTCTGAATTATGGTTTGCTGCTGTTTTCAGTTTTGCCTTTCCTGCACCGCCCTTGGCTCCATCCTGAATGGTATTCCAAAAGGCTGTTTAAATGAAGAACTTACTATAAAAGGAGGCTCTAAGATAAATGGAATAGGAATAGAAGACCAGGATTGGGGGGGAGGAAGGAGAGGGGGTCAGTGTCCCAAATGCAGGATGGTTACCATCTATGTCCCGACTCTATATCCTTCCTGATTGGTGAGATAGAACCTCCTTAGTTGCAAGTGACCAGGAAGGGAAGTGAGAGTGGGCTTCAGCAGATGTCTCTGATGGTGACTTATTTTCTTTACTGAAGCATGATCCCCTCTCTCCTTATTTCTGGGGGGGTCCCTCCTTCCCCTTCCCTCCTGTTTATAATCTTTGCGACTACTCTGGCCATTACAAAGATTTATCTTTGAATATCATTAAGTGGCTTTGGTACTAGGATCCACCTATTAGGAAGTATATTCAGTGTTTAATTTTCTGTGTCTGGGATACTTCACTCAAATAATTTTTTTCTAATTCCATCCACTTCCTGGCAAATTTCATTAACTCATCTTTTTTTGATGGCTGAGTAGTATTCCATTGTAAAAATGTACCACATTTTCCTTATCCACTCATCAACTGTTGGGCATTTGGGCTGATTCTATGATTTTGCTGTTGTAAATAGTGCTGCTATGAACATGGTTGTGCTAGTGTCACTGTAGTGAATTTTTGCTTTATGGGGGATTATTCCCAGAAGTGGAATAGCAGAATCATAGGGCATTTCAATCTTTAACTTTTTTTAAATTGCAGAAAGATCGCCAGAGTGGTTGTATAAACCTGTATTCCCACCAGCAATTTAGGAGAGTTCCCTTCTCTCCACATCCTCTCCAGCACTTGGTGTTGTTTGTATTTTGTATTTGCCATCCTGACTGGGTTGAGATGATATCTCAGGAAAGTTTTGATTTGCATTTCCCTAATGGCTAAGGATGTACAGCATTTTTTAAGATATTTGTTAGACATTTTAATTTTGTCCCTGCAAAAGTTTGAGTTCCCAGGACCATTATTTAATTGGGCCATTTATCTCCTTGGTGTTTAGTTTTTAAGTTCTGTGTGCACTCTGGATAATAGAGCTCTATCAGATATGTATTTAGTGAAGATTTTCTCCCATTCGGTGGGTTGCCTTTTTGCTAGGTTTACAATCTCTTTATCTGAAGAGAAACTCTTTAATTGCAAAAGATCCCATTTGTTGAGTGTTGGTTCCAGTGACTGTGCTGTTGGATTTCTGTTTAGAAACTATTGGCCTAGCGCAATCAGCTGGAAGGAGATCCCTACCCTTTTGACTAAGGTTTTATAGTCTCTGGCCTAATATTGAGGTCCTTGATCCATTTGGAATTAATTTTTGTGCATGGTGACAACTACAAATCCAGTTTTAATCTTCTTCATGTAGACATCCAGTTTTGACAACACCATTTGTTGAAGATGCTATTCTTTTCCACTGATTTTTTGGGCACCTTGGTCAAAGATAAAATGGCTGTAATCATGTGAGCTTACATCTCTGTCTTTATCCCATATCCTTTGATCTACATGACTAGTTTGGAGCCAGTACCAGGCTGTTTTTATAACTATGGATTTGTAGTATAGATAAAGGATTGATATGGTGATACCTCCAATATTATTTTTGTTACTCAGGACTGTTTTTGCTATCCTGGGTCTTTTGTGCTTCCACATGAATTTTGAGATTGTTTGGTCAATTTCTTTAAAGAATTGCTTTGGAATTTTGATTGGTGTATCATTGAATGCTCATATTTATTTATTTATCTATTTATCTATTTATTTATTTATTTTTTCCACTCATACAAACTTAGTAGGTATCCCGGTCCCCTCCCTTTCTCTACCCCTCTCCTGCTCCCTTCCTCCTTCCCCCCTCCCTTTTTTCTAGTGCCTCCTCCCCCTCATCCCTGGAGCATCCTTTAGTGTGAATGTCAAACTTCCCTCTGGGTCCTCCTCTCTGATGAAGTGTAAGGACTCAGTAGCATTGCCTAGAGCCCTTTCTTTTGTCCTCCCTTAGTATAGGAACACTATTGTGGCTGTTAATCCATTGCTCTAAGGATCCTAGTTCCTGTGATCAATACTAACCTTTAGGAGGAGGATGGTCATTTTTATGATGTTGATTCTGCCAATCCAGGAGCATGGGAAGTCTTTCCATCTTCTGGTTTCTTCTGTAATTTCTTTTTTTTTGAGTTTTAAAGTTTTCATTGTAAAGGTCTCTCATTTCTTTGGTTAGTTTTATACCAAGGTATTTCATTTTTTTAGGAGCTATAGTAAATGGGATTGTTTCTCTCAGGGCTTTTTCACTTCTTTCATCCTGATTTGGTAGGTTTATTTTGTAGCATGTCACCCTGTGAACTTCTGTATTAGTTCCAGGAGTTTTCTGGTGGAGTTTTCAGGATCACTAAGGTATACAATCATGTCACCTGCAATAGAGATAGCTTGACTTCTTCCTTGCTGATTTGAATCCCTTTTATCTCCCTCTCTTGTCTTATGGTTCCAGCTAAGACTTCAAGTACTATACTGAATATAAGTGGTGAGAGTAGTCTGCCTTGTCTAGTTCCTGGTTAAAGCAGGAATGCTTCAAGTTTTTCTCCACTGAATATAATCCTTGCTGTTGGCTTGTTGTATACAGATCTTTTTCTGTTGATGAAGGTTCCTTCCATTCCAACTGTCTCTAAGGTTTTGATCATAAAAGGATGTTGGATCTTGTCAAAAACTTTTTCTCCATCTATTGAGAGTTTCATGTGGTTTTGGACTTTGGATTAGTTTATTTGATGGGTTGTATTTACTGATTTGTGTATGTTGAATCAACTTTGTGTGCTTGGGATAAAGCCTACTTGATCACAATGAATCATCTTTTTGATATGTATTAGAATCTGATTTGCTAAGATTTTGTTGGGAATCTTTGTATCTGAGTTCATCAAAGAGATTGGCCTACAGTTTTCTTTTTTAAATGTATCTTTATTAGGTTTTGGGATTTGTATGATATTAGCTTCATAGAAAGAATTTGACAGTGTTCATTCCTTCACAATTTGATCGAACAGTTTAAGGAGCATTGGTGTTAATTGTTTCTTAAATGTCTGGTAGAATTCTGTGCTGAATCTATCTGGTCCAGAACATTTCTAGGTGGGAAGATTCAAGATTACTTCATTGATTTCCTCATATGTTATTGAACTATTTAAATAATTCGAAATTTCCTGATTCAATTTAGGCAAGTTGTACTTACTTAGGAATTCATCCATTTCTTTTGGGTTATCAAATTTCATGGAGTGTAATTTTTTGAAATATGAACTTATAATTCTCTGAATTTCTTGGGTATCTGTTGTGATAACTCCATTTTCATTTCTGATTTTGTTAATTCGGGTTTCTCTCTCTTGATTTTAGTTAATTTAGCTAAAGGTGTATCAATCTTATTGATTTTTTTCAAAGAACCAGCTTTTTGACTGTTTGATTCTTTGTGTAGTTTTCCTTATCTCAAATTCAGATATTTCTCCACTGATTTTATTAATCTCCTCTTTTCTATTACTTTTAGAAGTGGATTGCTCTTGTGTTTCTAAAGCTTTAAGCTGCATTGTTAAATTTTTTATTTGTGATGCTTCTACTTTTTTGATGTAGGCATTAAGAGCTAAAAACTTATATCTTAGTAAGGCTTTCATTGTGTCCCAGAAGTTTTGATGTTGTATTTTCATTATCACTTACTTCTAGGAAATTTTGAATTTCCTTTATGATTTCATCCTGAATCCAATTCTCATTCAGCACCATAGTGTTTAGTTTCCAACAGTTAGTGAATTTTCTGCTGTTTGTTATGTTGAGGATGTCAAGCTTTAGACCATGGTGATTAGTTTATATGATGGATTACATTTATTGTAATTTATTTATTTATTATATATCAATATGTCTCATGATTTTTTTTTGGTTTGAAGACCACTTTGTCAGATAGCATAATTGCCACCCCTGCTGTTTCCTGGTTCCATTCACTTGTAGAATTTTTGTCCAGCCTTTCACTTTCAGAATGTGCCTATGTTTTATGGTGAGATGTGTTTCCTGAGGGCAGCAGATGGATGGGTTTTGATTTCTAATGCATGTTTGTAATCTGTGTCTTTTGATTGTTGAATTAATTCCATTGACATTTAGTGTTATAATGGAGAAATTACTTTTAATTCCTGACACTTTTTGTGTTTAGTGTCGTTCATAACTGTATTATTTGGTTTGTAGGTTTTGGTGGTATTATACTTCCCTTCTGTCCTACTGGATATGCTCATTCTTTTTTCAAGCTTGAGTCTCTTTTCTAGCATTCTTTGAAGGTTTTCTTTGGTAGACATGTCTTTATGGTGGAAAATTTTTCTTTCATCCTCGATCGTGACTGTTAGTTTTGCTGGGTATATCAGTCTGCATTGACATTTGTGCTCATTATATTGAAGTACCTCTCTCCAAGCTCTTCTGGCTTTTATTGTTTCCATTGAAAAATTATTTGTTATTTTAATAGGTTTATCTTTAAAAGTGACTTGCATTTTTTTTCCCTTGAAGCGCCAGCACATTTTCTTTGTCTTGTATGTGAAGTGTTTTGACCAGTACATGCAGTGGCACCTTTGTATTTTGGACATATATGTTTGGGGTGCAGAATGCCTCTTGAATTTGGATGGGCCTTTCTTTAGATGAGGAATGTTTTCCTTTATGATAACCTGAAAAATTTACTCAGGTGTCGAATTTAGTATTCTTGTTCTGGTATTCCATGAATGTGCATGTTAGGCTTCTTCACTGTGTCCCATATCTTTTGAATATTTCTCTCAAGTATCTTTTTGGCTTTAACAACTTCTTCCATTGAACTAGTTAGTTTTTCCACTTTGTCTTCAAGATCTGATATTCTATTTTCTGCTTTATTAGTCCTGTTGATAAACCCTGTGGAGTTCTGCGTTGATGATAACTTGTCTTTTAGTTCAATTTTAAACTCTGCTTGAGATTATTTTAACTGCTCCATGCTTATTTTTGTTTCTTCAACTGTTTTTCTCATCTCCTCCAAGTGTCTGTTGTATTCCTGTTCAAAGTTTTGTTTTGTTTTGGTTATTTAATTCTTCCTGGATTTCCTCTTTCATAGTATTGATCAGAGCAAAGATCAGGCTTTGAATATCATTATTTTGGGTATGGCTTTCTTGGCTATTTTCTGTGAGTTTGTTCTGGTTGGAAACTATTATTATGGGGTTAATTCTTTTGGTAGGAGACTTTTTTTTTGTCTTGGTTTTTGTTTCTCATGGATTTTTTTGTTTTATCTCTTAAGAACTTCTTTTTATTTCTTTGTGATTTTGACTGAACTGAATTAGACAACCCATATGAAACTTAGTGGGTCCCAGAAAAAGACATGAAGTTAAAAAGTTGATTAGTAAAGAAGAAGAAGGTTAGTATTGAGAAAAGAAAAGAGGAGGGAATAATTGTAACATTGTACCCCAGTGAGGTGCGATAGGCAGTGAGGTACCACTATCTGTAAGTTCATAGTAGTGAACTTACACTACTGTAAGTTCTGTCTTGTAGAATTAAGGGTTTCAACAAGACTAGACATGTTTCATGAAGGTGTAAGCATGAAATCTCCTAGGTGGTTCCATAGAACAACATAACCATAGAGAACAACCTATAGAAACTACTAAAATACATGCCATATAAGTAGAGTCAAGATTCATATTTGTAATGGAATAGCACTGAACAAGTCTAACAAGGCAGGTACAAATAAGGTGAACACTCATTCGAAATATTATTAACTTGCAAACTCTAAAATTACTTTTATTTTTACCCTGCTCACTTGGCTTGTTTGATCCTTTTTCAGTAAGTTCATTTTTCTCATGCTGAGAGTCTTGGGGGGGAAAGATTATTTTGTTTTTATTTTTCATTGCTCTAATTCTTAAGCCTGGTCCTTTCTTCTTTTAGCCTCAATACCACTATATACATCACACATATCTGTCCATATTTCTTTGTTATCTCTTCTTAGTTCTCTTTAATAGAGTAAGCATTTATTTTTGTATCTTTGGCCCTTCATACACTGACTGACACATAAAAAATGTTCAAACATATTTCATGTAAATGAAGTAAGTGTAGATAGAATAAGAAGACATGAACTCAGAAGAATATCAAGAGATTTAAGATGAAGTTCTTTCTATATTTAGAAGTGACTCTAAGTAGATTCCAAAAGAACTTGAAAACATTTGGATGTACTATGCCATGTGGGTTAGAATCAGACAGAAAAAAGTGACTGATTCATGAAGCTAACTGGAAAATGTTTAGAATTGGTATTTTTTCATATTTGTAACAAGTTACTAATGTTTAATTGTGATGGTTTGTCTAATGCATCAGATTTAAATTTATACCAAATAAAATGTAATTAGTTGTAAAAGACATGTAAATCATAGTTTGGTAGGTCATTGCACAATTCTTTTATAATAGTTCTGTTGTTCTCAATTAAATGAGCTTCATAGCTCCAAGTTGAAATAAAATCATATTTTAGAGGCAATTATCTATTAATGAATGTGGTGCTATGATAAAATCAAGAGTGAGTGAATATCGTTAGCCTGTTTCATACATGACTCAAATGAGGCAGTTTTTTATTGAATGGTTTCCACACATATTGGATCTTTTTTAAGTTTTATTTTTCTACTTTTACGAGCATATTGAATACTTATCCCTGCTTCCCTCCATGATCCTTCCTCCATGGTCCCTCCCTCCCATCCCTTTACCAGTCTCTCCTCTCCTACTCTCTCCCATCTTCCTGCCTGTATGCTTCTATGGGCCCCAGGGTTCCTTCTGGCTTGTCTATTCTCATGCGGGTTCAGGCCTCTGTAGCACACAAAGCCTCTCTTTGACTACCCTACTGATAGGGATATTTCCCTTTACTCATCCATCTTTAGACCGCAAGGTTTCCACTGTATGTTATTCTCTTGTTTGAGTTCTTGGTAGTCTATGGGGACATGTTGGTATGTGAGTGATTATGCAGGTCTGGTAAGGACAAGTCTCACTGTAGTGAGTTCCTAAATGCAGCAGTCCTGTATTGAGTGGAATAACTTGTCCAATGGTGAACCTTTCCATCTTTGGGTTCTTACAATCTTATCTCTCCCTCTTCTGCCTTAGGATGAGGAGAGGTTAGGTTGGCTTGATTCTGGGTGAAACTTACTGAGGCACTAGTATTCTGCATTATGGCAGCCATTGTTGTCTTCACTGGTTTTCTTCATGCCTTAGGCTGCATCCTATCAGGGTGTTGAGATCCTCTGCTTTTGTGTAGAAGAATACTTCTAAGCTGCATATGAAGTATTCCTCAAATCTATGGGTGTAATAATAACTATTTATAGAGCAGTTTGGTGTACTGCCTTCCTATCTATAGTTTTTTTGGCTGTTCTTCCCTGTTGAACTATTTACTTCCCTTTTTTAGGTTCTTGTTCCAGTTTACAATAACAAGAATGTGTTCCCTTCTGACATGGTGGTCTTAATTTCAGTAAGAAAGTTGTTGGTTGTCTCCTTAAAACTCATGCCACTTTTTTTGTTAAAGTGAGAGCTGGAGTCCAAACTCAGAACTTTCTGTTTGGGAGGCAGAGGCTTAACCCCTGAGGCATCACTCTAGCCCCCAAACTTGTATAACAATCCTCTTTAAGTGTCAAAAATAGTTGGTTTATCCAGTAACCTTTAACTTGTAACATTAATATGTTATTTTACTAATATGTGTTAGAGTTGTACTGATAACCTTTAGACCAAGAGTTATATATTGTAAATCTATACTTGTGATTACTCTATTTTAGTGTTTATCATTAGACATAGAGGTGTTGCATGAACATATGTTGCATGAACATTTAATCAGTTAAATCTTTAGCATGAAAATGATATACATTATGAATGGTGAGATAACTCAATGATTAAAGTCTTTGCCTCCCAAGCAAAAAGACCCAAATTCAGCTCTCTAGATCCCACATGTAAGTGTCAAGTGGAAATGATGTGGTCTGCAATTCCAGTTCTGAAAAGTGGAATTAGGAAACCCTAGAGCAAAGCACTAAGGAGGTAGAGCCATCCAGGACGATTCCTGATATCATTCTTAGTCTTTCCCAGGCTGACATATTCAAGTACCTTTGTTATACACAAACACACACACACACACACACACACACACACACACACACACACAAACACAAACACACACAAATGCATGCATGCACACATGCACACAGTCAGAAAAGAAAATTATATACTTTTAATTATTTTAGAACTGTCAAACAAAATGAAAAAACAGTAGTCTATTCTTTTAATGAATAATTGTTGTATATGACTTAATGGAGAAAACTTTATGTAAAAGTTTAATTTGAACTGATTCCTAATAACTTTAAATCAACTAAATAAATATATTCTGTGTGACTAAGGATCAGCTGTGGTCCACTTAGCCATAATTTTAAATTAATATTTGTGTAAAGATTTTAAAAACATGAAATATGTAATTTGGCTTGAGGTTTTAATTGAAACCTAGCTTTTTTTATTAATACATTTTTTATTATTATTTCAGCTCATACAAACTTAATAGTACACCATTTCCCTCCCTCCCTCCTCCTCCCCCCGTACCCCCTGCTCCCCCTCCCCACCCCTCTCCCTCCCCATCCCCCAGTGCCTCCCACCCCAATTCCCAGAGAGTCCTTTCTTGTGCATGCCTGATTTTCCTCTGGGCCCTCCTCTCCGATGACGTACAAGGACCCAGTGGCCATTCCCTGAACCCTTTCCCGTGTTCCCCTTAGGTATAGGAACACTGCTGTGGCTGCCAATCCCTTGCCTCCAAGGATCTTGGTGCCTTTAGCAGATGCTAGACTTTGTGAGGTCAATAGTGTGTTGGACAATGCGCAGGGCATGTAAAGTCCAATTATGATTGCTTCAGCCCTAACTTGTGTGGAGTATCTTGCAAATCATTGCTCCTCCCTTCCTTTTGCTCTTACACTCTTACCACCCCCTCTTCCGCAAATGTCCCTGAGCTTCAGGATGGGGAGAGATTAAGCTGGCCTAGTTCTAGGTGGTTGATATAGAGTCTCTGAAGTTCTGGGTTGTGGTTTGTTGATTTTATTTTGCAGTTTTGCTGCTCCAGCAATGCCCTTCACTCCATCCTGGTGGGCATTGTATGTTACCCCCTGGCCAGAGACAAAAAGCTGTTAAACTAGAGTCTTTTGATAAAAGCACATTCAAAGGTAGATGTAATAAAAGTGGGAAACCACAGTGAGGGAGGGGTCTATGACCAATTTGCACAATGGTTACTTTTTATCTGCCAGACTATATGCCCTCCTCTTCTGGTGAGATCATACCCCCTCAGTAGTAAATGATCAGGAACAAAAGTCTGTGAACTTAATCAGATGTCTCATTACTTATTTGAGTCCTTGATGGAGGCCTATTTTCTCTGCTGTAACATGGTCCCTTCTCTCCTTGTTTCTGGTGTGGCCCTCCTACCCCATCCCTCCTGTTCATAATCTTTGCAATTACTGTCTCTAGGTGGGCTGGGTGGGTTTGATACTAGGAGCCACCTATTAGGGAGTACATATGGCGCTTAATTTTCTGGGTCTGGGATACTTCACTTAATATATTTGTTTCTAATGACATCCATTTCCCGGCAAATTCCAGCAATTCATCATTTTTGATGGCTGAGTAGTATAGTACTCCATTGTATAGATGTACCACCGTGAAACCTAGCTATTGCATGAATGAACAGTGGTGGTTCTCCCACTTGGTCTATCATTAACATCTGTGCTTATCTTAGGACAGAACTGTAAATCTGAATATCTGAGTTGGTTACCATAATAAGCTCAGAATAGAGATGGAGACAACAGATTTTCAAAAATTATCCTTAGACTTCCACCTATGGACAATGTCATGTCTCTCTCTCTCTCTCTCTGTCTCTCACTCTATGCCTTTTTAACATAAAATAGATGAATAAATCAAAAAAAATAATAGAAAGCTAATGTTCTAGGATTGATATTTCTCTTAGTAGTAGAAAGTTCTCTGATGTTGGCTTTCAGTGTAAATTATAGTCATTAGTGAATTTATGAGAGATGTCCTGTGAGATATACAGCACAATATTTTTCAGTCATCAAGAAGAATAGCAGTATTTTTCTTTCTCAGATATGATTATCTCTGGTTACAATCATGTTTCTGTAAATGACATAACTTCATTTTTATTGGTGTCTGTCACTTATATTTCTATATTCTATATAGATACATTGGATCATGTATGTGTGTGAGGCATGAAAGTAGAAGTGAAACTCTCTATGAGAACAAGGGAATTAATGAACGGGGAGAAGGATGAGAAAAGGGTACAAAATTACTGCCATGAAAATATTTTTTTATAAAAGAATGGTGCCTATGATTTAAGTCTTATTTCCTAAGTTAATAACACAGTGATTAACTAAGACTCATAATGTGACTAAAAATCTAGGAATTACTCCTCAAGAAATGTTAAATTAGGGATGTCTGTCAAACATCTACATCTTAATTAACCTTTGTATTATTTGACAATGACTAGTCCATGATCATTTCAAACTTTTTCTTCTTTGGATTTCTCATTCTTTTACTGCCTTTGCCTAGGATTTCAGTCTGCTTTCCACTTATCTACTGCCTTTCTCTTGTTTTCCTTGATTTCTCAAGCATGGTTAACTTAAACAATTGTGTGCATGCTGAAGACTCCTACAATCATATATGAGAAAATCATATATCATGTGTCTTTCTCCAGAAAGAAATAAAAGTTTCATTATCTGACTACATTTCATACTAAAGAGGTCCAAAAGCAAATCACCATTTTTCCTCTAATTGAAGTTCACAGTTCCATTTGTGGACACAAAACCAGACAAGATACAGAGAGCTTTACCTATAGTTATGGCTAGCAATGTCTAATGGATATAAATAGTCTTTGTTTTACTAGATAGGAAGTGCTTATCACTTTGATAATTGAAAGAACTGGCTTTCAATTCTGTTTCCCTCTGTGTCCTGAAAGGCTAACCTCTGTACTACATAGAAACTATGTTATCACATTTTGCTTGGTTACTTGAATTTCAAATAAGGGTGCCATTTAGTTTTCTGTTAAATTATGTACTTGGTCTTTTTGCCCGGGACCCAGACCTAGGCAGAATCCCTGCTCCTAGCCCCTTAGACCACACCCTAGGCCTCAGGTCATCTGCACCCCTTACTAGTAGCCAGCCTGCCTTTCTGGTCCTGGAAAAGACTTCTAGGCCATGCCCCAGGACCTAGGTCTTCTGTATACTCCACTATCCCCTCTTCCTTTCTGTGCTGCAGACTCCCTGCTCCTCAGAATTCAACAGAGTCCAGATAAAATCCAAACAAATGGCTAGGGGACCAACACCATTCATCTGAGATATTCTAAAATCATCCCATCATATGGGAGAAAATCTGCACATCCAGCTCTAAGATAAGTAAACCCTTTTTACCATCTTGTTCCTCTCAATTATTAATCACTGTAGTTTAACATTTCCATATAGCCACCTCAAAATGCTTATAACTTCAGGGACTATACCATTCACCCTCACATGTCACCAAGGAAGTAAACCTAAAAAGTGCACCACCATACTAATCTTCAATCCCCGTTTATTAAACCCACCTTAATTGATGTATTAACAGTCCAATAGTCTCATCTAAGAAATAACACCAATCCAACAGGCATAACCAATTCTAAGACAAACACTAACAATAACTGCTTAATTGTAGTACTACTGTCTAATTTAACTCAGTCAAAAACACACAAAAACAAAAGGAGAACATAAGAGAAAAAAAATGCCCAGGTAACAACACCAATACATGAGAAAAAAAATCAAGACAATAAATATCCTACAAAAGGAATCAACCATGTAATGATGGAATCCAACTAGAATAAACTCACAGAAAATAAGCAATAAAGCCATACTCAAGATAATGGTTTTCAAAGCCTGATCTTTATTATGATCAAAACAATGAAAGAGGAAATCCAGGAGGAATTAAGTAACCATGTCTACCAGTTTGAACAGCAACAAAGCAGGCACCTGGAGGAAATGAGGAAAGCAGTTGAAGAAACAAAAATAGGCATATAACAATTAAAACAATATCAACCAGAGTTTAAACTCCAACTAAAAGACAAGCTATCTTCAACCCAGAACTCAACAGACAGTCTTATCAGCAGAACTAACAAAGCAGAAAGTAGAATATCACATCTTTAAGACAAAGTGGAAGAACTAACCAGATCAGAGAAGTTGTTAAAGACAAAAAGATACTTAAGAGGAATATTCAAGAGTTATAGGACACATTAAAGAAGTCTAACATGTACATTCAGGGAATACCAGAACAAGAATTCCAAAATACTACACTAGAGGAAATTTTTCAAATTATCATAAAAGAAAACTCTGCTCCTAAAGAAAGAGAGGTTCATCTAAATACAAAAGGCGTTCCACACCCCAAACAGATATGATCAACTCCATCATTACATGGTTGATCATAACTCCGCATGGCAAATTAGTCAAAACACTACACATACGAGACAAAGAAAGTGTGCTGAGAACTTTAAGAGAAAAAAAAAAGCAAGTAACTTTTAAAAGTAAACCTATTAA
Source organism: Typhlomys cinereus (assembly GCA_023101885.1). Lineage (NCBI taxonomy): Eukaryota > Metazoa > Chordata > Mammalia > Rodentia > Platacanthomyidae > Typhlomys > Typhlomys cinereus. The sequence goes on along the minus strand of JALPQD010000057.1, from coordinate 4,302,446 downwards.
AATAACAAATGATTTTTCAATAGAAACAGGAAAAGCCAGAAGAGCTTGGAGAGAGCACAATGAATGACCACAAATGTCAACCCAGGCTGATATACCCAGCAAAACTATCAGTCATGATCAAGAGTGAAAGAAAAATTTTCCACCATAAAGACAACTTGAAAGCTTATATGACCACCAAACCAGGCCTTCAAAAAATGCTAGAAAAGATATTCTGGTTTAAGGAGAAGAACAAGCATATCCAGGAGGACAGAAGGGAAGTATAATACCACCAAAATCTCCACGCTAAAGAACACACTTATGAAAGCCGCTAAACACAAAAAGTCAGGAATTAAAAGTAATTTCTTCATTAAAACACTAAATGTCAATGGAATTAACTCACCAATCAAAAGACACAGGTAATAAACATGGATTAGAAACCACAACCTATCCATCTGCTGCCTTCAGGAAACACATCTCACCACAAAAGATAGGCACATTCTAAAAGTGAAAGGCTAATGGAACCAGGAACAAGCAGGGGTAGCAATTATGGTATCTGACAAAGTGGACTTCAAATTGAAGGAAATCATAAGAGATAGAGATTTTAGTCGCAGGAAAAATTGACCAGGAGGACTTCACAATATTGCACATATATGCACCTAATATGGATTCCTCCACATTCATTAAGCAAATACTACAATGTCTAAATGAAAAAATCAATGCCAAATACATTGTTTTGGGGAAATATTTGAGGATTTCAATACTACACTCTCAACATGGCCTAGATGAACAGGGCAAAAGCTCAAGAGACACATTGCAACTAAATCAAATTCTTACTGGAATGGACCTTACAGATCTTTATCAAACCTTCCATCCAAACACCAAGGAACACACATTGTTCTCAATATCCCATGGAACTTCCTCCAAAATAGACCTACGTATTGGGCCATAAAACAAATATCCACATATACAGGAAAGTTGAAATATTGCAATTGCCTAAAGCTTGATATCTGCAACACAACAAATAGCAGAAAATGCACTAACTCTTGGAAATTAAACACTATGATGCTGAATGAGAAATGGGTTCAGAAAGAAGTCAAAAAGGAAATTCAAGATTTCCTAGAAACAAACAATAATAAAAATACAACATATCAACATGTCTGGGACACAATGAAAGCTGTTCAAGGAGGTAAGTTTATAGCTCTTATTGCCTATATCAAAAAATGGAAATGTCATAAGTAAATAACTTAACATTGCATTTAAAGCTTTAGAAATGCAAGAGCAATCCAATCCCAAAAGCAGTAGAAGAAAGGATATTAGCAAATCAGGGGAGAAATATCCAAAATGAGATAAGGAAAACTATAAAATGAACCAACCAGTCGAAAGGCTGGTTCTTTGACAAAAATCAGTAAGATTGATACACCTCTAGATAAATTAACTAAAATCAAGAAAGAGAAAACCCAAATTAGCAAAATTAGAAATATCCAAGAAATTCAGAGAATTATAAAGTCATATTTCAAAAACATATTCCATGAAATTTGATAACACAAATGAAATGGATGAATTCCTAAGTAAGTACAACTTACCTAAATTGAATCAGGAAGTTTTGAATTATATAAATAGTCCTGTAAGATATGAGGAAATGAATGAAGTAATCTTGAATCTTCCCACCAAGATGTCCTGGACCAGATGGATTCAGCACAGAATTCTCCCAGAAATGTAAAGAACAACTAACACCAATGTTTCTTAAACTGTTCCATAAAATAGCAAAGGGAGTAACACTTCCAAATTCTTTCTATGAAGGTAATATCGTACTAATCCCAAAACCTAATATAGATACACTGAAAGAAGAAAACTTTAGGCCAAGCTGCTAAACACAGATGCAAAGATTCTCAACAAAATCTTAGCAAATCAGATTCAAAAGCATATCAAAAAAATCATTCACTGTTATCAAGCAGGCTTTATTCCAGGCACACAAGGTTGGTCCAACATAAGCAAATCAAAAAATGTAATCCTTCATACAAACCAATCCAAAGTCCAAGACCATATGATACTCTCGGTAGATGGAGAAAAAGCTTTTGAGAAGATCCAACATCTTTTTATGATCAAAACTGAGACAGTGTCACTGTAGTGTCTAGAGACAGTTGGAGTGGAAATTACTTATAAGAGCTATATACAACAAGCCAACAGCAAGGATCATATTCAATGGAGAAAAACTTTAAGCATTCTTGCTTTGACCAGGAACTAGACAAGGCAGACCACTCTCAACACTCTTATTCAATGTTGTACTTGAAGTCTTAGTTAGGCCATAAGACAAGAAAGGGAGATAAAAGGAATTCAAATTGGAGAGGACGAAGTCAAGATACCTCTATTTACAAATGACATGATTGTATACCTGAGTGATCCTAAAAACTCCACGAGGAATCTCCTGGAGCTAATTCATAAGTTGATCCGGGTGGCACGTTACAAAATAAATATGCAAAAATCAGTGGCCTTTCTATACACAAAGGCTGAAAAAAGTGAAAAGCCCTGAAAGAAACAATGCCATTTACTATAGCCCTTAAAATAATGAAATACTGTGGTATAAACTTAACCAAGGAAGTAAGAGACCTTTATAATGAAAACTTTAAAACCTTAAAGAAATTACAGAAGACACCAGAAGGTGGAAAGACATCCCATGCTCCTGAATCAGCAGAATCGACACCATAAAAATGATCATTTTACCAATAGTAATATTCAGATTCAATGCTATACCAATCAAAATCCCAAAGCAATTCTTTAAAGAAGTTGACCAAACAGTTTCAAAATACATATGGAGGCACAAAAGACCAAGGATAGCAAAAACAATTCAGAGTAGCAAAAACACTGCTGGAGGTATCACCATACCAAACCAATCCATAGTAATAAAAAGAGCCTGGTACTGGCTCCAAAATAGACATGTAGATAAAAGGATAAAGGTTGAAGACCCAGATATAAACCCACATCATTACAGCAGATTTTGGGACCAAGGGGCTCAAAAACTCAGTGGAAAAGAACAGCATCTTTGAAAATGATGCTGGCAAAAGTGTACATCCACGGGCATAAGATTAAACTGGCCCCGTACTTGTCACCATGCACAAAAGTTAATTCCAAATGGATTGAGGACCTGAAGATTAGGCCAGAGACTATAAAAATTTTAGTAGAAAGAGTAGGGAGTCCCTCGAGCTGATTGGACTAGTCCAAAATTTCCTAAACAGAAATCTAGTAGCACAGTCACTAAAACCAATACTCAACAAATGGTATCGTTTGAAATTAAAGAGCTTCTGTTTAGATAAAAAGATTGTAAACCTAGCAAAAGGCAACCCACGGTTGCGAGAAAATATTCACTAATCACATATCTGATAGTGCTCTATTATCCTGAGTGTACAAAGAACTTAAAAAACTAAACACCAAGGAGATAATATGCCAATTAAAAAATGGGTCTCAGAACTCAAAAGAAACTTTTCCAGGGATGAAATTGAAATGTCTAACAAATATCTTAAAAAATGCTGCATATCCCTAGCCATCAGGGAAATGCAAATCAAAACTTCCCTGAGATATCATCTCACTTAGGTCAGGATGGCAAATATACAAACAATACAATAAAAACAACACCAAATGCTGGAGAGGATGTGGAGAGAAGGGAACCCTTATACATTGCTGGTGGGAATGCAGGTTTATACAACCACTCTGGTGATCAGTATGGCAATTTCTAAAAAGTTTAAAGTTTGAAATGCCATATGACCATGCTACCACTACTGGGAATAATCCCCCATAACGCAGAAATTTACTACAGTGACACTAGCACAACCATGTTCATAGCAGCACTATTTACAACAGCAAAATCATAGAATCAACCCAAATGCCCAACAGTTGAAAAATGGATACTGAAAATGTGGTTCATTCATGCAATGGAATACTACTTAGCCATCAAAAATGATGAATCAATGAAAGTTGCTGGGAAATGCATGGAATTAGAAAAATTTATTTGAGTGAAGTATCCCAGACACAGAAAGTTAGACACAAGTATGTACTCCCTAATAGATGGGTCTCAGTTCCAAACCTACTTAATGACATATTCAAAGTTAAATATAATACTTACTGTAATTGCAAGAGATTATACAGGAGGGAAGGGGAAGGGGGGCCTCAAAAAATGGAGATAGGTGATCATGCTTTAGCAGTAAAAATAGGTCGCAGTATTGCATGTAAGTAGTGAGACATCTGGTAAAGCTCACTCTCACCTTCCTGGTTACTTTTGACTGAACAGGTTTGATCTCATCAATCAGGTGGGTATAGGGACTGGCAGATAGACAGTAACTCTCCTGCAAATGGGACACTGACCCCCCACCTCACTGGTGTGTCCTACTCCTATTTGTCCATTGACCTTTGAGTCTTGTCTTATATTAAGATCTTCATTTAAACAGTGTTTTATCTTTGGTTAGGAGATGACCTTTGATACCAATGAGGATGCAGCCAAGGGCCATGCAGGAACAGCAAAACTGAAAACAACAAGAAACCATAATTCAGAACACCAAAGACCTACGTTAATCACCTGGAACCAGATCAGCCAAATCTCTCCCCATCCTAAAGCTCAGGGAACCTTTCAGGAGAGGGGGCGGCAAGATTGTAAGAACCTAAAGATGGGGAGCACCAATGATATGCAAGATACTCCAAACAATTTAGGGCTGCAACAGTCAGAATTGGACTTTGTCTCACCTGCACAATGGCTGACATGTCAACAACCTCCCAAAGTCTAGCATGAATTGCAGGGAGAAGGCTTCCGGCACTAGGATCCTTAGAAGCAAGGGATCAATAGTCATAATATAGTTCCCATACTAACTGGGAAAAGGGCTCTGGGCTATGCCACTGAGTCATTACCCCTCACTAGGGTGGAGGACTCAGAGGGAAGTTTGGTGTTTTCACAAAAGGATTCTCCAGGGGATGGGAGGGAGTAAGGGGGAGGCATTGGGAGAGGGAGAGGGAGAGAGAGGTGAAAGGAAGAGGGGAGAATGTAAAGGGGGATGACTGGGGTGGGGAGGAGGGAGGGAGAGGACTGGGGTACCTATTGAGCTTGTATGATTAAGGAAAAATATGATGTCATATAAAAAATTTAAAAAATTATGTATTTAGTATGGGATCACTTCCTTTCAGTAGGAATTGTATACATCTACATGCTTCTGTCTTCATGATGAATGGCTAGTTTCAAATATCCATTGTTTTAAACCAAGTCTGTTTTCATAGCCTACTAAGTAGTTGCTTCTCCTATAACTTATTTATTTCTGGTACTGAAAATAATATTTCTATAATATGTGCATTTGATCATTCCTTTTCTACTTAAATGTTCTTATTGCCTTATTGAGAGGCAGTATAAGCTTATTGCTTGGAAATGTAAGCAAATCAATATGAAAATAAATCATTTTATTTACTTATGATGAAGCTATTTATCATTTCTTTTTTAAAAAACTTTATTTATTTATTTGTTTATTTATTTATTATTTATTGTGTGAAAGAAAAAGGGTAATTTCAGGATTCCTCCTGGATTACTTCTACCTCCATTTTGCTTCATTCTGGAATTTCTTAGGCTCCACCCATGAGTCCCAGAAGTGTAGGCCTCTGAAGTTTCAGCCTGATGTTTTTACATAGAATCCAGGGTTTAAACTCAGGACTTTTTGCCTGAGAGGTAGAGTCTTAACCCCTTAGCTATCTCTCCAAGCCTCATTATTTAACATTTCTATCTGTACTTAATAACCACATTTTCAGTGGGGGATAATAACACCTTCATGTCAAGGAATCATTTAAGAGAATATCTATCACTCAGTGTTTAAAAAGTAAAATACACTGTTAGTGAAAATTTATTATCATCCCTACTAAAGTGAAATTCAACCTATGGCCGGTCTCCTTCTGTAGCTGTATCGATTCATTCTAAATGTTCAGTGTTCCCAATGAAAGTCTAGTATGTTTCACAACTGTATGCTTTTGCCAGTGCTCTCTTTACTTTGAATCTTGTTCCCTGACTCAGAACCTTTCAAAATGTTTAAGAAACAGTGCTTAATGAAGTTTATTGTCTTGTCCTCTTCTTTCCTCTCACTCTTCTGAGCATTGCATATTTCCTTTGTCTGCTATCCTTTCTCTGCACCCCCAACTTCTCTTACTGCCCATAGCATTTAAATGTAGTATTTGTTTGGAAACCTACTTCCTTCCTTCAGGCTTTAACTTCTTCAAGACCAGAGAGTGTTATTGATCTTCACGTTCCTGGCACAGAACTCAGTGCCTAGAGCAGTCAATAGAATGTAAGAGAACAAAGAAGCACAGAACTATTCCAAGTGAAGCCATTCCAGCCGACACCCAAACTGTCAGCTGCTTGTACCTGTAAGCAAGCCAAATAGAGCATCCGTACCATCTATTTCAACTGTAGACTTTCCAGAATTTTGTTATTCCAAATTTGTTATTCTAAATACCACCTGGTATTGTAAGAAATAAATCTGCAGTCTCTATTTCAGGATCATACCTAACTTTTTCAGATATAACACCACAATACCAGGAAAAACAAACATCTTAATCTCATTTCTTCATTTTCTGTAAGAGTCATATAACAGGAAGCTCTGAAAGCAGGAATTTGTCTTTGTGTCTAGGTGAATAAAAATATTACACAACAGAAATAGAAACTCATAGCTTGGGAGTTGCTTCACTCCAATTATAGGAGCTCCAGTCCCAGCTTATCATGCCTTCCTCCTCCATTTTCTTAGCAGGCTACTGATGAACGTCAACAGAGTCAGAGGCATCCGGTTATTTTGTAGTAGTGGACAGGAACTGTGTGTGATGAGTGTCTGGGGCACAATGGAAATTGGTAAAGCTACATGTACAATGTCAAGATTTTTCACAATGCTTCCCAATTAACTTCCAGAGAGTCTGACTACAATATCACAGCTGCTCGCTCACTCAATTGCTACACATTTTCCCGAGCCAAATGGGGCTTGCATGATTGAATTTGCATAGGAGTTTTCTCTAGTTGGAACGTTATAACTAGAAGTTGAAGTGGCTGGAAATGCCCTTTTTCCCCTCTGCTTTGTGGGAATTTCTCTTTGATTTTTATATCTTTCCCATGTCATTCTCAATCATTACTTTTGCATCTATAAAATTTGTAAATTTGAAATGAAAGTCAAAAACTGGTAAGAAGTGTAGTAGACTAGATGGTACTTCTTTCCATCATGCAAAGATCTATTCAGTCTATCATATATGAATTATCACCTGTTATTTGTAAGTTTTATGCTATGTAATGAAGATATAATAAAAAAGAAAAAAGGTTTTAGACTTATGAAACAATATTTTGTGGGAGAATCTGGTGACATACAAGAAAACCACAGATAATGATTAGAGGCTCTAACCCAGGGCAGGTACTCTGATAAATGCCTTGTTGGAAAGTGCAATGTCAGCCATGATTTTGGAAAAGAGAATCACAAAAAGAAAGCAATATTAGGTGTCATTTTGTGAAGAGTTCATTGAGTACAGGATGGGTAACCAATATAAATGGTTACGACACCAAGCACATGAGTGGTAAAAAGGAAAATGGTTCAACTAAATGCAGAATCTTTCATGTGGAGCCGTGAAAACATACTAAGAATTTTTATTCATTTATTTTTTTCATATGCATGTGTGTGTGAGCTATGTAGGTGCACACATGTGTGTGATGTGTGTATGTGGGTATGCAAGCATGTATGTGGGTGTGAGTGTGGAGACCCAAAGTTGATACTGAATATCTTCTTCCATAATACTCCACTTCTGTTAAGGTTGTATCTCTAATTTAAGCCAACTTGGCTAAGCTAGCTGGTCAGTTATCCCTGGGATTTTCTTCATTGCCTTCTTTGTGCTGGGATTACAGATAGTTTCTACATCTTCCAATTTTCTACATGGGATCTAGGGATCTGAATTTGGGTTCTCATTTTAAATTTCTAGTGTTCAGGATGTTATGTGCTGAAAAAATATATTCATTTATTTTTTTAACATGGACATTCTATTCTTGTGGTTACTCTCAGTCAGAATGAATAAATTACAATATGTTGTTATTTGTAATTTCACATAAGTCATCATACTTTCCCAGGATTTACATAATACCTTGGTCCTTCAAGAATGATCATTTTTAGGCAGTTTTATAGCAGCCATGCTAGGAATCCTTGAAGGTCTTTGAAGGTCTTGAAGGTCATTCCCAGGGCTGGGGTTACCCTGAAGGAACACACCCTACTAATCTGGAGGAACTGATTTCAATTCTCCACAGAGATGAGGTCTCCAACTTCCCCCAAACCTGTGGTCATGAAAAGAATTGAAGATAAGCGCTACATTGCAGATAAGCCCTACTTGAGCTTTGCCACAGGATCAACTGGGTTGGGCCCCAAAGTGAACAGACCAACAAGATGTAGGGGACCAAAAACTTCAATCAGATTTGTAGAAACTGGGACTAACCAATGAGGAAAAGCCGCCTTTTCTGGGACTGCCTAAGCCTTTAAATAACCCTGACCCTAGCAGTCATCTTTTGCGTCCTTGTCCCTCATGTGTGGAATCCATATTCTTTACTGATTTCCTTGCCTCACATAGGAATCCAAGGATTCCATGTCTGGAGTTTGTGAGTTCTTTGCTAGTCAAAACAGTAACAATTTCATTGCATTTCTGTCTTTATGTGTTAAGGAATGTTCTGTGTTGTTGCATTTTGTTCAATAGTTTGAGAATTTTGTTTTATACACAATATTGTAAAGTTTACTCCTCTTTTAAGTTTTTCTTTGAAGTAATCAAGTTTTGCTTTGCTTTAAAGAAAAATCATTTCAGCAAGTTAGACCAGATTAAAAAAAAAAAACACTTTATATTTCAAACAACTGCTATAATATATAGGTTTTAGATGGCCTTGGTCATGAGTAGAAATATGAATATGTGTGATAAGAATGCTAGTGATTATTGTTAATGATATATATTTGCATGAAATGCTCTATATGAACATATGATTTTCATGTCTTGAAAATATATTCTAAAGGAAGTTTCTACACATAGAAAAAACTAAAATTCTATAACTGGATTGTATGGTGGATTAAAGTATTTTAGAGTATTGAGCAATGGTGTCAAAGTTTGTTTTCATGGCTGTATGACAGTAAATCCAGGAATAATGGCAAATGGCAAATTTCCAAAAAAGTTTTTTTTTTTTTATTTCAGCTCATACAAACTTATTAGGTACACCAGTTCCCTCCCTCCCTCCTCCTCCCCTCGTACCCCCTGCTCCCCCTCCCCACCCCTCTCCCTCCCCATCCCCCAGTGCTTCCCACCCCAATTCCCAGAGAGTCCTTTCTTGTGCATGTCTGATTTTCCTCTGGGCCCTCCTCTCCGATGACGTACAAGGACCCAGTGGCATTTCCCTGAACCCTTTCCCGTGTTCCCCTTAGGTATAGGAACACTGCGGTGGCTGCCAATCCTTTGCCTCCAAGGATCTTGGTGCCTTTAGCAGATGCTAGACTTTGTGAGGTCAACAGTGTGTTGGACAATGCGCAGGGCATGCAAAGTCTAATTATGATTGCTTCAGCCCTAACTAGTATAGAGTATCTTACATATCATTGCTCCTCCCATCCTTATGCTCTTACACTCTTACCGCCCCCTCTTCTGCAAATTTCCCTGAGCTTCAAGATGGGGAGAGATTAAGCTGGCCTAGTTCTAGGTGGTTGATATAGAGTCTCTGAAGTTCTGGATTGTGGTTTGTTGATTTTCTTTTGCAGTTTTGCTGCTCCTGCAATGCCCTTCACTCCATCCTGGTGGGCATTGTATGTTACCCCCTGGCCAGAGACAAAAAGCTGTTAGAGTCTTGTGATAAAAGCACATTCAAAGGTAGATGTAATAAAAGTGGGAAACCACAGCCAAAAAAGTTTTTATAGTGTATATTGTTCTACAGCAGCTACTTTTTTTTTTTGTTTCTTCCACTCATACAAACTTGATAATTACCCCATTCCCCTCCCTCCCTCCACCGCTCCTGGATCCCCTTGCTCCATCCCCCTTTTCCCTGTCCTTTTCCCCCCTCCTTCCCTTTCTGCCAGTGCTCCCTCCCACTCCCACACCCCCTACTCCTGGAGCATCCTTTAGTATGCATGTCAAACTTCCCTCTGGATCCTCTTCTCTAATGAGGGTTAAGGACTCAATGGCATTGCCTAGAGCTCTTTTTTCTGTTCTCCTTTAGTATAAGAACACTATTGTGGCTGTTAATCCCTTGCCTCTAAAAATCCTAGTGCCTGTGATCCTAGAATGCTAGGCTATGGGGTCAATGATATGCTGGTAATTGCACAGGTCATGTAAACTCTTATTTTTTTTATTTATTCAATTGTGTGTGTGTGTGGTGTGTGTATGTGTGTGTGTGTATGTGTGTGTGTGTAGTACCATGGGCGAATTCAGGAACCACTATGAACCGCCTCCAGTAAAGTCCTATTATGATTACTTCGTCCCTAAATTGTATGGAGTATCTTGCATATTGTTGCTCCTCCCCATCTCACAGCAGTTACGACTTTGTACAGCCAACAGTGTGACATAGTTCTGATCAAAAGAAGTATGAGATTTTCTATTTTATTAATTCTATTGTAGTTCAGACTTCTTCAAAGGAAAAAATGGAAATATCCCTGAATGTTATCTAAAATCCTGGGAGAAAGGAAGAGGAATCATCCTCAGTACCTAGCAGCCAAGGCAGTGCAGACATCTCCAGCTAGGCATGCATCAGAATAATAAAACTGAAGCCCTTGCACATCAGTGGTAAAGTGTCACATCCTTGAATAGGTTGGAAGATTTATTCTAATGAAAGAATGGCAATAAAGAAGCATTTACAACTGAAATGGGAAGGAAGTAATTAAGAGCTCCTTGGAAAACAGAAGGATCAATGAAGCAGGTTGGGTGAGGCTGGAGTGTTAGCAGGAAGGGGGAAAGCTGATGCTGACCATTTGTTTTCTTGATTGGCTCAGCTTTATGGATTATTTTCAAGGCAGTGTTCAGTTGAAAACACTATGATCAACATAAATATTTCTCCAAATGGCATGATAAGGACTTTTGGAATCTAATGCCAAATATAAAATAAGACCATTGTTAAAAGTTAATGGAAACAATTTCTTTTCATAGTAGCAGATTGGATGTCATTATTAAAACCTTAAATGCAATCCTACAGAAACAAAGAATGGCAGGTTGCTTGGCTTGCAGAACCAAAGTTACAAAATAGGAGTATTTGAGAGTAAATTTAATGTTCCATTGGCACACTATTCAATACTTAGTTATTTCAATTTAAATTTTGGTGGCCTTTATAGTTCAACAAAACTCTTGAATAGACATTTTTGGCTTTGTTGTCCCAACTCTTTATTTGGGTGCATAAATTATATTACAAATTTGGTTTGCTGGGGTTTTTTTTTTGCTTGTAGTCACACTCTCCCTGTATTATCTAAGTTGGTCTGGAACTTGTAGCTCTTCCACCTTTCTTTCTGACAGCTAGAACTGCTGGGATGCCTCTCCACATCTGCCCTTAGTGTATCCATATGACAGGCAGATTAAAAAAAAAAGTTTGTGAATGCATGTGAATGATAGCAAGGGGTAAAAATGACATAATTTCATTGTATTTATGCATGAAAATGTCAAAGAAATAAAAAATATTTTAAAAAAGAAATGCTTATATCCTTCAAGCTGATTATGAAACTATCGAAACAATGAAGCCTGAATACTGGAATTTTCCTCAGTAATCTCATGCTGGGAACAGTGAGAATGGCCTCAAAATTACCCAGGAGAGGAAGAGGTTTCACAAATTTCTGACAACTTGTCAGACCATTTTTGGATCATAGGTAATGAAGGATTAGTGGTGGGCCTGGAATTGACATATGGAGCTGAACTGCCTAACCTGTACATTTCTTGCCCACTATTTGAACCTAAATGTTGTATCAAAAAGATGAAGACTTCCTTTCACATTGAATATCCCTTTTCCTAATATTTAGGTTTTGTGCCCTGATTTTATGCTCAGTCCTTGATTCCAAGAACCACCAAGGAGCCGACACCAATGCAATCACACAAGGGTCTTTATTCAAGCTCAAGCTTGGACTCTGGCTGTCACTGATGCAACAGATCAGGAACAAGAGCCCCGAGCCTTTGTTCTGCAGGATTTTTATTGTGGTTTTAGTGGAGGTAGGGGGTTTCCAACTTAGCAGTTACATGATAGGCTGACATTTAGCAAGAGTAGTCTTTGTGTGCAGGGATTGATCACTCCTGACCATAAGCAGTTTAAGCAATAATCTATATTACTTATAACATCTGGTATTTCATGTCTTTCTGCTAGCAGCTAGTTGTTGGTTTCTGATTGGCTCATGCCCAGGCTGGTGATTTCTTCAACCAGCCTGAGGTTTTTTTCAGTGACTTGAGTGTCAGCTAGAAAATGGACTACTAGGGGCCTGAGGTAAAATGGAGTTTCTTTGGTTCCTGATTATTTTGGCTCATCTCTTTCATAGACAAGTTTTAGGAGCAACCATTCTGGAAATGTCTCTAAAGGTCTTTGAAGATCATCTCCCAGCTCTTGAGATTACCCTGAAGGAACACACCCTATTTTAATCCTCCACAGAGATAAGGTCTCCAACTTCCCCTTAATTTTGCCCAGGAAAGGATATGGAGATTATTTCTTCATTGTAGCTAAACTCTACCATGAAGTCAGGCACAAGATAAACTGGGTTGGACCCCAATATGAACAGACCAATGAGAGGTTTGCAGAACCTTGAGCAACCAAAGAGGAAAAACAATTATAAATATCTGCTCTTAGTCAACCTAGAGTTCCATGAGGGTATCTGTGGGAATTAAACCAGGCCAGAGGCAGAGGGGTTTCAACAAGACTGAGACTGAGATAAGTTTATTCATAACTATTGAGATATTATACATGAAAGATGGGAAACCATCCAAAGTCCTTCATAATAGCAAGAACAGCAAGAATGGCATAAATCTTATTAAAAATAAGGAGGAATGAATAACAGGAGGACATTGGATGGGAAACTAAATTATTATGTCTAGCTTAGTAATCACAGTCAACAATTTCAATGTAATAATAACTTCAAGGTAGATATTCTTTTACCACAATGTTTGGGAACATTGGGGCCTGTTCACAGTTAATAAATCAGAAGAATATAAATGCAGTGAACTGGTTGGTATCACTGCTCATCTGAGGTTGGACACAGTGCAAAAAAAAAAAAAATCTCCCAAACGGACAAAGAAGTTCAAACTACTGACATTGTTGCTCAGATTGGTCAGCACTTGGGCCCCAGGAAGGCTGAACCAGCCCCCCTAAGACACCTTTCCCCAGGTCTGCCTAGGCCTTTAAATAGTCTTGACCTGGCAGCTATCTTTGGTTCCCTTGCCTCTCATGGGACTCTATGTCTGGAGTCCATGAGATCCTATCTGACTTTTCTCTCTCCCTCATGGATTCCATGCCTGGGGTCCATGACTCCTCCAAAGCTCTCTTCTCCCTAATGGATTCATGTACATGAATTCTGTTCTTTCTCTCCTCTTATAAACATCACCTTATGTTTCAATTATTGACTCCTGAACACAGGAACCTGGACACACAAAGACTTCAGAAGAACACCATAGAAATGTGGCCATATTGAATACATGCTTATTCTGCTTTTCCCTGATAATTTATCTCTTTTTAGTTGACTTATTAAGGGTGGATGGCCAAATAGAAACACAGGCTTTACTAGTGATTTGGTACTATTTGCTAACTTATAGCTCTTATATAACTTTTTGTGCCAGGCAGATGTAACTGTGTCAACTTGACAATTAAGGATTCAACCTATGGGCACATCTTTGAAGAATTACTATCTAAGGCAAGCCCTAGATTATCTAACTGATGTGAGAAAACTTAGCCCACAATTGGTGGACTATTCCGTAGGCAGATAATAAGATGGAGACAATTTGGCACACATATATAGTGGCAAATGAGACAATTTTGTCTCTCTTTAGGTAGTTTGTGTATATATGGCTTGTTACTTGGGCTCCTGATGTTGATAAGAACTCTTTTGCCATGTTGAAGAATTGTAATGGGAAACTGTAAGCCAAGAATACATTCCTTTTCCCCCAAAACTCTTTGGTCATGTATTGATATCAGAAACAAAAGAAAAACTAGAACATGAGTAACCTGAAATAAATTTTAATTTATTATGAGGAGGATGCACAGGTTAAAATCCCCAAATCCTTTTCACTATATGGAAAATGTGGCAATTCCCTGCACAGATGCAATAAACGCATGCCAAAGCAGTTTAAGTGGACGAGGGGTTTATTCTTTCTTATGATAGTCTGGTTATAGTTGCTTATCCAGCTTAGGGACTGGCCACAACATAATCATGTATTGTCCAAGAGAGAGACAATGTGTTTTCACTAGGCCAGTATGTCTGGTCAAGTACACAGAAGAATGCCAACTCTATCAACCACTTTCTTCATCTTACTCACCTGCCTAGGAACTACTTCCACCCATAATGGGCTGGACCTTCCCTGGCAACTAGACAATGTCTTGCAAGTTCACTTTGGGCTTTACTCCCTACTAATTTTCTACAAACATGACTGGGGTTGATTAGGTTGAGATATCCAAACCTGCTTAAGAAGAAGAAGAAAGATAGATAGTAGGAAGGAAGGAAAGAAGAAAAAGAAAGAAAGAAAAAGAAAGGAAGGAAAGAAGGAAGGAAGGAAGGAAGGAAAGAAAGAAGAAAGAAAGGAAGTAGAAAGGAAGAAGAAAGAAAAAAGGAAAGAAAGAAGGAAAGAAAAAAAGAAAGAAAAAGAAAGAAAAACAAAGAAAGAAGGAAAGAAAGGAAAAAGAGAAAGAAAAAGAAAGAAAAAAGAAAGAAAGAGATTACTGCAGTTACCCTGCATGTTGCTGATAAAATCAAGACAATACTGCTTAGGGGAACAAGGGGTTTATTCTCTTGTGATAGTCCAGTTACAGTTCTCAGTCCAGCTTGGCAGGAGAGCTCACTGCCACACCAAGGACTTAGGGAATTGGCCACACTATCTGCACATAACAACTGAGAGATGGACAATCCTTACTCGCCAGACCAGTATGTCTGGCCATGTATATACAAGGATGCCAATTTCTTCAACCTGCTCTCTATATTTTATTCACCTGTCCAGGGTCTAGTCCCATTCACCAAGGGCTGGGCATTTCCTATCAACTAATCAGTCCCCTGAAGGTTTGCTCTGGTCTTAACTGAACTACTAATTCTCTAAAAATGAGCCCAACTGTCAAGTTGACACCTACCTGTATCTAACTATGGCAGAGAGAAAGAGGGAAACAAAGGAAGGAAGAAAGAAAGGAAGGACATGTATGGACTCACATAAATATTTACAGGTGAATTTTTCACATAATACTGCATTTGATGGTTTAAGATAATTTTATTAAAAAAACAGTATTTGGTCTCTATATTTATGTCTCTTTGTGCAAACATGACACATTATGCTAATGAATTGAGTAGGCTCTCAGTTCATAATTCTAGCTATCTGATTTATTTTTCCTCCCCAAATAATTGTTAAATTATCTTTCCTATGAATATAACAGTAAAAATCTCTAATTTATTGCTTTGGGGTGTTACTTTGATCTCATTCCCATCATTAATTATTTTGGCTTTAACAGTGTAGCAAAGGGACTGAGGGCACTTAATGTGCAGGCACCACACCCAAGGCATTATTTCAGCATCAAATATCAATTATTGGAACCCACTTACTAAGCACATGTGCTGGGTTGATCTATAGAGATAGATGCTAATTTCAATTGCCAGAAAAACTTATAGGATTTTTTGTCAGACAAACAAGTATGAGTTTTGAGAATACAAATAGTTTAAACAGAATTTTTTCAAGGATGTGCTAGATTCTGTGTTCCATGGATGAATTCAAAGTTGAGCTAGAAGGTCCAAAATCTCAGATTGTGGACAGACTTGAATGCTCACTCGTAGACTTGAGACCCTTGTTCTTCCAGGTCCCTGAGAAGCAACAACAATTTGGAATAGGAAACTGTCTTGTGGATGAGGTGCTGACTCCAAAGTCACACTGAAGTAAACAGCAGTGATGACTAAATGTCGGCCTGGCAGTTACTATTTGTCTGGAGTATGCTTTGGATGTGATTGTGTCCTCCCTTGTGGGATACATTAGTAATCACGATAAAGGAAATTGTATCTTGGGGAAATTATATAATTTGCTTAATTCATGTGAGTAAAGAGTTCATGTGAGTACAAAAGTGAGCCATTCTGTATCTAAGTTCCCTGAAGGGATCACCAGCTGGGTGTCCATCAGTATTGACTCACACAAATAACAATATAGCTCAATGTGTAAGAAGAAGAAAGTGATTAGGTTAATTTTCGTAGAGAAACAAAACCACTTTGGCTGAAAATCCAGGAAGATACATGATATCTTGGCACTAAAGTCTTCAGGACCTGTGAGATGGCCCAGTAGGTAAAGATGACTGTTTCATAACCCTCACAACTTGAATACAACTCCAAGGACCTATAGGTGGAAAAATATAAGTATATAGGTGGAAAAACATGAGCAAGGTTGTCTTCTGACCTCATATGTGCTTTCTGGCAAATGTACATTCCCCATCACACACATGCAAACTAACTAATAAAAGATAGATAGATAGATAGATAGATAGATAGATAGATAGATAGATAGATAGATAGATTTCAGGATCCTTTTCTTAGCAAAGGGTTTCATGATACTGACTGTGCCTATCCTGTCTCAAAGACAACAGAGGTTTTTAATGTGAGCTAATTAATCTACTCACTGATAAATAGACAAGCAGTTCAGTCTGGGAGCCATAGATGTAGAGATCATTTTCTAGACATTCTTTAAATGGTGACCACTACTCTAATGCTTCCATATATCAACCTTTTTACTAGTGAGCCTGTGCTGGTGAAGCACAAGAGAACTAGGATAGAGTTTAAGGAGTAAGGAGGCTAACAGCTTCGATTTCTACACAATGGAAATAATTGAAGGATTTTTAAAGAGAAGACAGAAGAATGTGATTCAGGAGATGAATCTGCAAGTTATGAAGAAAATGAAAAGGAGAGAAATCCAAATAGATGCTTAGTGAATGAATGTTTAGCATGTTTCTGCAGTGATTAGTTGGAAGAAGATGCAAAGTCGGTGGGTGGCGAGAGCATTCTATGGCCAGATTCCATATTTGTTTCAAGTGAAGCTGCAAGGAGCTTCTGACGCAAACCTGAGCGCTGAGGAAAAGAGTGGAATTATGTTTCTCTATAAGAGTTTGGGTAGTATTCAGAGGGTATTTAGTGTCACTTTGGAAGAGACAATACTTTTGATAGTGTATCTCACATTTATATCAGTGTGCCTCACTATCAAATGCAAACAACTCATTCTAGATAAGCTTAATTTAAAGAAATAAATTCTACTTTATTTCATGACAAAACTATATATTTCTGAACTGTGCTTTTGAAATCACCAAAAATTTTCAAACCTAGCAATCTACTTCTTTAAACATATTTGATTATTGTGATCCATTCATTAGAGTTATTTTAGAAAATTTTTGCCATTTAAATGTATTATTTCCATTTTGGTATTCATTAATATCAGTATTATTGAGGATTTCTACTGGTCAAGCGATGTGCAGGTTGAGGAAGAAAACATATCAGCAAAGCTTAGTACATTCCAAAAAGTTTCATTCTATGTTAAAAGGAATAAACATAAGTTTTATTTGAGAACTACATTGTTTGTTGCAATGTCATAATACAGGGAAATAAAATAGGATAAGGGAGAGGAGTATGTTGCTTCAAGATTCTGTAGAGTAGGGTAAAGGTACTCTCTACTAGGGCTCTTCTCTGTTAGATGTCCTAAGCAAGTAGTTTTGTTTCTGCCAGGCCACATAGATAGTCCTCCTTTCTACTACTTCCATTCTGAAGCATAATGACTATACTCCACAAGCAGAATCCGCTCTGCTCTGCCCTGCCTAGTAGTTCTGCCTTACCAAGTATTCTGAGGAAGACAGATGTCCTTACTTTTTGTCATTGTGGATAACTAGCACAATTCTGTAAGATGCTACAGAAGTTCAAGTCTCCTCTGTGCCGTGCACTCAGAATTAGTCCTCTTTGAGGGGGAGAGCTAATACCTATCTATCACTTATTAGGTCATTCCAGAATACCACTTTTCTGTGGAATGTATATGCTTAATGTTAGATAAATAATTTCTTTACCAGTCTGAGATTATGTAAAGGAGACTTATAGAATTTACATAAAATCCCCACGTTTATATACATACCAAACTGTGGGGGCCTCAGTCTAGGTGGCCTCAATAATCTGGCAAGGTTAGACAAAGATGTTTTGATGGAGGAAGTCTGGAGGGCAGCTCAGGATGTTTTGACCAGCTCAGGGGAAGTCAGGAGAGGGGGCTCAGGATGTATTGCACAGCTCAGGATGGAGGAAGTCAGAAGGGAGTAACTCAAGATGTTTTAAAGAAATTTCCCTACATACAGCCTGCGTGCTGGCTTGACCTTTAAGATGATTGGTTACCTATTTCCCTGCCCTGAATTCCCCTGCCTATATAAGATGGCTTTGGACTTGCAATAAAGGAGTTCCTGCTTGACTAGACTCCCTGTCCAGTCTGATTGTCCTTGGGAAGGAGGGCTGGGAGCAGGCGGACAGCACATTCACCTTTCCCCAATCCCCCTTGTGGAGGACCTGCCGGACAGGACAGGCCTGCAGGACAGAGCTGCAATCCCCAGGGACCCCCCACACCAAACAAGCCAGTTAGAATCAGAAACCAACAATTCTGATTTCAGAATTTGCTGAGGATACAATGAGTTATTTATTAGAATGCCATCAAAGTATGTCAGGATATTCCATTTGGCTTAATTCAGGAAATCATAACTCCAAGAGTAATCAGAAGAGTAATCTTGTATCTTAAACAGTCTTAGTTATGGAAGGTACTGGGGGAGTCAGGATCTCCTTTTATGAAACATTCAAAAGTAGTTACCGTATTGAGTCTTGTAACATGACCAAAAGGAGCCCAGCTAACAGATGAATTTTCAGAAATGATCCTCCCAACCCATTTACAGTAGTGTTATTTCTATAGTTGTGTTTCCTTCTAGGGAATTTCCAAAAGGAAAAATGGGATTCCCTTGGTCTCAATAATAAAGTTAATGTTCAAATCACATTAAAATAACATCTTTTCCTAAAAAGCACAAACAAGCAAACACAACTTAATATTTACCAGCCAACTACACATACCCACATCTGTAGATCCACCCTTTCTTCCACATAAACACACAAAGCAAATGGAAGTGATGTCAGCCTAGGTATATTTTGAACCACAAAATAATGTGTTTCAAAATAAAGAAATCATTACCAAAATCAACTTACTTTTAAAAATTAAAATGAAACAGATGATGGACTAGACTATGAGAAAATAAAAGGCTACAAATGACTTATACTAAATTAAATAAAGCAAAACTCAAGGGGAAAAATTCAGTAAACTAACTGATGTATAATTAAATAGAACTCCAAATATAACCGTTTTCAGCAGTAAAACATAAAGTATACATGTGGATGTAAAACCTCTAATAAAAGTTTGGTAAGTTAATACTACTATGGAGGGGAGCATTTAAAAAA
Source organism: Typhlomys cinereus (assembly GCA_023101885.1). Lineage (NCBI taxonomy): Eukaryota > Metazoa > Chordata > Mammalia > Rodentia > Platacanthomyidae > Typhlomys > Typhlomys cinereus. The sequence continues at coordinate 4,282,818 of JALPQD010000057.1, read as the reverse complement.
AGCTATTTTTAAGGAATTATCACAAAATGTTAAGGTAAATTATAAGGAAATAAAATGAGTGATCCAAGAGTTAGAAATCGGCTAGTTATCCACAAGCTAACAGCAAACAGACCTTCTTCATAGACAGAGACATGTGTTCTAGAATACAGCAGATGTTAATAAATAAGATTCACAGTTATTAAACCATAACTGATGCACACATGTTCCCAGTGACACACATTAGAGTTGGAGTTTTTTTCTAAGCTCTTCTTCCAAACTGGCTCTTCTGGAGTCCTGTGTGCTTGTGGACCATGGAAGCATGGTAAATATGACCTCTAGAATACTTTAGTTAATAATAAGAGAGGTAGGCCTCTGTCTTTGTTTTCTGTTTGTCTCTAAACTCTGCAAACCTGAATATCTACTTAGTCATGTATTTGTGTGAGTGTGTATGAGTTTGTGTGTATGCACATGTGTGTGCATGTGGGCACCTGTGTGTATGTGTGTCTATGTGTGTGTATGTGTGAGAGTTGTGGTACTGCTTCCCATGTCAGCCTTTGCCTTCCATCTTGTTTGAGACAGGCTCTCCTGCTGGTGAACTGAGCATTCTAGGTTGTGAGTTTGCCAGATTCTTCTGTCTCCACCTTCCAACGTGCTTCCAGAGCATAAAGATTACAGACAAAGAGCTGCACTGCTGCACCTGACTTTTACATAGATTTTGGGGACTGAAACCCAGGTCCTCACATTTGTACAGTAGGCACTTTATCTATGGAGACATCTACCCAGCCCTTGCTTCTTTTACTTTTGGATTTCTTTTTTTTAATTTTTTTTACTATTATTATCATTTATTCAACTGTGTGCATACGAGTGTGTATGTGTGCGCGTGCGTATGTGTGTGTGTCTGTGTAGAACCACAGACGAATTCGCGAACCACCATGGCCGCCTCCACCTCCTTCTGTCCCGGGATTCACAGGCTCCGCCCTACCAGGACCAGAAGCGCAGGCTGCCCCCGCTTCCGCCTAGCATCTATACGTGGGATCTGGGATCCGAACTCAGGACCTTCCGCCTGCAAGGTGGAGGCTTAACCTCTGAGCCATCTCTCCAGCCCTACTTTTGGATTTCACAGATTGTTTTTCATCCCCCAAATTACTTCACAACCCTAGTGATATTTGAAACCTAATGGAAATGAAAAAGCTACTTTTGAAACAATTGCTGATCTGCCTTTGTACAGATATGCATAAAATTTATGCAAGAATTGGGCCCTAGGGAAGAACAAACTCTCATTATTTTACCATAAAGACATGATATCAAACTGTCTTCTCAACACTTATCATTATAAACCTATACATTTGAAGCATCTCTCAGTCCTAAATCAAGAAATTTCTTTTTGAAATGAAAGGCATTAGTAAAAAGAATCACACAGAAATTATGAAGTACTCAGTCTTAAACAGGATATGTATATCACTCCTGCCTCTAACACCACACTCCTGGAGGGCTCAAGGAACATCCTAGAATAGGTAGTGGTAAGGATGTAAGAACCAGAAGGAAGGGGGAAGTGCCACTAAACAATGTCTCTGCACATGACGGGGTAGCTGCACCCATGAACTTACTGCACTCATGTTTGCTTCAGCAAGACCTTCACAAGACTTGGCCTATCAACATTTCCTCATGGAAGAAGGAAGACCTCATGAGGCATCTCAGAGGCATTTCTCCCTGAGAAATGTTGAGATTAATGCTGGCTATATGAACAGGAGCTACTTTTTGCAGTGGTACACACATTGATATAGCATCCATGCTCCAGCAAATGCTAATGCTGGACACCCTTATGAAATTCAGTGAAGTACACAAACAAAAAGACAAAAAAGGAAGAGGAAGACTGGCTGGAAAGAAGATTTCAATGGGAAGAAGAAGGATAATGGAAATATGAGGTGAAATGATATAGAGTCACTACCTTCCTACATGAAACTAGCAAAGACTAAAAAAATTAAAAAGACATTTAAAGAGCTAAAAAAAAGAATTGGTTTATAAATGAGAAAATTAGATATCCAGCTCTTTTTCTCAATGATATTCAATGTAGAAAGTCAAAATACAGTGCAAGTTCACACTATTATGATTTAATGGGTTCAGCTCTTGCTTTCAGAATGTGGTAAATCATTTTGAGATATTTCTCTTAAGTCCTTTTTAATAGAAATGAACGAGGCTCAAGTACAAATTAAAATTATACCTTAAAAAGACTTAACTAACAGGATCATTATCATGCTTTCCTATCTGAGTTTTTGAAGCAGAACCACATAAATGTCTTAGGTGTCACTGCAACTTATTTTGTTTGAAGATTTTTGCTAAAAAGGTAATCACAAGATTATTTGAATGAGTGTCAAAAAAATTTCTCCCATCAAATAAAATGACCTCTGTCAACACACACACGCACACACAGAATTTTCTTTTTGTTAACATTTTTGATCAGCTTCCAATATCAGATAATTTAAATTAAAAATATTTCATAGAACATAAACTTTAAACTTGATCAAAAGGCAACGTTCAAAGGCTTGGAAATACGACTCCAAACTAATAATTATCTGGGACTCACAAGAAACTTATAGTGACCATTGTGCCATGAGTATTAGCTCGTCAGTGAACACTTTCTGTTAGGCTCTAACTATAGCAACTGAAAACAAATAAACATTTAGCACTGGGCCCACATCACAACAGGTGAAAACATCAAACCAGGTGGATATTCCATAGTACATGTGAAAGTCAAGGTAACTGCTGTCACTCTTGACATTTCCAATTCATACACACAAGGGGGCACCAATTAATACCTGAAAATAAAATTTAAAAACCCACTTAAAGGATATTACACAGTAATGAAAAGACTAGTTATAAGCCCTGAGAACCAGTAGCCTCATGACCCAAGACAAGATGACTGCCATTATCCTGATATTACACCTCACGCAATTAGCAGAAGTGCCAATTAGTCCACAGAAATGGCAAGGCAGGTACACTCTTAGCCCTAAATAGCTGAATGAATTGAAAGAGACAGAGCAAGAAGCAGGACATTGCAGCATAGAACTGCATAAAGCAGATTTAGACATAAAACTAGTTCTTATTATAATTTCATGAAAGAGAAGCTGTTTGAAAAGAACTGTTCTAACAAGTCTTTTTTCCCCTAAAATCTGGTAACTTAGTCTATGATCTTTCATTTCTATAGCTTCCTTTCCAATGCAAATTTTGGCCTCATTTTTTAGAAAATGGCACTGAATTTCTGTTGTGTGAATCTAATTTGGTGTACAAGTTCTAATATATCACTCTGTAGTGGAGTAATTATAGTCTGAATTGACAGTCTGCCAAAGCACTGGAGGATAACATATTATAATCCCTCTGGATTATAAACTTGTGATTTATGTTAACCAATGTAGATGAACTACTCGAAAGCAAGCATTACAACAAATTTTATTTTTCACCCAAAGTAAAAGATTTTCTGGGTTGTGCTATAGAACACAAAGGATTTAAGGGTAACTACATTATGACTTGCAATATGGTTTCATCAATTCATGAAACAAGATGACTGAAGGAAGGGCTGGATATACACTTAGGGGTAAAGTGCTTGAAACGAAAGCAAAAGGACCAGAGTTTAGATCCCCAGATGCCATGTAAAATGCCAGCTGAGCATAGCAAACTGTCTACAATTCCAGCCTTGGAAGGTGGAGACTGGAGATCCCCAGCCAAGCTAATTAACCAGACTAGCCCTTCAGCAAACTCTGGGCTTAACCTCAAGGAATAGTTTAAGGAATGGTTGAGGATATTCACAGTATTATCCTTGGGTCTCTGTATACATTTGTGTATACACCTGTAAAACCTTCCAACTTATATGCTTACACACACATGAGCACATATGCACACATGAATGCACCAGAGACATTTATATACACATGGGAATAAAAAAATGAAGAATGTAAAATTCTGTGGTGTGTACCATGAAATCTAGATGACATTATAGAACGAATGAAGAACTACATTGGGGTGCCCCAAAATGAGACCTTTCATGCTCAGTGACAAAAGCTCACAGGGGAATCTTTTGTTTTAATCACTTATTTAGTATGTGTGTGTGTGTGTGTGTGTGTGTGTGTGTGTGTGTGTGTGTGTGTGTGTGTGTCAGAGGTCACTGTGTGTCCCCATGGAGGTCCAAACAAAAGTGACTTCAAGAAACATCCTGGATTGTTTCCACCTCCTTTTTGCTTTGCTCGGGGATTTCCCAGGCTCCACCCACTAGGACCCAAAGTGAAGCCTCCACCATTTCTTCCAGCTGTTTTTACATGGGATTTGGGATCCGAATGCTGGACTTATTGCTTGTGAGGCAGTGTCTTAACACCTGAGTCATCTCTCTAATCCCTGGGGGTCTACTTTTAAATAATTGATTTAAACATGTAACCCCATCAAAATGTTTTAAGGTGATTTCCAAGATCAGTGCATGATCTTTGGTGAAGATGTTAGCCTGCCAGAGATGCTTCCATTTCATGAAGTGGAATTTAATGCTTGCAAGTCTACTTTCCTCTTTAGAAACAACTTTGACTGAGTTGTGTGTCCCATAGCACAATTGAGAGAGAGTAAAGGAAGCTGAAAGTTCACAACCAAGTTTGCATTTTGATTTTTGATGTACCAAGTATAAATAAACTCCATTTTCTAAATAAATGTCATGTGATCCTTTAGAAATAAAAACCAGGAGTGATCGTTGTTAAATGACTTACAAAAGAAGTAATGGTACTGTTGAACTCACTCTTCTTTTCCACTGAGACAGTACTCAGAATCAAGCAACTTAGGGGAAAGGGGGGATTTGAGTTACAGTTCCAAAGAAGATACAGTTCACTAATGGCAGGAACTGAAGAAGAGAAGGCATGGCTGGAGGAAGAAGCAAAAGGTTCTCCACTATAAACATCATGAGGCACAGAGAGCAGACAAGCTAAAGGAACCAGGGATGGGCTACCACCCCTCAAATTATTCTATCTTTATTGCTTTGCTCAAGGGTTCCCCAGATTGTACCTTCCAGGGCCTGAAGTACAGGCCTCTATTACCATTTCTATCCGAAGGATTTTAGGTGGGATTTTGGATCTAAACTCAGATTCTGTTGCTTGCTAGGCAAAGGCTTTACCCCCTGAATCACTTCTCCAGACCCTTGGATTAAATTTTTAATGCCAGATATACTATCAATTTGTACCTCCAAATAATCTATTTTAAAAAAAGATTTTTAAAGAACTAGATCCTGATTGTATATTCTTTTATTATGTTTTTTCCTCTATTTTGTTCAAGAATTTTGTTATAAAGTATAAATTTCAGATTATCTTATTTCTTACTATTTTAAATTCTGTGTTGACTTTAACTACTTATTTATCAAAATTTTATAGGTATTGACATCATATTTATATCATTTGCTTAACAGATGTATTCTGCAACATGCCAGTTTCTTGAAATTTGTTGAATCTGCTCTATAGTTCATCATGTGAGCCTTTTCATAAATATTTTGTACATTGTTCAAGTGGATATGCCCTCTGTATTTGCATGCAATGTTCTGTGAATGTCTATAACACTACAGTTGTTAAATGCATTGTTCAGTTCATAGCTGATTTTTTGTTTCCCTGATTACTTAGTTATGATGCAGGTGTTAAATTTTCTGGTTAATGGGATGAGATCAGTTTTCTTTCATGAAATCTGCCCTTTCTCTGTTCTTATTTCAATTCTATACTATTAGGGTTTATGTAAAATTCAAATTTGCTTTACCCTCCTAGTGAATTAAAAAACATCTTTTATTTTGTGGATGGCTGTTGAAAGGAAATTATATCCATAAATATTTTTTGTGTGGTGTGTGTGTGTGTGCGTGTGTGTGTGTGTGTGTCTGTGTGCATGTGTGTGTGTGTGTGCGTGTGTATGTGTTTGCAGATGAGTTGGTATACATACTGATGGGTATATGTACACAAGTGTACTTAATGTATGTCTGTGGAGGCCCAAGGGTGATATTAAGAATTATCCTCGATTGTTTTTTCAAGTTATTGTTGTGAACCTGGGTCACTAATTCAGGATCAGATTCTTTTGCTTGTGAAGCAGTTTTAACCACTGAGTCACCTTCCCAGTTTCCCATGAATCTTTTCTGTCATTTCTTTTTTAGTTTTGTGGCTAGAGATTTTGTTCATTCAGTATAATAACATTTGGATTTGGATTTAATGCCACCATCAAACTAGACTTTTCCTCTTCTTAACTACTCTCTGATTATTTTTCCTCATATCTTTATTTGTGTCTTCACATTAGAAAGTTGTATAGATTACTTCTGTTGTCTTAGTCATTCCCTTGGAGTTGCATCACATTTCCTTAATCCAAATTTAAGGTTAATTAATATATTTGCCCTCTTTAAACATAGCATAAAATCTTTAGATCAGTTTAAATTCGACCATTCTCATCCAATTATTAGTATTTCCTTGATAATTTAATTATTTTTAGAAAGCAATCAGGATTTTATTCTTGATTAAGACAGTTGATATGTGTTTAAGTTTACAGAAAATTTTATCACCTTATTTATCATTCAATTTCATATTGCAGAGTTCCATTTACATTTGATGTCTTTCTAAGGAAATTAATCTTTGTAAGAGTCTGTTTAATGAGGAAAAATGTACATGCTCAAGTTTTGTTTATATGGAAAAGTATTTTTAAATATGTTGTTTTCCGTGATGTGACAGATAGTCCTTTTTCATTGGGACAATAAAGACATTTCTACTGTATTTTGATTTTAAAATTAATTGTCCCTCATTTTGTCCAAGGTTATTTTGATATAATTTTCATATTTTCTCAATTTTTCCTTCATTCTTGATAATTTTTCAGGTCTATTTTCTGGGTTAGTCTTTCATTTGCAGGCTCCTTAGAATGCTTGTCATTTTATTTGTATTTCCATATTTCTAAATACATGTGGATACATATAAAAATTGGTGGAATATTTGTATCTTCATTTATGCTACCTGTCTTTTGTTTTCTATTTTTACTTGCTCAAATAACTAAAAATCATGCTTAAATTTATTTATTTTTTAGAAACTTCCTATGTAACACTAGCTGACATAGAAACTTGTGTATCACAGGCTAGCTTTGATCTCATGAAATACTCCTGAGTCAGACTCCTGAATATTGTGATTACTTGTATGTAACATCCAGACCAGTTTATTTTTTATATGCTTGTAAGCCTTATAATTCCAATTCTTTTTTTTGAAATTATAAAATATTTGCAATGAGATAAAGGCTTATCTATTCACTCTAAAATACTAAAAGAGTACATGACTGACCAGTCTTCTGTTGCATCTCTCTCCAGATAAACTTTTGACCAGGTTGTGAAACAAAGTACTAAAACAAACAAACAAAAACAAACAAACAAACAAAAAATGCCTCCAACATAGATTCTACAAGGGGAGTTGACTAATTAGAACACAGTGGTTGTGAAGAATTACACTGTTGCATATCCATAGTTAAATTCTTTGGGACTATCTTTAATATCTTTTTTTAAAAAATATTTATTTATTTATTTATTTGAGAAATATCTTTTTGGTATATATATAGTTCACCTTTGTCTCAACATATATGCATTTTTTCTCCCACATTTTATTTTTTTCCCTAATCATACAAGCTCAATAGTATTCCTGTCCTCTCCCTCCCTCCTCACCTCCACAGTCATCCCCCTTGAACTCTCCCCCTTCCACCTTTCTTTTCACCACCCTTCCTCCCTCCCTCTTTCCCAGTATCTCCCTCGTCCTCTCTCCCATCCCCTGGAGCATCCTTTGGTGAATGCCAAACCTCACTCTTAGTCCTCCACCCTAGTGAGGGTCCAGGACTCAGTGGCATAGCCCAGAGTCCCTTCTTGGGCTCCAACTTAGTACGGGAACTCTATCATGACTGCTAATCCCTTGCCTCTAAGGATCCTACTACTTGGAGAAAGCTGTGGCTCCCCTGCGATTCATGTTAGATTTTGGGGGGTCATTGACATGTCAGCCATTGTGCAGGTGAGGCAAAGTCAAATTATGGCTGCTGCCACCATAACTTACATGGAGGATCTTGAATATTATTGGTCCTCCCCATCTTTAAGCTCTCACAATTTTGCCACCCCCTCTTCTGAAAGGTTCCCTGGGCTTTAGGACAGGGAGAAATTTGGCTGGTCTGATTCCAGGTGATTAATGTAGGATCTTTGGTATTCTGAATTATGGTTTGTTGTTGTTTGTAGTTTTGCTTTTCCTGCACCTTCCTTGGCTGCATCCTGATTGGTTAGGAAGGTCACCTCCAAACCAAAGATAAAAGACTGTTTGAATGAAGATCTTAAATACAACAGACAACAGAGGACTTAAAGGTAGATGGAAATATAGGAGTAGTACACAGCAGTAAGAGGAGTCAGTGTTCCATTTGCAGAATGGTTACTATCTATCTGCCAGTCCCTATACCCACCCTGATTGGTGAGAACAATCAGTCGCAAGTGACCAGTAAGGGAAGTGAGAGTGAGTGACTTACATGCAATAATTTATGGTGATCTATTTTTCTCTATTGAAACATGATCCCCTATATCCTTTTTTTTTTTTTGAGGCCCTCCTTCCTGTTCTCTCCTGTTTATAATCCTTTGCAATTGCAGTAGGTATTATAGAGATTTACGTTTGAATATGTCATTAAGTGGGTTTGGAACTACTATCCGACTATTAGGAAGTACATACAGTGTCTAACTTCTTTGGGATAATTCACTCAATATATTTTTTTCTAATTCCATCTGTTTCCTGGAAAATTTCATTAATTCATCATTTTTGAGGGCTGAGTAGTATTCTGTTACATAAATGTACCACATTTTCATTATCCATTTGTCAACTGTTGGGCATTTAGGTTGATTCCATAACTTTGCTATTATAAATAGTGGTGCAATGAACATAGTTATGCTCATGTCATTGTAATGAATTTCTGCATTATGGGGGATTATTCCCAAAAGTGAAATAGCAGGGTCATATGGCATTCAAACTTTAACTTTTTTAAAAATCCCCATACTGACTGCCAGAGTGGTTGTATAAGCCTGCATTCCCACCAGCAATGTAGGAGAGTTCCCTTCTCTCCACATCCTCTCAAGCATTAGTCGTCGTTTATATTGTGGGTTTTTGCCATCCTGACCTGAGTGAGATAATATCTCAGGGAAATTTTGATTTGCATTTCCTTAATGGCTAGAGATGTGGGGCATTTTTTAAGATATTTGTTAGACATTTCAATTTCATCCCTGGAAAAGTTTCTTTTGAGTTCCCAGGCCCATTTTTTAGTTGGGCCATTTATCTTCTTGGTGTTTAGCTTTTTAAGTTTTTTGTGCACTCTGGATAATAGACTTCTATCAAAATGTGGTTAGTGAATATTTTCTCCCATTCCGTGGGCTGCCTTTTTGGTAGGTTTACAATCTCTTTATCTTTACAGAAGTTCTTTAATTTCATAAGATCCCATTTGCTGAGTGTTGGTTCCAGTGTCTGTGCTATTGGACTCCTCTTTAGGCACTGTTGGCCTAGCCAAATCAGCTAGAGGGAGTTTCCTATCCTTTCAACTAGGGTTTTTATAGTCTCTAACCTAATATTCAGGTCCTTGATCCATTTGGAATTAATTTTTATGCATGGTGACAAGTACAGGTCCAGTTTTAATCTTCTGCGTTCAGATACCCAGTTTTGCCAGCACCATTTGTTGAACATGTTGGGCCCTTTTGTCGAAGATGGAATGGTTGTCAAAGATCGAATTGTGTGGGCTTATATCTGGGTGTTCAACCCTTATCCTTTGATCTACATGTCTATTTTGGAGCCAGTACCAGGCTCTTTTTATTACTATGGATTTGTAGTATAGATGAAGGTTTGGTATGGTGATACCTCCAGCAGTGTTTTTGTTACTCTGGATTGTTTTTGCTATCCCAGGTCTTTTGTGCTTCCATATGAATTTTGAGATTGTTTGGTCAATTTCTTTAAAGATTTGCTTTGGGATTTTGATTGGTGTAGCATTGAATCTGTATATTGCCTTTGATAGGTGGTCATTTTTATGATGTCAATTCTACTGATTCAGGAGCATGGGATGTCTTTCCACCTTCTGGTGTCTTCTGTAATTTCTTTCTTTAGGGATTTAAAGTTTTCATTATAAAATAAAGGTCTCTTACTTCATTTGTTAGATTTATACCAAGGTATTTCATTTTTTAGGGACTAGAGTAAATGGGATTGTTTTTAATCTCTTGATAGTCATTGACCACCTCTGCATCCAACATCTCATCTTCTCAACAATCAGATAAACTTCTGGAATGTATTAATTTATCAGAATACCAGAATACATTTTCCTACAAACTCCAAAGCTAAAAATTTCATTGGATATTATCTGAGACCTATTGGAGAGACTTCCAGACTTGGCTCTACCTTAGCTTATTGTTGTTCCCACTATTGGATTGGGAAGATGCTTTGGTCTATGACTGTCTTCTGAGCTCTGGTAACCACTTCCATTAGTCTGCTATTCTGAGCAACCTGAACCCCAGTTCTCAGGCCATGGTCATTCATATCTATCAGAAAAAACTTTATTCCCAGTAAGGTATTTGCTGTGTGTTACATCAACACTGCCCATTTGAGTAAACTTTCCCAGCAAATACTGAAGCGTTAACAGTCAGAACTTGCTATAGAATATCTGTAGCCAAAGTGCTGAGTACTGGAGTTTTCATTACAGTGGACGACTGCAGTCCCCAGAGAACCGGCACTGTCTTTTCCCCTTCTTTCCTATGAGTTTCATTTTGTTTTTTTTCTGTTCTTCCCTCCTTATCCAAGAGTTACTTTACGTTAGCCCCCTTCTCAGAGCTTGTTCAAGATCTATACATCTTGGAGTACTTCATCACCATTTGTCTTTCCAGAGTTAAAAATGTCGTCAGTCCAAATAACTCTATTTTTAATCTGTGCTCGAGTTTCTCATAAAGGCCAACAAAGTATCAGTTCAGCTGATTAACTTTCAGTTGTTTTTGTCTGCTTTGCTTATGGTATATTGTTTCCTTCTACATTTATGTCTTTGAGTCTCAGAACTAATATTTATAAGGTACAACAACAACGACAACCAAGTCTTAGCCTTTCTAGCCAAAGGACCTAAGAGTTAAGAGTATCAATTTCATTTAGGAAGACTTTCTTCTCCCAGGTGACTGTGGGAGCTATCAACCTAATACTTCTTTTAAAGTAAATTTTTGGCTTCAATTAATATTTTAAGCATCATTTGATAGCAGACTGAAAGTTTTTATAAAAACTAGATCATATACATTCTGAAAGTAAATTTTGAGATGTATATTTTTCTCTCTTCTTGATTTCTCTTTCTTAATTTTTTTTTCTATGTCCAATGTTGCAGAGTGAGATCATTCCCAGATATTTCAGTGATATTAGCCACATATGAGCCTATAGCTTTGACTGTTTACCCAATATTGAGTAAACTCTAAATTATTTTCTTATCTGTGCTCAGAAAACTTTTGAAAACCAATTTCAAATTTACAAAGCATTAGAAAATATTCTCAAGATGAAAACAAGCTATGGTGATCCTCTTATGTTTTGGTCCTTAATCTCATGTATTTCTGTAAGTAAAAATTCCTAATTATATTGCTCATATGCAATGGATTTTCAAAGAAAGCATTCAAGTTTTGATCAGGACTTTGGAGTGGTTTCTTCAGGAAGATCCATAAAATATAAAAATATATAAAGTACTTGTATGCTACCTTGTCATAAAACAGAAAAAAATGTGAGAGTTAAGAGCTTCATTTCAAATTTTTAAAATATAGCAACTTCTTGTATAGTGAATGTAAAATATTTTTAAATGTGAGAAAAAAGCTATATTTACTAGGAAAACCAATTAATAAATTAAATACATGGAAAGACACTATATTCATGTAGTTTAAAGAAAAACATGAAATCAGAGCAGCTTGCTGAATCTCTCTTGTTCTGTTTTGGTTGCTGGTGCTATTACTGTTGTTATTTAGCTATTGAAAAAAATGCAGGGCCAGACCATCAGCTTGAAACATTATCAATTAAATTTTCTCATTAGCTATATTTGGTTCCTTAATTGGCCTTTTTGACTGTGTAATTTCAAGTGATAATTATTTGTGGCACAAGCCTATTCCTATATCAATGTTATCTCTTAATTAATTCAAGAATTGACTGAACATTTTTTTTCCATCCTCAGACACAGAAGTAATTTGTGAGTTCCCATTCCTCAGACAGCACAGTCAGCAGGACTTTGAGAAATGACAGTAAGAAAGTCCAATCACACACACATAGGCTGCAATAGCATTGATAACAATCTTGGAGGAGCTCTGCTGGGGACGAGTCACACATAGTGTGAAACTAATAGAAAAAAACAAGTACGAAGCAGAGGATGAGAGAAACTAAATAAAGAGGATATTAATTTGTTTGTGCTAGCAAGCTCTCTGTGAGGAAGGCAGATGGAACAGTCTCAGTGCTGGGTCAGTGTAGAATGGTTTGATTTCATCAAAAGGAAAGCAGGGGCAGTTTGACCAATCTAATTGTTCAGGGGCAGCTTAAGAAGGAAGCTATGTTTATGGTCATTCATTTCCTCAACCTGAATAGGGATATCCCCTTTTCAAAGTCTGAGTACATTCTTGAAGAGGCAAAGTGCACGTACTGCAAGAAAAGAAGGTAAGATATTACACGTGACAAGTACAATCACGATAATTGATTCCTAACCTCAAATCCATATTCTTTACTAAAATTAAGTAGCTTCTGAAGCCCAAAACACATTGCTCTTTGCTTCGTTCACTTTCCCAATTTTTGCAATAAATTTTGTTATTACAGAGGGAAGAAAAGCTAGACCATCGCTGACTGGGATCCTTTAAACTGAGAGACGAGCCTAGAAGTTTCCTCAGAGCAAGGTTTGGGACTCAGGGCACAGTTATTGACACTGACAAGTAAGCCCAGACTGCTGCAAAGAGGATCTTCTCAGAGTGTGACAGTGGGACAAAAGTCAGAAAGAGCAACAATAAATCTACAACATAATGTCTCAAAGAAAAAAATTTGTTTAGAAAGTTTCGGTATAAACTTATGATACAAAGATACAAATCTTATGCCTAACATGCTTTGTGAAGGTGAGATTCCAGATACTTTTTCTTAAAGCAGAAATATGACACAAACTGAACATCAGACATGAAAAGATTCCTTATAGTAGAGGAAAAAAATTGCATACTTGCAAGAAAGCAAATGCAGAACCTATCATTGTGAACAACTAATAACCTTGCAAAATAGCAGAGTAGAATCAGCAGAATTATTTTAATACAAGAGTTAGCAAAGGTGTTATTAGCAAAATAACATAAAATATAAATATGTGAAATATATTTAATCCTCATGAATAATTTTCATGTAACAATATGATGGGCTATTATGAAACAATGACTAAATGGAAATAAATAGTCTTTTTGATTGTAATATTAAATTCTGCTATCATGTTTAATCTCCACACATTAATTTATAAGCAAGGCTTAATTTTAAACAATGGAGATTTTGTTCATTCTTTTGTTCAAACCTGAAAGTAATTCTAATGCTTACTCTCAATTATAGACTTGTAATAGCCAAACACACATTTAAAAAAGATAATACTATTAGGTATTTAAAAATTCACCCTAAATACACATTTTTTTCAATGACTTAACTGCGTGAAAAAAATGTCATAGAAAAGATAAATACAGAAAATAAACTGACACATGCATACATTATACACATAGGGTACTTGTTAGCTATGTGTGTCAACTTAGCATTCTGCCCTTTAGACTTTGGATACATCTGTGAAGTGTTGGTATTTGAAATATACATCCCCATATTGAGAGAAAGCAAGTTTCAATCTTCTTTTGTTTTATTTATTTATTTATCTATCTATCTATCTATCTATCTATCTATCTATCTATTTATTTATCTATTTATTTATTTATATCTGATTCATAAAATCTCCTGGTTCTATTTTAAAACCACAAGGAAAAAGTTTAACTTGAAGTAGATCAAATGTACTATTTTTCTTCTGAAATGCATTTTAGTCAACAGGTTTGCAAAATTCAACAGTCTGGGTGTATGTGGGAGGGCAGCGGAGAGTAGGTGTTTTATTGTATGTGTTTCAGAGGCAGCTGAAGTGGATTAGAAGAAAGGGTTCCACCTAAGTCTCTTTTAGTTTGATTGTTCAGAAAAAAAAAAGATTGCCCAAAGTGTCTTCCAAGACAAAAGCATAAATATTTTGGCAGAAAATAGCACTACATTGCAAATACATATATTCCTAAGAAGACTACAAATGTAGACTTTGTAGACTATAAAAATCTTAAGAGACCTGACAGCATCACCATAGCCAAGTCTAAGATATGGTAATAGGATCATTCCTAACTAAAGATAGTAATATTGAGGTTTTTTTTGTGTATGTGTGCATAAGCACGTGTACATATGTGCGCACATGTGTGTATGAGTATGCGTGCAAGAGTATACCTGTGGAGTCCCAAGTGTGAATCATTCTGGATTGTTCTTCCACCTTACTTTGGAATTTCCTAGGTTCTACCTTACAGTTTAGAATTATAGGCTATTACCATGTCTGCCAGACATTTTCTGTCTGGAATCTGGGAATTCAAACTCAGGGTTTTTTGTTTTTTTTTTTTTCCTAGTGAGATAAAGACTTTAACCACTGAGGATTGCCCCAATGTCAAAATCACTAATTTGTGCTTGTGGCAGGACTTTTACATAGATCTCCTGTTTAGAGTACAAATCCATCAGAGATGTCTACATATTCCTAAATTATACAATTTATAGAAACAAGAAGAAAAACTAAGCTCCAGGTAAGAATGTCTGATAACAAATTCATATTATTTTTAATCGTATATTTTTTTCTCAGTCTTCTGGCTTTACATACTTACATACAAATACTTTGCTCATGTTATACCTAAGTCTCTGTTTCTCGAGGACCAAAAATATAATGAAAAAGTGAGTGTTCTCCCTATTTCCTAGTTGCTATATGATAATATAAGTGGTAAGAGTAAAAAACTAGTAGACATCTTGCTTCAAGTGGTAAAACAGTTTCATTTCATGGAACCAAGAGAGAAAACTCATTTATCCTTTGGGTAAAGCCAATTAGCAAACATAGATGACTTGATTTCTCCCATTCTGCCCTTTGTTTCAGAAGAGCTGAGATCAAGACTGAATTTCAAATATTTTCTTTACTGCAAGAGTCCTGAATAAAGTCTTTCTTGCCTTTTTAATTATCTAGTACACTTTACTTTGATAGTACCCTACCACCTCTTATGTCTTCAAAAGGTCTCATTTTTACAGAAATTTTTGAAACGTCCTTCTTGATCTTACCTTGATTTGTTTAAATAAAAAATATGCTTGTTTCCACTCAACAAAATGTCTTCTTTGTTTCTGTATTATTAATCTTTCTCTTCTTACAAAGTTCTCTAAACCCTGCTGGGGTTGCTAATTGCCAAGATTATAGAAAATCTGATTTGTAAAATTTTACATCTGAGAAGTCAGTGACAGACTGCTAAATTCTTCAGCAGACGATTTCATTCTCGGACTTGTTTTTTTTTTTTTTTTTTTTGTAAGATATATGCACAATTTCAGGACTTCTCAGCCTCATTTCCTCTGTGAGGAGATCGTGAAGGAAAAGTAGTATGAAGTTAGTAGGCCAACATCCTGAAAGATTAGTCCAACCACTCCATACACATAATTAGAACTAATTGAATTAGTCCCACTCCTAGCAAAGAAGGAAAATCAATATTATAATTAAAACTGCGTTTCTGCATAATTGGATTTTCAAATGAAATCTGAAAAGGAGGAAGAATGAAGGAGAGTGATTCTTATGTGTAGAAGTAATTAATATTTGTATTAAGGTTATATCTTTGAAATAATCCCACAGGAATTTGTAGCAATATCCTCAGTTTCATTAGCCACAGCTGATTGAAGGAGCTCCCTTCCCTAATCTTTCAAGAAACTGTCCTTAAAACAGTGCCACAGAGCTTTGTGGCCAAGTGACATATGTCATACTTGCCTCCAACATTTCAGTTTAATTTAATATTCAGAGGTGATTTTGTAAGAAAGTTTCATGTAACTTTTTTTCTAGACAAAAAAAAAATCAATCTAAACAAGTACAGACAACTTCTCAATTGATGTACTATTTCTGTCCATGGAACTCAACAGTTTCTTAGACTGGGCCTTTTCACAGTTCTCTACATAAAAGGAAATATTTCCTATATTGTGATACCAGAAGACTATTCACAAATTTTTTTAAAAAGTAATGACAAAATTCATTCCCCATAAAGGGGAGAATTATACTTGGGTCTCTCAAATGTAGCAACCTCAAAATTTGAATAAATTAAACTATTAAAATCTTTATTATTTTTTGAAGAAAATTATCTCAAGAGTTGGGAGTGAGGTAAACATACAGCACTTTTTAACAACTTCACTTCAGTTGAGATTAACGTACACAATAAACCAATAAAGTATAGAACTGAACAGACAGGATAGGCTATATGCCAAATGTCTGCTATATACAAGTATGAACTAGAAATACCCTGAAAGTTAGAAAGATCTTTGTTGAGTCTGAAAATTGTGCTTTCTGGGCAGTTTTAATCATAGTGATTAATATTAGTAAAATTCATGCCAATTTTTTTGAAAAATAAAAATGTTGAAGGCAATTAGATAAAGGACATTTCCTGTACTTCTGAAATCTAATGGAGTTCAAAAGAAGGAGACCAATGCTTTAGGACTGTGAATAATGAAGCAGTGAAACATGTGTTGAAAACACTGAAAGAATAAGAGGAATGGGAGAAAGAGGGGGCTAGAGGGAGGAAGAGAGACAGGAAGGAAGAGACCTGTATGTGTCTGTTGCATGTTTTATTTGTTTTTTATCCTTTGAACTGGCCATAGTACTTGGTATATACCAAGCAATGCATACTACATACTGAATAAATAAAGATGTTGGAAAAATGCTTCCACGGCTTATCAGTGGGTAACATCTGAAAGTCACAACATAAATACCCTTGAACACTTTCAAGTCCAGAAACCAGTCAAAAAGGTGCCCTATGGAGCACCACCTGGAGCTTTTTCTTGCTATGCAAAGATTTTCTTTATTGTTTTTATGCTGAAACCTTATTCTGAATTTTTAAAAGGTTATACAATTAACAAATGAAAATATCCAGAATCTCACAAAAATGCCTTTATTAAAATTAGTTTCTAGTCCCTAGAATATTGCTTCCATGTCTTTTGAGGTTTGACTTGTAATATGTACATAAATATACCTTCTTTTCTGTCCTACTATTGACCTGAGGTCTCTATTCCCAACTGCATTTTTTTCAGCTTGCCAACCTTCTAGACAATTCCTCATTCAATTATGGAAATATTATGGAATGCCTCCAATATCCACGCCCTCAACCTTGACATCTGTCACACTCCTGTGGACTTTCACCTTCTTTTCTCCTCTAAGGACATCTTGGATGTGCTCTTAGCCAATCATTTGCAGGACAAGTTTTGGAATCTAGAAGAAGGAGCAAGGAAGTTTAATTTCCCTGGAGCTTGCTCAAGTTTCAGTGCCTAAAAATCAAAGTGCCCTGAAAGGACATCTTTGCTTGCATATCACCTCTTGGCAATAGATAAATTGTTTCTCCATAGTTTTCTCTTTTAGCATTATGTTGAATCAGTTTTTAACTTGGAAACCATTCTTTTTTTGAGTAATACTTTTTCTATGTGTCACACTTGGAGATTTATTGCACTAATGCATCATCAGAGTGGCAGCTGGCCCTGATGATGTATAGCTTAATGCATCATCAAAGCAATTTCTCATTCAGGTTACATATTACATAGAGGTGCTATTGCTTGTGTCTTTAAAAATATATATTTTTATGTGTAGAACAAATAAAAGAAGCTTTCAGTAAGTGGCAAAACCTGAAATATGGCTTGACTCTTGATGCACAATAAAGCTTATACTTGTACCTAGTAATGAGCACCAATTCTTCTATGCCTAGCTAATGATATTCTCTTAAGCTTTTATTTTTTGAAACAAAAATAGGAACACTTGTAAAAAAATCAAAAAATGACAAAAGAACATACAATGTATCTTTTATCTCTCCATAGATAGTAGCTTCAGAGAGAAAAAAATGCCAAGTGTTTTAGAGATAGAACAAATATATTTGTGCAAATATATATAGTTTCCCTTTAAATTTAGTTAGTTATATACTTTATTACTTTTCTCAATTAATAGTGTAAATTTTACATTGCTACATACAGAGTCATCTCATCCTATTTATCCTGCTATTTAGTTGATGCTATTTTAAAATTTTTCATTTTTACTTATAAATAAAATATTTGAATATATCTGGTTATAATACATTATTAATGCACATATTGTTATATTTAAAATAATCACATAAGGCATGTGTCACAGTTACTCTGCATAGTTGTTAATAAATCTATGCAGAAATAGCTTAAGAGAACAAGGGGGTGTTTTTTTTGTTTTGATTGTCTAGTTACAGTTCTTACTCCAGCTTGACAGGAGAGTACACACCAAGACCATGGGCAGAAGGAACTCTCCAGCACTGTTGAGATAGGGTCAATCCTGACTTGTAACACCAGCATGTCTGTCCAAGTATATCAAAGGAAGCCAACTTCTTCAACCAGTTCCCTCCATCTTATTACCTTCCCAGGAATTCATCCTACATACCATGGGCTGGGCCTTCCTCATTGACTAGACAATCTCTTGCAAGATTGCTCTGGGCTTAACTCAACTACCGATTGTTTAAAATGTGCCCAGAGCTCCAAGTTTTCAAGTGTGAAGTTGACACCTTTATCTGTCTATGACAACATGAATGCATGTGTACATAAATAACACCAAAGATATAGAACTAGTTGGATGATATGTTTCATTTTATATTTTTTTATAAGTGCTGTTGAGCTTCATTCATTAGTACTTGTAATCTCATATACTCCTTCAGTATGAAATAAGAGTTCTTTGCCACCTTATAACTGAATATCTTCATTAAAAAGTGATATTCAAAAAAGTTTCATGTGAATTTTAGTCTGTTTTGAAATTCTTTTCTTTCTCTAGGGAATTCCTTGATTCTTCCCACTAGCACCAAAGCAAGTTCGTGTTAATTTATTAGTTTCAGCATATGATAACCCACTGTTCATTCAAGATTCTTTGGTTCCAGAATTTGTGAGATTTCATTCATATTTTTTATGTATTCATGACACCTGTGTGTACAGTTATGTGAAAAAATATACATTATTTTGCAATTTGTGTCATGTGAAATTTATAGGATACCTTAAGGGAAGTTGACAAACTTGTGATGGTACTTCTTTCTCCATATGATCTGTTCTAACTTTTAAGCCTACTTTGTGCTCTTAGAAGTTATAGAAATGTTTGAAATGTAGATCATGAAAATCTTCAAAGATCATTCTTTGGAAACAATTTTTTGTAGTTATAATTTTCAAAGATGTAAGAGGTTATAATGGAAGATAATATGTAGAGAACTTTTAAAAGAATAAATTTTTCTTCAAAGGCATAGAATTTTTATTGTGATTGTCACTATTGTTATAAGCAATCTGGCTCTTCTCCCTCAGTATTTCTTTTAATTTTTCCTTGATGACCTGCAGGGTTCCATACTACCTAGTATGGAGTCAGTCACTCCTGCTTTAATATTTGTAAGTCACTTCCTTTATTCCACATCTATAAATGAAAATTGAACAACAGATACTTTCAGACTATAAAAAGATATCTTTCATTTTTTTAAAAAAATGCAGAATTTATTTTATTTTTTATTAAATTTTTTGTAAATATAAGTACAGAGAACATTTGGCAACAGTAATCATTGTTTTCTAAAATATTTTAAAGAGATGAACTATATATATCATGCATTCATTGCTGCTGGGAAAATTTATATGAATGTAACACTGTGTTTGTGTGTGTCATAGTTACACACAGGTGTCAACTTGCCAGTTGATGGTTTTGAGCTCTGGGTACATTTGTGGAGAATTAGTGGTTGGGTTAAGCCCAGAGCAAACCTGCAGGATTTTATCTGACTGATGGGGAAGGCCCATGGTAGGTGGGACTAAGCCCTGCAATAAAATACAGAGAACTAGGTTGAGAAAGTTGGCATGCTTGTGAACACTTGGCTAGACATGCCGATCTGGCAAGTAAGGATTGTCCTCTCTCAGCCATTAAGTAAAGATGGTGTGGCCAGTTCCCTCGGCCTGGTGTTGGTGCATGTTCTCCCATCAAGCTGAACTACAGACTACAGACTGTAACAGGAATATCAGTAAGAAAATAAACACCTTGTCCCCTTAAGCTGTTTGATGGTCATTTATCAGCAGCCATGTAGATAAACTGCAACAGTGTGTGTGTTTGTGTGTTTGCCTATTTGTCTGTGTGAATTGCAAATGGGAATAGTTTCTCTAGGACAGGGAGGGAGGTAAAATATGCTTCAAAAATGACATTTTTGTGAAAGTAGAAGGTACAATGAAGACTAATATTGATGGGGAACTAAAGGAGGATGCTTTCCTCAATGGTATATCCACTGATCTAGGAATCTTGCTGGAACACAAGGTTCCCTGAGAGTGAGACAGGGAAAGAAAGGTGTTGAGAAAGAGGTAGACATAGAATGACACTTAATGATGTGTTAGCTTTATATTCCTGTTGCTGAATGAATACAAGGCCACATGGCTTAGTGGAACTATGGGTCTATTTAAGTTCAAGAGTTATAGTTATCAGATGTATGACAAGAGAATTCATATCAAGATTAAGAGCTAAATGAACTGATCTATAGGAACTGCTGAGAGAAGCAAACTTTCTTGCTTGCCATCCTATGCCTGAATGTCAAAGTACTGAAGCATGTCTCTCCATCTTATCCATCTGCCAAGGGAATTGTCTTATCCACCATGTTTTCCAGTGTCAATTAGAAAATCTTTCACAGGCTTGCTCAGGGTTTGCCTTAACTTGCCCAATGTGACCTGACTCAACTGTCGATTTGACATGCATTACATTGGATATTCTTTTCAGTAATAAACACCTTATATTACAGAAAAAGGCTCTTAGGTTGAATGCTGAGTGCTCTTTTAATCTATGGGTATAATAACAGGGATTTTCAGAACTGTTTGGTATATTGTCTTCCTAGCTAAAGATTCATAATCTGTTCTTTCCTTGTGGCCTATTTCCTTCCTTTTATAGATTCTTGTTCTAATTAACAGTAACAGAATGTTTTCCATTTGGACAAGTGGGCTTTAAATCAAATCAGAAAGCTTTTGGTTGTCTCCTTGATAACTCACGCCACTATTAAACTGGTTATCACCTATTTTGTCATGTTATTCTAGCCCTCATAATGAGATTATGTGTGAAGTACTATTTATTGGTCATCATTTACCTAAGAATTAAGGAAGTTAATGTATCATCTAAAGTTAGGCATCTAGGGCTGATGATGTTGGTCAATAAAAAAGTACATGCTCATCTGGTTTCCATTCCAAGGAATACAGAAAAAAATTTATGCATTTAGCATGTGACATTGCTACCATTTCTAATGATACAATCTTTCTTGTGAGTGGTAGCAATTAATCACCAAGCCATACCACGTAAGCGTGTGCCAGAATATGTCAGAAATATTCAGAAATAGAATATATCTTATGGTATTATGGTACATCAGCTTTAATATTTCATGTTTTAGTTTTCAAAAGATGCTAGGATTTCTAAAAAAAAAAAAAAAGGACACTAAAAATTACCATTACCTATAAAATACCTTTTCATACACATTCATTTGCTTTTTTTAAATTATTAATACAGTTTTTATTATTATTTCAGCTCATACAAACTTAATAGGTACACCAGTTCCCTCCCTCCCTCTTCCTCCCCCCCCCGTACCCCCTGCTCCCCCCTCCCTCCCCATTCCCCAGTGCCCAATTCCCAGAGAGTCCTTTCTTGTGCATGCCTGATTTTCCTCTGGGCCCTCCTCTCTGATGACGTACAAGGACCCAGTGGCCTTTCCCTGAACCCTTTCCCGTGTTCCCTTAAGCATAGGAACACTACTGGGGCTGTCAATCCCTTGCCTCCAAGGATCTTGGTGCCTTTAGCAGATGCTAGACTTTGTGAGGTCCATAGTGTGTTGGACAATGCACAGGGTATGTAAAGTCCAATTATGATTGCTTCAGCCCTAACTTGTATGGAGTATCTTGCATATCATTGCTCCTCCCATCCTTTTGCTCTTACACTCTTACGACCCCCTCTTCCGCAAATGTCCCTGAGCTTCAGGATGGGGAGAGATTAGTCTGGCCTAGTTCTAGGTGGTTGATATAGAGTCTCCACATTCATTTGCTTTTTGTCTCTATGAAAAGCATACTACATAAAAATTGAAAGATGACATAATTATATTATTTCACAGTTTCAGAACATTCAGCTTAAGATGGTGATTGGGACATGTTCAGCACTGAAGTTTACCAAGTGTCTAAGGGGAAGAAAAGAGGGAGAGGGAAAATGCTTAACTCTTTGTTTTTATCATTCCTTTTACTTTCATTCTATTAGGGTCTCCTACCCCAAGTCTATGGATTCATACCACCCCATTCAGGGTTGATCTCCATGCTTAGAATCTTGGGAATCTGTTTTTATAGACATACCCAGAGATATTCAATCAGGTTGAAGATAAAGGTTAGCTACCACAGCTTGAATTATGTTCAGTATTTCTGCCCTTTAACAAAAAACAATATCTCATGATTTCTTACAATTACTTATAGATCTGCTTATCTAGAGATATAAAATGAAGAATTCTTTTCTTTTCTGTAATCACTATGAACTTTAAATGTGATTTAAATTACATTGTGCACTGCTGACTAACTTGGTGGCTCCAAATGAAGTCAGAATTATTGACAGACCTTTACCAATAATGGCTAGAGCTAGAAAGCAATGCTTTTCTATAAGTATAAAGGAATACACAATAGTGGAAATTCTTGTTAGAAGATATATGCATATAAAAATATGGAATTCAGCTGGAAAACAACTTAAAACTTGAATACATTTTCCAGGTAGAATTTGGGAAAGGAGAAAAAAAGATGTAAAGAAGTTTGGGAGAAAATGATCAAAAGTTGAACAGAAAAGTGCAATTAGACATTGGGAGAAAAAGTAGAGGAAACACAAAAGTATTAGAAAGGAACTCAGGAAAACAAATTTAGAGTGTGTGAGAAAACTAGAAATACCTTTAAAAATACTATTTCTGTAGTGTTTCTCCCACAATAATCTGGACAAATACCTTAACATTACTTGTTCTCTGTGTAGACTATGTAGACTATTTATTTTTCATTAGACTGTCTTTAAAGCAAGCCTAAAACCTTTTTGATACATTAGGAAAATTTCTCTTTCTCTCAAAATCAAAGGTGATGAATTGTAACATTGATTAGGAAAGTCTGTCCTGTTGAGGAGACATCTTTCAGTGCAATGATTACTCAGTGCTTAGTAACAACCATTGCTTTCCCACTAAGCTTGCCCTGTGTTTCCAACAGAACCTTTGTTAGGGCAGGACTTTCTTTTACTTAATGATATATCCCAGTCACAATTATTCTTTCTTCTACTGTGAGACAATACTCACAGTAGGGAGATTTACTTAGTTTATGGTTCTAGAGGGGAGATATAGTTCATTATGGTAGAACAAACATGAAGGGCAGTAAAAGTTGGCAGTGACTGTCACATCTATTATGGTGACAGAATAGAAGATGAGTTTGCCAGCACAAGGAAAGAGAGCCCCAAAACACCTCTGTCTCGTGATTCCTTTTATCTGGTCTGCTACTGAGAGGCTTTATCTAGATTTAGGGGTGGTCTTTGTGTTACAAATAATTTATTCCAGCTTATGTTTCTAGGTTATCTGACAGTTATTCTGCCATCTGACCAAATTCAGATGTAGCCAAGCTGACAACCAGGATTAACTATCACAATCTCCAATATTCAAAAAAGTGCTTTATATACAATGAATATTTAGCATCTGCACTTGGCTTTGGAAAAAAAGATGAGTGATTGAATGAAGGAGTTCTACTGTCTTATATAAAATTATCTGACATACTTCGTTCTGTATTTATCTCCTAAAATAACCCACAACACTTTAAGGGTCAACACTGCTGCTAACATGGTTGACAAATTATCTGTGCTCCTCAAATCACTAGATGATGACATGTTTTAGAGTACCAAATAGTTGTGTTCAGAATGACTCTTTTCTGTACAGGTACAGATTTATCAGAGTATTCTCAATCTGCTCTCTTTAATATCATTTGAAGTGGACTCTGGACTGCACAAAAAGCATAATAGTACTGTTTGTAGTCACATACCTATATTCCTACATACAGAGGCTATCCTTTTTTAGCCCATGTTAAGTGCATTTTGGAGGTTCATAAACATCCTTTTATACAAGCTATGGCACACTAATATAGCAGATTATGATGTCTAATCACAGTAATCTTTTTAACAAGTCTCTTCTTATGTTTAGATTTGCCAAAGTCATGTAAAGTACATGTGTACATTTTGTAGATTTTTGACAAAGACTACTTTCAGTGATATGTAAGGTTTTAGGGTTAGATTGTCTTCTTTATTGCACATGTTTTTGTTTTTCAGATTCCAATTGAGGCCTTTCTCTCATAATAAAAAAGAACACAACAACCCAAAAGTATCAATACTATCAGCAAAATATATAGAGAAAAAAAGCACATGGTGGGGTAGCCCGAACAGAGGCATGATTCTTCATGTGATACTTGTGTAGCATGTCATAAAGAAACAATTTCAAGAAGTTGTCTGGAAGTTGTTTACTGCTAATGTAATTGAAAGTAGTCAATGATAGTGAGAAAGGACTGATAAAATTTTACTGGAATCTTTCCAAAATTCTGACTTTTAGAAACCCAGTTATTCATGAATTCTTCATCATGAGCCTCAAGTTTTTATCAAATTTCTATATTTATGTGTGTGTGTGTGTGTGTGTGTGTGTGTGTGTGTGTGTGTGTGTGTGTGTGTGTGGTGTGCCTGTGTGTATGAATGTGGTAAACATGTGCCTAGGTAGTTTAGAGGTCAATCTGAGGAGTTCACCTGGTTTTTCTTGAGACAGAGTCTCTCTCTGGCTGGGAACTTTCCAAATAGGCAAAACTGTCTGGCCGGGTTCCACTTGCTTCATCCTCTATATGAACATATGCTATCATGTATGGTTTTCTTTATGTGCCCTCTGGGAATTGAACTTAAGTCATCATATTTGCACAACAAAGAATTTACAAACTGAGTCACCTCTCCATCTGACACTTAATTTCCTAGGTTTTTAACCACTTTTTCCTCATAAAGTATTTGGCAAAGAGTTCTACTCTTCTCTTCTTTGTGCTGGCTTTTATTCTCTAGTTTTATCTAGTTCACAGTGTTTTTGGCCAGTATACTAAATATTTATGAAAATGTTTAATTTTAAATGACTTTATTTGATTATTATTTGAAAGCCCATTGCTCAAACAAAGAGTTTATTTTGGTTATGACTTAGTACTTAAGTATATACTTTTCCTCAGTTTGAGGATCAAGATTTATGTCAGTTTAAAATCCTATCTTAGACTCTATTAACAATTCAATATAATTAATTGTTTAAAAAGATTTGCATTTCCTCCATCTGATAGAATACTGGCAGAGAGTGACTGACTATCAGGAAAACTGCTCAATAGCTCACTATGGAGATTCAGAAATAAAGAACATCTTTAATTTGTTTTGTAATGTTCCCACTCTTCCCAAATTGGCCAGATCCTGGCTCTGATGGTAACATAATCATGAATATAGCCAAGATTTTCAATGATTATAGTCATAGTACCAACATGGTTTACTGAACTGATCTTATCTTACTCTATGTTGAAAGCAAACTAACAAGCCCAAAATTAAATATAAGAGTAAAACCCCAAACCTTTACTTACATAAGTGATGGAAGGAAGAGAAAAATTAATTCATTTCTATAACATAACAGAATTTTCAGGCATATAATACTATGTGAATGCTAAATATCACTACAATTGCTTTTAGCTAAACTGAAAACAGTGCACGTAGGGGAAGGACTTGGAGGAGAATGAAATGCTTATATTAGTTTTATTTTTGAAGAAACACACTCAGAAATACATAAGCTCAAGCGCTCTTACTTTTCCCCTCATCATGCAGAACACATTTATCTTTATTCACTCACAAAGCAAAATATTTCAAGGACCTGCTCAGGATCTTGATCTACACCTTACAAAAAAATGCTAGGATAGAAAGAGCCATTTGACAAATTGAGCATCTAGGTATTGAAATCTTGAATGATCTCCCCACAATAATGCACACCTCTTATCTGATTCTGATAGCTCAAGGACAGCTTAACATGTTGCATTTATCTTTATTGTGATTTAATTTTGAGCAGTCAGGGTGCTGAGAAGAAGAAATTGCTAAAATTTTGAAATTTCATTGTCCTGCTAGCAAATTGCTTTCTTTGTTAAATACTTGAACAGACACCTACTATAAAGTTTTGACACCCAATCCATTAAAATCTTCTTTCGACATTCCTGACCTCAGCTATAGACTCTGAATCTTTTGCCCAGATTCTTCTTTGAAGTAAAGCCAGCCCTAGAACAAAGAATCATATTATCACGGCCCTGTAAAATGACTGCTAAGATGACCTGTTTGAGTCCTAGGAATCTGTGTGTATGTGTGTTTATACACTCTGTAACAGACTCTTGCCTCAGCTTCCATGACTTCTGCACCTGAAAGAGAAATAAGAATCCTTATTCATAGCTATCGACAGGTACTTTTCAGTTTGATGAATGGATTTAACACTAGATGAAGGATAAAACCTACTTACTGGAACAAACATCTATTCTAATGACAAGTAACAGAAAATGAAGGAAATGAACCAAAGGGATGATTTCCAACAGTAATACAGTCATTTGAATTGTATATTCTTCAAATATATGCTGTTTCTTTTCCATCTCTGTCTTCCTGGGCCTTTGATGTAAGGTGGAGATAGACTAGATAATTATTCAGGTTGATATTTATATTAAATGACTTCCTTATAATGAAAAATGGATTGTGAGACATTGTAAACCATCTGAAAGTTTAGTGATAAAAACAAACTATTCTACTTCAGTTGGCTCAAAGGTAAATTAACTTAAATCATATTCTGGTATTTATTTTGGAGCCATAATTTAAAGGTAACACATATTCATACTGAGAATTAACCTTAATAATAACTTAAGATTGCTCATTCTCAGAGTACATTACATAAGAATTCATGTAAGTGCAAGTCAATGAATTGGATCCAGCCTTTCATTCTAAAAAATGTAAATTTTTTTAGAGTGGTACCACATTAACAAAACCCTTGTGCACATAAGTATGGACAAGACTAGGATTAATGATCCCATTCCATAATAACTCAAAACCATGTGGATGATATGATATAAAGTTGATAATGCAGTTAATAACTTTTAAGCTGAAAAGATAGTAATTTTTTTAGCTTAGTTTACCAGTCAGATTCTTCGCTTTCTTATTTTTGATGACAAGTAGTTGAATACTCATAAACTCAGTGTAGTTACCAGGCAACAACTTTTGAATGGTTTTCTATAGATGATTGTGTCACTTTTTTTTTTGAACATGGTCTCTCCTGTAATCTAGACTGGCCTGCCCACTATGCTGCCTAGGCTTGCCTTTAACTCTTGGTGATCTTCCACTTTAGGCTTCTGAGTGCTGGCATTACGGTGTGAGCTACCACATTCAGTTCTGCCTTTGCTTTTCTTATTTAGAAATTATTGTATGTGATGCCATGACCTTTGAAGTTTATTTTCCTACATGAGTGTTTTTACTGTATTCAACAAAGTATTTGACTTTTTGAAAGCAATATGAGTTTTTATATTTAATTTTAATACAATTTATTAGAGAGACAGAGAGAGAGAGAGAGAGAGAGAGAGAGAGAGAGAGAGAGAGAGAGAGGAATAGATGTGGATAAGTGGATATGTGCCAGAGGACAAATTTCAGAAGTTGTTTTTCTTCTTTCACCATATAGGATCTGGGTATCAAATATGAGTCTATGAATTTGCTTTTAGGTTCCTTTATCTTCTGAGCCATCCTATTGGTCCACAAATTAGTTTACATTATTTTGTTGAAAGTGGGGTGAGAATATTTATGTACTTTTGAGAACATTGAGTGTTTTTGAGGTCTTTAAAGTAATTGAGAGATAAACAAGTTCATTGTTTCATAGAAATAGGCTGAAAACTAAATGACAGATATAGCTCTAAAAGTATCTCCTTGTATGGAATCCAGCAAATCACTTCAATTTTCCTAGTTTCATTTTCCATTTTAAAACTAAAAGTGAGATTCGGTGGTTATGTTTTTCTTTCCTCTAAAGTTCTGTGAATTCATGAGTCTTTAAAATTCAAATGAATCTCCCAAAGCTAATAACTGCAGTTAAATTCTCTTATGAAAACCCTGCCCTCTCTCTTTTGCTTATAGCTTGTGTTGTCCTGCCAAGAAAGGGATCAATATTAAACTCTGTAGAATGAGCCGATTTCTGTTCTCAGCAAAAGGCCTTAAATTCAAAGTAAAATTTCCAGTTTTACCATGCATGTTTGTCGCTGTTAATAACTCTCCAATCTCTCTATAAAAGCAGTGTGATTATTTAAAAACTATGAAATAAAGATGAGAGCTCTACTCATTTTGCAAAAAGAATATTTTGAACAAATTGACTGAGGTAGTACAAGTGTCATGAGAAAGATTTGTAATACATTTCTTTGGACAGAGCTCCCCTTCCGCAAGTCTCTAACACACAGGTGCTATACAATTGTAGAAGATGCTGCACTTGGCATAGCTTGAAATGTCATGGACTTCTATTGCTCTTTTATCTTTTGCATGATGTACTTAGTATAATTAGAG
Source organism: Typhlomys cinereus (assembly GCA_023101885.1). Lineage (NCBI taxonomy): Eukaryota > Metazoa > Chordata > Mammalia > Rodentia > Platacanthomyidae > Typhlomys > Typhlomys cinereus. The sequence continues at coordinate 4,253,913 of JALPQD010000057.1, read as the reverse complement.
TCATTGCTTGGAGAACTTAAGCTTTTTGGAAAGATAATTTCATCTATATTTTTATTATAATTTATTTGAAACTATGAATTTTAATTTTCATTGATGAATTTATTCTTTTGAAAATATACACAGAAGATATTAAAATATCGTTTCTAAATATTATTTTCTTGATATTAAATTAACTAAAGAAAGAAAAAGAAATCTTTGCAATAGGTAGTTGCTGAAACATTATGTGTGAAATAGTTCAGTCTTGTGTTTGTTTGGAGTCTGACTTCAACTGGTCAATGATTTTAACCTGCACATGGACGTTTTCATTTTTTTTGTTACTTAGATATCAATTATAATTTAAAGAATCATGTTGATTATCTGTTAAGAAGAGAGGAAAACAGAAAAAAGGGCCAAAATCTAACAAAACATGAGAAATCGGGTCTAATATGGACTTGTATGGAGTTCTTTTAAAACTGAATGGGTTGATCATTTTTCACATGAAAAAGTATGAACTTCATATATAAACATTGTCAGCACTGCAAGCATAAGGTGATAAAATTTATACAAACTTTCCCCTTTGGGTAGGTCATCTTGATTGGGTAAACCAAGTTATCTAATATTTTGACAATGTGGTTTTGTTTGGTAAAAAGTAAGATAATATGAAGAATTTAAATGTTTATATGAGTTGTCCAAAAACAAAGTCAATGATTATAATTCTTGGTAGACAGCTGTTGCCGTGCTCATCCATGACACTGCAAAGGTTTTATTGTTGTAGAGCACACTCATTTCAAACCATTCATATTGATTGGGCACTCTGTCCTTTCCATAATTATGTACTTACTCAGTACAGTGCCTTTCCACTCCACACTCACCAGTAAGGAGCAGTGGGAAGCGCTACTTTCTCATGACCTGGAGAAAACGTCTCCTTAGGCCAAATTTCTAATCTTTATAATTTTAATAATCTGTTTCCATTTTTCTCCTAGGGAAAGCAAGGGTTTCAAGCATGTGATCCACAATCTTCTCAAGGCAGAGAGAAAAAAGAAAAGGACAAGTATGTTACAAGGTATATAAGAAAGTCTTTTTTCTTATTTAACTATATGTAGGAAATACAGCCATTGAAATGTTATTAAATTGTGAAGGTGTAAAATCTATCTCATGTACTTGGACCTTTCATAAAATTTTCTTATGAATAACTGCATGAAGAAAACACAATTCTTTTCATTAATAAAAAGTTCTTTAATAACTACAAATATTAATGACAATAACAAGAGGGTTAATTAAAAAGACAGCATATGATGAGAATGTATCAATAAAAGAATAATCAATCAAGGAAACAAATACCCAATGAATCACATGAATACTCCAAAATGCCATGTCAATATGAATTCAAAGCAATAGTCTCATGATATATTCACAGACATAAAAGAACGAGAAACTGGGAATTTTGAGAAAAGTAGTCAAAACAACTAAAGCTGAACTAAGTGAATGTAGATGAGGAACAGCATTAGAAATAAAACATAATATATTGCATGTATTAGGGAGAAGGCAACAAATAGAAATTCTGGCAGAGCAAACTGAAATTCAAAGAAGCAAAGCAATAATCCTATATAGAGGAAAATATGATAAACTATAGGACAAGATGATGAATATCAATGATATGGAAAGATATAAAATATATAAAGATATGTAAAACAAAAATGTAATTCTAAATTAAAAAATGCAGTGCAACAGAGCAAATATTTAAAATAACTCAGAAATACCCCTCTTAAGTCTTCTTCTAATAAAATGTGAATATACATATTTGAACATAATGTATATTGAAAAGAATGAATTGATCCAAGAGTTGGACACTGGCCCAGCGTGTAACAGCACTTTCATACATAATGGCTATCTGAAGCCTATCTCCAGAACCCAGAACAAATGAGAAAAAAGAAAAAGGTGGATGGGTTGCTCACATTTTTAATCCCAGCGCTTCTATGCCAGATTAGAGGCAGAACCAGAATTACCCGAAGGGCACAGGACAGCTAGCTTGGAGTTAAATAAGTAAATTTAGATACTAAAGGAGGTTGGGGAGATGGCTCAGATGCTAATGTGCTTGCTGTGGAAGCAAGAGACTTTAGTGCAGATTCCCAGACTGCATGTAAAACATCAGACAGATATAGAAGTCTGCTTGTTATGCAGCCTAGGATGCAAGAGTCTGCAATTCCTTAGAGCACACTGGCTGGCCAGACTAGTTCTGTAAGCAAGCTCTGGGTTCAGAGACCCAGCCTCAAAAGAATAAAGCAAAGCAATCTATAATGATTATGATACCAAACTTGGGCCTCCACATGCATACACAGCATTTATCCATCAATATGCAAATACACACACACACACACACACACACACACACACACACACACACACACGTGAAAAAAGGAAAAATGAGACAACAAAGAAATGGAAAAAAAAATCAAGCCTTAACAAAATGTAAGGAGAGACCAACTCCTGAAAACTGTCCTTTAATCTCTTCACAGATTCAATACCTGTGTGTTTCAACTCCCTCTGAATCACTCTGAAACACAATAGCAAATAAATAAAGTAAAAGTTTGGAATAAAGACTAATGCATACTAGCTTTGCAACAAAAATAAAGATAATACAAATAAATAAAAATCCAAAATCAGAATGCCAAACTATTTTCTGATAATATTGTGCAAAGTATAAGGAAAAGTGTCATTATTGTCAGTAGCAAGCTAAAAATCTTTTTGTTCAGAATAAGATAAATTATACTATAATAATAAAGGACTCCAAAGATGTGACATCGTGATTAGATGTTTAAGGGGAAGTGATTGGCAGTAAGGTTGTGCTAAATAGATGCAGGTGTCAACTTGATGAACGAAGGTTGACCTTTTAAACACCTTTATGAAGAGCTGACAGTTAAGGCAAGTTCTGAGGTAAGACTTCAGAAGAATGTCTAATTGAATGTTGCAGTTACTCTGCCTGGTGCTGATAATTCATGATCAAAGGGCTTGCAGGAGAGCAAGAGTTTTTATTTTGGTTTATAGTCATTCAGTTACAGTCTTAATCCAGTTTGGTAGGAGACTTCATGCCAATACTAAGAGCCAAGGGAGGTTAGGCGTATGTTCAGCAGCATGGAGTTCTACCCACAAAAGCTGATCTGGCTACAGCTGCTCCTGAGTATCAAATTTGCCAACAACAGAGGTCACCATCAAGAGCCAAGGTAACTGGCCATATCATATCCACAAGACTGCTGAGAGAAAGAAGTAAACCTCATTTTGTGAGACAACACATCTGTTCAAATATGACAAAATATGCCAGGTAACTGAAATATCTGAAGTATGGAAGTATGCTCATGCTCATGGAATTCACTGCTCTTACCAACTCAGTTCAGGAGCTAAACATCTCAACAGTCCCAGTCTAGTACTGAGGAATGCCAAACTTTACTAAGCCAGCTTCCCCAATTTTACCCACCTGTCCAGTATATAGTCCCACCCAGAATGGTCTTTCTCCATCAATTAGAAAATCTCCTGAAGGTTTGCTCAGGCCTGAATTATTAATTCTTTACAAATGTACCCAGAGCTGGCGTCTTTAATTGTCAAGTGACACTTCTATCTTACTATCATGTAGCTGTAGGAATAACTAGCTTATGACAGGTGAAGCCATTTTCTGAGTGGATGGTGTGATGGAGAGAGTTAATTCATTAGTTTAGCAAACTTTTGGATATACTTTGACATATAAGCATGCAGGCATTCTGTGAGAAAGTGAATCCCTCCCTCAGTTCCTTCTTGGATACAGTGTGTCCAGTTTCCTTGGGTCCTGATGTTTGTGTGAACTCTCCTATGAACAGCACAGTTGGACTTTGAACTGCAGCTAGACTAATAAGCAAGAATAAAATGTTTTGTTTCTTTAAGTTGTTTGGTCATGATTTTATTAGCAACTTGGAGATAAACTGGAACAGAAGTATTGAAAATGGGATTGGAAGAAGTAAAAAAACGAGGTATTGAAAGTGGTAAATTATAACATTATTGTGAGTCAGAGGAGTGTGAGGAGAAAATTATATTCTTGCAAAAAAGTGCTGGAGTTCCAATGATTCATTTTTTATAAAGGTTAATGATATTATACAAAATAAAATATCCTAAATATTAGAATATAAGTTGAAAACTAGACCAACCAAAAGATAACACAATAGAACTGACAAAATTGCTATAACATAAAATGGAAAGTAAGCAAGTTATTTTTTCTTTCAATAAGTATCTCCAAGTTGGTCTCAAAGTGACATCTTGCTCTCTTCTGTATGCATGAAATGTGTAAGTAAAACTATTCAAAAACTTTGATAGGCATGTGAGAAAGAAATAAAGAGCCCTGATTGTAACGTTGAGTTACATGCAGACACAGAAGTGTCAAACAAACCTATGAAGGAAGTCTGTATATGGAAAGTTTGCCCTGTGCATTGATGACATGACAGTTGTGAATATTCATCCACTAGGCTGCAAAAGACACAGAGTCATAATGCAGAAGATTTGAGAGATGAGGTCAAATGGACAGGATCACAGAAATAATAAGAAGCTTTAATGCACTAGCTCTGCCTAAAACAGAATAAGACTTAAAAAGGAAAAAGATATTCAAGATCCAAACAGCATAATAAGCTACATATATCATGTATATGGTAAATTTCAAACCACAAAGCCTGAAAACAATTATTGAACATACAAAAACAAAATTAAAGTTTTAAAACTAAAGCTGCTAAGAGTAGATTTACTGAAAAAGATACAACAGATTGACTAGGGATAATTGAAGCAATTCAATAATGGAGATTACGGCAATACACAACATAACCAGCAATAGGGATGTGTTGCTTAGATACAAGGGCCATGTTGACAATGTAGGTTGAGCTCTGGGCACATCTGTAAAGAATTAGTGGTTATGCAAAACTGCAGGAAATTTTTAACTAATGAGAGAAGACCTACACCTTTATATACCTACAGGTATATAAAGGGGGGTGGTTCAATAAGTTGGCATATTTTGGCAAATTTCAACTGACTTGGGACCTGGCAAGTGAGGTTTGCCTCTCTTTCTCAGCAAAGTTTTGGATATAGTTTTACCAGTTCCCTTAGGTCCTGATGTTGATATGAAATCTCTTGCCAAGCTCAACTATGAAGTGTAAAAAAGAATATTGAACAAAAATAAAACTCCATTGTTCCTCTAAGCTATTTGGTTGTGAATTTATCAACTACATGCAGACAAACTGCAACAATGAATTGGTGATGTGATAAGCAAGTAAAGGTACCAGTGTATAAACCTGGCCATTTGAGTTCAATCCCTGCAATGTAAGAAGAGAATTGACTTCCCAAAGATCTCTGATCTCAACCTATGTGCCTCATACCTCTCTTTGCTTGAAGTTAATGAAATATTAATTAACACAACAATTTTTTAAAGAAAATACACTTTAACAAAACTGACCACAGAATAAATGGAGTCATTCCACTGACTTTAAAGATAAGTCCTGCTTCAGGAGCTGCACATCTGTGCATTTCCATAAGAATGCCACAAACCTCACAAAGAAATGAACACTGAATTGATTCAGGATATATGTAAAGAATCAATATCATGTTCATTACATTAACAGAAATAATTGCTATCTCCTTTTGCAATGAGAACATGAAAGTAGCCGCAGATAACATAAAAAATAACAATTTCCATCAACTGCTTTAATACAGAAATTAATTCATTCATGAGTATGGAAGGAAAGAAATATTAAAAAATGTAATATCTTAATGTTTAACTTGGAAGCTATATGAAAGGGTTTATCATGAATCTACTTTATAATTTGTAAACTCAGTAAAAGATTTATAAATTTTATAGATGTCTGTTTTTTTTGTTGTTGTTGTTTTTTGTTTTTGAGATAGTCTCATTTCTTAGTCCAAATGTATATTCCTGCTGTCTCATCAAACTTATGAGGAAACTGTAGTTGTATGCCACCACACCTGATGATGTATATCTCTCATTTTTATTCTCATTTAGTAAATTATGTTCCTTGAAGTTAAAATATCAAACTACCTTATTTAACATTCTAACTGGTAGTGTTGTTTATGGATGAAACCAATATTTTTCCATAGAGAAAGGTATACAATAAATGAATGAGAATGAAAGATAATATTCAGCTTATGTTTATTCTCTGATAGGCACTGCATGACTAAATGACAACTATTTCATAAAGCAAAAATTATATATTATTTGAATCCACTGAGAAATATTAAAACTCATTTGTTTTACTCGTGCATGCATTTCTAGTAAGAAAGAAAATTGCTATTTATTCTGGACCTATTCAAGCCCATGAGCACACCATTTTTGCCACGACTTTCTGACTTACATTCCTTTTTCAAGATTTTTTCATTATCTGGACAAAGTAAGAGGGACCATCTTGAACATCGGTAAGAAACACTGTTATTCACAAGTTGTCAATTGTCAGGCTACAGCAGATGTTTCTACACCTTAAATCTCTAATGTGAACGCTTCTCTATTTCCTTTTCCAACACTTATATTCACATATTGAACTTTTCAAAAGCCACTGATGTGCTATTTTTCCTGAAGAGACATGAGCATCTATCCATTACAAATTCACCACAATAAGAGACAACAGTTTTCATCCAATTCCAACCTGGTAAAACCCTGAGTTTTGAAGTTTATGTTACAGGATAATTGATGAGGATTAATTTCAAAAGCACAGGTCACTCAGACATCTGAGTCTCTGAAAACCCACCCAGCATGGGTAAGGATCTACAGAAGTTTCTGCACAACTTTCAGACAGTTCCTTGGAAGAGACTCACCACCCACCCAGTAATTATTTGCAGCTTTACTATATCAGGACAAAGATTCAAGAGTCCTATGATTTCCTGTGAGTTCTTATTCTTATAACTACGTTGTGAATTTCCTGCCCCCCTTCCTTCCAGAAGAATATATTTCAATCTAGAGCAAATAGCTGCACGACACTGGTACTACTTTGGCTCCATGTGGAGAAAAATAAAACATCTGTTTCTTTTATTCATAAAATGAATTTATATTAAATAAGGAAGATCTGGCTATTTAGCAGCAATCTTTGCTTTGAAGCATTTATCCTGATCAATCCAGTTAGTTATCAATGTCATGTGGTGTGCACCTCAATAGTGATAATATGCATGTATACATTGTGGTGTCTCATTTAGTATACATATCTTAGGTCAAAAATTATGTAAGCACTTTATTGGGCTTCTTTTTTGATCTTTGGATTTGTTTCTTTTCCCTTTTTCTTTTTCTTTCTTTCTTTTTTTTTTTTTTTTTTGCATGTGTGTCAGATGAATAAGGGTTATGACTTCCTTGAAAGTCCCTTGGAATTTCTTTCAAAGGCTTGTATTGGCCGAGTGTGCATATTGACCCATTCTTTGCCTTATTTCCTGTTTTAATTGAGTGTCAAAGGTTACACGTTGCTATTAGAGTAAGACATGACTGGCAGCAGAGGTCAGGGACTCTCTGGGATTCTATTAGAACCATAAAAACAAAACAGAATGATAATTTCACCTACTCTAACCTCAATTTTTCCAGGATGGGACAGACACTGACCTTACTGTTTGTCATCCATTGAGTCTATATACTTCAACTAGCCTAATTCTGCTTACTAAACAACAGTAGGGCTTTCACAGCAAGTATGAGAATGAAAGAATGGAAAGTAGTCAGAAATGACTCAAAGAAGAGACATATGGAGGTGACAGAGAAGATAAAATAACATTTTTTTTATATTCCCCGTTCACATTGCTCGTTTGGCTAGTTTACAACAATAACGGTTTCCACCAACAACCTTCGCTTTTATCTTCTTTTATAGAATACCTTATAACCTCCTTTATGTGAACAAGCACTGGCAATAAATCTCATAAATTGCTCATTCTCCTAAAAACCTGTTCGTGGTGTTTGAATGGTTTATGAATATCCGTGAAAGTTTCCTACACCTTCCTCACCCTTTAAATTTTTGGACTGAAATGCATGTAGGGCATAGATAATGTCTTTTCTCATTTTAGTTCGAAAGAAAACAAAGATAGCAGTAGTGAACAAAGCATGATAAAATGTGGATTTTCTTGAAGGCATTTGGAAATAAGAAGGTAATTTCTAAAGTACTACATTGCTGTGATTTCCCAACAACTATTTAATGAAATACAATTTAGATTTCAAAGATAATTTTCTTTCTATTTCAGTTTTCAATAATAATGAGTTCTTGTTGATAGTTTTGACTTAAGGATTAGTATTAAGCTTTGTTCAACAGTACATCTTTAATATAAATAAAAATTCTCATCATTTCATTAGCAAGGGAGAAAGCAAGACAAATAAGAAAACAGACACATTAATTTCTTGTGGAAATAACTGATGTTTGTGTGAGACTGGTAGATGTCAACCATAATTCACTTGCCATAGAATTTCTAAATATACATTTTGCAACATAGATTTACATTTCTAGGGACAAGCAATTTGCATAGAACCTTTATATATAGGGCACTTTACAGAGGTCTTTCATAAACTTAAGGAAAAATGAGTGATATTCGAGTGTATTTTTTTATATTTTATTTATTTATTTATATATTTATTTATTTATTCCACTCATACAAAGTTGAGAAGTATCCCATTCCCCTCCCTCCCTCCACCCCTCCCTGGATCCCCTTGCTCCCTCCCCAAGTGTATTGTTTTAAATATCTAGTGAAATAATATGATTTGTAACATAATTTTGAGAAGATTAAATTTCCATCAGATAAAAGTGTATTTTATTTTACAAATTGGTTTCAAGTTTGCCATAAATGAGTCATTTCTACTTCATCATATACAAAATAACATTGTATCATGTAAAAATGTATTCTAGCCTATATTAATTTTACCAAAACCTAATGTGAGAGAAGGAAGAATTCATTAATTACATTAAATTTCCATAAATTCCTGTCGACTTGGCTGAATTTCTGATCAATTTGATCAGCAATATCTTTAAGACAAGGCTGATTTCCCCCTAATTTTCTGCTGTGGCATTGATGGCTCTAATCTGAATTTGCAGAATTAAAAAGGTTATTCACTTATAAAAATGTTAGCTCAATTGCACTCTGCTAGTTCTGTTGTTACTTGAATTTCCCTTCACTCCTTCAAGATGAGGATATTCTTCTGCCTTTGATTAAAAGTACATGACTCAAATATGTCTTCACTGTATTCTCAAGAGTGTGGAAATTTCCAGGCAAGGTCTCATATCTTTAATAGGGATGATGATATGACTCATGGATATGTCTGGATAAAGATAATATTTTCTTCACCATGTAAGTCCAGGGATAAACAATTTGCCACACACAGAATAGATTAAATAAAGAAGATTTTTTTTTACATTTGACATAAAATTAGATCTTGGCAAAAGTATTTTATACACTTTAATCATAACATTCAAGATACATACAATTACATGGCAGTATATACATAGAATTACCTCTCATAGAATACAAAGGGAAAACTGGAGGAGGTTCTGAAGTTAGGATACAATTTAAAATTTACATTACTTAAAGTAAGTTTAAGTTTGACTAATTCTCTATCACTTAACGTTTCTTATTAACTGGCACTCTCTAATGTCATAGATGAACCAGCCAGAATAAATTCACACTTTATGAACTCTTAATAATTAACTGACCGTTTCTTCATGTACTTGTAACATTTCTCACAATTACCTTGCTGCCTGAACCAAAACATTTAGAAAGGCATTAATTACTTATGATCCACAATGCTTCATAAATACAAAACCAGTCATAAGAAAGAAGAATAAAAGGATAACATGATATAGGCTTTAGGAATATTTGGAACAACAATGAGTCTGAAAAGAGGACAATCCTGTTTCATTTGTACTGATGTCTGTATCCATGGAAACTCCCTTATAATAGCATCCACATCACACTGGAAAAACAGGTATGCTACCTTTTGAAAGTGAGTGCATTAAAAGAATCCAACCCTTTGCTAAGAAGGTCAGCTCTTGAAAGCCTTCAAGAGCTTTGGTAGCTGAGAAAGCAAGAGGGCTGTAAATCCTTCCTTTCGTTGCTAAGAAGCTTGGCTCCTGAGAATCACATCCGTGCTCTCTAACACAGAGAGTGGAATGCACAGCCTTTGTTCACTGCCTGTGATGTTACACTCTTGAGTACTTGTTTCCTCAGCTAAGAGAACATGGGGAGGCCTATTACGTGAACCCGGAGATTAATTATGAGTAGACACAGCTGAGAAAGACAGGCAAAAAGATGTATAGTGTGTGAACAAAGAATTATTTGCAAGAATGCCAGATGGCAAATGCCATTACTTTGGAAATGTATGCACTAAAATAATATTCACATGGTAACATTTTAAAACATTCTGCAATCTTGGCATTTTTCTTTTACTGTAAAAAATACCTGTCAAGGAGAATGTCTTTCCCATTGGTTTACTCAATACACTCACTGAAAACTAAGGAAAAAAATTAAAGGTCATGTGTTTTTAAATCAATCTTTGAACACACTGGAACTATTGTCCTTTTACTATATTGGAAGAGAAGCATTCTGAATACCTAGATACTAACTTATTATTATTACTGTCATTATTATTCAATAAAAATAAGCATTCTCATGGAGATAATGGATCACCTTTTTCTGTTTGTATAGCATAAATGTAAATATAGTGACACACTTCTATTAATTATGTGACAATTATTATTTTACTGGGTCATTGTGAATGTCTTTAGCTGTCATTATTATGAAAGCTGGGGTGCTAATTTCTGTCACAAAATGCATGTGGCCATGATAGAGCACATCATCATCCTTGGATGGCTAAATGATAATTAATACATGTTAATGTTAATGATAATGTTAGTAGTAACAATATTGCCGACATTTATTGATTTACTTCTTGGTTCATTTATCCACGCTCAGAGTGTGATATATTTTTATAAGCATTTACATTCATTTATTGTGTCATAAGCATCAATACAATCATATGAGTTGGGTAGTACCATAGATTCCATTTGCACTAAATCGTTCAAGCTCAAGCACAAAACTAGATTTAGGCTGTGAGTCTGTATTATTATCAACAATGTCTGCACTCTGTGAGCATAGTCTTTCACATGGAAACAAGTGCTGATTAACCATCTTTCCTTCACTATGCAGTGGATACTAGCAGGAGGGGATAGGTGAGCTGTTTTGAGCTCCATGGTTTTTCTATAAGTGTGGCTAATACCTGATAAAGTGCAAAGACTGATGCAAGTTTTGTTTCCAAGTTTAATAAATGGCAGGAAATGGAGCCAAAATGAATTCAAACAGCTCTCCTCTTTAACAGTCTCTGTCTTTTTTGTATTTATTATCAAATTACAAGAAGTTTCTGTTATTCCAAAGGATGATGGAACAATACAGTAGTAGCTGTAGTGGGACCGAATATTAACAACCATTTAGTTTTTGCTCTCTCAAACTTGTCCTCCTCAGTTTTTCATTACAAACAGTGAAATCATTTCCCATGACTCAGAATCTCATGGCCATTTTCAATCAGATCTGGGGAAAACAATTTCTGTTGGGTACTATGTTTTCTAGTATTGTTGTCTGGTATGCCCCTTGTTAAAACCAAATATTTTCATTCACTTTAATGGGAACTATTACTGCTGATAACTTCACTTGTTTTTTGATCTTTATCATTAAATGAAAACTTAAACTTCCTTACTCCATAGCAAAAAAGATATTAAGTACCTACTTGGTTATTGCATGGTTGTCTTTTATTTAATGGAATGAATAAATTCAGCAAGGTTAGCTGAAATATTTCCCACTAATTTTCATTGTAAATAAGAAACTTATTTCCACACTGGAGTAGAAATGTACCAAATACAGTTCCGTTCAAATCAACCAAAATTTATCAAGTACTTACCTCACCTAAGATGTAGAACACTGCATGGTACATACAGAAGAAAAGTCATTGACATAGCTCTCAAGTAATTGATAATTACCTTAAAAGGAAAACATGGAATGAAAATAAGTATAATACAAGTGGAGAACAAGGGTCTTAAAAGACTTTTAAACAGAAGATTATGGAAATTTCAGAATGTGAAGAGTTTTGTAGCTGTTTAACAGGAAAAGGAGAGAGAATTGATTGCCATCAAAGTTCTTCTATGTGACTTCTTCCAGTCAACATTGTTGCTTTAAATGCTCTGAAAGAGAGTGGGAAGTTTTGATACCAAAGTACAGACCCTTCTGTGAGGTGGCAAGGGGGCAGATGGCTGCCAACCCGAAACTCTGAAAGATCCCAAATGATCACTAGATTTGAGGACACGTTACCACTCTCCTCCTCCTGCCCTGACTTCTGATATCAGTCAAGTAGACTGTCTCTTTCTTCAAGGAAGTCTCCTATAACCTGAATAATTGAAGTATGATTCATTCTCATGCTTCTGGAAATCTTGAAGTTCATCTCTTCAGTTCTACTATTTTGAGATGACCTGGACTGCCTCTAGCATTACTTTTGGGACTTGATAACAGAATCAAGGCCTTCAGAAAGCAGGAACCATCCATACTCTTGTGGAACTCCTCTCTTCCTCAACTGTGTATGAATAGGCAGTTTGGCCCCTTGTGTTACAAGAAATGGTCCAGAATTCAGAGAAATCATTGTCTTGAGGGATACCATTCCATACCTGTTTGTCTTTATGTTAATAAATACAAGAATTCTGTTTTTGAAGAGCATCATATGGAATTGTCCAACTTGTATGGAAATAAGAAATTGGGCTTATGGGAGCAAACAGCAAAACAAGTAGAGCGGCTACCCCCAGCTTTGTCAGTATCCTGTGTTTCTGTCTGTCACCTTTCAGATTCTAAATTGACAATGAAGTTTTCTTGGTGCTCATCAGCAAAGTGGTTGACACAGGAGTTCTGCCTGGGCTATGAGAGCTCATAGTAGTTCAAAATTCAATGCCACGACACTTCTCTGATCACAGTGAACAACATTGCCTGGAAATGAAATACCAGATCCCCACATTTGTCAACTCATGGTGAAGTTAGTATCCTAGCTACTGAAGCATCCAAGGTCTTCCTTTCCAGAAGGGGCACACCTGGGCCCTGAGGTACACGGTCTTGCCACTACTTGATCACACAGCTGATCCTGTGTGATCTCTGAATCCTTGGGTGATGCTGCTAAAAAATGAAGACTTTGAGGAACAGTAAAAGATTGTGTGAACATTAGCTACCTTAGATGGGTACCTGTGATGGTGGATTAGCTGTCATAGTTCACCTCTTCTAGATTTTCTGGGCCATTCTTGAATCTGCGCACTGTCTATATGTGAGGATTATTGTCCTTATCCTTGAGATCAGCACTTACTTCATTTAGGAAATGGAGAATTTTTATGAGAAGAAAAGTTTGTGTAATTCTAATAGGAGAACTAAGTAGGATTCATAGAATCATTCTATCAGACACCCTAGTCTGAACAATTGGTTCAGTTTGATAGGGGAAAGAAGGATGATATTTCTAATTTAGTGTCAGAAGTATGAATTCAGAAAATCACAGAGCTCTACAACTTCTAAAATGATAATCAGCTACCAAAGGATCACTTTATGAGATGCTGCATTTCTACGTTTCAGTGTATTATAGCTAACACTTGTTGAGAGTGTATGTGTCTGTAGTTCAGGACTAAATACATTTTGAAGGAATCAAGGGATGTGTGTTCAAACATTTAGGGGTAATAAAATAGCTGCTGCTTCACATTCTGAATGACCAGTTAACATAACTTTTCACAATTAAAGAAGTGTTAAGAAAGAGTGAAGTCATTTTAGCAAATTCTAAAATATACAGGACTATTAAAATTATGGAATGTCTTAGAAAACATGTATATAACATAGGAACTTTCATTATTCTTCATCCATGCTTTGTTAAATACTTGGCTGTGGAATCCACGGGTGCATAGACTGGGGAGAGGTGGCAGCGGAAGTGTTTCTCTGAGTGCTGCCAAGGGGTCAAAGACAAGCACAATGCACTTTGTTCTTGGGAGAGGAGAGGTAAATAAAATTAAGTTAATGAAAAAGCAATAAGGAGTGGAGAAATGGTTTAGGGGTTAAGACTCTGCTTATTAAGCAGAAGGTCCTGAGTTTGGATCCCAGGCCCCACACAAAAACGTCTGGCAGAAATTTTAGAGGTCTGCATGCATTTCCCTTGTGAGTGAAGCCTGAGAAATCCCAGAGCAAAGCAAAGAGATAGAAGCAACCCAGGATGATTCCCAGTCACCCTTGGTCCTCCACAGGGACACACAGTACCCTCTGAGACACACACACACACACACACACACACACACACACACTAAAATTTTTTTTAAAAACATAATGAAGTGATAGAGTTGTGGTATAGAATAATGCAAACGCTTCCTCCTGTTCATATGGAAACAAAGTGTTCCTCTTCTTTCAAAGTGAAAAGTACGCAAATTTATTAAATGTTTCATTGGATAATGTCCAAGTCATTACATTTAAGAAGCAACATAAATTGGTGAATTTTAATTTTACCAAATTCCAAAAAAAGATAATTTTATTTGATGAAAGATGTAGTCTGCTTAGTTTATGTTAAGTTCATTTTTTAGCATACAAGTATTCCTAGTCAATGAATTGAGGAATGTTATGAATCTTTGTTAAAAGCCAAGAGTTTTAATTTGACATTTTCAGGAATTGATTCATGATTGATATTTAGAAAATTGTGATATTTTGCTCATTTTTAAAATATGAATTTGAGAGTGATGGACATTTAATATTTCTGTGTTCCAAAAGCTTGCCTGGAGTAGCTGAGCAGCAGAACCAAAAGAGACTTTGTTTCAAAAAGGGGAAGGAGAGATCTGACTCCTGAATGGCTGTTCTTTGACCCTCACATACGTGTATGCACACCTTCACACACACATCACACACATATTCATTGTATACGCATGTGAATGTACACATGCATGCCACAAAAATTTAAAAAGTGTTTAGCAAGTAAAAGAGGTAGTTCTTGATATCTAACATATGATGCTGATGTCAGGTTAAATTACTTGACATCAATATGTGTGCAAAAAATTAAATTCATTTAATCTTAAACTTATAGGAAAACTTAAATCTTTATCAACAATATTCATTATTAATATTAATAAAATTTATTATTAATATTTTAAACATTTCATGTATATGCATTTGGAGTGAGTGAATATGTGTATATATGTTTGCAAGTAGGTGAACACCATGTGCATGTGAGTGTGAAGGTGCAAGAGTGATATCTGAAATCACTCTTGATAAATCTTCCACCTTATTATTTTGGGGTTGTGACTCTTGCTCTTGCCCAGTTTGCTTTGGGGATTCTAAGATTGTCTTCTAAGAGCTGGAATTAACAGCTATGCTTAACCAGCATTTTCTTTTCATAGGATCTGAGGTTCTTTATTCCCATCCTTTTGCTTGATGAGTAAGAAGCATCTAAGAGCTTCTTAAGCAAAACAGTCCAACATGGATCATGGGCTCCAAAGCCCAAACTGTCAATCACTACTTTACATTACCTCTCCTTTGCATTAAATGGAATGGAAGAAGCTAATCACTGTAAGGCTAAAGAAATTAGAGCAAACTAATCTGAGGGAAGAATGGATGTGTAATTTGTTTTAGTTAAGAGTAAAATCCAAGTTGATGTTTGCAGCATTACCAAACATTTTGATTCCACTCATTATTAACTACACCATGAGACCCAGTCAAAGTCTGCAAATGCACTATTTTCATTTCTTTAAAAAATAGAGTTAATTTTCTCTGCAGTGTAATCTAGTAGTCAGTTTATGCATTTGTCTGTGCTCCTTTTTAAGGTTATTTTTACATGTCTCCATACATGTAAAATGTATCATTAAGAAAATGAGTCATGGATTGCTCTCTTTCTTAAGTCTCCCAACATTCTTAAGTTACATAATAGGGCTATTAGACTACATATGAATTATGGAAAGAGTTTATGTCATATAAAGTATCCTGTCATAGAAATCAGTCAGCTGCTTTGCACCTAAGGAGATAGGAAACTTTTTTGCTACTTTTACATATGGGGACAAAGTCCAGTGCTTTGAGCATTCTAAGTGAGTACGCTGCTGCTGCACTGCATCTTCCACTCTGGAAGGTGATTCTTGAATTAAATTGGTGTTAAGATATCCTTATGATCAAAGAAGAGATGCCCTGAAATCAGGGTCATCATCACTTCTGTGCTATTCTTTAGTTAAAGGAAATTTTTCTAAATCTTTTCTCTATCGAAGTTATGAGTTGCAGTCTGTGTGAGGTTTTGTGTAAGATATGTGTGGGTTGCCAAAAAATAAAGGCTTTTGATTCAAAATGTTCAATTAATTTAAAATGAAATACTCAAAGAGTGTAAGATGTTGGTGGCAGTACTCAGATAGTTTTACTAGGTGACTTCTCTGGAGCCATGGCTTGGAAGACGCAGCACAAACATTTTGTACTGTGCATGTGCCATGCTACACAGCACCAGTGATGTTGCCCAAAGCAATTTGGCTGTGTGTTATGAGTTGCAGAGTTTTCACTGAAAATATAAAAGATCTAGTCTTGCATAAGCAAAATATTTTAATCATAGAATGCAAAGGCTATTTTCTTATCATCAATCCTGAGCCTCAAAATATCAAATGGATGTTTTTTGCCTTGTTTTGTATTGTAAGGCTTGGTTGTAAGAAGTGATGTTTAAGTTGCTGACTGGAGTGTCATGGAAGAATCATTCATAAAAATCATAGTGTCATAAAAATTGCACGAATTTTGCTTGAATTAGGATGGAATTTCGAATAGTTTCTGAGGGCCCTTTCATTTTGTAATATGTATTTAGGTGAAGTGCAGTTCTCAGGATTGATATGTATGAAATTAAAATACATATCAATTGAATAGCATTGAATATGAACCATGTCCTAAATAATTAAATATTCAAGATTCAATTCTTTAAGTATCTTTAAACAACACATTCATCTCATAAGTATGAAAATTTGCTTTTGTCTTCTGTACATAGTGAAAGTATATGTATACAAAGTTATTTTATTTTATTTTAATTTTTTGAGGATTAAGGCAGAGTTTTAAGAGGAAAGAACGGAACTCAGAGAATCATGAGGGCACGGAATCCATGAAGGCCATGGAGCTGGAGAAACCTCATGGTGTCCAGTGTCATAAGGGGCAGGTGCCCCAAAGATATTTTAAAATAAATGCCTTTATGTCTAATTACCACTAGAAGTCACATATGCATGCCTATTTTATATACCTGCATTCCTTAGGTCATATACAAATTTCTAATGTAAAAAGGGATATCCATGTGTAAATTGGAAAGAAACTCTTCTCTATACACTGCTGGCCTTATGCCATAGATGTGTTTCTGACATAGATATGAACAAGCATGCTCATGCACAATACAGAGAAGCAAAAACAAACAAAATCCCGAAACACTGAGACTGCATTTCTTCCTCACTAAAGTTCGTAGCTAATTGAATCTGCTCATTTGTTAGATGGTATTTAATTTCCTTTTAATTTATTTTTTCCCATGGTCAGCTCTTTTCAGCTTAGACACATGTGACAACAAATGCTGTTATTGACTGAATGAGAAATGAAGAATCAGATGTGCTCTGTGATACATATCCCAGATTCTTTTGTCCCAAAGGAAAATGAAAGCATTCATGTTTTTCAGTCCATTGGTAGAGAACATTATTTAAATTTAGATGAAAGAAAAAGGTGCGTTGCCCATAATTCAAATGAGAAGGCACTGTAGCACACCTCTGACTGCCACTTTTGGTAGTGACAGTGTTGAGTTATACAAAGATGGAGTTAATGTGCCGGCTGAGATTTTTTTCCAATAACAAAGCATATTGGTTTTGTCTGGAGACTGACTTGCTAATTACTCGGGCCCTAAATAATGCAAGCCCTGTTCTCTTTTATTAGCTAATATCTTTTAGAGGTTGCAAAGATGGTTATAAAGACCAATTAAAGATATAGTTATTTTGGCATGTTGGACCAGTTTGTAATCTGTACAATATGAAATGTCATGCAGGGATATCATTATCAAAAATTTCTTCCCTGGCTTTATATTAGTTTCTAAAATTGTTTTTCTTCTCTTTGTATCACATCTAACACAGAAAAAGCCTTTGATGTTGGTGTTCTAACTCTTGTTCAATAACAATAAATTCTAGTTCTATAAAATTCCTTGATACCACATTAACCTTGCATCAGATAAACAACTGCACTGGGGACTGTGGCTAACACAGCCAAACATGAAAATAATGCATTGTGTTTGAAGAAATAGAAGAAAGTAAGTCAGAGCAGCTTAAATAACAACTAGCTTTTTTGCAAAAAACAAAAACAAAAAAAAAACACAACTGTTCTTTTAATGCATCTGTCCCATTAATGGGTATCTGTCAGGAGAAATCTGTTGCTTTGTATATGGAGAAATGTTATACATTTAAACAATCACGTCTTATTAATATCACTGAATTTACTTAATTTTTTTGCTATCAATTCTTGGAAAGATATTTTCCAAATTAGAAGATAAGAATAAATCACAATATTCCTACTGTAATACAAAGCCCATAACAGTGATTTAGAAAAACATATTTAATTTGCTTGTATTCTTTTCAAAGTAATTTTTCTATATAATTATGAGTTCATCTGAGTATTACAGTTACTCCCATGATAGACTGTGTAATGATCTACAAATAAGATTTTCCTTTAATACCCAGAACCTGTGAATGCTACATGACATTGCAGAGGAACTGCGAATATATAATTACTTTTATTAGTGCTGTGATTCCTGGCAGAAACATCTTAATGCAGGGAGTTGAGAAGGTGCAGTCTATCATGAAAGGGAAAGTCTGGCTACATGGGTGCTCTGGTTGGGCATACATCGTGAGATGGCTGCTCAGGTGTCAATGGCTCAGGAAGTAGAAAGCTCAGTTGGAAACAGCTTTTCCTACCAGAGCTATAACCCACCAGTCCATCTAGTCACAAGTCAGTTGGATAACTCCTATGTCCAAAAGGTTCTAAATTGCTCAAACAACACTTGGGGACCAAGTATTTAAATACATAAGCCTCTGAGAGACATTTTCCGTTCAAGCTTTAACAGCAGATGTGATTGAATTAGGAATTTCTGGATGGGAGGTTGGGAGATGGTTCTGTCCGTAAAGTGACTTCAGAGTTAAAGCAGTGATCTAAAAAGTTGGGCATATAGATAGAGGACCTGAAGTTACTAGGTAGCCAGTCTACTTGAATCAGCAAGACTCTGTCTCAAAAAGTAAGGTAGAGAGAGAATGAGAGATGCACCTAGAGCCATCTCCAATTCTGTATGCATGGCACATGTGTACCTTCACACACATACATACATATATATATATATATATATATATATATATATATATATATATGAACCATCATACATCCATACATCTGCACATCCCCCACATGAATTTAGGAGTATAGTGATTTTCTTGGATGATCAAATGAATCCAGTGTGCTCATATTGTCATAATGGTCCCCCCTCAAACCCAGAGGAAGGTACTACCTATGCTGACACCTTGCTGACTTAAGTTGAATTGAAATCATTTTAGAAGGTTACCTTCCAAAGTAAGAGAATATATGCAGGTGCTTTTTATAAATTGTTGCAGCAGCAGTAAGAAACTAACCCAATACAGTTTAAAATCTGAGATGAAACCTTTGAGGCTTCTGCATGTGGAGATCCAGTTTTGCCAGCACCATTTGTTGAAGATGCTGTTCTTTTTTCCATTGGATTTTTTGGGCCCCTTTGTCAAAGATCAAATGGCTGTAGTTGTGTGGGCTTATATCTGGGTTATCCATTGATCTGTGTGTCTATTTTGGAGCCAGTACCAGGCTGTTTTTACAACTATGGATTTGTAGTATAGACTAAGGTTTGGTATGGTGATACTTCCAGCAGTGTTTTTGTTACTCAGGATTGTCTTTGCTATCCTGGGCCTTTTGTGCCTCCATATGAATTTTGAGATTGTTTGGTCAACTTCTTTAAAGAATTGCTTTGTGATTTTGATTGATATAGTATTGAATCTGTATATTGCCTTTGGTAGGATGGTCATTTTTATGATGTTGATTCTGCCAATCCAGGAACGTGGGAGGTCTTTCCACCTTCTGTAATTTCTTTCTTTAGGGTTTTAAAGTTTTCATTGTAAAGGTCTTTTACTTCCTTGGTTAGGTTTATGTCAAGGTATTTCATTTTTTTTAGAGGCTATAGTAAATGGGATTGTTTCTCTCAGGGTTTTTTCACTTCTTTCATTCTGGGCATATAAGAAGGCCATCTGATGGGGTATGATCTCACAAGAAGGGGAGGGCATATAGTCTGGCAGATAGAAAGTAACCATTTTGTAAATGGGAGACTGACCCCCCTTTCACCGTGGTCTCCTACTTTTATTCCACCTACCTTTTAATATACTCTTATAATAAGACTCTAATTTAGCAGCTTTTTTTTTTATCATGAGCCAGGGACTGACATCCAATACCCATCAGGATGGAGCCAAGGGCATATCAGGAGCAGCAAAACTGAAAAAAAAATCAATAAACTATAATTCAGAACATCAGAGACTCTATATCAACCACCTGTAACCAGGCCAGCCTAATCTCTCCCCATCCTGAAGCTCAGGGAAATTTTCAGATTGTAAGAGCACAAGGATGAGAGGAGTCATGATATGCAAGATACTCCACACAAGTTAGGGCCGAAGCAATCATTATAGGACTTTGCATGACCTGCGCAATGATCAACACATTGACCCCTCAAAGTCTAGCATGGACTAAAGGCACTAGGATCCTTAGAAGCTAGGGATTAACAGCCACAAAGTGTTCCTATACTTAAGGAGTACACAAGAAAGAGTTCTAGGAAATGCCACTGACTCCTTACACCTCATCAGAGAGGAGGGCCCAGAGGAAAGTTTGACATACACACTAAAGGATGTTCCAGGGATGAGGTGGAGGAGGCACTGGGAGATAGGGAGGAAGGGGGGGAGGAAGAAAAGAAGGGGGGAGGGAGCAAGAGGGTCCAGGGAGGGGTAGAAGGAGAAAAGGGACAGGTGTACCTATTAAGTTTGTATGAGTGGAAATAAATAAATAAATTAACTAAAAACCTTTGAGGCATGTGAGCCCCTCAGGAGCTGAAGTAATGAAATACTTTTAGCATAGTAAAAGTTTTGGAGTCAAGTGTATCTATTTTTGAATATGATAGTATCATTTACTAGACTTACCATCAAAGGGACATTAAGAGAACACTTTGAGTTTTCAGATGGCCCCAGACAACAAAATCCATTTTATCTTTCCATTGCTTTCTTAGTAGAAAAAGTTCAGGGTCTGGTGACAAATATGCTCCCGTTGGAAGTTATGGCATTGCTAGAGAGATTACTGTTTGCAGAGCAGAACCTTAAACTAATGAGGCAAATGAAGCTCCTTGAGTCAGTATTCGAAGTGGCGTCTGTCATCAACTGTAGTGTATCAATACACATCCCACAAACATAAAATATTTCTTTTCAATTTCTTTATCCATGAAGGCAGAAAAATTGATAACATTTATCTCTTAAGACAGCTATAATAATAAAATGAGAAAATGCATATGAAAGCATTTATTACAGAGACCAAATGGTAATATATCCTTCTCCATTGATCCTGTTCAATATAAGTAGATAAATCAGAAAGAAGCAGTACTGTGACAATTAATCCTATCACTAATAATAAAGACAGGATTTCCTCAGGAAATGAATAATGAAGTCATGGGAAACCAGCTTGAGATGCTGTTTTGTAAGCAAAACTAACACTATACATGTATAATCATTATAGTGATTTTTTAAATTTTTATATTTAGTTATATTATTTCCACTGAGAAGATTGAAGCAATAGACAATTAAAACTGTATCTGAGTGTAAAAATTCATATTCATGGACACATAGTCCTTTGACCAACATTTGATCTTTGCTATGTGTGTATGTGTGTGTGTGAGAGAGAGAGAGAGATGGCATGCACATGAGAGTGTGGTTGCACATGCATATATGATAAGACTACAGCAAGACTCTTGATATCTTCTCTTTACTTTCACCTTACTGTATAAAGACAAAATAGACAGGGTCTCTTACTGAGCTTGAACCTTTCTGTTTCAACTAGGCCAGACAGTCAGTTAGCTCCTGGGATCCATGTATCTCTACTTCTGAATGCTGGACTTATAGGCATAAAGTCATGTACTACTTTCTGTATGAGTGCTGGGGATTCTAATTCAGGTTTTCATATTGCACAGCAAATTCTGTACCTACTGGGCAATCTCAGCACCCTAAAAATCTGATAAATCGTATAGCCCATGAAACACCAATTCTAGGAAAATCCTGGAATTTCCCACTTGGTAAATCCACTGTTCCAAGGAAGAATCTGTTCTAGAGTGGTGAAAGTGCATGTTTAGTTGAATCTGGTTCTAGGATGCTTGACTGTGACAGTTAAGCATATGTAACAATAGCTCTAGGCTTACTAGGTCATAGAATCATGAAAGATTTTATATTTAAGTGAAAGGGTAAAAACAGAATTCTCAATGGAGATGCTCATTTATTCAAAAATATTCAAATATTTATCTAGCAAATCCTTTCATATATCAAACTCTCACGGAAAATATCGATTTAAACTTACTAAAGATTTATTTCTTGGAAATATCGAAGGCAAATTTTTATTATATCATTTTCTTGATTAACATACATTGTAAGGACAAAGTATGCAAGTGGATGGATGGCTTTAGCTCACCCAGTATTGTAGGACATTTTCTTCAAAACATGGGTGTTTTCAATGTCCAATACACTATTGTCCCCACAAAGTCTAGCATTTGCTAAAAGCACCAAGATACTTGGAGGCAAGGGATTGACAGCCAAAATAGTGTTCTTATGCTTAAGGGGAACACAGGAAAGGGTTCAGGGAAATGCCGCTGGGTCCTTGTGTGTTATTGGAGAGGAGGACCCAGAGGAGTGTTTGGCATGCACATTAAAGGATTCTCCGAGGATTCGGGGAGGGGAGGCACTGGGGAGTGGGGAGGGAGGAGTGAGGGGAGGGGGAACAGAGGTGTGGGGGGAGGAGGAGGGAGGGAGGGAACCGGTGTACCTATTAAGTTTGTATGAGCGGAGATAATAAAAAATGTTAAAAAAAATGGGTGTTTTGAAGAAAAGGGCCTGTAAAGTTAGTCAGTCTCTTGTATGCTGCAGGCTTTTTTTGCCCTTCGCAAACCATGGACAATGGCATACACATAGTCGCAGAACTTGATTTTGTGCTTCTCAGGCAGTTCTTTGGGTTTCTACAGTTCTATTAGCTTTGTCACAAGCTGACTGAACTAAAAGGAACCTGTTTTTTTTCAACTATTTGCTTTATCATTTTGCAAGTTGAAAAAGAGATACCTCCCCAAAGTAACTATCTTTTCATGTTGTTTGAATTTTCTCTTTTGATATTTCAGTAGTTTATCACCATAAGGTTCACCTCTGTTTACAGATGGGTGTGATTCTAATGCTGTGTGCCTTGTTGCTTTGCTCATGTTGGGTATAATTGATGAAAACCTTTGTGTTACTTTTACGTCCCTCAGCAAAATTAACATCATTCATCCTCTGGCCCTGAGGTGAACGAATGAAATCTGAAGGATTTTCACACTTCTTTCCAATAAAAGCAGGTGATTTTTCCTACATTCTCCTATAAAGAACTTTAAGGCAACTTTGATATTTACCACTATTCTTTTCTATAATATTCAACATCACAGATAATATAATTTTCTCTAAATTGTGCCTTGAATTATTTCTCTTCTATGTTCCTAAGTATTTTTTGCTGATAATGCACTAAGAGCTAGACAGTTAAATGCATTTGATATGTGTGTGTGTGTGTGTGTGTGTGTGTGTGTGTGTGTATACACAGAGAGAGAGAGAATATCAGAAACTTTCCTGAGAACCATTTAAATAAAACAATTAATTTTCAGAGTACTTTAACAATATCAATAATATGGGTGCTATTAATATATTGGCATCAGAAAAATCATCTGTTCTTTACAGTGGAAAAATAGAGAAGTATTTTAGTTAATTTTCTGCTTTCCTCTTCATTATTTTTTTCTGTTTTCTAAACTATTTTCTCTGTCTTCTATACAACCTTTATCAAACACATCACTGACAATTGTGGTTGCCCTGTGAGTCACATCATCCTTCAAGATCATGGACACCTAGTAATGTATACTTGCCTCAATTACTACCAGAAGCTTAACTCCAAAGCTGCATGTAATCATTATTTGCTCTATACACTCTGGTCTTTTGGATGTCTTAATCTTCTTTCTTCTTTTCATTTCCACAAATAAAGTTTCACATCTTTACTCAGATTCTCTGGAGTCTGACTTGATAGAATTCTGCAGTTTTGAGTGTTGGAAAGATACTAATGGATGTGTGTACCTGCATTATTTAGAAACCCCACTTGGATCTGCAGTGTTTGCAAATGAACATGTTCACAGTTTTACATGCTAAACACATAAATAATGTATAAAATATACAAAGACCATAAAAAGCTGTTATGAATTTCTTTAGGTCCTGACTGATCAATAAATGAGTCATAAAAATATCTTGTTTTCAGAATATTGTTATGTTTCACTATTATAATATTAAGAATTACAGGATTGCATCATGTCCATTATGGCAAAGTTGTCCCATTTTCTATGTATCTTGGATGCTGAACTTAAATGGCAATCCACCCTATTAAACAAATGCAGTAACACAACCAAATGTATTTATTTCATCTGAACTTGCAAATTGATTTGCTCACTATTTGAGTCTTTAAGTATTCAAAACATATTGAATTTTTCCAACTAGATGGTAAGGAGCTAGAGACCAAGTAGCATGTCTTTAGTTTTTAATCACTCTGTGTGTGGTGGAGTTACAATAGAGTCTAAATTACTTTGTGAATTATTTTCTAAGAGCTCCACAAAATTGCTAAATTGACTGTGTTTAACAAGGTGAATCTGGATCATATGTGATATTGATAAAAATGTGAAAATATCTTAGAGTGATTACTCTGTCTTTTCTAATGAAAAACTAGAACAACTCCTCTGTAATTCATTTTTGTAAGATGAGATATTAAATTAATTGTCAGAACATTATTCTTGGGTGGCAACTATAGTGAATATTAAGATGTTTAGCTATGAATATGAATATATCCTGATTGATTATTGATACGAAAATGAGTTATTATGAGACTATACTCTTCTATCTATGGAATCAATAACTAATAATTCTCTCATGTCATGGTAATTTTAAAATACCATGTTATGGTGTTTTAATGTAGTAGATACATACTAAATACTAGTACTGTATCTAAACTCTTTTGATTACCGAAGAGAAAAAAAATGCAAGTTGTCTTCTTTCCTTGACACACTTTTCTTATAAACTTGAAGAACTTACTAATTTCTTATCATATCTACCAATTTATCTTTAAAGTTTGGAAAAATCTATTTTGCTTTGTTTTAATTAGGTAAGTAAGTCTCTTGAGGCCAACTGAGAAGTTACATCAATGAACCTGACATTGACATACCTTTGGTTTTCAAAGTGTATTGCATATGAGTTCTTTTATCAGTTTATTATAAAAATGACAAAGTATATAGCTGGTGAAAGAATTAAAATTATTGATTGTATTTCCTGGAGCATATTTATTTCCATACAATAAAAATTAAAGTCCTTCAATAGATTGTACTGTTTCATATCTTTGATCAGTCAGAAGAAAACCAATGTTAAATTCTACAGCTCCAAACTGGGATGTCTGATAGATTCTGGGAAAATTCAAGTGTCCTGATAATTGTTTTAGGTATATAAATCAAAGAAATCTTTGAAAGACTGGCGCCAGGCTGTGTCAGGCTGATGTACTAGTGACAAGTAGTGGATGGTAGCATTTCTTACTTTGACATTACGTGTAGAAGGATCTGCTTAAACTGAGTTTTTGAGGGATAAATTTCATTTAATAAAATATCTAAATATCCTGAAACCAAGGGATTAATGTGCCTACTGGCCTTTAAAAATATGTTTGGTGTTAAAGAGGCTAGAATTTTCTTAGGTACACCTTTGATTAACCAGAGGGATGCATAGAACAGAAATGTCAAAGCATGTATCTTTTATCTTAATACCAACTAACATTTTATTTTCCATCCTATAATTTAAAACCATCAAATAATATTAGGAATATTATTGTTAAAAAGGAATTCACTTATACAGAAGTTATTCTACCCAGCTGGATAAGACAGTTAACATTGTATTGCAATTGTTACGAATAGTTGTGTGAGGATGTATGCAAATTCTTTCACTAGCTCTTTCAAGGTTACCCGAAATGACAGTTCTGAGAGAGGCACTAGAGTTCTGACAGAGAACAACATAGAAAAGACATATAAGAAGCAAACAAAGCAAAAAGTAAAGGAAGAAAGAGGAGGAGTCCACAGGAACAGAAGCAGAATGAGAACAAGCATGAAACCCTGTCCCTCCTGGAACAAAATATTTTTCCTTCACAAGACAACATCCTGCTAAATCTCAGTGACAGATTTCATTTCTGTCTCCCTCTCTCTCTCCATTTATGTATACATAATTTAAAATTAACATGAGCAAAGTACAAACATATGTTTCAAAATATTATAATGAAGTACATAGTGTTGTATGTTAAGTAAAAAAATTAAAAAGTACAAGCATGCTTTTCGTAATTCAAAATCATTTCCAAACCTCAGCTTTCTGACCTGACACTAGTTGCTTAGGTACTCTGAATTTTCATCAAAATTGTTTAAAGTAGGTCATTAACATGTATTTTGTAGTTGTTGAAAACTGAACAAGAGGAAGACTAAGATTAATCCGATATTTGGTATATGGTGTTTAGAAAGTAGTTATTGCATTTGCATTTATTCTGTTGTTATACATTTTTTGAAAGGAAATTTTGCTAACACAAAGGCTTAACAACTCTTGCATGATAAATTCAAATGATCTGTTATATGTATTCTGTGTGTATACAAGAGAGTCATTAATAAAAGGCACAAAACAAAATAAGCTAAGGAAATACTGAATACACTCCATATGACTTAATATTAATTAACATATCAATGGGATTCTTTTGGTCTTATCTACAAATGTGATTCTGGTGTATTACTATGAACATGACAAGCAAAAACCATATGACTGAGAGTGTCCAGGTCTTTGATGAATCTGCTGTTGAGACTTTTACTCTCAGCTTTGAAAGGATTTGTCTTCAGTTGTGAAAGTGTAATCATCACAGGTAGAAAAGTAACTTAAAGTTAGTTCCAGACAGGCTGAATCCTTGCAGTAATAAGAATAAAAGTGATCTGCTAAAGATATTTGAGGAACAGCAGGACACCTTAATTTGTGAATATTTGGGTGAACTTTAAACTGGAACAGAAAACTCATGACAGTCAAATTTTTACCTATAATGAACTAGTCCAAACACCGAACTATTATGCTGATTTCTATGAATTTATTTCTCATTTATAGACATTTTAAAATTATATCCATAGCCTCTTTTTTATACTGTCTAGCATGAAAAATATTGTCAAAATTAAATGAGCAGCATTTTTCTCAGTTCTGCTCAGACCACAGATGCTAGGTTTGATTTTATTTCTAACAGCGAGATTGAAATTCTATTTTAATATGCAGAACTGCAGCTCAGGGAGCCATAAAACACAGAGTGTTTTCATTAGATGATAGCCCTGCACCTCTAGTTAACAGGAAAGCTGATTCATCAACCAACAGCCATCGCGGCAGCATTAACTAAGACCTGGAATGAAAACACGAGATTGGGGCGAAAATTACCTGTTTTGCATCATGTAATTGTAACTTTGGAGAAATTCCGAGTTTGTGGTATAAAACTGTTAACAGGGATGCCGGAGTGCTTGCTGTAAATTTGTTGCAGATGGTCTAGAGATGGAACATTCTCAGAATTTCAAAGGGATCTTAAATTTTATACCAGTTGCCATTCATTTAAAGGAATGAGCATTTACCTTGCTACTCTTTGCTCCCCGCCACAGGAAGAAATGGATCTGAATGATTTCAGTGCTTGAATTTACCTCTGAAATATTTACAGATACAAAATGAAGAGCAGGAATTTGGGGCTACTTTAGTCTAGTAGAATTCATGGGAATGTATGTGCTGGACAAAACATTTGCAGTAACTCCAAGCAAGAAGTATACTCTTTGGTCATGTAGAGCATAACTTCTACTAGAGACTTTGCTTTCCAGGTAGCAGAAAACACATCTGCAAGCCCACCACAGGTGGTACCCAGGGCAAGCCCGAGAATGCTTTGGTTTCTATTTTCCTTTATGCTAGCCTAAGGACCACAGGATTACTGGATAAAGCCCTTGTCCCTCATTCCAGGGAGCAATTTCAATGGATCAGGGAAAATGGATAGGTTTCCTTTTCTTGATGAATTCTAATTGCATTCTACCTTAAAGCTCAAATAAATGATAGTAAAAGGAACAGCAGAACCTTGACCTATCATATTCATGTAATAAACAGTTTATCATAAAGTGCTAAAGCTGAAAGACATGCAAGATCATCTAGCTCACTGGTTTAACTCACTATGCAGTGGTGCTGGGTGCTGTTCTCAACAGAAGTGAGTAGGTTGAGGCAAATGCCAGTTGACACAAATTTTAGAGGTCCTGGTCTCTGCTTTCATCTTTCAGATTCAGGAAGACCGTCTTCATTTTAGCTATTTAATTTAATGGGATTGATCAATGGTTTTCTTTGGATAATTGGCTCACCAATTTAAGAATTTTTAAATACCTTGTCAATTTAATCCTACCATAAGTGAGTGATTCATAATATCATCAATCAGAAAAGCTGAACCTAGTATCTAGAGGTTAAACACACACATTAGTGATCACTTAGACTGTATTGTACAATTGGTTATTATATTGGGATTAGAGTTTGTGCTCCCATAAAGTGCCTCCTTTCAATGCATTAATTATTCATGTTATACTTAAAAGGTAATAGCCAAAGAACTTATGTAACATCTACAGCATGTTCCCTAAATATAATGTTCTATTTAAAATCTCTAATTTTTATGTAAAAATCAATGTAAACAGAATAGGAGAATTTTTTATTTAACTGTGGGCCGTTCTATAATAGTTCAGATAAGTGGACACAGAAAGAAAACATTCTGGTGAGCTTATCTTTCTCATGCCAGGACCCTAGGATCTAGTCCAATTCATATAAGATTGGCCTTGTATTCAGGTGCAAATTAATTGGTTCATGCATAGAATAATTTGGAATTGGAAAAAGGGGGAGGAGGCTTACAGTTTTGACAGAATATTTCAAAAAAAATTTCTGATATGACTTTACATTTGCATTTTAAGACCTGTTGATTCATGAGGAGTTCTTATTAAGCCTTGCTTATTTTTAGTTTTCTTTGGCATTTTCATAAATTAATACAATGAGTTATGTCACTTTAACTTATTGTTGCCAAAACCAATGCCTTTGTTTTCCAATATATATTTTTCGCCCATTACCTGTCCCCACTCTGCATCCCTCACCACTCCTTCTGTTCTCTTCTCTTCTCCCACCAATTTAACTCCCTCATTTTTGAGCCACCCTATATTCTCATACAACTGGTATATTTCACAAGCATGTAGCTCAGGTTCTCTTTCCTCTAAAATAGGATCAACTATACTCTCTCAATGGTAATTTTATATTGTATTCTACTTTTGTTTCATGGCTTCCTATAAATTATGGTAAGATTGTCATGGTGGGGAAAATTTAAGCAACTCCAGCTAACTATATAATAATAAATATACTTTCTTTTTTATCAATTTATGCTTTCTAATTTCTTTGGAATACTAGGAAGGTGAATTTATGGACCTCAGGGATTGGAAACCCTGGATTTTCAGCTTTAACACCTCAGAGAAGATAACTGATTTAAGAACTCTGAAGGGTGGTGAGTACCTTGCAAGTGCAGAAAACCATGTATTCTTATGTACATATACATAACATATATATGTGTATATATATGTATATACATATACATTTACAACTTTATGACTTATGCAGCAGAAAGAGCAAAGCTATCCAGTGGGTTAAAACCAGTTCTATTATAAGTTTCTCATACAAAAATGATGATAAGTTTTGGGAACTTGCTTCCTTATTTTAAGTAATACTGTTTTCTAGATTAATGTATTCAAGTATTCAACTTACAATATATATGATTTCTTATTTTGCAAAGAGCTTTTACCTCTGTTTAAGCCATGTCAGAAATAAGCAAAAATCCTAAGATTAGTATAATCCAACACTGAGCTTATCATTGATACCATTTAAATGCTAACTGGATAGCAACCATTTCCATATATATGTAAACTCATTGATTATCTCATGCAAAATATTCTTATAGCTTACTGATCCTAGGTCATACTCTGACTTAGACTTTGATTATCTCACCCAAAAACTGTACAAGTAAATATGCAAATAAGGATTCAATGAATCATGTCTGCAGATCACTAGAACTTTCATTCTGTTAGATCCCTGCTATATAATATTATATCCACTACAGTTACCGGTCTTTTTCATATGACTCTTCACTGAAGCAAAATTTATCTGCTTTGCCGAAGGGAACCCTGGGGTCCATGGGAGCAACCAGGCAGGAGGGTGAGGAAGAGTGGAATGGGTTGATGAAGGGAAGGGCAGGGAAGGGGATAAGGAGGGGAGATGGAACAAAGCAGGGATAAGTACTCAATATTCTTGTAAAACTAAAAAAAAATAATTAATAAAAAGGAAAAAATCTCTGCTTTGTTTAGCTGCCATCATATGCACTGAGATCTAGAAAATGCCATTTTCTTCATAGGGTCCCTGCCTCTGTGTATCATTCCAGAAGGATCATACTGCTATATAGTGTTTTGCCAGATGTAAACACAGTTTTTAAAATATGTAATCTAAGTTTTGAGAATTTCTATTTTTACTCACAGCTGAGGCACTGGCCTGCTATCAGATACTCTATTGCAGCTAGAGGGCAAATATATGGCTTATTTTGAAATTTATATTTTTATTTATTATTAAGACACCAGGAAATCATGAACTCATTTAAATCGGATGTTACATATATCTCTTCTGTATAATGTTAGAGCTAGGATTTATGTAGATTATGTATTCTGATTCTTAAATCATTACACTTATTAAATTAACCTTACTTATTAAGCTCCTTGCTGTAGTAACTATTATTTTCTTCTTTCACAGTGAAACTGTAATTCAATTTTAGTAAGCAGGAAGAATGAGTAAACATGCTTTAAAATACTAGGTGGCACTGCATTCATTTTTAGTAAATGCAATATACTGGTGGTTTTTGAAACACAACTGTGATATTACAAAATATATATTTGGTTTCTACTTCATTTCTTTGACACCCAACTGTTGAAACCCTTGCAATCTTTGGTTTGTTAAATGTAGTTACTTCCTTAAAAGAGATGGCTCTCAGCTAGCATCCACAAACTAGCATCCACAAAATAGCATGTAATTATAAGGCCATGATTTTCAGTCCCATTTTTTCCAGAATCAGAAAGGTGAAAGAAGGTCAAGTTTAAGTTGATCATCATTTACCAATGACTAGTCAACCATACCTGCATAATGACACTTCCATAAAATCCCACACAATACTGGGCTAAAGGAGCTTTGAGATAGCTTAATTCATGGATTTTCCTTGAGAGGGGTATGCCCAGAGAACATTGGAACAAAGTGTCCCTTCTTCTACATTTTACTCTATGTATCTCTTTTACTTTGTTGCTTGACCTGTATCATATGCAATATTCTTTATGAAAATCTAATAAATGTAAGTAAGCATCTCCCTGAGTTCTATTATTTGCTTTAGACAATTAATTCAGTACAAGGAAAGTGTTGTGGGAACCTGATTTGGAGCAATCAGTGAGGCAAAAAAACTTGGATCTTGAGCGCATAATCAAAAGTTGGCAGTTAAATCCAGGTAGACTGTGCCAGAAATGAATTGTGCTCAAGGACACACAGCTAGCAGTCACTACAGGATTTGCTGAGCATCATCTTCAGAACAGATTTGTCATTTGGTGCTTTCTGCATGGGAAAGACTTCTCACATTTCTAGTTACAAACATTCTATGCTGTGAGGGTGTAGTGGAAGGAACAGCTTCATTTTTCTTTGTTCTTACATCTGTAACTCATTCTGGCAATACAAAGTGCTGAAGTTGGCAAAGATCTGATTGCTCCAGTCACTTTGGATGGCTTCTGGTTTTTAGATAGTTGCATCTTTCCATAAGTAGGAAAAGGGTGCAGTCTTGCCACAGTAGCACTTTTGAGCAAAATGAGTATGAATATTTTTCACAGATAAATTAGATTTTTATTTACTCTACATATCTATCTGGATTTTCAGAAATAAAAAAAGATCTGCTTAAGGAATGATATGTGCAATTATTTGGGGTGAGTAGTATGTAGATTTGAGAGTACGGCTTTGGCATTTTCCTGTAGTCAGTTATAAGCGATTATTGCATAGCTATTCAATAGGGTAAGCTAATTTAGGAGAGTATCAGCTCAGCAATACCATTTCAAGAGCCTTTGAAGTGAAGGAACAAGGGACCCTGTCCTTGGTTTCTTTGGTGAACTTATTTGGAATGTCATATAGCTATTACTACAATTTTCAGCTTCAAAGCAGTCTAGACACAGCAGCCAAAGAAGCCTACATTCATCCCTCCGTGTGATTTTGGAGAAATTATTTCTTTCCTGAGGTCCTCAATTTCTACTTGTATGAAGCAAATACAATTATACTTCCAGTAAAGACCGTTACTATGAACACTAAGCTTAAAAAATTGGCATTTAGTTCTATCAAAATAAATGAAATTATTAATCTATCTTGAGAAGTACAGTAATCCAATGAAAGAGTAAAGGACCTCAAGCAAAGATCTTGTTTTATGGAAAAAATACGCACATAGATTAATATATGTCAAAAATTGATAAAAAAAAGAGTCTTTCCCTTTGTCAAACAGATGTTTTTTTTTTCCCTGTTTTTATTTATGGTTGGAGAAAACTGATGAGTGAACTAGTATTTATTGAGCTGTCAGGTGATAAATAGACCACACTGTTATGCAAGCATCCTAAAGATCTTGGAAAGACTGTCATGCTTCCAGTGAAGGGCGGAAGCTGACATGTGTAAATTTCAAGGTCACCTCGTGAATTGCAGCTTTTCAGGGAAATAATTCAATTGATACATTTAAAGAATCAGTTATTCAGCCACTCCTGTCTTACTGCCATTTTCTGCTCAATATTCAGCCTTTTGGACTCAGCATATATGTAATATATACTAAACTGCATGTGGTTATTGAGTAGGTGAATGGAGATTCACCATCCTTAGAAAAGTTGGAAACTCTCTCAAATTTTTATTCAAAAACTGAATAAGTATACAAAGTATTAGTTTCATCATGGCATCTCCAGACATGTGTTTTATTGATTGGGTTTCCACCTTTGTCCTGGCACTCTGGCACACCCCAGTGCATCCTCTCCACTTTCCTGTTACTCCTGTCCTATTTCTCTCCTCAATTCTGCAACATCTGTTTCTCTGCTTCCATAGTTTTTATGGTTTCACAGCCTATATTCACTCTCATGCTTATCATTATACAGACATAGAAACAGTATAAATTATTATACATATATCAGAAAGAGCATGTGATGTGTGTCTTTCTGGATGTGCGTTACTTAGCTTACTTCCCAGGCCAATTATTTTCTTTAACATATCAAAGATTCAAGTTGTATTGACATAACAGTTTGATTATCCATCCATATGGTGATAGATATCTACTCTGGTCTATTTCCTTGCACTGGTGAATAATGTAGCAATAAACATGGATGTACAGGTATCTATGAGTTGATATATATGGAATCCTTAGTATAGGCCCAGGAATAGTTTGGGTGGTTATAAAGAATTTTTCTTGCTAATTTTTTGAGAAAGATCCTTACTGTTTCCATGATGGCTATACTAGTTCACATTCCCACCAGCAGTGAAGGGCTTCTTCTTCCTCTCCATCTTTCCGAGCATTTGTTCTTTATTGTTTCTTTTCTTGACTGTAGCCATTCTGACTGGCTTGAGATGGAATCTCAAAATAATTTCAAATTTACATTCTCTGATGTCCATTCTTATTTCTTGTTTTGACAATAACCTCTTCAATAGCCCATTCCTGATGGAAGATTTTGTTTCCAGTGGTTTTTTTTCTGTTGTATACGTACTCTACACATTAGCTCCTGTCCGAAGTATAGTTAGCAGAGATTTTTTTTTGCCCAATGCATATGTCTTTTTACTCTGCTATTATTTGTTTGCTATATAGAAACTTATATGTCCCTTTTGTTAATTCATGGGGTTATCTCCTGTGTTAACTGAGTCCCACTCACAGAGTTTCTGCCTATACTCATATCTTGAAGCATCTCTGTTTTCCTCCAGCAGTTTCAGTGTTTTAGGTTTTAAGCTATGGTCCTTGATCCACTTGGAATTGATTTTTGTATAAGGTGAGATATTTTTCATTCTTCTGCAGGTAGATATCCAGTTTCCCCAGCAACATCTGTTGAATAAACTGTTTTTCAGTGTAATGGACTCCAAAGCAAACACTTAATACAGTTTTTATGAGAAATTATGCATTAGAGGAAAGCTAAATACCTCTTCTAAGAAGGAAATGAATCACATTGTTTTGTGTAATCACAAATTTGGGGGAATGGATAATACCAGGCATTTCAGATACTTTTAATGAAGAAGAGGTTTGTCTTCTTTTGAATACTGAGTTCTTAAAATCCAAGTAAGTTTTTTACTTGTAAAAAACTTTGCTAAAATTTATTCAGAACAAAATTCCTTCAAGGAGAATTTCAAACCCAACATCGGATCATTGGCAATTAAACATTGTGCAGGAATCTGCCTGCCAAAGGAAATCAATTGAAGAAAAGAAAGCAAACTACATATATTTTCAGAATTAATTTTAGGAGGAAGAACAAATGGCTGTCACATACATGGGCCTTTTTATAAAAATAGAAAATAAAGTTATTACCCCTTTTTTCTGGAGTTTATATATTTCTTCTCTAAGTTTGACAAGTCCTCTAAAAATGTGAGCTGTCAGATTCTCGTCAGGAAGGAAGGGGTCAGTGACACACTGGTCACTGCACAGCAAGCCTAGTTATAGAATATTTTGGGTTCTTAGAAATTCTACTGCTACCAACTTCATTATGCTGTGAATATGCTATCCCCAGGGTGTTTTGATATATGTGCACATCCAAGTTGAATTTTTGTCATGATGAGAGAAAGGAGTTTATTTCTTTTATTTAACCATTCATTTGTAGATCCTAGGTAGAAAAGAATATATTTTAAAATACAATATCCAAGTTTTATCATGTTATAGCTAATTATATATCCAGACTGTTGTGTTCTTTTTGTAGTGGAAGAAAATATGCTAGAATCTCTGTAGTTGAAAACCTGTTTATGAAAAACAGACATCAAGTATACCAAATTCTGAAAGTAGCATTTTATTTTTGTCACAATCATTTCTTTTTCTTTTTTCTCTTTTTTTTTTTTGCAAAGTGCGTGTTTTATTTGTACTTAAACTAAAAATATTTGTACTAGGTATCATGAAATATTTGCATAAAACATCTTCCTACAAATATTAATGAACAAGTAAAAAAACAGAGGCTCCAAAGGGTAGAGAAAATCAATTACAGCTCGGCCCCTCACCTGAATGGAAGACATCACAGGAGAAATTTCCCAGTCTCTAAAATACAAGTGCTCTTCATTAGGCAGCTTTAGCTCTTTGTTTTTGTTTGTTTCTTTTGAGAGAGTCTCATCATGTGTATTTGGCTCCTAGTCGAAGCTGGTCCGGAACTTGCTATGTGGTCTAAGCCTCAAAGCCTCCTATCTCATTCTCAGAAGTGGCCATGCCATATCTAGATATAAATCTGCACATTTTTTACTTTCTATTAAGTTAGACTTTGCATCCTAAAGACATCCAAAGTTGCAGTAAATACACTGGCTCTGTGCAGCCATCTTATCTGAAGCAAGAGAAGTTTTCCGAACATCCTTGATAAGACTCCAGTTAAGCACCATGTGCAAAAAGATCTAAGGTTCTTAAGAACTGGCTAGCAGGGGGGCTAGCTCAGTAGTAGTGCACTTGCCGAAACATGTTCAAGGTCCGGAGTTCAATCTCCAACAACCCCATATATATATATATATATATATATATATATAATAAGAATGAAACAAAACAAAAATAAAAGCACTGGAAAGAAAGAACTTGGTTACACTTATGACTGAACATAGGCAACTGGAGCCTCATACGTCATCTGGCAGCGGATTCACAGAGGAGTTGAGGAAGAACTCCAAGGTTGTGGGGTGCTAAAATACGTGCGGCTTTCTCTAGCCATTTTCTAAATGGTCTCCAAATCATTGTCAGAAAATTTTGCTGGAACTTCATGTGGGGCTGCAGAGAGATTACTCTCCAGAGTTGTGGAAGGAAGCACCCCAGAGCTGAGTGTTCCACAGTGAGTGTTCTAGGAATGGTGGCTTCCCCAAGTCTGACCGCTCCAGATCTGACTGTCCTGAGCCAGGGCGCTGCAGCCCTGGCTGCCTCGCGCAGGAAGGCTTATCGCCCTGGGCATGGCTGAATTGGAGACTTGGATATTCCCTAGTGCTGGGCACTCTTGAGTTGCAAAGTTGCTGCTCATCTCTGACCAGTTGGTTTTCTGCAACCGCTGAGATTTCATTCTTTGATTTTTGGAATCAGGTCTTAAACTCTTTGTAGCTGAGATTCAGAATACTAGAGTTCTCGCATCTGCTGAAGGTTGAAGTACTTCTGTTTTCGAAACCTGTCATTAAGTAACGTACAGTTAGGACTGAGAAAACAGTTCGCACCTTGTTTCTTGGCTTGGGCCTGATTCTCCTCCATCCCTGTGCCCTCTACCAAACTCAGATGCGGTGGCTTTAGTCGGGGTCTGTTAGAGGAATCGGAGCTGTTGTGAAGAGGCAGGTCCTAGGAGGAAGGGAGAGGAGAAGACGATGCCATGCGGAGCATCTCTGCAGAACAACTTTGTAACTTCCCTTAGGGTCACAGATGCCAGGCATGGGTCAGGCGTCAGGACACCGCGAACTGTGGGAACAAGCTGGATCCACATTCATGTTCTAAGAAGGAAGAAAATGAGCAGTTGACTGTACAAAAGCTAAGATCTTAAGGGGGAAATAATGAAGTTTTGCAGAAGTACAGTATCTAGCAAGAAGCTGGGATGAAAAGTGTCTGTCCTAGCAGAAGAAGGAAGAGCCAAATGGTCCATTCCATGCCACAATTATTTCTGTTTAATAAAATTCTGAAATAACGCTGTTAGACCCTTCATATCAACTCAGCTTGTACAACATTACTTTTTTTGTTTTGAACCTTAAGGAAATTTTTAATACTTGTCTGCTATAGTTTTTGTATTTGAAGTGGTTACACTTTTTCATGTATTGCTATCAAGAATCAAAGAAATATGCATAGACCTAAAACTTTTTCATGTGCTATCAAGAATCAAAGAAATATGCATAGACCTAAAACTGAATGACAGATATATATATGCTATCATTAGTATTATAGATGCTAAGTTTTAAAGTATGTGTTATAACTATCAATGACTATTTTTGATACTACAATTTAGAGCAGATAGAGAAGTGGACCTTCTTCTACTACTAGTTCATTTAAAAGAGAACATCCTGTTAGCATTCTATCAATTAAAGCAGGTTGAAATTAGAATAGAACCCTTCTCACTATAGGCAATTTTGAAGAATATATTTATGAATTTAAGCATACATTAGGTATATTTTCAGTAGAAAGTGTAAACACATTAAAAATATGAAACCATGTCCAAATGTTTATTCTAATTTTCTTTCTTGGGAGTGAGGCTTACTTGTGCATCTCCTCCTTCTGGGCACTACACAAACCAAAGACTATCTATGCTTGGGAATTGTAACTGCTCATTCTCATGTAATTTCTTCTCTCAGATTTGGCTTCTTCACTGTTATCCCAAGATGTTTTAATTGGTGATGAACAGGAAATGGAACAGATTTGGTAAGTAGATGGAACTGTGCCAGTTAGTTATTAACTGGCTATCAACTTGGCACATCAACTTTCCATACAGAAAGGAGGTGGTGGATCTATGTATATACCTATGGGGAGTTTTTTAGTTAAGGCAGGCTCTGATTATCATAACTGCTTTAATTGAACGTGGGAAGATTTGTCATCATATATGTGATCTCTATCCTAACAAGGTGGTGCTATTATAGGCAAGTTGGCAAGCTACAAAGCAAGTAAATAGCATTGATTCTCATCCTTCTACTCTTGTTCAGGATGTGGTGTGGCCAGTTCTCTTGGATCTTCTATGATGAACTATATACTGGGATAGGAAGTTTGGAGCATATGTCAGTAAAATTCCCCTTGCTCTCCTAAATTGTTTGGGTTATGTTTTCATTGCATCAATGTAATAATGAAGCCAAAATAGCAGCCATTTGTCTAAGACTAGAGGTAACTGGAAATCTTGTGTTTGAAGATTTGTAAGGTGATTGATCATCCAACAGTGAAGAGAAACTGCCCTATTGATTTGCACCTTTATTAAACAGAATTTGTAATTCAAGGATGACTCAGCGTGGATAAGAAATGAGGAGCAAATTACATCTAAAATACACAGTGACAGAAACATTACAAGGAATTAGATCTGGCCACTTTGCAAAATTACTCACTGTATAATTATTTCTGATCACTTACACATGAAACTGGATCAGGACACAAGTTTTACATATGTGTCTATTAGAGAAGCATGTTGACTGTTTAGTACAAGTGAATTCTCATTTATTTTAAAACTCTGTGTCCTTAAAAACATCAATTTGTACTTAATCACTTTCTTGGTATTCTTCCCACATTGCTTCATATAGATTTTTTTTTCTCTTTTGCCATGAGTTGAATACTAGTAGGGAGGCACTGTGATGAGAAAGGTTATACCAAAATGAAAGGAGGGACCAAAATATTTTCTAGTAATGTATTGGATATTTGAGGTATTTGAAGATGATGCTATTCTTTTCATGCACAATGAATATTTTTTCAATTGATAAAGCTACAAGAAAATTTCAGTCATCTTGTGTTTGTTTTGTTTGTTCATTGTGAACCTCGTTTCTTTTTGTGAAGCCAAAGTATCTATGAATTATACAACTGTTGATCTTGGATATCAGCAAGGGTTTGAGGCACCAATCATTATAGATAGTGTAATATAATTGACTCAGTGACATTTCCAAGTTCTATTTGAGCCTTTTCCAGCTCTTACGTGATAGTTGAAAAGTTAATATATTTTGGAATAATTACTAATTCCTAGTTTGGAAAATGGCTATCAATGCTGTTCTAATGTACATGCAAAATATACAAAATTAAGTTAAGCCAAAGCCTGATTGTATACTTAGACCAATGAATTTTTAAATCCTTACATTTATTACTCAGATTTTGATTATTTCTTGTAGTTATTCTTGTTCTTCATTACATAATTTTTTCTAATTTCTCATATTCGATCTCTGTCTGTCTCAGTCTCTCTCTCTCTCATACATACACACACACACACCCCACAAATATATTTTGAATTTACTGGTTTCTCAAATAGGAACCACATATGTTCCAACTGAATTCTAAGTATCAAGTGATCCCAAATCTTTAGCTGATATTTAATTGCTAAACTCTATGATAGTGCTTGGCATTTTTTTTATTTTTTGGTAAAGGCACAGTAACCCTCTTAAGCACTGTTTTACTGATCAGATGAAGAAAATATGGATTTTGTTTTAGATCCCTTATCTCCTACACATAACTAATCTCCATTTGTTTAAATGCTTTATACATTTAACCATTCAAACCATTATAGAACCCACTGAAGTTATCCTTCTGTTAAGATAGAGGATAGTAATAAATGAGACCTCTCTGTCCTTCACTTAATCAGACATGAGGATTCAAGATTTGCTATTGCCTTCAACTGTGAAGTGAAATTTGAACATGCATGACTTTGAAGAGTTGATGTGAATCCTAAAATGCTTTCTTCTTTTAACATGTATCCAATTCTTCTATCCATATATGGATATATCCATATACATATATGATATCAATATATCATATACTGCTTTTCCTATAGATGTATTCTGAAAGAAGGTAGATGATGAATCACATAAGGTCAATTATTTCTTTACCCTGATTTCAAAGAGAAGGTTCACAAAAATGTAAGAAAAGATAGCTAAATGAAGAATAGGATTTGGGTTTTTGCTCCAGTTTAGCAGTAAGTTGATGGCACATTCATGTTTGTTTATCTGTGTATTAAGGTTAAGTACATTATTTTAGGCAGAATTACAATCTATTGATTCAATAAATTGTATTTACCCACAAATATTCATATGTTTGTAATTTTGTATGCTATCATTGCATATGTAAAACACTGCTGTCATAAGATACATCCATATGTTTCAATTTAGAAATTTCCCAAGTAGAAATTAAATTAGTTTCCTTCCTTTCTTGTTTCTACACAATCAATTGTGATGCACCCAATCACAATTCCTTTAGCATCATGGAATAAATTTTGACCAAATAATTTAAAATTTTTCTTTGATTGGTGTTCATGACCTTTTCCAATAAGTAGTTCTTTAATTTTCTTTTGACTTTTTTCTAGTTTCCCTCATGAAAGGAAAGAACAATGAAATTAATAAAGCAGTCTCATAAAAATGTAACAGCTTAAGATGCACAGCATGAGTTATTTTAATTCATATTATGTTTATTATTTATCAAGTGCTCATTAATTAACATTTCTCAATTAACTATAAGAGTAATTTTTGATGGAGCACAAATATGAATAAGTAATAATAGGACCCTTGTATATTGAGTGGTCCTATAGACACTAAGTGGGACAGTTATCATTCAGTTTTTCAAATGAGTTTAAGCTCTCTTGCTAACAGATAAAAGAATGCTAAATTAAGAGAAGAAGTCATTCTCTCTACTTTATGGAAACAAATAGGGAAAACCACAAACAACATCATCCAATAAACCCCTTTCTTAAAGGCTGGTTTTCTTAAAGGCTGACATGTTGAACACAATAGTTATTCTGATCTTTGCAAAGATTAGAAGAAGGTAGCAACTTTGGAGATTTAAGTGGTGCAGAATAATCAGAGAGAGAGACATGCCTTGGGTCTGCATGATCAGAAATTTATAAACTACCCATAAAAGTACATCACTCATTAATTGAAAGGTAATAGTCTATACATGAAGTTGTTCCTAAAGATATTTAAAAAAAGACCCAAAGGATAGGAGAGTGGAATGGGAAGAAGAAATAAAAAGGGAAAATAAAATTGCAACTGACTTACTGCTCAAACAATGTAGGACTTGGAAGGAGCAAAGGAAGCAGCTAAATCAAACACTTAGCTGGAGAGGAGAAACAGAAAGCAAACAAAAAAGAATCCAATTACTTTATGTTTGTTTTTATAAATGGTTTTCTGTAAGAGGAACAAAAACTATTTTGACTTGTTTTCCTCTGCACTATACTGCTGAGAGCAGCCAGTACCTTCTGAGTAAGTCCAGGCTACTGCTGATACTTCTGCTAATGCTAATTAACCTCCTGCTACAATAGCAACAGACTCACATCTGAGCGTCTTCTGAACATCACTCTGCCTTCTCTTATCCTCTGAATTACTCCAGTCTCCATTGGCTGCTGTTGCTACATGGAATCACATCAATAGTAAACATGACCTACAGGGTCACATTATGTCTTATTTTTCAGTCAGAAAAATAAATAAAGGCTTATAATGGCTTCAGGAAGTCACAAAATAATTTCCAGAAAAAAATACTTAGAGGGCAATTATGCAAGAAGAGTAGAGACATGGAAAGAACTCTCACGTCTGTGTGCAATTGTGCATGCACATGTGCATGTACATATGTACTATTTGAGGCAAAACAAATGTGTACATTTCAATGCCATTTACAGTCCTGACACTTGAAAGTATTCTAAGCTAGTCCAAAAAGTTCCAAAAATATTCTGAACCCTGCTCCCCACATCGTGAATTCCCTATCTGTCTTTGGTCAGTTCAGATAAATTTCATTTTGTAACCAAGGATAAGAGCTTTTATTCACTTTTTCCTCTGAACTATTCCTTCAAGTTTGAGACAAAATTACCATTTGCAATGTTGATTTATGATTATGGTTGTGATGGCTCAGACATATAAACTCTACCATCAGACCTGGGTGTGTTTCTAAAGATATCTCCCCTAATTTGTTCTTTCTTTCCTCTTTTATGTCTCATTCTCATCGCAAGATAAAGACGATTCAGCCCCACACTTATTCACCAAGAACTAATAGACTGTCTATGGGGAAAGTACTCAAGGTCTTTGTGTTCCTGACATTGCATCAGTCATAGTTTTCCTCAACATCCTGCCTGTGATATTCTTTCCTTTGGTTGAATTCCTACAGAACTTGAAACCTCTTTTCAAAATGGCTGTGATTTTCATAGGAGCATGTGAGAAGTATCATTTGTATGTCATGGACATCTTATTGGTGGCTTGACAGTTGAAGAATATGTTTCTTCCTCCTTCAGCAACCACTTGCTATCATCAATCCTTGAGGAGGAGAGGGACCTATGTTATCCTTATGGATCATTAGATTCCAATATTTTTCCTTCTTCTGTTTTTTAGGTAACCAAATTTTGACACCAAACTTGGTCAATTTTCCCTCTTTCAGAATTGTAAAACTAATGGCAAGACTGAAAACTTACAGTGCAGCAAAGATATTGTATTCCTGACCATGAATGAGAGTAGAGGGACAACTAGTTTATGGTTTGATTATTAGGTATAAAGTAAAATACGTGAAGCAGATAATTTTTTAAGAATTTAGTTGCCATCTTTTAAAATCTTCTATATTATGTTACATTACATACATGCTTCATACATGCTAATTTTGCATAATTACATAGTGACATTTTTACACGTATATATTTTGACTTTTTCACTTCCATTGGCTCTCTCCTATTTCCTCTCTCCCTCCTACCTCCTACTTTTACTTTCTACCTTTCTCTTCCTCATTAGCTTCCTTTCACCTTTCATGTCTTTGGCTTTTGCTTTTGACTCAGTGCGTTTCATTAGGGATTTTCATAGGAGCATGTGAGAAGTATCATTTGTATGTCATGGACATCTTGTTGGTGGCTTGACAGTTGAAGAATATGTTTCTTCCTCCTTCAACAACCACTTACTATCTCTCAATCCTTGAGGAGGAGAGGGACCTATGTGTTCTGTCCTCTACCATGTCAAGAAGTTAGCAGGCTCATCTTGTGTAGGTGTTATGCACGTAATCACAGCTACTATGAGCCTAATAATTTAATGGTTATGTCATGCTCAGAAGATTCCATTCCATCACACTCATCTTTTTCTCCCAGTTTTTTTCTGTGTCAGCCCCTGAACATTGTGTTGATGATGTACATGTCTCGTTTATGGCTGAGCATCTCACCATCACTTCTCATCATTTTCATCTGTTATGATTCTCTTCATTACCATTGCTTCTCTCACCAGTGCTGACAACAGTCATATTTTATGGAGATAAACATAATTATTTAGAAGGCAATTTGATAGACACATGATGTCTTTAGTGAAGCAACAGCAGTGAAATTCCTAGTGCCTATGTCCACTGGCCAAGGTCTTTTGTCAGACACCATCACTTTTTGCTCCTATAGCATTTCTTTCTAATTAGCTTCATGGCAGTTATCATCTGCTCTGCTCCTGGGG
This sequence comes from Typhlomys cinereus, assembly GCA_023101885.1. Taxonomy (NCBI): domain Eukaryota; kingdom Metazoa; phylum Chordata; class Mammalia; order Rodentia; family Platacanthomyidae; genus Typhlomys; species Typhlomys cinereus. The sequence continues at coordinate 4,210,141 of JALPQD010000057.1, read as the reverse complement.
GCTGTGCCATCTAGCACAGAGCTGGGATTATAAAGATGTTGGAGCTTATGTAATTCACTCTGGCAGACATTTAAAATCCAGTGTTTTGGGTAGCATGTAGTTGTACTCAAAGATTAGGACAGGGTCCTAATTTAAATCTAGTTTATCTTAGTAGTACCAGATTTGGGTAGGGTAACTCCTTTTGATCTAGTTCCCAGACATAAGCATGTGCCGTTATCATTCACCACACTACAATATAGGGAAAATAAAAAAATCCTGGTTGAACAGCATTAAAAATAGTATAGATGACATTATTTTCGTGAGTGCCTTGCTCTCAGAGAATTCTTCATTCTTATTATTGCCTAGAAATGCAGCAGTGTTAGGAAAATTAGCTTTCCAAAGTTAAAAGATAGTTTTATCTGCTTAGTTACTAATTGCCTGTGCATAACTTTGGAATCTGTGGATGTATGTGTTCAGTTTCAGTATGTAAGAAACAAAGGTAAAGTAAATGGTGCAGTGAACAAAATACTTGCCACAGTAGCAAGAGGATCAGAATCGAATTCCCAGGTCCCACATAAAATGCTGGGCGGATGTGACAGTCTGCCTGCAGTTCCAGCCACTGTCAGCAGAGGCAGGAAAGCAAGCTCCATAGCAAGATAAATTGTATCAGTAAGCTTTACGTTTTCTTAGAGATCCTGTGTCAAAAGAATGAAGTGTAAGAGTGATTGAGGATGATTTCTGATACCGAACTTGGGTTTCCATACCCATGAAGACACACATGCATATACACTGCCTTACCTGCATACACATAAGAAAATGGAAAAAGAAACAAATTATGATAAAGATATCCACTCTGTCAACCACATAGATGTATATGAGGATCCAACTCATCAGATGGCTTTGTAAATTTCCTGAAGTCATTTAGATTATGATTATTGTTATTCTTCCTGTAAGGGGCTTGTAAATCATGGGTTTGATTTAAAGCAGGTTACATTAAAATGAAAACTAAAGCCAATTAAATTGTTTAACAGAAATTCTAATTTTTGTCTAAGACAGCTCAGAAACAGGAATTTGGTTGCTTAAAGGCTAATACAAATTAAAGATAGAAAATGAGTTTTATTATCCACTCATTGCTTTATTTATTTAGATAACACATATTCCCTATGTCCTTTTTATGTGAAAGGGTTATTTTAGGACTTTCTAATATAAATTATGAAAATCAGACATAGCAATGTTTTTGTTTATAATGGTATATCTGTTATAAATAAGTATACATATTCTTAAGCCACTAATGAGCTTTAAGCATAAAAAGTTGCCACTTCAAATTCTTTCTGATTTTCTTGCTGATAAGTCAGTAATAAACAATGCATTGAATTCGATGGTTCACAAATACATAAAAGGACATGAAAGTAGGAGGTGAACTTGTTGGGAAGAAGTGTCTCAACAGAAGTGGGAGAGGGAGAGAGGGCAAAGAGGGATGGAAACATCTAATATTTGTTAAAATAAGGTATGAAAATACCAAAAAAAAAAAAAAAAAGGAAAAGAGTATTTTTCCTTTTAGACCTGTTTTGTATGTCTGTGTAAGTACTAGAGAGCACTTGTGTGTCAGTGTCTGTGAAGGTCAATGATGACATCAAGAATCATCCTAGATTGATCTTCCTCCTTATAGCTTTGTTCTGAGTTTTTCCAGCTTCTACCATCTAGATCCAAAATTAATAGCTGCTACCCTATCTGCCTGGCATTTCTTGTGAGATCTGAGGGTACAAACTGAGGTCCTTTTGCTTGTAAAGCAAACACTTTAACAGCTGAGCCATCTCCCCAACCCTTTCTTTCAGTTTTTATGGCAGAGAGTAAAGTATACATGTAGCCAGAATATGTTTTTATCTCGTCACTGTGAAAACACACAGAAAAATCAAATCTTGAATTAGAACTTGCATCAAATTTTTCATGGTCAAAACTTCAAGCTTGAACTATGTTTTTTTTTTTTTTATTTCACTGGATTCGTTGTTGTAAGACGTGACTGGGAATTTAAATTGTAGAAATATACAAAATAAAAAACCATAGATGTTTTTTCGGAAATGTTGGTAACTTGCATTGTTGCTACTCCTAGATAGGAGCACAGATGGCTCCCAGGGAATGTCTTTCTCCTCCTGTGGTCTCACTTGCCTGGATCCCCTGGGGTCTGCAACTAATTATTTTGGAGTTGTTTGTATTTTTGTGCTCATAAATGGCAGATCTTTACAGGGAGTAGATTTGCAGCAATTAAGAAGTGGAACTTTGAAAGCTCACAGCCATTTTCATCTCCACCTCCCTCAGTAGAATGATCCGGAGAGGTGTAATTATAGGCCTCAGCTCTAGCACCAGCCACTACTCTGCTTTGAGTAGGTTCTTGGGCCCCTGAGGTGAACATTAGTTCTTTCTCTGGAAAATTAAGGCAGTCATACTTACTCTACAAGAGTGATATTAGGATCAAATGTAATAACAAATATAAAAGAGGAACTCAAAGTCTATCCCTAGTTGGACCCTTAACTGAAGCAAGCATTTTTCTTGATATGTTCTTCTACCAGCCTTCACACAATGGCCTGAGATCCAGGGAACAGTTGGGCGATCAGGGTATTGGATATGCTCTACAACCAAGGCAAACCTTGAATTAAAAAAAAAAAAATCTGTCAGAAGTCATCTCTTTGGAATCATGTTAAAAAGTTTTGTAAGAATTATTAAGTTTGTTTTAGCGGAAATAAATAAATAAATAATTTTTTAAAAAGCTTTGTAAGAGCCATTGACAGGGGGAGACTGTTCTCCCCCTCACTGCGGTCTACTCTTATTCCATCTACCTTTGAATCTACTCTTGTAGTAAGACTCTATTTTAACAGCCTTTTATCTCTGGCTAGGAGGTGACATCCAATACCCATCAGGATGGAGCCAAGGGCGGCGCAGGAACAGCAAAATGGGGAGAAAAAGCAACAAACCATAATTCAGAATACATTAATCACCTGGAACCAGGCCAGCCTAATCTCTCCCCATCCTAAAACTCAGGCAAATTTGCGGAAGAGGGGGCAGTAAGTGCCTAAAGATGGGGAGGAGCAATGATATGCAAGATACTCCATACAAGTTAGGGTTGAAGTAATCATAATAGGACTTCGCATGACTTGCGCACTGACCCCCCAAAGTCTAGCATGGATCACAGGCACTAGGATCCTTAGAGGCGAGGGATTAACAGCCACAATAGTGCTCCCATACTAAAGGGGAACACAGAAAATAGCTCTAGACAAAGCTACTGAGTCCTTTCACTTCATCAGAGAGGAGGACCCAGGGGAAGTTTGACATGCACACTAAAGGATGCTCCAGGGATGGGGGGGAGGCCACTGGGAGAAAAGGGGGAGGAGGGAAAAGAGGGGAGGGAGCATGGGTATCCAGGGAGGGATGGAGGGGGGGAGGGGACTGGGGTACCTATTAAGTTTGTATGAGTGGAAAAAAAAAACAAAGAGCCAAAGAGCCACTGACAGAATCACCTCATGCTACAGGTTAGGTTTAAAAGCATTCTGTGGCTTCATAGTATTGTTGTTTAAGAACTGAGACACACAGGTGAGTATGGGAACTTGTTTAAACAACACAGATCTTCAGATAAATTTTTTGTATCTCTGAAATTTGAAATGAAGCCTTAGTGGAGAAAAAAACAGAGAAGAGAGGAAGAAGTTTTGAAGCAGACAGAATCTGAAGCTGTCCAGAGACCAAGTCTGTCAGCAGAACTGTCTGCTGCCATATCTGCCTGGCATTTCTTGTGGGATCTAAGGATCCAAACTTAGAACCTTTTGTTTGCAAAGCAAAGACTTTAATAACTGAGTAATCTCCTCAACCCTTTCTTTTAGTTTTTATTGCAGAGCGTAAAGTATTACAAGTAGCCAAAATATGATTTTATCTCATCACTGTGAGCACACGCAGAAAAATCATGTTGAGCTACTGCATGCAGACTTACCATCCATCTTTCCTGGGCAGCATGTCCTTTGTTGACCTCAATGTTCAGGAACAGAGAAAGAAACTAGAAGCAAGGGAAAGAACCCTGACTTTGTTCAGTTCTGAAGAAGTCTCATTAGTGTAAGACCTATCACCTTGGCCTTTTCCAGAATCCTCTCTACAACTCCTTGTCAAAATTGCTCTCATTCTTGTGCTTACCATAGCTCTACTTCCTGAGATTTTATGGATGTACATTTGTAAACACTTCTCTTCCCATGGCTTCCGTTTTTCTTCCCTGTTTTATTCATGGAAGACTCAAACAACGGCCAAATCTTTAAAAGAATCTTTCACAAGGTTACTTTCAAATATGCATGTTCATTCTTCTTCATGGTAAACTTCAGCAAATCTTTTAAGCATTCTCAAGGCACACAGCATTATGTTCATTCACCAAACATCCTTCCTTCCAAGAGTGTGCCTGTGGTATCTGTGCTGTCCTTCGAGAGTAAGGATAAACATGGAAACTGTGATTGAATGAAAAAGAATAAAATGGAACTGACATCTACTATGAATGTCGTCCTGCTTTATTCTTCCTCATCTTCTGGGATCCCTAATGATGACCATGAGATACTGTTGATTCACCTGGATCTGACCCCTGCCAGAATTAGTCAAATATTCTCATAGTGGTTGTTGCTTGCACAAACTTATAATGTGGACATCTAAGAGAAGCCCATGGGATGAACAGGTTTCTTTTTTCTTTTCTTTTTTTTATTGATACTGTCTTGAGATACTCATTCTTCTCCACAGCTTATTAATGTCATTTCTAACTCAGGCATTCAAGGCACTTATTATAACTTTCATTTTTATTTCTCTTGTGATATGATACCTTTAATCCTAAAACTAAGAACAAATCAGTTTGATTAAATGAGTACTCTGGGCAGAGTTTTCTATTTCAATAAGAACTGAAAAACATATCTCCTAGTATAACTCTTCACACATACCTCATAGTTGTCTACATAGAGTGCACTACTGAATTTTCAGAATTACTTGATAACCTAATGAAAAAGATTGAAAAGCCAGATGTGACGGGTTACTACTATAATCTCACCATTCAAGAGAAGTTGTGATTTGAAAGGAAAAATATAAATTTCATTTTATTTGCTTTTCTATTTATATATACATATATGTGTGGGGAGCTTGCATGTGTTTTGGTTTGTTTATGGTTACGTGTATGTGAAGGTTCACTTGCATATATTTGTTCATGGAGTCTTGAGAATAATGTTGAGGTCACACTTAACTGCTGTTCCATCTTTTTGTTTAAAATATCTTATTGGTTTATGAGAGAGAAAAAAAATATGACACAGTAATTAGAGATCAGAAGATAATGTTTGGAAGTCAGTTCTTTCCTTCTACCAAATGGGCTGAAGATCAACCACAAATCTTTAAATTTGTGAGTAAGTGTTCTTGACCTCTGAGTCATCTGGCTGTCCACTACCTCAATTCTTTATTTGTAGTGTCTCTAAGCAGACTGAGAGCTCACTGATAGGACTGGTCAGCCTAGCCAGCTCACTCTTAGAATTTCCAGTCTCCATTTTCTCAGAGTGGAATTGTATACAAACAGGCTGCCACATCCAGCAGGCATCTATATTGAATCTAGAGCTTTGATTATTTCCTTTGTTTGTCAAGAACTTGAACTACTGAGCCATTTTCCAAGCCCAAAGTATAAATTTCTTAATTTAGATACATCATTTCATTAGTATGAACTTTTTTGAGATCTAAATTCAAATGGATTCTTAATTGATTTAAATATTTTATAGGAGCATATTCCAATCCCTGTTGACTCAAAATGACACATCTAAAGTGCTCCATTCATTTTTTTTATCTAAAACAGTTTTTCACAGTTTTTAAGCATAGAGAGAAATTTCTCTTAACTAACATTTTTTTGAAATTGTATAGAATTCTGCTTTTATTTTTAGAAACTGTAAAAGACTATGATAGTTATCTACAGGTATCAACTTAACAATTGAAGACTTGAACTCTTGGCACAGTTGCAAATAATTTGTAGTTGAGTTTACCTAGAGCAAATCTGCAAAGATTGTATAATTGATTAGGTAAGATCAACTCATGGTGATTAGTTCCTTGGACAGGTATATAAGATGTAGGGAAGTGATTCAGAGAGTTGTTATTCTTCAATATAATTGTTCAGGCATGCTGTCTGTCAAATGAAGTTTGCCTCTCTTTCAACAGTCCTTTGAATATGGTATGCTCAGTTCCCATCAACCCTGGTGTTGGTATCATCTCTCCTGCTAAACTGGACTAAGAGAAGTAACTGGAGAATCCTCTGTTCCCCTTCCATTTTGAATTTATGTGTAACCTATAGGCAAATTGTGGCAAAGACCTGTTATTAATCAAAACAATATTTTTATTGCTGATGTGTACTTGTTTTTAGGTGCTACTGTTTTAAAATACTGAGACAGAATAGTAGCATTGTATGAAGAATAGTATTCTATTTTTTTAAAGTTAGATAACATATTTATGATGGAAAACTTGAGGCTAGAAATTTCATTCTCCCATAAACCACTTCCAACATTCTCTGTCACCATCAAGCATCATTCACAACAAGGTCATTAGTGATGTAGTCCAATCCACTGAAGAAGGAAATTCATTGAAAGCTCAGTGTTTCTAAACAAGACTAAGCTTTTTAAAATTTATAACTGTTCAAATCGTCTTTGTTGTCAGATGTCCAAGGAAATCTGAAGATTACATGACTGTTGGACAAACTCTTTCCAGTTTCCAAGAAACTCTAATAAAAGCTCTCCCAGTGGAACATGGAACTCAAATCAAATGGTAGTAAAAGAATAAAATTTAGGAAGGGAAAGCTAACTTAACTCAAATGAATTCCCAAAGTGTAGGTGTAGATGTATTCACAGAAATAATGAAAAATTTAAGAACTGGTATTTTTACTTTGTACTGTGTGTTATAGTCAAATAGAGAGGAAGAGAGTTGTTCCTTCTTTGGATATTTAAATGAGCTGACATGTAAAGTTATATTAAATGGAGACACTGAGATTCTGACCAGTCTTATCTGTGTTCTGTCACTGAATAGCATTTAATCCAGTTATTAAACTTCTATAAAGTACCTGTTTATCTGCAGAGGTAGGTTGTAGAAGAATGTAAGAAATTCCCAACATGTTTTCAACATAAAGGACAGTCACATTTAATTTCTACAAGTTGCCCTTTTGGGGGCATACCATGGGAAATTGGAAAACTGATGCAGCAATATCCATCTCTTTTGATAACCTACAATCAACTACTTTTGTTGTGAAAGGAATTGTCATGTGTTACAACTGCTGATTTAAGTTAAATTTTTAAGTATTCACCTAGACATGTATTTCTGTTTGTAGTTTTTCTTCATTAACTCCAGTGAGACATTTCTGCTGTCATTCCAGTGTCCTTCACCTGAAACAATACAGTTCCAATATAAAGTATCTGTCACAAATTTCCAAGTAACTCTGACAATTGTATGATTCACATATGCTGATTTGCATGGCCATTTACGGCTGTATTTTAATCTATATATGTTTAAATCATAACAAAACTGAAGAACAGATGTGACTTTTAAAACAAAGTAGGATGCGTGGATACAAATGAATCCATTGTTCAGTATTCATAATTGACTCAGGTAATAGACCAGCTTCATACACTCGTTTGTTATGAGCGAAGATTCCAAGAAAATTGTTTTTTAAAGAAATTTGAAAAGTTACACATGCACAATGGAATACCATTCAGCCATCAGGAAAGATGAGATTATGGAATTTTCTGGTAAATGAATGACACTGGAAAATATAATATTGAGCTAAGTGTCTCAAATACAGAAAGGCAAACATCACAGGTTCTCTCTTTTTTATATATATTTTATTTATTTATTGTGTGTGTGTGTGTGTGTGTGTGTGTGTGTGTGTGTGTGTGTGTGTGTATCAGAGGGCTCTGTATGCCCCTGTGGAGGGCCAAGGGTGACCAGGAATCATCCTGGATTGCTTCTAGCTCCTTGTTTTTCTCTGGGATGTCCCAGGCTCTACCCACCAGGGCTGGAATTGCAAGCCAATGCCTTTTCTCCTTGGGGTTTTTTACGTGGGACCTAAGATCCGAATTCAGGTCCTTCTGCTTATGAGATAGAGTCTTAAACCCCTGTAAGAGTCAAAAAATTTGAAAGAAACCAAAATTCAAGAGGGAGGGAGGGAAGGTTAGTGTGAAACATTTGAAGGAGGAGATATAGGTACAATATTGACAGAGTGAGGGAGGGAATAATGGGAAAAAATACCTAGAGGGATCAGGAAGGTGATGGGATGTAGGAGGGGCTAAGATCCTAAAAGAAAACCTTAAAATTGTAGGATGCAACCAGATAGGAACTTCATGTATTACTAATATGTCATAAAATGTATCTTTTATGAAAGGAATAAGAAAGGACAATCCCTGTGCAGAAAAGAACTGAGAAAAAAAAAAAAACAAGGAACAGCAAAAGAAGAAAAAAAAAAAAGCTCTGGGATGCTCTACCTAAAAGTCAGTCACAATTAAAACAATGCTAGAAGTAACAGGAATGTGATGGTCCTTGATTGATTGCTGGTCAGTGAGGTTTCAAAGGCTCTTCAAACCATATGAGTTTTTGCCAATGCTCTTCATTGCCTTCCAAAAACTGAGAGTAAGAACTTATTACCAATGATGCAACACACATGGATCAAGAGACATGGACCAAAAATACCAGCTATAACTGGTCTGGAAGCTTCTGCTTTGCTGAATAGCACATACAGTATGAAATGGTATTATGGATGCTAATGTGGGAGTAAAATAATCAAAGATCTTATCAACCTGTGAAATCTGCAAGTTGCAATAGTAATCAACATGGCATAGGTGACCATCAGTGTAACATTGGCATGAACATCAAGGAGAAAACCAATAGTTTTCTAATAAGATTGAATCCTGTTTGTCAGATGGAACACATTACTGTTACTGTTAACTAGAATGAGAACTTAAGAAAGGGACAGACATAAGTTCCAGGCAAGAACAGACTTTGAATGCTAAGTGAGAAAGACAGTACATCAAATTGTTTTGTAATTAGACCTGTTCTTAGATCCAAAGAACTGAAAAGCACTCAGCACTCAACTGAGAAGCCATCTTTTTTTTAAAAAAAAAAGTGTTTATTATTGAATAGCACAATCCATCGAAATGTAAAAAAAAAAAAAAAAAAAACCTGACCTCAGATTGCTTTTCCCTAAAAAGGATATATATGCCTCACTTGCCTCTACCCCAAAATGCAGGGAATATTGTAGAACAGAGGGTAGCAAGATTGTAAGTCTGAGTGGGACAGTAGTGGGTCAGACATTATCTCTTGGAGATTTGCAGAGTTGTGATATCCAAGATTTTATAGCAGATATGTTTATTTACACAATAGTTCCATGGGAACTGTCTTATTATGGTATTAATAAGGAGAAAAATCTCAAGAAGCTCCACAAATCCCTGACAAACTGATGCTAACTAATGCTGGTTGGGAAGAAAAGGAATGTGCTTTTTCAATGGTAAACCCACTCAGCTATGATACTTGCTGGACTAAGAGCTATGTCAGACATATGACAACAAAGATTAAAATTAGATTAAAAATAGTGGACAAACAATTGAGAAGATTTTAAAATAGAAATAAGTCTGGCAGAGGAGATGAAGGGTTGCAATGGAAAAAGAGGGGAGTTGAGATTTGAGACTTAGGAGTGAAAATATTATATATTCATCAAATTTATACATGAAACATTAAGAAACATAAAAAAGTGGATAATTTAAAATACATAACAGCATTTTAATGAGAGATAAAAGTAAGCCCTTGTCAAGAGTAAAAAAGAGAAATTTAAAATGTATACTTTGATATCTATATTCAAACTTAATAGTTACAAAATTTACATACACAAATTTGAATGGCATTAACAGTTTCTCTTCGTTGTGCTGCTGTGAGGCAATACTAATAAAGAACTTAAGAGAGAAAGTGAAATTTATTTGACTTATGGTTCCAAAGAGATATAGTCTATTGTGGTGGGAATCACATAGCAGAAGTCATGTCTTGGAGGCAGAAGCAGGAGAATGGTTCAGGCCACTGAAGCCGTCATGTAGGCAGAGAAAGAGGACATTGACAAGGAAGCAGGGCTAAACCACAGAACCTCAAGACATGCCCCTGTGACATGCCTTCTTCCAACAAGGAACCTCTAAATGTGCCACAACCTTTGTAAACATCAGGAGGCAAATAGATGAGCCTGTGGGAGGCATCTCACATTCAAAAATTCAAACAAGATAAGAATATTGAAGGTATGTGAACATGTTGGCATGATGCTCTAAGAGAAGTGTCTCACTGTGGTCACAAAGGACTGGACCACTGGAAACTCTACTGTTTATTTAATTCATCAATTATTTATTTATTGTGTGTGTGTGTGTGTGTGTGTGTGTGTGTGTGTGTGTATGTGTGTGTGTGTGTGCACGCGCACGCACGCTTGTAGAGGACAAAGGATGGCTTCGGAAATCATTCTGGATTGCCTCTACTCGTTTTTTGCTCTGAGATTTCCCAGGCTCTGCCATCCAGGGCCAAAAGTTCAGGTTGTGGCTATTTCACAGCCTGGGATCCAAACGCACAGTCTTTACCTGCCAGCCATTTCTTCAGCACTGAAAACTCTTTCTTAGACACTCATCTCGTTTGAACCTTGGTCATTACCATTTCAATAGCCATCTGCCATACCTACTGCTTGATCTGCCAAGAGACACCACTCAGACTGGAGCCACTTTTTCCCTTTTTAACTGAGAATTTTTCATATACGAATAAGATGAACTTATGTCCTTCCCCTGATCCCTTCCTCTCTCATCTTACCCTCACACATCCAGCCATGTCTCTCTCGCCCTCCAGTCCTCTGCATGTGCAATCACAGGATTCCCTATGTTAGCAAGAGACCCTGTGTTAGTAAGGAACCAGGTCTCTGTGGTTGTGTATGCGGCTCTTCAGTGGGGAAACTCACAAGTTGGGATGTTCCTCTTCCCTTGTGCAGCATCTGTCCTAGAGACTCTCTCTGCCTGCCATTGTTAGATACAGGTGTCACCTTGATAGTTGAGGGCTGCTCAGGGCATTTTTGTAGATAATTAGTAGTTAAGCTCAGAGCAAACCTGCAGGAGATTGTCTAGTTGATGGGATGTTCCAATCCATGACGGAAGGGACTAGTACTTGGGCAAGTGAATAAAATGGATGGGGATGGTCTAGAACATGTCAGCCTTTTTTATGCTTAGCAAGATACACTGGTTTAGCAAGCAAGGATCATCCCTCTCTTAACTACTGCATGGATATGGTGTGGTCAGGTTCCAAGGCCCCTGGTGTTGGTATGGACTCTCTTGCAAAACTGGACAAGGAACTATAACCAGACAGTTACAAGAGAGAATAAAAGCACTTTTTTCCCTTAAGCTATTTTATCATGATTTTGTCAGAAATAATGCAGAAGAAATGAAACACTCTCCAAGTGCAGTTATTTCTTCTGAGATCCTCTCTAGTAGATTCTCTCTAGTCCTTGACTGTAATGTTATGTTGGTCATTGTGTAGATCTGGTGGTAGAAGTTCTCGTTGCAGTGAGTTCCTAGGTATAACAGCTCTGTTGTGGTTGGAGTGTCCTGGTCTGCAGTACAGCACCCCAGCTTAAGGCTCTCATAATCTTACTGCCCTCTCTTATGCAAGGTTCCTTGAGGCTTAGGTGGGGAAAGATTTTGATGGTCTAATTAAGGCTGAACATTCCAGAGTCACAGATATTCTGCACTCTGACCAGTCATGCTTTTCTGCCTCACTAGTTTTCCAATATAATAGGATGCATCTTGTTTTAGTTAACAGAGTATTTTTTATACAAGGGTTAAATAAAAAACGTTTACATGGCTATATGTTAACAAGTTTTATAGCTAACACTAAGATATATGTTCCTGTCTAGAGTATATTTTCTTCCCTACTACTGCTATTAAGATACGTTTACAGTATCCAACATGATAAAGGTTGGAGGTTAAAACTAATTCATAGAATAATTGGTCAACTATGGGTCTTATATAGCACAATTGCTCCTTTACAATCTTCTTACCAGAGCTTGCAATGTTCATAACTGGATGATTCCCTTAATCCTTCTTTTCCCCTAAGCCATTGACTTTTTTTTTTTTACTTACTGCTTATTAAGCTCTATCCTCTTATTTACCTCCCTTTTAAGACATTTCTTATTATTCATCTATTTACCTGTATTATTTTGCCTCTACTCCTTTAGGACCTTCAATCCACTCTGTCCTGATCTATGTTTCTTTATAGTTTGTTGATTCCCATTAAGTATAACATTCTGAAGATTCAATGCTAGGATCCAGTTATAAGGGAGAACATGTAGCATCCGTGTTTCTACATCTGAGATACTTTGCTTGGTATGATTTCTTCCAACTCCAACCATATACCAGCAAATTTTATTAATTAATTTTTTAAAAAAACTTTATAGTATTCCATGCATATATGTACCATATTTTGACAGCCACAGTAATATTCCTATGCTTAAGGGGAACACAAGAAAGGGAAATGCAACTGCGTCCTTGTACGTCATCAGAGAGGAGGGCCCAGAGGAGAGTCTGGTGTGCACATTAAAGGATTCTCCGGGGAATGGGGGGGGAGGCACTGGGGGATGGGGAGGGAAAAGTGAGGGGAGGGGAAGCAGGGGGTTGGGGACAGGAGGAGGGAGGGAGGGAGGGAAGAAGGGAAGGGACCGGTGTACATATTAAGTTTGTATGAGCAGAAATAATAATAAAAATAAATAAATAAATAAAAAGAAGTTCCATACTGATCTTTGAAGTGAATGTATAAATTTGTATTCCCACCAGCAATGAATGAGAGATCCCTTCTCCCACAACTTCTCTAACACAAACAGTTGTTTGTGTTTTGGATTTTAGTCATTCTGACTGGGGCATGATGATATCTCAAAGTGGTTTTAATTTACATTTCCCTAATATCTAGGGAGTTAAAACATTCTTAAATTTCATTCTTGGAAGAGATTCCTTTTAGTGCTAAGGCCTAAATATATCAATTTACATTTTTTCAATTGGGTTGTTTGTTTTATTGATATTAATTTTTTGAATTATTTGTATGCTATGCATATTAATCTTCTATTAATATCCTTTTCTGCATGCTGATTTTTGTTCAAATGACAATATATTTCACAGAACGGAAGCTTTTTAATTTCATGATATCTTACTTGTTGACTGTTAGTCTTATTTCCTGTACATTTGTGATTTTATTCAGATTTAGCCTCAGTGTACTCCCTTTTCTTTCTTTCAGTTTTATAGTCTCAGCTCTATGCACAGTGACAGACAAGACTCTAGTTTCATTCTTTGGCATGTAGAGATCCAATTTTCCAGCACTAGTTTTGAAGATTCTTTCCTTTTTCCAATTTTTTGACATCTATGTCAAAAATAAGTTGACTATAGGTGTTTGAGCTTTCATCTGTATCTTCAGTTCTGACTTCTTGATCTCTGCCTCTGTTTTTGTACCAGTATCATGCTGCTCTTTTTTTCCCCTCTTTTCTTTTTGTGGTGTGTGTATGTGTGTGTGTTTGTGTGTTTGTGTGTGTGTGTGTGTGTGTGTGTGTGTACATTTCTATGTTTATCAGAGAGCACTGTGTGTCCCTATAGAGGAATAAGAGTGACTTTGGCTATGTCTACCTCCTTTGTGGTTTGTTCTGGGATTTTCCAGTCTCCACCTTTCAGATCTTTACAGCCTGGTATTTTTACATGGGATGTGAGATCTGAACTCAGGTCCTTCTGCTTAGAAGGTAGAGTCTTAATCCTTGAGATATCTTCTCTAGCCCCTACTGTTCTTATTTCTATGGTTTTGCAATATAATTTAAGTATGGTAATACCTTCAACAAAGTATTTATAATTCAGGATCGCTTTTGATATCCTGGATCTATTGTGCTTTCGCATGAATTTTAGATTGTTTCATCAATTTCTGTGAAGAATCAAATTGGAATTTTGATTATTATGGCATTGAATTTGTATATTTTTTGGTAGCATGGTAATTTTTACAATGTTAATTTTACTGATCCAGGAACAATGGAGATCTTTCAACCTTCTAGTGGCTTCTGTAATCTCCTTCTTTAAAGTTTTAAAAATTTGATGTATAGGTCTTTCACATCTTAGTTAGTTTTATTCCAAAGTATTCATTTTTTGAGCTATGCACAGTAAATGAAATTCTTTCTCTCAAGAGTGTCATTTTGTTCATCCTTGGTATACAGGAAAGTTGGTGATTTTTAGACATTAATTTTGTAGCTAGACACTCTACTGATGGTTTTCTAGTATAATCTTTAAGGTCTTTTAGGTATAGTATCATGTTGTCTACAAATAGCAGAGCTTGACTTCTTTCCTTTCCTACTTACATTCCTTTTATCTCTTTCTCTTATAAGTCTGGCCAAGACATCAAGTACAATATCAAACAGAAGTAGTGAAAGTGTACAGTCTTGTATAGTTCCCAGTCTAAGTGGGAATGCATAAAGTATTTCATGATTTATGATGATTCTTACTGTAGGCTTTCATATAAATTTTATTGTCAATATATGCTTCATTCACCCCTGTTGTCTCCAGGGTTTTAATCATAAAAGAGTGTTGACTTTTGTCAAAAGATTGTTCTGCCTTTATTTAGAGGATCATATGGTTTTGGTCTGCATTTGTTTACTTAATAAATTATGCTTACTGGTTTGCATACATTGAAGTAACTGTTTCTGGAATAAACTCCACCTGGTCATAATGAATGATCTTTCTGATATATCCTTGAATTTTGTTTGGTAATATTTTTTTTAATTTTTTTATTATTATTTATTCAACTGTGTGCATATGCGTGTGTGTGCGCGCGTGTCTGTGTGCGTGTGTGTCTGTGTATGTGTAGAACCACGGACGAATTTGCTAACCACCATGGACGCCTCCACCTCCTTCTGCCCGGGGATCCACAGGCTCCGCCCTACCAGGACCAGAAGCGCAGGCCGCCCCCGCTTCCGTCTGGCGTCTATACGTGGGATCTGGGATCCGAACTCAGGACCTTCCGCCTGCAAGGCGGAGGCTTAACCCCTGAGCCACCTCTCCAGCCCTTGGTAATACTTTTTGAGGATCATTTTTTTTTATAATTTTTTTATTCAATTGTGTGTGTGTGCGTGCATGTGTGTATGTAGAACCATGGGTGAATTCGGCAACCACCTTGGACCGCCTCCACCTCCTCCTTGTTTTCTCTGACCCGGGATTCACAGGCTTTGCCCACCAGTACCAGAAACGCAGGCCGCCCCCGCTTCTGCCCGGCATCTATACTGGGGGTCTAAGATCTGAACTCAGGACCTTCTGCCTGCAAGGCAGAGGCTAAACCCCTGAGCCACCTCTCCAGCCCTCTTTTTGAGGATCTTTGCATCTGTGTTCAGTCTATTTCTTTCTTTTTTTGTTATGTTTTTATGTGGTTTTGGAATCAGTGTAATATTGGCTTTGTAAAAAGAGATTAGAAGTGTTACTTCCTTTTCTATTTTCTGGAATTATTTGAATAATAATAGAATTAGTTGTTCATTAAATGTCTGGTAGAATTCTGCACTGAATCTTTCAGGTCCTATGCTTTCTTTGATTGGGAATTGTTATGGTTAGATTCTAGCGTCAACTTGACAGTTGCAGGCTGTTTGGGGCACAGCTGTGGAGAATCAAAGGTTGGAACAGATCCCTGACAAAGTCTGCAGGTACTTGCTTAAGTGATGTGGTAATCCTAGCCTATAGTGGGTGGTACTTTCCAGTGGTGGACAGATAAATAGGAGGTGCAAAGAGGAAGGAGTTGCTCTTCCCTTATTCTGAGTCAACATACTATTCACTCTTCTGTTGCTTATCACACAGTCATAGTGGGTTAAAAAGTCTATGAAATCCCAGTCCCTGTTTGCAGCTCAAAGGTTGTAGAAGCAGAGGTTCTTTGAACCGGGTTGAATCTCCAAACACAACTGTCCTCGACATTCATTCCATGGTTCTTTGCGGTCGCCTCTGTAGCTATAAACTTCACCTTCCTTTCTAGGAATTCTAGGCCTGCTACATGGGTGTCAAGCTTCTGCTTCTCTTCATGAATCCCTTAATTGTGCACCAAAACCAATATCACTTGAGGAATCTGAGAAACTCCACGGAGAGGATGAAACAAAGCTTGGTCCACACTAGTTCCTCCAACAACAGCTGTTCTGCTGCCTGCCTTTTCCACATCTGAAGTTTCATGGCCATCAACACAGCTCTGTCCTCTATCAAGCAAACCAGTCATTATCCAAAGGGACTGTTGAACTTTGCTTGAACGGTGTTTGTAATTCATCAACTCAAAAGCTTCAAACATTTCAAAGTTTCTCTAAAAAATCCACATAGCCGGATTCAACAGCAACACCCCACTTCTCTTGTACCAAATTAGGTTGCAATTGGCCTACACAGTTGCTGATAAAATCATGACAAAACTGCTTAAGGGAACAAGAGGTTTATTTTCTCTTATGATTCCTGGTTACAGTTGTTTGTTCATCTTAGCAGGAAGCTCACACCAATACCAGGGCCAAGGGACTGGCCACACTATAGCCAGGTAATAGCTGAGAGAGGGACAATCCTTATTGCCAGACCAGCCTGTCTGGCCAAGTATATATACAAGGAATCCAACTTCCTCAACCAGCTCTCTGTATTTTATTCACCTGTCCAGAGCCTAGTCCCACCCACTGTGGGGTGAGCCGTCCGCATCAACTGGACAATCTCCTACAGTTTTACTCTGGGTTTGACTCAACTACTAATTCTCTACAATGTAGCCAGAATTCAAATTCTCAACTATTATGTTGATACCTATGCCTAATTATAACATGAATATCACTTTAATTTCATTACTTGCTATAGGACATTTTAAATAATTCAGTTCATCCTGATTCAACTTTGGTAGGTTGTTTGTACTTAGAAATTAATCTATTTCTTCCTCGTTTTCAAATTTAGTAGATCATAAATTTTTGTTGCATGTCCTTATGAGTCTTTGGTTTTCCTTGGCATTGGTTATTATAGCTCCATTTTCATCTCTAATTTTTATTAATTTGTGTTTTTCTTTGTTTGGTTAATTTCACTAAGGACTTATCAATCTTATTATTTTTTCAAAGAATCAGCTGTTTGACTGATTCTTTATAGTGTTTTTCTCAATTTTGGATATTTCTCCCCAATCTTGCTAATTTCTGTCCATCTACTGCTTTTGGGATTGGTGTGTTCTTTTTTCTCTAAGCCTTTAACCTTCATTCTTAAGTAATTTACTTGGATATTTCTATTTTTTGTGTGTAGGTATTAATTATTATAAACTTTCCTCTTAGTACTGCCTTCATCATCTCCCACAGATTTAGGTAAGCTCTGTTTTTGTTATCATTAAGTTCAGGAATCTTTAGATTTCCATTTTTGAATTCTGCCAAGACCCATTCCTTTAGTGGAATGTTGTTTAGTTTTCAAGAGTTTGTGTACTTTCTGTGGCTGACCTTGTTATGTCTGCCTAACTTTAATTCATGGTGATAAGACAGAGTACAGGTATAATTTCAAATTTCCTGCAGTGTTGATTTGGTTTTCCAGCCTAGTATGTGATGTATTTTGGAGAAAGCTCTATGGGATGCTGAAGAATGTGTAATTTTTGGTGATATGATGGGAGGTTCAATAGATGTCAGCCAGATCCATTTAGTCTTTTGTTTGACTTATGTCCAGCATGTCTTTCTTTAGTTTTTGGCCTCAGACTCAAACCACTTAAAGGAGAAAAAACACATTTACTTGGCTTACTGTTATAGAAGGAAGATACAGTACATTATAGCAGAAAAGGCATGACTAGATGGCAGAAGCTTGAGGAGACTTAGATCATTGCAGATCTAATCATGGAGGCTAAGAGAGCTAGCAGGAAACTGCTAGAGAAAATAGGGCATCCCTTCCTCAAGATTCACCCCCTGTGATGTGCCTTGCTCTAGCACGGCTCTACCTCTTACAGTAACCAGATCTTCCTCAACGTTTACAACACATAAGGAATCAAGCACATGAGTCTGTGACAGACAACTCACAATCAGACTATGACAACATATTCACTGCATGTTCAGGAAAACAAGAGTTTCACTGTGAAGGTTCTGACAGTATTCATCCCAAATGAGCACTATAGGACAGATGTCATTACTCTCTGTGCCACTTAGTAAAAAGGAACGTTTTCAAAATAGGGAGGAATAAACTGAGAGATAATAGTATTCTGTTCATAAAAATATCCAGCTGAGAAACAGTCTCCAAATATGCATATTTTCACATATAATTGTACAAAACATTAAGAGGGTTTTTTTTAACATCTCACAAATCTTTATTTGTGTATATTTTTAAAAGTGTTAAGATAAGAAACAAGGCAACAATGTTCATTTTGTTATTTTAAACCAGTTATTTTTAAATTTATTCTTATTTTTCAAATTTTAAAAACGTATAGAGTGCTTATCCCTGCTTCCCTCCATCCCCCTGCCTCCCATTTCCCTCTCTTCTCTTCGTCAATCCACCCCACTGTCTTTCCCTTCTGTCTGTACTGCTTCTAGGGATCCCTTTCTCTTTCAAAGCATTTTAGCCCATTCACCAACAGATCATATGAGAGCATGTGATTACCTACCTCTGCCATTATGCTTTTGTGTTTGGAATCCTGCTTTACCTTTCTTTTTGCATGATTTACCCATCAATAAATATATTCTTTATAATATTTTGAAATTTCTAACACCTCAGCTAAATTTGCTTTAGAGAAAAATATCTAGTCTTCTGTGTATAACTGCAAAGGGTAAAAATATATTCAGTGAGCAAATATTACAGGGACACAGCAATTTGCTTATGTTTATCCTCAGGTTTGTCCTCCCATGGAACAATGTGAAGTAAATATCATGAGTGGTTTTCTTATTTGCAATATCTGCATCTTTCTGCTAAAAAAGAAATGGCTGTGTGTAAGGTGTATGTTCTGTATCTAGGGTTTGAGCTCCATCTACATGTTTTCTACATCTTTGGATTCAGTCAGTCACAGACTGAAAATTTCCACAGGTAGAAAAATGGCTTGTGGATAAAGTGTCCACAAGACTGGTGGCCTGAGTTTGATCCCTGGGATCCATATGGTGGAGGAGGGAACTGGCTTGTGAAAGTTGTCTTCATACTGTATGATACAATTCATAAGATGATGAACAACAGGCAAAAATAAATAGGTAATAGAGGGTTGGAAAGGTCACTCAGTGGATAAAAAGCTCCCAAACTTGAAGACCTGAGCTCATTTTGGAATCCACTTAGAGAAGAAGTAGGGAACCAACTTTTGAAAATTATCTAGTAACCTTAACATTCACACAAAAGCATGGGTGTCCTGCTTTCCTTCCTCTCCATCTCTCTTTCTCAAATAAATAAATGATATTGTAAAAATATCAAAAAATCTGAACATTGTTGTTGTCATTATTCCTAAACATTATAAGAAGTACTTATAAGTAATGGACATTGCTTTAGGTATCCTAAATAAGCAAGTGTGTAGGTTATATGGAAATATTAGGACATGCTTCAAAAGAGACACATATCCAAATATTCCTAAAATCAATTATATATAGAAACTGAGGGACAAATGTAGATCTATACATAGCACATCTATACTAATTATTTTAATTATAATTTATTTATCTTATATGCATAATTGCATAATATACTTTGATTATTAATTTGTTTTATAACAAATTAATATCCTAATATAAGTTTGGAATTAACTGTTTGAACACACGCATTATTGCTTAATTCATTTTCAATACAGTGGTTTTTCAAAATATCATATATGAATAGTACAGGTGATTATAGTACAAACTCAAATGGTGTATTTGATAGATTAAAACTCTGACACATTAGTAAATGATACGATCTTTAAATAAAGTTTATTAAATTTGAAATTCTATGATTTTCAGAATGGCATTTTAGCATCACTTATGAGAGGCCTGCAAACCAATTCATTATAGGACTATCACAACAACCTTATGAGGAATTATGACACATTTTTAGAGATTAACAATTTTGTAGCATGCTACATACTTTAGGAAAAGTCCCAAAAAAACTGGATATAGGCCTATTATATTATCTCAATGTTTAAATTTTTAATTGATTTCTAAGAGTGCCTACATAATTATCACATTTCCTATATTTCAAATTGATGAAAGATATATGAAATAACAAAAATGAATTGCACAAAGGAAACATTTCTGCAGCTATTTCGATACCTTGCTTTAATATCCATGAACTAAGAGTAAAGCAGAGTTATTATCGACCTGAGTTTGATCCCACAATTAGCACGCATTTATTAATCTTAATATATTTTTATATGTCAAGGATTATTTGATATTACATGCATGAAAGATGCTGTCATTAAACCTTTATATTTTTGAGGATTGAATTCATTAACCACCACATAATTCTCTATAAAAAGTTCAAATATATTTCAGAAATAATTTATACTATAGAACAGTAATATACATTTTACAAAAGATTACTTAATATTCCCTGTGTTCCAAAGATCATAAATATTTTTTATTGCTATAAAATGTTAAATTTATTTCCTGAAGAAAAATCAGTATAAATGTGCAGGTACTTAGTAGCTACTAAAGCATTTTCTTCCTGCTTTCTAAAGATTAAAGGTACAACTTGAATATAAGGTCCAAATTTCAGTGACTAAATAGTTAAGTCATGTAAGTTGTCAAATCATGGCATTTCCAAAGGGGCCTCTAGCTGACAATTGTTGGACACAAGTGAAGAGTTCTATAAATAATTATGAGTCAGGAATAAAATGATTGATAGATGCTTCCCTTTTGAGTCTGAGAGAGTAAAAGGAGTCAAATGCATCATATTTCACCATTACTGTTAGTAGCAATGTTAGCTGCCCTTTAGATGGGCTAAATGGATGAAGAGTCAGAGAGGTCAAGAGTGTTAGTACAGTGACCTTCCATCCATTGTAAATCAGTCAACTATGAGTAATAAGCATGTATTGTATAAAACTTCTTGATAAAGTGCTTTCAGATTTTAATCTCATTTTAACATAAAAAATCTCTGAAAAAGTCATTATTCAAGTTTAAAGAAGAGGAAATGAAAAAATACACTTCGAGTGCAAGTCATGTAATTAGTCATATAACATTAGCAGCAGTAACAGGGCTACAGTTTTAAAACAAGTATAGATCAGTCAGCATTTAAATCTTGCCTCTGTAACTAAGCACCTTTGTGACATCTAGCAGTTTCCTTTTCTTCTCTGAACCTACCTGTACTTTTTCATGGCACTGAAATTATATCTATGTTATTGGGGTGAATCAAATGAATTATGATTTTTTGTAAAATATGTAAAATATACAGTAAATTATTTGCAAGCATTATTTCCTGTTTATCAAACTATTTATCAAACTTCTTTATCAAACTATTTCTAACTTGGAACAGAGTGGAGAAAAAATATGCAATAAATTTCATCAAAGGGAAATCTAAGTTTAGACTTAGGCTGAGGATTTTTTTCTGTAACCATTGTCAGGCATGGCCTGATGCAACACAACTTTGCAGAAATATTTCACAGATCTATCCCACAGTGTCTGATGTCTGACATATCACTTGACTGTAATAGCTTCCTATGGCAAGCTTTGTAATGTTTCAGCATTCAATCCTTTATAGAACTTAGGAAGAAATAGAAGGTATCTTTATTTTTAATTGAAAAATTTCCAATTCTACATGTGGTTTCCTTTCCTTCGAAACAATGAATGTGGGACTGGGGAGATGCTCAGGGATTAAAGCCTTTGCCTCACAAGCAAAAATATCTGGTTCAGATAACTAGATCCCATGTAAAACTGCTGGGCGGACATGGTGGAGGGCTGCAATTCAGGCTCTGGACAGCAGAGCTTTGGAAAACCAGAAACAAGACAATAAGGAGGGTAAGCAATCCAGGATGATTCACAAAATCATCCCTGGGCCTCCACAAGCTTGTACATTAAAATCAAATGCATGTGTACACACACACACACACACACACACACGAATGTAATATCCTGGTCAGTGGTGGACCTCCTCACCTTTAGGCTCTTATAATCTTATTGCCTCCTCTTCCACAAAATTTCATGAGCCTTAGGACAGAAAGAGATTTAATTGGCCTGATTTCTGTTGAATCTTTCAGGATTGCCAGTACTCTGCAATCTAGTTGATTGTTGTGCATTTCACAGCTCTTCCATTGCACTAGGCTGTGTCTTGTTTGGGTGTTGAGATCTTTTCTAAAGGTAAAATGAGAGGCTTGAAGATGAAGGTTTGCTGTCTAGTGTCTGTGGTTAGTATCGAGGCATCTGATCCTCTCTAGTGTCAGTGTTTTCCCTGTCCACTGATATTTAGAGTGGTTTACATTTCTGGGAGTGTGTTCCCTATCTTGGGTGGGAGAAGAAGGTTAAGGGTTAATATTCAAGTGGTTAGTTAGATGGAGACTAACCCCTACTGCTTCCTATTCCTGTTCTCTACCCTTAAAGACTTTTCCTACATAAAAGCCTTTTATAGCTGTTAACCACTTTTCTTTTGTTTCTGTTCTTTCATCCCATCTTTTTCCAGCCTCTTCCCCTGCTTGTGTTCCTTTATATTTGTGTATAGTTTAAGAGTTTCTATTTGATTACATCAAACTGAATGCTTAATGCTAGGATCCACTTATAAAGGAGAACATTTTCTAAGTGTAAATATCTCTTCTGTTATATCTTGTCTTACTACAAAAACAAGAAAGGTAGAAGAAAATAGCCTCTGGTGAGACAAGAATCATTGTCTAGTGAAATTGAAAGATGGGCTTAAAAATACATTTCTAGGCATTGCTGCCTTCATGATAGCTGGCCTATCAACATTTCACCATGCGTGAGGGAGGATTTCAGGAGATATTGCGCTACTCTGAGAAACTGGGAATTTGGTGAAGAGGAGAGGTTAAGTTTCAGCCAAATTCTTCAGTTTGGTTTGGCCACTGATGGGCCATCTGTTTGGAAGCAGTTGCCTGACATTTGTGAATAAAGGCAACCCAGTTGGAACCCAGTGGATCACACAAGTAAGGAAGTGGAAACCTGAGGGAGATTGGCTGGAAAGGAGAACTTGTGGGGTAGTTTGGGAAGGGTAGTATGTGGGCAATTGTAGGGTGACACACATAAATTCATTATAATTGTGTATGAAAGTTTCAAAGAATAAAAATAATCTAAAATATTTCAATGATATCGGGAATGGACAATTCCTAATAAATTGTGAACTTTGGATAAGTGTTAATATGGAGAACTGTCTTGTGTATAATTTAACTTCTAAAATTATTACAAAGGCACATTTTCTGTTGTTTGAGACCTAAAGATCCTAAGGGATGATGAAAACTCAAGAGCTCATCTTCCATCTCTTTTTCCCACAATTCGGTGAGTAGAATGATCAGTGTTCGCATAGTAGAAGAATGAAGATTTTTAAGGATTATCATCTTTATTGTTTTTCTTTTTTCAGTAATTTCTCAACATTGACCTAAATCAGCAGGCTTTATTCATGGAACTTTCAGGCTCTGTGTCATTTGTACAGTTTCTCAGCATGTTACCAGTGTGTATTGACTTTTCTTACTTGGAGCTCATTTTAACAATTTGCAATTTACTTTAAAAATGTTATTGTTGTCTCTTAGAATACCATGCTTGATTACTTTTCCTCAATCGTTTTAGAAAATTAGTTCCATTCTGATACTTTACTCTTCCCACGAGTGTTAAATAAGAGATGATTAGCTCTAAGATGGTGGACTTGATGGTTTAGCTTTGTCCTGTACTTTCAAGCACCTCAGGGAAGGCTTAGCAAACATATACTGATCTGGTTGCTATGCCATGAGTCATTCAGAAAACCTTGAAGAATGCCAGTGAACACTGATGGTCCAAACCAAAGCTTACAATCTGCAAATATGTCAAAATCAGTGATTTGTAGGTTCAGAGAGATTCCAGGGATGTGAGATTTCTACGAACAACTCTTCTGACATCAGATGTGTAGACTTTTTTTTTAAATTTCACAACGACCATTTCTTTGACTCTCTAGATACTGCACAGGCTATCCATGGACTTACTTCAATTCAGACACAAATTATCATGAGTTACCTGCAGATTATACAGGTCAAGGACTGATTCCACTCTATTAGAAGACCCTGCTTCCTATGACAGCTTTAAGTGCTGTGCTGTTGGAAGTCTATTCAGCTGGCTGTAATTTCAGGGACCCTGTTAGAATGGCTCCCAGCAGTCAGGCAAAACAGTTTCTTATAATATTATTGGATTTCTATAAATGATATTAAAAAGAATATAAATAAAGCAGGGTCTTTCAATGAAATGCAAACTCAGCAGCTTTATTTGGGGATCCCTTATTACTGCCTATCAAGGTCTGGAACTTTGCAATTACATGGGTCCTGGGCATCAGAACTCTGGGGCTATTTCATAGGCATGCATGACAAAGCATTCTAACTATTTTGCTATCCCCCAGCTCTCTACCTTATTTGATGGTACAAGGTCTGTCAGTAAACCAGGAGTTCATAGATTGAGTGAGCCCTATTAAAATTAATGACAAAGCAATACCTCAGTATCCAATCACTGTATTAAGCCTGATGACAGTCTTAAGAAGCTTAATAGCAAAGCTTGAGGACAATCTGACCACCTGGTCATTAAGCTTCTGAGATCTGCCCATACTGTTCCTTGAATGCTAGGATACAGACTCACACCATTTCCAATCTCTCCTTAAGTCCTGGGAATCTGAACTTGAGAGCTCATAGTATTTTTTGACAAGAACCCTCTAAACTGCTTCTGTAACCCAACTTGACTGTGTTCTAGCATACTTTTATTATTAAGATTATCTTAATTTACAAACATGAAAAGCCACTCTACATCTGACCACTGTAATATTATCTTTGTACAGATTAGATAATTTATATCATTTTAACATGTAAATTTTGAGCAGAGTAATATATTTCAAAGCATCTTGAATTATGTAAATGGCTGAACTTTTAATTTTTTTCATCATAGACAAATATTGGTTGGTAGTTTTTTCTAATATGTTTTTTACTTCATTTTTTAAGTTGCACACTGACTATGAATGAACTATCGTGTATTAGATAGATCTTGCGATGAGCTAATGTTACAAATTGATACATGAATTGAGAAAATAAAAAAATAACTTTGAAAAGGTTTTAGCAGTAAATCAATCTTTTTTTTTACAAAAAGTATTCACAGTAGCTTAAATGCCAAAAATTTAGTACAAAATTTTGACTAATACAGAGATAAGACAGTTGCAAATCAGACAAATCTAAAGAGTATAATATTTATAAGGCTCAATTGCATATGATCTCAACCATATAACAAAGTGTTCCTAGGGTGGAAAGATGGCTCAGAGGTTAACCTTGCAAGCAAAGGGACATGAGTTCTTGTGCCACTTTTGATTCAGACAGGCCCTAGCTTGGGCTCCCAAATCTAGGAGGTCTCCAAACCAGGAGGTCCGATTACAGACAAGCCTCAACAAATATAGACATGACCCAGACATGTTCCAATAGAGGAACCATACAGGTGGAAGGATGAAAAACCAATGGGGAGCGGCCATCTAACCTGCCTCTGCAATGGCCACCTAATAAACCGTTAAATGATTAGTGGCTCTCCCCCTGAAGGGAGAGATGGCAACATGTGATTGGACCCCTGACCCTATATAAGCTCAAGTACTTCCGTAAATAAAATGAGTCTGCAGCAACTCATCCACTGTCTGCTTCTCACCTGACTCCTGGACTCTGTGGTGACTGCACCGCTAGCCCCATCGCCTCAAGCCTCGAGGCTCCTGCCAACTTTCCCCCTCCTTTCCCCGGCTGGCCTGGCGGGTATTCAGCAACAAGTTCTGGTCCTGGATCCTATCTAAAGACGCTTGTCTGAAGTGGCAGCAGCCTGAACTTTTGGCCCTGGAATGAGGAGCTGAGAAACCCCAAAGCACCACAAATAGGAGGTAGAAGTATCCAGGATGACTCCCAAAGTAACCCTTGGGTCTCCACAGGCACATCCAGTGCCCTCTGATGCGCGCGCACACACACACACACACACACACACACACACACAAACTGTTCCTATCTACCTCCAAGTATTGAACTCCAGTTTTATGTGAAAAGTCCTGCCCATGGAAACTAGTTGCTATGGTGTTGAACCAGAACATCACATATAGAAGACGACCAATCACTCTACTCTTCAGCTGCATTCCCAGACCTCCTTAGAGATTTTCTTGACTTATTAATTTGGACATTGACAATTTATGATATAAAAAATGAATTCTGATAATTCTCTTTGTCTACCCTCTCTTATCTCTCTTCTATTCTTATTAGCTTCACCTCTTCCATACCAATATATATCCCAGATTTAGTTTTGCTTCATGACCCATTTAATTTAACTAGGACCAACTGTATTACAACTGAGTTAGAATTATCAGTGGAATCTGGTGAGGCAACCACAAGCACACAACTGAAGGCAATGATTTTTGCTTTCTTACTGATTTTGTAAGTAGCAAGCATCAGAAATGAGCTAAGGGTTCCCAGAGTCACTCCTACATCCATGACTGGTTGTTGATGGCACCATTTTTGTGCAGATCCAGTGCAGGTGTCTGCAGGTGTATTGCAATGTTACTGCATGTTGCTGGCATTCACGACCAAATAGCTTAAGGAACAAGAGGTTTTATTCTAGTTTACAATTATCCAGTTGTATACAGCTTGGCAGGAGAGTTTATACCAACACTAGAGACCGAGGGAATTGGCCACACCATATTCACAGGACTGCTGAATGTCTGCCCAAGTATGCCAAAACATGTCAACTGCCTGAATCAGCTTTCTGGGCTTTATCAATCTGTCCAATGAAAAGTTCTACCCACCGTGGCTGGCTTTCCCCTTATTAATTAGAAAATCTCCTGCAGGTTTGCTCAGTATTTAAATACTAATTTCTTGCAAATGTGCCTGTGCTGGAGTCTTAAATTGTCAAGTTAAAAACTGTAGTTAATTACTTGTAAGTGCTATCAGATTGTGATGCAATGGATATGACTTGCCCCAAAGCTGGCATTTCACAGCTCTTTCCCCTGTCTTCAGTCTCTTACATTCTTTCCATACCACCTTTCACAATGTTCCCTAAGTCTTAGAAAGAATGATATGAACATTTCATTTAAGACTGAGCACTAAACCTTCATTTATTTTCAGTATCTTGATCAGCAAGCATTTCTGCATTCAATAACATTCAAAGTAAAGAGGCTTCTTCTTTGAATAGAGTAGAGAACAGCATTTGTTCATGCACATAAACGTATTTTGAAGAGAGTTTAATGCTATGTCAATTTAGCTAAGCATCACTCTTCAGTTTCCCCTTAGAGACTGTGATTTCCTCAACATGGATTATTTACCAAATTTATACTACTAGACATGGATTTCTTCTTGTGGAGAAAGCCTCTGATCTAGTCAGAGAATAGTTGGTTACTCCCATATTAGTAATGCTACTGTTGCACAGGTAGGTATGCCTTGCCTGAAGAAAGGTCAATCTCAGTTGTAACTTATATCTGGCTGAAACTATTGGTGAATTTTCTCCCTTAGCTCCATCATCTTTTGGGATGCATGCAAGCTAGCTGGCAGGGACAAGACGTCCAGCTCACCTCCCACTTTATTTCTCTGTATCACTCAAACCTTTTCTCTAGTATTTTGAAAACACCATCTTTGTATTCATAATTAGAAAGTAGGATGCTATATCCATCCCTTAAAATGAAAGGGCAAATACTGTCAAAAGTTAAATGGCATATTTTTATTTACACATTTAAAATTGTTAAAATGTACCATACATTGACAGTTTTTCTAATGGAGGCAGTAAGGGAAAGTGAGAATGATTTTGAATTAATCACCTTAGAGTGATCACAAGTAACACTGACTTCTTTTTGCAAAGAATAGATGGTAAATGAGAAATGCTGAAAGGAGTCAGAAAACTTACGAAGCTATTGAATAATCTAGGAAAAATATGCTTAGGTAATATGAGTGATAATTGGAATAAATGAAAATAGGTAGGTTAAAGAGGAAGGAAGAAGTGATTCTGTTTTATAGAATATGACAGGTGTTATTCTCCAGTTGTATACCAGGCTGGACAGATAATTAATGACTTTTTTTGGATTAATTGACTTTAAATTGTTCTAAGATATCCAAGTGAATACACACACACACACAAACACATACACATGTATACAGAAAGTGTCTATGTATATAGATATACACACATACATTATGTGTGTATATGTATATACATATATAAATATATATAGTGCATATATATATACACACAGAAAGGCAGAAGGAGGAGATAGATAGATAGATAGATAGATAGATAGATAGATAAGACATGAGAACCTTAGATTTAAGTTTATGTTTGTGGTACAATTTTTTTAAAAAGATTTTATATAAATTCATATTTTAAAAGATAATTTAGTTTAAAAATTAAATTAAATTCTTAATTTAAAAAATTGTTTTAAAATTTTTGCTATTATTGCTGCTGAATACATGTGTATGTATGTGTCTATGTATATATGTGCTTGATGTATAAATGTGTGATGTACATGCAGATATGTGTGAGGGTAAGTGTATGCATGTCATTGTACATATGTGCAAGAATATGAACTTGCTGTGAAATTTATGTGAAACTGACATTGCAACAAATCTCACTTGTTATTGTTCTCCATCAAATCCAAGACCCAGACCTCACATTTTATTATCTTCCATATATTAGTCAAATACTTAACCATCGATTTCAAGCAGAAACTAAGCCTTACTCTAAAGCTAAGTTTCCAGTATTTAGAAGAATTAAAACTCCATAGTATATATGTAATATTTATAAAAAGAATTGATGATCAATTCAATATACAAAAGTGACATGTGTATGTTAAGATAGGGGAAGGAATCAAGGATGATTCTACGATAATGTGTAAGGTCAAAGTGGAGATCCATCTATAAAGAGAAACTGAAATAGGGGAGACTTGAAAAATAGGTTTCTTAGAGCTGAGGGACTGGTGGTCAGAGGAGCCTTATTTTAGTCTAAAGAAGGGCAGCATTAGAACAGAAAAGACAGCTGGAAGTTGGAAAGAATGGGATGGATAATGTTTAAGGGCAGCACTGGGGACACAAGAGATCTTCAGAAGCTGAGGATGAAGAGGGCTTTTATCTTTCATGGTTTTCAGACTTTGATGAGGAGTTGCCAGGTAAAAAAAGGAAGCTTTGGTAGTGAGTGAAAGAATACTATGTAAATGACTGTATCCTAAAGTCATTAAGATGGGGAAATCAGGGGTGTAGGGTTTCAGGAATTGCTACATTCCAGCTGTGGAGGATGAATTTTACAAATGGCCTGGCTAGAGTACCTCATGTAACTTTCTCTATGTCCTGTTGGTCTCTTGGTTCTAGACTCTTAAGCCTGGCATCATTTCCTTTCATGAACCATTCCAAAACCAAAAACAGAATTATTTAGGAGACAAAACTTTGCTAAACAAAAATCACACTCCCAGTCCTGGTCATAGTTCTTCCTGCTTCTGTCCTAAGAAATTATAAGTCATTTCAAATCTCTGGGCCTCTGTCTCCTGCTCATGGAAAATAAAGCGGCAAAGCATTTTTTCTTACAGAGCTTCATAAAAAGTAAATGAAAAGTAAATAAATAAAGATATCTTAATAAATTAATAAATTTAATAAGATGTAGTAACCTAAACATTATTAAATGGACACAATCGAACTGTGCTACTGAGTCCCGTTCTAATTTCAAATCAAACCGATGATTCACAGCGAAAATTTACTGTCAGGATATCTACTTACCTCTGTGGACAGGAGACCAGGACATTTTTCAAAGTCCTGCTGATAAATTAAGTTCCACATGGATAATGCTGATATTCATGAAGAATTTAAGCTTGCCAAGCATAGTATTATGTAAAATAAAAAGGCATTAATGAAATTATTCCTGTCCTTTAATCTTCAAAGAAGCTCCTAGGAGAATTTCTTTGTAGTGTGCAATTGGAAGAAAATTGGTCCTTGATAGCTCATCACAACCATAAAAAAGGCTGTATGTAATAAAAAAATGCTCTCAGTATGCAAATCATACCAGGTAACTTTGACAATTTAGTTTATATGAGATGAAATCTTATATGTGCTATATTGTTAAAACTAAACACTTCACATTGTTGGAAATTTTAGAAACCTCTAATTGAGGTTAATGTTTATCAAGTAATAGTTTGTATAAAGTTGCCACATAAATGATAATTCCCTTTGAAGCCTTTCAGCACTGATTTCGAGTACTAGTTCTCAACTGACTCATCTGATCATTGCATTTCTTCTTCTACTATTACCTTCATCACTGAAGTAGTATAAGTCAACCATAGCTCAGTTTATTTGATGCTCAGTTTATTTACAAAGTATTATAGAAGCTGAGATTGTATAATTGAACAAGACAGAGTTTTCATCCTCTTAGTACATTGGGGTTAATAGGCACAAGAGAAATGGTTACAAAGATTTGTGGACAGATTCACTTGCTATACTAAAAATCCATTTAAAATATCAATGGTTGTCTTAGTTACTCTTGACTGTTGCTGTGAGAGAGCATTCAAAATCAAGCAATTTAAGGGAAAAAGGGAGATTTATTCAGCTTACAGTTCCTGAGGGGAGAAACAGTCTTTCATGGCAGAAATGACATGACTGAAGGCTGAAGCTGGGCTAAGTCACTGGAAGTATCCTGGAGGCTTGTAGCTGCTCAGTCCAGTAGGCCAGTGAGTGAAGTCTGAAGACTGGAGGATTCCTGGAAAGTCAAAGAGGCAGAGAGTCTCTTCAAACTCTTCTGTTCTATGGTTCCTTCTATCTGGTCTGTTACTGGGAAGTTCCAATCAGCTCTAGGACTGGTCTTTGTATTGTAAATGTATTGATCCAGATAATCTCTTAAAATAATCTCACAGCTAGTTTTAGTTAATGCCAGGCGTGGTCAAGTTGACAACCAGGATTAACTATCACAATAGTATAAGAAAAATAGCGAGATTAACTTTGTCTGTGGTTATTAAGCAGTTTTAGAACAACCATACCAGGATGCTCTCTGAAGGTTTTCAAAGGTCATTCGCCAGGACAGAGTTTACCCTGAAGAAACACATCCTACCCTGAAGGAACACATCCTACTAATCTGGAGAAACAGATTCTAACTCTTTATGAAGTTAATAAAGTTGAAACCTTGCCACAATTCTCTTTTTTTAATAATACATTTTTATTATTATTTCAGCTCATACAAACAATAGGTACACCAGTTCCCTCCCTCCCTCCTCCTCCCCCCCGAGCCCCCTGCTCCCTCTCCCCTCACCCCTCTCTCCCCATCCCCCTGTGCCTCCCACCCTAATTCCCAGAGTCCTTTCTTGTGCATGCCTGACTCTCCTCTGAGCCCTCCTCTCCAATGACGTACAAGGACCCAGTGGCATTTCCCTGAACCCTTTCCTGTGTTCCCCTTAAGCATAGGAACACTACTGTGGCTGTCAATCCCTTGCCTCTAAGGATCTTGGTGCCTTTAGCAGATTCTAGACTTTGTGAGGTCAATAGTGTGTTGGACATTGCACCGGGCATGCAATGTCCAATTATGCGCAATCCTCTTTTTATTAAAGGATATGGAGAATATTTCTCCATTGTAGCTAAGCCATACCATAAGATCTGGCACAAAATCAACTTGGTTGGGCCTGGATATGAACAGGCCTGTGAATGTACAGGACAAAAGCTTCAATCAGGTTTGCAGAAACTGGAGCTAACTAATGAGGAAAAGCTACCTTTCCCTGGGTCTGACTAGGTCTATAAATGATCCTCTCCTGGAAGCCATCTTTGGCTCCCTTGTCCCTGATGGGTTCCATGTCTAGAGTCCATGAGTTCTGGACTATCTTGCCCCTAAAGGATTTACATCTAAAAGTCCAGTTCTTTTTTTCCTTTAATGAACTCTGCCTTAATCCACTATGCATGTTCTGGATTCAGTCTTCAACTCCTGAATACAAGAATCTGGACACATAAAGACCCAAGAGGGACCCTATAATATCCAATCCATACCATATTGGGCAAGCCAGCCAGGAGATCAACTCCATAACAGTTATACAGAAGTGTTCAGAGCAAGGAAAAAAAGCACCAAGTTGGTGTATTTTAGTTTATTATTGTCAACTTGCTTGGATTCAGATCTAGGAGACATTCTTCTGAGCTTATATATGAGAGTATTTCAAAAAGAGATCCACCCTGAATTTCCAGGACACTATTCTATGAGCTGCAGTTCCAGACTGAATAAAAAGGAGGACACACTCTGAAAGCTAGCATCCATCTCTTTTGGTCTTTCTGTCTCTACCTCTGTCTGTGTGTCTCTCCCCCCTCCCTTTTCTTTCCTTCTTGGCTGCAGATGTAATGTAACTGGCTGCATCATGTTTCTGTTACCATGTCTTCCCTATCATGTACTGTGAGACAAAATAATTCTTTCTTCCCCAAAGTTGCTTTTGTTACAGAAATGAGAAAGCTAATTACTAAAGTTGGTCTTAAAGATACATAGCATTTTACAAAGAAAAGGGGGATTGAGGTTGGCTTCCTATGTAGAAAGACTTATGCATGCAAATAGCACATGCAAAAGCATAAATAGCAACTTGTAAAGGCATGACAGAGAAGGAATGCACTCTGGGACACCAGACTACATGATCTGTGGGTGAGCAGTGAAATAATTTTTAGAAAGTGGGTGACACCATGTTGTCAAAAGGGTTTCATGACATGTGATAGAATTTGATATATGGGTATTTATTTCTTCTTCCACTTTTATGCTGTGTGTGTGTGTGTGTGTGTGTGTGCAAAATGTGATTTCCATTACATTCATAGCCTCATAGCCCATTTGATAGTTGCATGAACAATGTATGATCTTGTTCTGAAAGTACATTGTCATTCTGCCAGTTTTTTAAATTTACTTACCTTATTGTTCTAGCAAAGTACCTGACCAGAGTCCAACTTATTGGAAAAAGGGGCTTATTGCAGCTCATAATTCCAGATTACATTCTATGTCAGCTGGACATAAATGTAAACTTGACAGCTGAAGTACAAGAATTGCATGCATCTGTGAAGAATTAGCTCATCTGTAAGAATTGTTAAGGCAAGCCCTGAAAAACCAGTGGGAGATTGTCTGACTGATGAGGAAAGATCCAGCCCATGTTCGGTGGGCCATTCCTTTAACAGGTGGATGAGATAGATGGAACTGGCTCAGTAAGTTGGCATACTTTGGCAGACTCATGAACTGGCCATTGAGAAGGTTTTGCCCTTCTCTCAACAATTCCTGTGGATATGGTATAGCAGTTCTGATGACATGTAACTGAGATCATCAGCGAGAACATTTTGCCATGAATTTAGCAAAGATATGAAGAGAAAGTGGCAGGGAAATCACAGCAGGTGCTTAGGAACTGGACCCAATGAATTCACTATCAAGAACAGAAAGCAAGGATTGAATGCATGTGTGTTTGCTAATGAGCTAACTTTCTCATTTAAACAGTCAAAAACCACAAGCCCAGGAATAGTACTGCCCACTTCTAGGCTAGGTTTTCCCACATTGCTTTTATCCAGTGAATCCCTCAGGCACACTCAGATGCCAACTTTAGTATATCCCTCTTAGGTATGCCCAGGGCCTGTTGCCCATGTGTTATGTTGACAATAAATCAGTAGTAATCAACACAAAAGTCTGTTCTCCATTTCACGCTTAGGTTATCTAGTGTGTGTGTGTATGTGTGTGTGTGTGTGCACATATAGGAAGATCAGAGAACAACTTAAATGAATTGGTCCTCTTTTTCAACCATGTAGATTCCAAGGATCAAACAGTTTGTCAGTCTTGGTGGCAAAAACCTTTGCCCACTGAGTTGTCTAATAGTCAGTTTAATGACCTGTTGCAATAGTCACTTTAATGACCTGATGCCGAATCCCTGGCCAGCTGGGGGAAAAGGGGAAACAACAGGGGCCTCGAGGGCCCGAGGCGAATGGGGTAGCTGGCAACGGGACCCTGGGAGTCAGATGAGAAGCAACAGGCCGAGGAGTTAGCTGCAGACTCAGCTTTATTCAGGAAGTGTTTGGGCTTATATAGAGTCAGGAGTCCAAGCAGGTGTGGCCACCTCTCCACTCAGGGGGAGGGGGAGAGCAGCCACCAATCATTTAGCTGTTTACTAGGTCTCTAGGTTAGATGGCCGCTTCCTATTGGTTGTTCATCCCTCCTTCCATTGGTTATCCATCTCTCCACCTGTATGGTTCCTCTATTGGGGCATGTCTGGGACATGTCCGAACTTGTTCAGGCTTGTCTGTAGCCAGACTTCCTGGCTTCTGGAGCCTGGGCTAGGGCCTCCCTGAATGGATAGTGCCACAATGACCCAAAGTCTGTAATCTAGTTGTTTACTCTTTTTCCTACTCATTTAAGTATCACTATTGTTTAAATTCTCATAATATATTTGGCTGTGACACTGTACAAAAGAGAAAATAAGATCAGACTGACCTCAATAAAAACTACAACTACTTTGTTCTTAAATCAGTTTGAATACTTATATAAAGCCAATCTTAGCCTTTTAAGAATCCATCCATAAGCAATATGAGTTTTCAGACTAAGATTTAGAAAGGTGACTTTTTATTAATATTATACTTCATTCAAACAAGTGAATATGTTAATAGTGCTATCTACCTGTTCTGTGTGTATTCATCACTAGTGACCTTTTTGTTATGGACTTACTTGTTTCATCAAATTTCATGGTATCTGAAATCTTCTCAGCTTTCCCTGAGTACTGATTATAACAGAAAAAATTAATCCTGTGTTACTGGTCTCAACTTGTTTCTTCAGAGTTGAAATTATGGGCACATCTGTGAGGAATCTTTTAGTTAGGGCAAGCCTGCAAGAGATTGTCTTAATTACAGGATCGTCGAGGGAAGAACCTCCCTCGCCCCCCCCCTCCACGCGAACACACATACACATAATGGGTGAGAATGTTTCCTAGGCACCAGAACAAGATGGAAAAGTTGGCAAAGATGGAAAGAGTTGGTTGGGATTTCAGTGCACTGATATCTTGGAATCAGGAATGCAGCATTGATCATGGGCCACTCTGCTCTATCTCTGAACACAGTTTAGACATTTCCTTTTTCTCATGATGGTAGAATTCTGAGTACCAATAAAAGTCCTGCATTCCTCTATTATATTTGAATCAAGCTGAAGTTAATACAGACCTTTAAACATTTCACTACTGACAATATTTCAGTCTCACAACCTTTGTAATTTGTGAGGAAGAAGAGAAAGGAGGATCAGGAGTTCAAATACTTAGCTACATAGTAATACCAACCTAAGCTATTTTAGACCTTATTGCAAAATATAATATAGATAGATGGATAGATAGATAGATGGATAGATGGATAGATACATAGATTGAGAGAGAGAGAGCTAGTTAGCTAGCTACATGTAAATAAATTTAGATATACTAGATTTAAAAAGAAAAACATTAGGGCAAAGTAAAGCCATTTGGACATTTTTTCTTAATTCGTTTGTTTGACATTTTTTTTCCCTCTAAGAGTCCCTTTGTTCATGTCAAGAGTGTCAGTTGAATCACAGAAGACCTGATTTTCCTTGGGTAATGGAAAATCATGAGCAATTCATTGTAGAAAATTTTATGCAAGTTGAATATTAGAGTCTTTCCTCACTAATAAAGGAAGCTGCATGATGTTAGGAAGGAGTATTAGATTGAGAATCAATAGAATGTTAACTATTTAAAACAACTTTAATTATTTTAAATCTGAACTCCCAAACACTCCCTGCCAATGTCTGTCAAGAAGTACTACCTTTTTTCCTATTTGAAGTTTTCAGTACTTTCCATTAATTGTTATCTGTTTTCCTCTTTCAGAAATATTTTACATACTAGGTGCAGTGATATAACCACACTTGTGATTAATGTGAACGTTTTTCCTTATCCATTCAAAGTTAGGAACACCAAAAAGCCAATAAATGTTCATGATTCAAGCAGTTAGACATTATGCCAAGGTTTACTTGTTCCAAAGAAATTAGCGATATATGCAAAAGTTTAGTGTTTGAAAAATAAATTATCAATCAACAAATGATTTGTAACATAAATAGAAAATTTCTGGGAAAATTTCTGTTGCTGTAAACTATTCAAAATATATTTGAATTACAATATTATGGATAAATAAGGGAAAGTTATACCTCTCACTTAAAAAAATTGAAAATCAGGAAATGCATAAGAAATCTTAATTTGGGATATTACTTAGAAAATTGACTGGGATGTTCATGTACAATAAAAAAACACAAAATAACTGCCATTCCCTCCTTTTTGCCCTCCACATCTTAGTATCCTGTGTAGTAGTGAATCCTTCATCTCACAGAAAGCTTGGAATGGTTTGAGTTTCCACCAGAAAGTTATTTAATTCAGTTTCATTCTTTTTAGGAATGTTTGAGCTTTTTGTTTTATAGAGCAAGTTTAACAAATGCTTACAGAAGCTTGTTAGTCCTTCTGTTAAGGTGCAGGGCTTCTGCAGAGATGATCTAAAGTTTGAAGTATGTGCTTTTTCTATCTGAGAGAATAATTGCTGGAAAAAAATTAATTTTGACTCTTGTTCTAGCCACATGTAAAATGTCCTATAAAATGGATAATTGAATTAGATGTGACAGCACAAACTTGTAATACCAGCACATGGAAAGATGAATTAGGATATCTGTTATAAGTCTGAACAGACTGGGCTTCAGAGTGAGATCTAGATTAACCTGGAATACAGAAAATTAGTGAGAGAGTGAAACAGACATAGAGAGAGGAAGAAATAATAAAAAGAAGATAGAGATAGATCATTTAAACTTACATAGTTGACATTTAAAACCAATATAAAGAAGACACTTTTGAGTTTAGATTAGAGTACACTCTTAGACAAGATATAAAACATTGGGCTGGAGAGGTGGCTCAGGGGTTAAGCCTCTGCCTTGCAGGCGGAAGGTCCCGAGTTCGGATCCCAGATCCCACTTATAGACGCCAGGCAGAAGCGGGGGCGGCCTGCGCTTCTGGTCCTGGTAGGGCGGAGCCTGTGAACCCCGGGGCAGAAGGAGGTGGAGGCGTCCATGGTGGTTTGCGAATTCCTCCGTGGTTCTACACATACACAGACACACGCACACACAGATACACACACACACGCGCGCGCACATACACACGCACATGCACACAGTTGAATAAATAATAATAATAAAAAAAAAGATATAAAACATTAATGTACTCCCTTTCCCCACTCCACTCCGCCGGTAGGGACGCGCGCACGCGGTCCAGCTGGGCCTTCACCCCCGACCTAGGTAAGCTCCGCCCGCGCCCACCCACCAGAACCCCAGGTCAGCCCAAAGGGACCCAGCTCCAAACCCCACCATCCAGCCGGAGCCACGCACAGGGCCTAGGGACGAGGAGGGCTTCCCCCTGCGCGGGGGCCCAACCCCAGCTCCCTCGGGTTAAATAGCTCCACGTCCACGCCCCCATCCTCCCTTCCCCACCCCGCTCCGCCGGTCTGGACGCGCGCGTGGTCCAGCCTGGCCTCATCCGTGACCTAGGTAAGCTCCGTCCCTGCCCACCCCCAGAACCCCAGGCCAAATAATTCAGTTTAGTGAAATTGAAAGATCTTAAGAGTTAAAACAACAATGCCAAAGTCAAAGTGCAAATCCATGAGAAGCAACACTCAAGTAAACAAATTTCCCACTGAAGAAATTAATGCCATAATGTTAGACTCCAACCAGAACAAACCCATGGAAAAAGGCCAAGAAAGCCTGACCCAGGATAACGACTTTCAAAATATGATCATTACCATGTTCAACACTATGAAAGAGGAAATCCGGCAGGATTGACATAATCAAATCAGTCCCTTTGAAGAGGAACACAACAGACATTTGGAGGAGTTGAGAAAAACAGTACAAGAAACAAAAACTGGCATAGAGCAGTTAAAACAGACTCAAGCAGAGTTTAAAACTGAGCTACAAGACAAGTTATCTTCAACCCAGAACTTCACAGAGAGTCTTATCAACAGAACTAACAAAGCAGAAAACAGAATTTCAGACCTTGAAGATAAAGTGGGAGTACTAACCAGCACAATGGAAGAGGTGGATAAAGCCAAAAACATACTTGAGAGAAATATCTAAGAGATATGAGACACCCTGAAGAAGCCTAACATGCGTATTCATGGAATACCAGAGCAAGAATCTCAAAATACCACCCCTGAGGAAATTTTTCAAACGATCATCAAGGAAAACTTTCCTCATCTAAAAAAAAAAGAGGCCCATCCATATACAAGAGGCATTCCGCACCCCAAACAGATACGACCAAAACAGAAGCACGCCACGGCAAGTAATAGTTAAAATATTCCAAATTCAAGATAAAGAAATGGTGCAGAGAGCTTCAAGGGAGAAAAAACAAGTCACTTGTAAAGGTAAACCTATTAAAATAACAAATGACTTCTCAGTTGAAACAGTAAAAGCAAGAAGAGCTTGGAGAGACATACTTCAAGTATTGAATGAGCAAAAATGTCAACCCAGACTGATTTACCCTGCAAAACTATCCGTCACGATCGAGGGAGAAAGAAAAATCTTCCAGAACAAAGACAACTTGAAGGGATACATGTCTACCAAACCAGGCCTTCAAAAAATGCTAGAAATGATACTCAAGCATGAAGAAAAAAAACAGGCATATCCAGGAGAACAGAAGGCAAGTATAACACCATTAAAAGCGAAACAATATACTTATAAAAACTACTAAACATAATAAATGTCTGGAATTCAAAATAGTTTCTCCATTATAACATTAAATGTTAATGGAATTAATTCACCAATCAAGAGACACAGATTACAAACTTGGATCAAAAATCACAATCCATTAATCTGATGCCTGCAGGAAACCCATCTCACCACAAAAGATAGGCACGCTCTAAAAATAAAAAGCTGGTCAACAATTCTACAAGCAAATGGAAGCAGAAAACAGGCAGGGGTAGCCATTATGCTATCAGACAAAGTGGACTTCAAACCAAAGAAAATTATAAGAGACACAGATGGATACTACATTTTAGTCACAGGTACAATTCACCAGGAAGACTTCACAATACTGAACATATATGCGCCCAATACAGGCCCCGCCACATTCATTAAGAAAACCCTACAGCGTCTAAAGCAAGAAATCAACCCCCAAACGATAATTCGTGGGATCTTGAACATCGCCCTCTCAACATAGGATAGATCAACAGGTCAAAAGCTTAACAGACACACTTTGGAACTTAATCAAACCCTGAAAGAAATGGACCTTACAGATCTCTATCGAACTTTTCACCCATGTACCAAAGAATACATATTTTTCTCAGCAGCACACGGAACTTTCTCCAAAATAGATCACATATTGGGCCACAAAATGAATCTACACATATACAAAAAAGTTGAAATTCTAACCTGTGCCCTATCAGACCACCACGGCCTAAAGCTGGACATCCACAACACATCAAACAAGAGAAAATACACTAACTCCTGGAAACTTAACAATATGATGCTGAATGAGAACTGGATTCAGGAAGAAATTAAAAAGGAAATTCAAGATTTCCTGAAAGTGAATGATAACGAAATTACAACTTACCAAAATCTCTGGGACACAATGAAAGCTGTTCTAAGAGGTAAGTTCATATCTCTTAATGCCTACATCAAAAAAATGGAAACATCAGAAATAAACAACTTAACAATGCAGCTTAAAGCTTTAGAGAAACTAGAGCAATCTGATCCCAAAAGTAGCAGAAGAGAGGAGATTAGCAAAATAAGGGGAGAAATATCTGAAATCGAGATTAAGAAAACGATAGAAAAAAATCAACCAGTCAAAAAGCTGGTTCTTTGAAAAGATCAATAAGATAGATACACCCCTAGCTAAATTAACCAAAAGCAGGAGAGAGAAAACCCAAATTAACAAAATCAGAAATGAACACGGAGTTATCACTACTGATACCCAAGAAATCCAGAGAATTATAACATCATATTTCAAAAACTTATACTCTGTGAAGTTTGACAACACAAAAGAGATGGATGAATTTCTAAGTAAACACAACTTACCTAAATTGAATCAGGAAGTTGTGAATTATTTAAATAGTCCTATGACATATAAGGAAATTGAGGAAGTAATCTTGAATCTTCCCACCAAAAAATGTCCTGGACCAGATGGATTCAGCACAGAGTTCTACCAGACATTTAAGGAGTTAATAACACCAATACTCCTTAAATTGTTCCATCAAATAGCAAAGGAAGGAACACTACCAAATTCCTTCTATGAAGCTAATATCGTTTTAATCCCAAAACCTAATAAAGACTCACTTAAAAAAGAAAACTAAAGGCCGATCTCTCTGATGAACACAGATGCAAAGGTTCTCAACAAAGTTTTAGCAAATTGGATTCAAAAACATATTAAAAAGATTATTCATGAGGATCAAGTAGGCTTCATCCCCGGCACACAAGGTTGGTTCAACATACGCAAATCAATAAATGTAATTCATCATGTGAACCAGTCCAAAGTCCAAGACCACATGATACTCTCGATAGATGCAGAAAAAGCTTTTGACAAGATCCAACAGCCTTTTATGATCAAAACGCTAGAGACAGTAGGAATGGAAGGAACCTTTATCAATATAATAAAAGCTGTATACAACAAGCCCAGAGCAAGGATTATGCTCAATGGGGAACAATTGGAAGCATTCCCATTTCTATCAGGAACTAGACAAGGCTGTCCACTCTCACCACTTCTATTCAATATTGTACTTGAAGCCTTAGCTGAAGCCATAAGACAAGAAAGGAACATAAGAGGGATTCAAATCGGCAAGGAAGAAGTCAATCTATCCCTATTTTCAGATGACATGATCTTATACCTGAGGGATCCCAAAAACTCCACCAGGAAGCTTCTGGAACTAATACAGAAGTTCAGCAGGGTGGCAGGATACAAAATAAATGTGCAAAAATCAGAGGCCTTCCTATATACCCAGAATGAAAGAAGTGAAAAAGCCCTGTGAGACTCAATCCCACTTACAATAGCCCCCCCAAAAATGAAATACCTTGGTATAAACCTAACCAAGGAGGTAAAAGACCTTTACAATGAAAACTTTAAAACCTAAAGAAAGAAATTGCTGAAGACACCAGAAGGTGGAAAGACCTCCCATGTTCCTGGATTGGCAGAATCAACATCGTAAAAATGACCATCCTACCAAAGGCAATATACAAATTCAATGCTATACCAAATAAAATCCCAAAGCAATTCTTCAAAGAAGTTGACCAAACAATCTCAAAGTTCATATGGAGGCACAAAAGACCCAGGATAGCAAAGACAATCCTGAGTAACAAAAACACTGCTGGAAGTATTACCACACCGAACCTTAGTCTATATTACAAATCCATAGTTATAAAAACAGCCTGGTACTGGCTCCAAAATAGACAAACAGATCAATGGATAAGGTTTGAAGACCCAGATATGAAGACCCAGCCCACAAAATTACAGCCATTTGGTCTTTGACAAAGGGGCCCAAAGAATCCAATGCAAAAAGAACAGCATCTTCAGCAAATGGTGCTGGCAAAACTGGATCTCCACATGCAGAAGATTAAAGGTGGACCCATACTTGTCACCATGTACAAGACTTAATTCCAAATGGATCAAGGCCCTTGATATAAGGCCAGAGACAATAAAAACCATAGTTGAAAGGATAGGGAACTCCCTCGAGCTGATTGGGCTAGGCCCCATTTCCTAAACAGACATCCAATGGCACAGTCACTGCTACCAACTGTCAACAGTTGGGATCTTGTGAAATTAAAGAGCTTCTGTTCAGATAAAGAGATTGTAACATGAGTTCAAAGGCAACCCACAGAATGGGAGAAAATCTTCACTAACCACATATCTGATAGAGCTCTACTGTCCAGAGGGCACAAAAAATTTAGAAAACTAAACATCAAGGAATCCAATGGCCCAATTAAAAAATGGGCCCTGGAACTTAAAAGAAATTTTACCAGGGATGAAAGTAAAATGTCTAACAAATATCTTAAAAAATCCTCCACTTCTTTAGCTATCAGGCAAATGCAAATCAAAACTTCCCTGAGATATCATCTCACTCCGGTCAGGATGGCAAAAATCCACAATACAAACAATACCAACTGCTGGAGAGGATGTAGAAAGAGGGGAATTCTCCTACATTGCTGGTGGGAGTGCAGGCTCATACAGTCACTCTGGCGAGCCGTCTGGAGATTCTTAAAGAAATTAAAGATGGAAATGCCATATGACCCTGCGATTCCACTTTTGGGTATAACCCCCCATACAGCAGAGATTCACCTCGATAGCACAAGCATGACCATGTTCATAGCAGCACTGTTTACAATAGCAAAGGCATGGAATCAATCCAAATGTCCAACAGTTGACGAGTGGATGAGGAAACTGTGGTACATCTATACAATGGAGTACTTCTCAGCCATCAAAAATGAATTACTGGAATTTGCCGGGAAATGGATGTCATTAGAAACAATTATATTAAGTGAAGTATCCCAAACCCAGAAAATTAAGCACCGTATGTACTCCCTAATAGGTGGCTCCTAGTACCAAACCCACCCAGCCCATTTTGAGACACTCATAGGTAAATCTATGTATTACCTACAGTAATTGCAAG
Organism: Typhlomys cinereus; assembly: GCA_023101885.1. Taxonomy (NCBI): domain Eukaryota; kingdom Metazoa; phylum Chordata; class Mammalia; order Rodentia; family Platacanthomyidae; genus Typhlomys; species Typhlomys cinereus. The sequence goes on along the minus strand of JALPQD010000057.1, from coordinate 4,167,418 downwards.
GATTATGAACAGGAGGGATGGGGCTGGAGGGCCACACCAGAAACAAGGAAAGAAGTGACCATGTTACAGTAGAGAAAATAGGCCTCCATCAAGGACTGCAAGAAAGTAATGTGACACCTGGTTAAGTTCACAATTCGTTCCTGATCATTTACAACTAAGGAGGTATGAACTCACAAGAAGGGGAGGGCACATAGTCTGGCAGATTAAAAAGTAACCATTTTGCAAATGGGTGATTGACCCCTCCCATTGCCAAATGCCATATGACCCTGCGATTCCACTTTTCGGTATAAGCATTACATCTACCCTTGAATGTGCTCTTATAATAAGACTCCAGTTTAACAGCTTTTTGTCTCTGGCCAGGGGGTGACATACAGTGCCCATCACGATGGAGTGAAGGGCATTGCAGGAGCAACAAAACTGCAAAAGAAAATCAATGAACCACTATCCAGAACTTCAGAGACTCTATATCAACCACCTAGCACTAGGGCAGCCTAATCTCTCCCCATCCTGAAGCTCAGGGACATTTGCGGAAGAGGGGGCAGTAAGAGTGTAAGAGCAAAAGGAAGGGAGGAGCAATGATTTGCAAGATACTCCACACAAGTTAGGGCCGAAGCAATCATAATTGGACATTGCATGCCCGGCGCAATGTCCAACACACTATTGACCTCACACAGTCTAGCATCTGCTAAAGGCACAAGATCCTTGGAGGCAAGGGATTGACAGCCACAGTAGTGTTCCTATGCTTAAGGGGAATGAAGGAAAGGGTTCAGGGAAATGCCACTGAGTCCTTGTACGTCATCGGAGAGGAGGCCCAGAGGAGAGTCAGGCATGCACAAGAAAGGAATCTGGGAATTGGGGCGGGAGGCATGGGGAGATGGGGCGGAAGGGGTGAGGGGAGGGAGAGTAGGGGGTTCCGGGGGAGGAGGAGGGAAGGAGGGAACTGGTGTACCTATTAAGTTTGTATGAGCTGAAATAATAATAAAAAAATTATTAAAATTAAAAAAACATTAATGTAAATTAAAAAATGTTTAATTAGATTTAAATTTAAAGATATTTGTGTTTCAGAAGCCACTGTTAAGAAAACAAAAAAAATCAAGAAACAATTTTGATGAAAATATTTTCAGACAACTGTCTAAGATAGAAGTTATATTTAATATCTTTTATGATGCAGAAAAGACAAATTAGTTGATTTAGAAACAAAGTAAACTCTAAATTGATAAAGGATATTAAAACAAAAAAAAATACCTTGTGGCTATGAAAGAAAATCCTCAGGAGCCAACCAGACACACTTCTTAGCCAACGTTGAAGCAATTTGACTAATAAAAATATGAAGTAGTGCTTGCTTCTGCAGCACATATACTAAAATTGGAATGATACAGAAAAGATTAACATGGCCCCTGTTCAAGGATGGCACATGCCTTTGTTTTTGGATGAAGCATTCCATATTTTTCTTAAAATATGTCAAGTAGTTTGTAATGGATTATAGTTCAAATGGTAAGACACATATTCATCTGGCATAACATGATTGAAAAACTACAAAGAAGACATTTCTTACCACACGATTTTCCTCAAATGTGCAGATTTCTCTCCTTGTATTATTTTGTACTTATTAATTTTTTATGAGGGAAAGTAAGATAATAGTAAGTGTAATTTTTTAGAATGAAATATTTAAGTTTTTGATACAGCGATCTATAAATTTTCTCTAGAAAAACACAATGTTAGGGAAAGACACAGCTATAGATACAGCTGATTTGGTAGACTGGTTGGCTTGCATGCATGATGCCCTAGACTTTAACCCAAGCACCACTTAAATAAGACATGGTGATGCACACACATAATCATAATTCCAACACTTAGCAGGTGGAGACAAAAGGATCAGAAACTCACACTCATCCTTGGCTATATGGAGAGCTCAAGGTCATCCTGCACTTAAGATCTTGCATCAAAATAAATAAGTAAATATGTTAATACATTCAATAATAAAATCTATAAATAGAACCAAAATGCTATATTCTGATGAAAGCCACCAACACAGCCTTGAGAGAGAAGCAGAATCATGAAGGAATGTGAGATACAGGAATACAACAAGAATAATTTTAACATTGCTCCTTGAATGCACATTAGTAATAAAATGATGATTGCTAATCAAAATAGATCTCAAGATTAAGAGAAAGACACAATGGAAGTTTATTTTGGATAAGAGAAAAATATGATGGATATATGATGTTTGTGAATATACATGCAAAATAATGAAGAAAAATGCTTATAAATTATTTCAAACACTAAAAATAACCTGAATATTAGCAAAGTCTAAGTCAAAACATAGACTGTGCATTACACATTTTTAAAAGCAAATGTGTAATAGGAATAAAGACAAATGATTAATGAATAATCTAATTGTATGGAATAAGCAGCCAACTATTAATGTACACTAAAATGCAAGTTTTGTTGCTAGAATATAGGAATTAATAGCATATTATTTAGTATTCAAGTGTCCAGAACCTTTCCATATGAAACAAGTTGCTGTGCAATGTCATTTAATTACTCAGCACTTGTCCTTAGAAATTGAAATGTCATTTGCTATTTTAACAAAACCTTCATTTAACTTATGCCTTGATAAAGACAAATCTGAATGCTTTCATGGTAATCATTGTTTTGCAATGATAGCATATTTTATCAAACTGTGCAGAACACAAAGCAAAACAAAATGGAACATGTATCAAACATACTCCACATTATAAGTAGGGAAATAACATCTCTATTTCCCATCACTAGGATCATGGCATGGGCACCTGAAACAAAAGTTAAATCAACAAAAGAAAAGAATAACAAATTTAATAAATTTTATTGAATTGTAACAGTTACTCTTAACTATTGCTGTGAGAAAGCATTCAAAGTCAATCAACTTAAGGGAGAAAGGGCCATTTATTCAGCTTATGGTTCCAGAGGGGAGAGGCCACATGTCTGGTGGTTGAAGCTGGAGGCAGGCTAAGTCACTGCTAACATCCTGTAGTCTCTCTTCTTCCTACTCTTTTGTTCTGTGTTTTCTTTTATCTGGTCTGCTACTGGGACGTTCTGATCAGATCTAGGGAGTTTCCAATCAGATCTCGGGCTGGTCTTCATAATATAAATGTATTGATCTAGATAATCTCTTCAGGTATTCTCACAGCTGATTTTAGTTAATGGCAGGTGTGGTCAAATTGACACCCAGGATTAACTGTCACAGAAGGGAACTTTTTGAAATGAAGATCCACAGAACTGGAGACACACGTGTACTTTTTAAAACTGCATAGGCTTATACATAGGTTTGATGAAGAGCAAAAAGCCACAGGGAAACATAGATGAACAAAATTGGATGTTATTAAATAGTGAGCTAGAGAGCTTAACAGACCTGTTTGTTAACTGCATTCCTGTGTTCCCATGCACAGGTAAGGTCTTTACAATTCTCTAAGTATTGGGCTGGCTGTGTGATAGGTAGGTAAGAATGAATTTCCAGCTTCTACCTATTGTGCAACCATCAAACATATTTTGGAACATTGAATTCTATCAAATGCACAGATACTCTCTTCCCCTCCAAGAGGACTGAAAGGGAGCACACAAAGTTATGATGAAAGAACTGACAGAATTTAGGGCAAACATAAACACTTGTTGCAGTTACTTTTTTCTATTGCTATGAGACTATATACTCATATAAAACTTAAGGAGAAAGGGGGATTTATTTGGTTTACAGTTCCAGTAGAAAATAGATTCCACTGCAGGAAATCACTGCAGGAAATATTAAAGCAGAAGGTATGGAAACAGAAAGAGAAGACTGGTTCAGGTCACCATAGCCATCTTGAAGAACAAACCAAACAAGCAGAGCCAGGCAACCGAATTTCAAGGCCTTCCCCTTGCAATATGCCTTGCTGACTCAAACCATGACAAATCGCTCATGACAAAATAATTGTAGCTGAATTTAGCTCTGAGTTGTTGCAAATGGCAAAACCCAGGTTAGTGGAACCTGTAACTTGCAAAAAGGTCTGTTATTCTCTTTAAGAAAAAGGATACTATATCATAATCTATCACACTGTATGGAAGTCTTCTGAATACATATTTTATTATTTGCTGTTCAAACTACCTACTGTTGCAATATTTGGGTATGACACACAATGAATAGGAAAGTTAAAAATAGAGATTACTGGTAGAAAATCAAATTTTTAATACATTTTTATTATTATTTCAGCTCATACAAACTTAATAGGTACACCAGTTCCCTCCCTCCCTCCTCCTCCCCCCGAACTCCCTGCTCCCTCTCCCCTCACCCCTCCTTCCCAATCCCCCCGTGCCTCCCGCCCCAATTCCCAGAGTCCTTTCTTGTGCATGCCTGACTCTCCTCTGGGCCCTCCTCTCTGATGACATACAAGGACCCAGTGGCATTTCCCTGAACCCTTTCCTGTGTTCCCCTTAAGCATAGGAACACTACTGTGGCTGTCAATCCCTTGCCTCCAAGGATCTTGGTGCCTTTAGCAGATGCTAGACTTTGTGAGGTCAATAGTGTGTTGGACATTGCGCCGGGCATGCAATGTCCAATTATGATTGCTTCGGCCCTCACTTGTGTGGAGTATCTTGCAAATCATTGCTCCTCCCATCCTTTTGCTCTTACCCTCTTACCGCCCCCTCTTCCGCAAATGTCCCTGAGCTTCAGGATGGGGAGAGATTAGTCTGTCCTAGTTCTAGGTGGTTGGCAAATAAAATTTTTTAAAAAAGCCTTATAATGCTATCAGATTAATTTCTATACAAAACAACAAAGCAACATATGTTAAGTATCTATTTACAAAAATGCCACAAAAGCTTAAGAATCATGAATAATTTATTATGGGCTGAGAGAATATATACTTGGGAAAAATGTTTAGATGGCAGAGAATAACAAAAAATATCAAAATATATAACTTTTAAAGCTTAAGGAGATCAAATACAATGAGATGATTGAAATCTGTGAGAGATGTGTTTTGATTTACACATGCTGTAGCATAAAGTATGACATATAAATATTAAAAATGTAAATATGAGTAAGTGATTACATACATATCAACTATACCTACTACTAGGAAAGTATGCAGTCTTCTTATTATCTTTCATAATTTTTATTTGTATAAAATTATATTGTATTTTAAATGTCCAATGATTGTAAGACATGCCTCGAGTGTTCTACATTGAATATCTTGTGAAATTCATTTTACACAGCTTTAGTTATAATATTTAACAATCAAGTACTTTATGTGTGGATGGCGACCACCTGTTTATCATTATTCTTTTACAATTTAAGTTTGCTCCAAATTTTGTGGGAAAAATTGTCTCTTTTTAACACTATTTTTGTGTGTGTGTGTGTGTGTGTGTGTGTGTGTGTGTGCATCAAAGGACACTCTCCTTCCTGTGGAGGACCAAGGGTGACTTCAGTAATCATCCTGGATTGCTTCTATCTCCTTTTCGCTTCACACTGGGATTTCCCAGGCTCTGCCACCAGGGCCAGAAGTTCAGACCACTGCCACTTCTACCTGTTGTTTTTATGTGGGAATTGGGATCTGAACTCAGGACTTCTTGCTTGTGAGGCAGAGTTTTAACCCCTGCACCATCTTTCTAGTCCAGAAAAAGTTTTCTATATGCTTTTTTAAATGTATAAATTCTGATGATGATTTTTCTCTTAATTTGAATTTTGGATTATTTCAGACTATACTATTCTGGCTAAAATGAGAATTTTATTTATTTATTTTTAAGTTGGTAGAAGTCTGGTCTGTTACCTTGTATATGACATGCTTGCCAAATAAGAAAAATTATATTGCTCAACTGAAATGGTACATGAAATGGTATACCACTCCTGGGAATATTTCCCCAAAATGCTTAACCTTAATACTGTGACATGCATACATCTATGTTCATTGCAGCACTATTTACAGTAGCTAAATCATAGAATCAACCTAAGTGCCCAATAATTGACTAATGGATAATGAAAATGTTGTACACATACATAATAGAATACTACACAGCCAACAAAAATAAATCAATGAAATTTTCTGGCAAATGAATGGAGTTGGGAGAAATTATACTGAGTTGAGTATTCCAAATACAGAAAGTCAGATGTCACATGTTTTCCCTTATTAGTGGAACCTAGTTCCAAATCCTCATAATGACAAACTCAAGGGGAAATTTCTACAATATCCATTTTAATCGCAAAGGAACATAACTAAGAGGGGAAGGGAAAGAATCCCTCCCCAAGAAAGTAGAGACAAAAGAACACAATTAATTAGATAAAAAAGGCCACTGTTAAGAAAGTCCATAAGTATTGAGATATCTGATCCTGACGGTCAGTATCCTGTCCACTGCTGATTGGATTAGTTTGCAGTGCTGGGCATGTGTTCCTGTTACGGGAGGAGGGTTTGGGAGTTACAATGTGGGTGGTTGGTTGCATGGAGGCTGAGCCTGCTTTCTACTGTGCCCTATTCCTGTTCTTCTCTCTCCTTTAAGCCTTTTCATATATAAAAGCCTTCTTTAATTTTTTTTTAATCTTTGGGTAGGAGAGGGTCTCAACACCTACATAGGACAGCACCCTAGTACCCTGGAAGAACAGTGAAATAGACAACAGTCCACCAGAATGCAGAGTACCAGTAATAGTACAATGTTCACTTGGAACTAAGCTAGCAAAATCTCTCCTCAAACTGACTGGTTAAATCATGAGTTTGAGGATTTTATTTGTTCCTGTAGTGCAGCTAAAACCAGAATCTCTGATTGTGATTGTTATTACTAATGGCTCTCATAGTCATCATTTTTTTCATGTACAGTATGTCTTAATTTCTTTTCCTGTTACAGCAACAAAAAAATCTTTCAAAAGCAACTCAAGAACTCTGGAGAGAGAGGTTTTACTCCTGCTAACAGAATGTAATCCTTTCTGAATTATATTTCTTGGGTTTCTAAGGATGTTCTTGTTGCTTTTCAGAGATCAATTTAGCAAACAAAATGCGATTTAGAAGGACAACATTCTTCAAAATACAAAAAAATTTTGGTACATACTCATTTAATAAAGAAGTATAAATTTTCCTTAAAATCATGCAAATACAGATGTCACAAAAGTAGTCTTAAAGTAGATCAATTGCTATTTAGGAGCCCTGAAATTTCAAGTTCTGTACAACTGCAATCTCAGTTTGCAAATTCGACATTACACATAGAAAGCTACTAGCAATAATGCTTCCATTACTTGGTTCTGCCTCCTTACCAATCAAGAATGTAATGATTATTCAAGAATACAGGATCTATTGCTTATGAGGAATAAATTCACTTTGTTTTCAATATTCATGGAATTGTGTCTAACACCTAAAAGTGCTCAAAATTTAAATATATTAGTTAATAACTTCAAGTCATATATAGATCACCCATATGTAGAGATCTTACAACTCTAAAATTACTTAAGGATCAATACAAATATAGAAAATAGTACAACCAAATTAAAGTGAAAAAAGTATTCATAGTCAAATATAAATGAAAACAGGCATAGTGGCTAGAATATTATTTTGAATAGTATCATTTCTGATCAAGGCCAGACCAATCCCATTCATTCAGAGGACATCAATGATTCTTACTTCATTCATTCAGTGTAATGATCATTGCTGATTCCTCTATGAAAACACAGAATAATGAGAATTTATGACCATAGAGCCCCTCCTAGATAATCTAAAATATTACCTACATCTCAAATACAGTTGATTGGCATCACTAAATCCATACATAACCATAATTTCCTTGTTATGTAAATAGGACATCCAGTGTCTAAGATTATAACAAAGATATCTTTGGAGAACATGTATCCTTCCTAGCACAGTGATTTAATTTTCACTATTGTTAATTATAGATGGGTAAGATTTTCTCTTACATATACTTTAGTCATCTTGAAACTTAGCCTGTAGCTGCTTGTGTACCTGCTACTACTAATTGCTACAACTTTGCTTTGTGGATGTCAATACTTTAACTCATTTGTACTAGTCATGTTCTCTAGAAAAACTGAACCAAAAATAGACTAGACTAGACTAAACTACACTAGACTTAAACAGAATAGTATAGAATAGAATAGACTGCTGTAGAATAAAATAACAATAGAATAGAATAAAATAAATTAGAATAAAATGATGGATGGATAGATGACATACATATATAAATATATATAGATGGATAAATGATTTGTAGTTAGATGTAAGACAGACATGTATAGCCTAGATGATATATGAAAGTAGGAAGATAGATTAAACAGACAGGTAGATAGATAAATAGATAGAAAAATAGATAGATACACAGATGATAAATAATAGGTGATCAATACATGATATATCAAAGACTGATTGGTCAATTGATTGAATGACTGATAGATGAGCCAGGATGGTTAGGGAAGTCAGCTCATATAATCATGGAGTTTGAATTGTTTCTACACCTATTTGTTCTGGCAGACATACAGGGGTGCTCATATAAGGGCTCACAATGTCCAAATCCAAAAGACTTATAACCAGGAGAAATGATATTTTGTTCTCCCAGGGAACTGCTAGCATAGGATCTAACATCCAAATGATAGAAAGTCTGGAGTCTTGGTGTTCAAAGTAATAGATTTAGGAGTCCCTTCTGGCTCTTGGAGACCACGGAAGCTCACTCTTTCTACTTCTTCTCTCTCAGCTGACTGAGTGGGTGGAGCCTACATTCCACGGCCTCATTTATACCCAAAATGATGTTTTGCCAATCTTTTAGGATCTAAGTAAATTGGCACTTGAAATTATCCATCATAACATATAACTTCTTTGATTCAAGCACAACCCCACAAAGTCAGGCCTCATTGCAGAGGGACAAATGGCAGACATAGGGCTCCCAGTACCAGCTTTTGAATTCTATGTGCCACACTGTCTATTTGAAATTTAAAGAAAAAAATACAGAAGTCTTAAATTTGTAGGAAATATTTAAATAACTATAAAAACAATGATGTAAATCACTTTTACCACCTTAATAATTTAGCATAATCAGGAATCCATACCTGTGCCCAGTGGCTAGCTTTTCTCTCTCTTTCTCTGTCTGTCTCTGTCTCTGTCTTCCCTCTTTGTCTCCCTCTCTGTCTTCCCTCTCCTTAGCTATGAAAACAGATTTATTTGTCAGTGAACTTACTGGCTGTGGTTCTAGTTTAAGACTGTTTCTTTGCATTTTCTGCATGCTCTTGCGGTTCTGCTTGTCTAGCTGTCCTGACTGATATGTTGTGTTTTGCATTTACTCAACACTGTGTTTCATTTGCTAGATGTCAGCTTCAGCCTTAAAGATCTATTTATTTCCCTCAATTTATACTTGCTTTTCAATCCCTTCAATTATTTTTTTCATTTTTAGTGTTTTGAAAATCTATTTATTCCTAGGCATTAGTTATTTTGTTAATATATCATGAGATTACAAATTTATATTTGGCTGTCTCTTGACTATTAACAGAAAGCTATTAGCAGTCTGGAAGAAAGGGTAAGTAATTATTTAACATTAGAAAACATCACTAAATATAGCAGACATTTAAATTTTTATGACAAAATGTCATTGTATTCTAGCTGATATTAAACACTATGCTAATCTGTTTTACAAATCTGAAATGATAAACAAATGAAGCTACTCTGCAATTACTTATAACTTGTCTTTTAAGCAAGTTCTTTGTCTCTGCACATAGAGAAGTAGTTTTACAGAGCATATATTAGTTAAACAGCTCAATACATACATGGTACTTACAAAAAAATACTATATTATACTGTGATAGATCCAAAGGACCGACAAAAAACAGTTTTCTGACTTTTAAGGATATACAGTGCAAATATATCTACTTCACATGCAAAGTTGTTGTTAAACATGAGAATATTCTGTGGAAGGCACAAAATTATTTGGTAAAAATGTTTCTCACTAGAGTTAATTCAACTTTTTGCCAAAAGTGAGTGAGCACAAGACTTGTGGAGAACATTTTGTTAAAAGAATCACATGCTTGTCATTTCCTTTATGTTCTGATTTGGTGCCTTCAAGAAATCTTAAAAACTTTTTTTCTATGTGAAACTCCTTTGACTCTTCAGACAAATTTGGGAACAACTCATATAAAAAAATAATGTTTTCATCCCTAAAAATTGGCTAGTCATTCAAGAACTCTATGAACAGGGACGGCATTTCCAGTATAAGACCCCTTGTGAAATGACTGAATCCAAATAATATTTGTTTATTGCTTCCTACCATTGTATTTTCAAACTATACATGCAGAGATAATGCAAACATGAAAATGACAAAAATTTCCCACTAAGAATCTTTTGAGAAGATTGGGAACAGACAGGTAAACCAATAGCCATGCAGATAGTCATTCAAATATAGATTTCTTCAGAAAAGCAAACTTATTCCTTAGTGTTAGAAAATGACAGACTGTGGATAGATGGGTTTTATTTGTGACCTTAAAGCAATGAATATCTTGTGGAGTGTCAGTTTCAAAACAAAGCTGTCCATGCTATTGAAATGTCAGTTGAAAAAGACAGAATATTTTGAATTCTGGCTATTGATGACAATGAAAATACATACTTCTCATCATAGCCACTGTAAATACCTTCAAAATGGCTGTGGGATACGAGACAGTTATGGACAGGAGAGGGTAGCACTGGCAAATGTAAAAGGTAGAGTTATCAGTTATCACACCCTTGATGACAATAGGTGGGAATGAGTTTTCTCCAAAGAAACAAAAAGAATCACATGGCAGTGCCAGTCAGGAAAATGAAAACTATCTTCCTCTTTTTTGAAAACTGCATCAATGAACATTTTGGTATGAAAATCTCACTAATCTTGGCTGTGAGTGAGAAAGAGAAGAATGGTACAACCATACAGAGAGAAGGTGGAATCAGAGGTGTGTATGTATCCATATGATAGGTCCCAGAAATAACTTTCCTTGGGAATCTGGAGCGGAATAAACATTTTTTTCCAAGAAAGAGCATCACTTTGTTTCTGGTTTTACCAGAATTTTGGAGAATGAAATTGATAATGTGCCTTCTCACTGCCAGCTCCCACCAGGAAAGGCTGGGGAGTCACTTATACGACAGGGGACACAACACAGACAGTTGTCTGAGGCCAAATCTGAACTTTGACATGATATCAGCAAATGAACTTTAGAGCAATTCGCAGAATCTCTAGCAATGACAAAGCTCATTTCAAAGAATTACTGAGGTAAATAAACATTGTGTTGCTTGATGTATTTAGAAATGTATTGCTTAACTTGGCTTTGGGCATAGCATGAAAAGGAGACTATACAAACTGTTTTGCTTTACTTTGTTTCTGTTACCTATTCATGGGATTACTAACAGAAACAAATAAGGTGAGAGAATTAACAAGCCCTTAGCAACATAAATGAGGATATGAACAGAGCCAAAGGACAACTTTCACAAAGTGGAATTTAGTATGGAAAATACAAGGAAATGTCATAGGTTTTCTTAGTACTCTGAAAGAAATGTAAAGGAAAAACACGAGAAAAGGAAGTGATAATGGATATGGATGATACAATAGCATGGTACTGACTTGCCATAGTGGCAGTGGACAGAATGACGTGACACTATCTTACCATAGGATGTGGGCAGAGAACAGAGGGATGCGAAGGAACATTAAGGGAGTGTGAAAGCTCTTGTGTGTACAGCAAAGCTGAGAATCTTTAACAGAAACCATAGAAAACAGAAGCCTATGAAATAGCTCAGTGGGAAGGGTATCTTCTCACAAATCTGGCTGCCTAAGTTAGATCCCTGGAGTCTAATATTGTAGAATAAGAGAAAGGACTTCTGAATGTTGTCTTCTGATCTCCATTACATGGGTGTGTTCATATTCTCTTTATTTTATAACCAACCTCTCTTTATCAGTCCATTCCTTCAACATTTCAAAAATAAATAATAATATATCTGAAAAATAAAACAAGAGAAACCTAAGGAATAGGCAGAACTAAAATTGGCTAACATTTTTCTCAATTGCATATGGACTTCTAAGAAGAAAAGGAATGGCACACAATTACATTGTTAAGTCTATCTGTGTGATGACTAATCTGAAAATTGACAGAAAGTAGAATTTCCTAAGAAGCAAGTTTGTAGGCATACTTGCAAGTGATTATCCATTCTAATCTAACCTAAATTAACTGAAGTCAGAAGATCAACCCTGCATGTGAATGACACCATCCATAGGCTTATATCCTGTTCTTAGTAAAATCTGGAAGAAAGGAAGCTGAGCAGCTAGCATTTATTATTAATTTTTTCTTGACCATTGATGTAAGCAGTTGCTTTAAGCTCCTCGTGCCATGATTACCTAGCAAGACTGACTATACCCTTGAACTATAAACTCCTTTTCATTGTTTTTATACGGTTTATTTTTATCACATCAAAAGGAAAAGTATGTGATACAAGCAGGCAACATCAAAACTATGTGTCATAAAATTAAGAAACAAAAGGCACAAAGGCCTAAAAAAAGAAGCAGAAGGCATAGAAGCTATAACAAATGATCCCATCTTGTACATGGTTTCTTGGCATGATATCTAATATCTCCAATGAAATTCATTCACAATAATCAAATTACATACAGCATTGCCTGTTAATGCAAAAATTCATTTCATCATACATCAACAAGTCCTATATGTTTTAAAGAGAACCACCTTAAAAAATGACAACAAAATTTTCTGGCCAAAAACCACTGAATTTTCTGGTCAAACCACTGAAATCAAGAAGTACAGAAGATGGCCACTGTGATTCAGAAGGCTCTGGAGAGTATACTTTTACCTGTCCAGCTTCTGATGACTTCAGCCATCCCTTGGCTTGTGTCTCTAAGGTGCCTGGATATCACATGACTTTCCCCTGGGTCTGGACACAGTTTTGTGGCTGCCTTTCAGCTGATTATATCAAGCTCTACTTCTCAAATGACCTGGTAAATATGCATCCCAAACTATTACCTGTCTAACTAAAGGTAATTTCCATCATGACATGTTGCTCTAAAAAGGGTATGTGTGTGAATGTATTTGGGGGGTGGCAAACAGGTAGATAACATCAATTCTAACCATTATTATATTTTAATATTTATATAATTTAAAACTAGCTATAGGCAGAAAAGTTGCTTTGTATTTGCTGTGATACTTATATTACTGTGACGCCCCTTGCACATTAGCACTTTTAATAAATCAGAATAATAGTTTTATTTACAGTAGAAAATTTGACACAGTATTATAATGATCAGAAATGTGTCTCATGAATATTCTCAACAAAATATGCATATTTTAGTCTTAAAAATCTCATTGTTGCTCTGAGGATTGTGTTGCCAAAAATCTATCCAATATTCAATATCTTATGTCTTCATGTAATCATTAGATACTGATGTTAAAACTGATCAAATCTGACCTCAGTAGTGTCGGGAGCACCATGAATGCACAAGGTATGTGTTTAAAATATCTAGGAATCTTGTTGAGCACTTTTTTGCAACTTTTGGCAGTCAATGGAAATATTCAAGGTAAGGAATGAAAAGTAATACCAAAAATAAGTTTTCATTTCCAGAGGAGAAATGAAAAAGAGTTTGATGTAGACTCTTAAAAGAATAAATTATATATATATCATTCTACATACCAAAAAAGTTTCTAGACTTCTGTGATGACTTACTTAGCTGTTTCTGAAATGTCTGGAAATTATCATATAGGCAGTATGCTTAGTTACTGCAGAAACTTTTTTTAATGTAACCCTCTTAGTTTCTGGACAATTATCTCCACAGCCTTCAACAGATTTTAGTTAAGAATATGACAAAAGTTTATTACATCATCTTTATCAAGCAAAGAATAACTTTTATTTAGAATGAGAAATAAATACAGATAAATAAAGGCTTTAATCAAAGCCATGCAGCACACTTGTACTCAAACCTTGAAACTATGTCTTCTAATTTTCCAGTAACTTCTACTGAATGTAAAAATAAAACTAACTACAAATACAGTATAAAATTATGCTTAATAATAAATTTTGCCTTGCTGAAAATTTTGTTTCCTCCCATAATGTGTAGAGCTTATGTGCAGACCATTATTACCGACAATTCTGTAACTGATGCATTAGATCCGAGAGCACATTAAGGTCCACAGGACACTCTGTTCCAAAGAATATTCACATCTGCATTCTGATAGTGTTCAACTGTTGCAGCACCTTATTAATCTGCTTGGTCTTCACTGTTTTTGAGTACAGAGCTCAGGAAAATATGATTGATTGTGCTTCAGGATATGTGGTTTTTTTTCATTTGTTAACAATAAAACAAGAAGCACTTTAATTAGGCTGTTTCCAAGCAATTCACATGCTCTATAAAAATATAATGAAGCAATTAAGATGTGTTACAAGTGACTGAGATATCCTCTTTCATTTAAAATCTTGCAAGGAAAGTCAGTTTGATTTTTTTGCTGTTGCTTTTATTTCCCTTTCTCTACCCTTAATAGAGGAGCACTATTTAATGTTAAAAAATGAGCACTTGATTATAGAGACTATATAGGTTTAATTCTATATTTCATAGTTAGGTACATGTGTCAACTTGACAGTTGAGGAATAGAACTCTGGCTACATTTGTAGAGAATTAGTGGTTGAATTAAACCCTAAGTGAACCTATAAGAGATTCTCTGGTTAATGGGTATACCAGTTACTTGTCTCTGTTGCTGTGAAACAACATTAAAACTCAAACAAATTTTAGGGAGAGAGGAATATTTATTTGCTTAACCATTGCAAAAGGGAGATATATCCTTTATGGCAGGAAAAACATGACCGAAGCTGGAGGAGGCTTAAGTCACTGTACATATCTGCAAGCTCAAGTGCAGACTCAGTAGCTCAAGCAGGGTGATACTAATCAATATCAAGGCCCATCCCCTGTGAAAGGCTTGTCTTGGCAAGGCTCCACCTCCTAAAAGTGTTATGGCTTCCCCCAACAACTAAAGCTTCACATACTTGAACTGTGGGAGAGAACTCACATTTCAAATCATGACACTCCTTTCTAGTCACTTCATGCTCATTTCCATCTCATTACACAATCTTACTCAGTAAGAACTTTAAAAGTCCCATAGATTGCATCACTTCAAAAGTCCAAAGTCTCCTATAAATTCAAAAGACAGATTGCATACTTCCAAAATACAATGGCACAAAAGAAACTTTCCCATTCCAAAAGGAAGAGATGGGTACACATCTAAGGAAAGATCAGTGTGTTAAAAAACCAAAAATTAGCATGACAAACTCCAAATACTACAACTTCATGTCTGTTATTGAACTCATCTCAATTCCAAAGGACTTAAGTTCCATCTCTTACAGTGCAGTTGCCCATAGAACACATCATTCTCTTAGGCTGGATCCTTTAAGAATATACAGTTCTCCTTGGCAGATACCCCACATTGACTCTGGCATCTCTAACTTCTTCACTTCTCAATGGCAAACCAGATTTTAACTCCATAGCACATATTACCTTTTAGGGTCTCTAAACTGCACACTTCCACCATTCTTTGAAACTTTGAAGGAGGGATCCATGACTTCTTTCCTCTGTAGAATTACTGGTTGAATTTGTCCCAGAGCAGGCCTACAGGAGATTGTCTAGCTGATGAGGAGGGCCCAAACTATGGTGGGTGGGATTAGGCCCTGTACAAAAGACAGAGGGTTGGTTGAGAGAGTTGGCATCCTTCCGTACACTTGGTCAGACATGCTGGTCTGACAAGTAAGGATCATCTCTCTCTCTCTCTCTGCTTATGTAGAGATAATATAGCCAGTTCCCTCAACGTTGGTATTGGTGCATGCTCTCCCACCAAGCTGGACTTTAGACTGTAACTAGACTATCAGTAAGAAAATAAATTCCTCAATTCCTTAAACTGTTTGGCGGTCATTTATCAGCAACTGTGCAGGCAAACTGCAACAAGTACTAATAGTAACAAAAGCGAAATATATACACATCAATGCTAGGAACCTGGTCTGGATAGTTTCCTCTAAGGACTAAGGGCATATCGTTGAACAGGGAACATGTTCAGAGTTACTTTCATAAAATGACACAGTAAAGTTCATGTTCATAAGGAATTCAACAAAACATACATATTCTGAAAATGGTACTATTATTGTATCCTGCTGCATATTCAACTGAGCTGCCTTACAGGATATACATTTATATAATTTCCAACCCAATATTAGTAGATATTTGTTCGCAATCTCTGAGGTTTGGTAATTTTAATTGCAAATCCAAAGAAATGAGTAGTGAAAGAAGTATTGTGGACAATATAAAGATGGAAATATGCAGCACACCTACTGGAAGAATAATCTACTTCAATCTTTAGGTAGTTTTAAAGCAGTCATGCTGGAAAATCTTTGAGGGTCTTCTGAGGTCATCCCCTACTGCTGGGATTACTCTGAATAGGAACTGATCTAATCCTCAAAGAGACAAAGTCTTTCAATCTAACTTCTTCTAATTCTCTATTTACGAAAGAACATGGCAATTAGCTCTCCACTGTAGATAAGCTTTACCATTAGTTCAACCACAACATTAACTGGTTTGGCCTCTAATGTGAACAGACCATCGATGTATAGAGGACCAAAAGCTTTACTTGGGTTTTGAGAAACTAGAGCCAACCAATGAGGAAAGGCCACTTTTCCTAAGCCTGCTTAACCCTATATATATATCCCTGACTCTGCCACTCATCTTTGCTCCCTTGACCCTCATGAAACTTCATGTTTTGTGTCCATGAGTTCCTTGTAGCTGACTTGCCCCTCGTGGGACTCCATGTCTGTAATCTGTGAGTCTTTTCATTTTCCTTTGTCCCTTATGGATTCTATGTCTGGAGTGTCTGAGTTCTTGACAACTCTCTTGCTCCTCACGGAATTCATGTTGATGAGTTCCATTCTTTCTCTCCTCTAATAAGCTCTGCCTTGATCATTTATGAATATATTGGTTTCAATCTTTGACTCGTAAACTGGAAGATGTAAAACCCCAGAAAACTGGCATCAATGATAAGACATGGAATTTGAGGTATTTCAGTGATTTGCCTAGGACTTCAGAGGTAGAAAGAAGAATTAGGAAAGACTACTCCATCAAGTGATCTGTCTACAAATATCAAGTGGGAAAATATGTAGATAGTTACTATAGAAGCTAAGAGATGTTACTGACATATCCCACAATTTTCTTCTTTTATTAACCTCAAAATGAATGATAGTTCTAAAATTCAATTTGAGTTGATAATCACAATTATTTTATAAGGTTTTTATTTATAATCAATGTATTAATTACTTCATTTATTTTCTGAACATTTATGATGGACACACTGTTATAAATCTATTGAATAAGTGAATAGATGTTACTGCTGCTTTCTAACTATCAGCTTGATGCTGACAGTTTTAATATCATGCTTCTGAGTAACTTACACATGTCCAATGGCAAGCATCCAAGTCAAACTAAGACATTAGCTCTTCCATTTCAAGAATGCCCTCAAGAAACATTATCTAAAAAGCCACTGAGGGCCAGTGGTGAGTGACTCAGTGGGATTCTTCAGAGGTAAAACAACCAAACTCTCAAGGTCTGAGTTCTTTAACTCGGGTGAATGCAAGCATTGTAGAATGTGCTGTTGGAGGGGACATTGTGATCTCTACACTGAAAAACTTCTTCTATTGTTCAAATATACTTCTATGGTTTTCTCTTCTTGATGAGCTAATTTTCAGTTCTTACATGGGAGAGAAATCTGGAGAAGAGAAAACATAATGGAAAGAATGATTGTGTGTGCAGGTGCACATGAGTGTATAAGTGTGTGCTTGTGTGTGTGAAAGAGAGGATAGAGGACAGAGATACAATAAAAGAGAAAGAAACAAAGACAGCTTTTTTAAGTATAAGAGGATATGCCATTTCAACACTGTGACTTCTTGCTATATCAGTTTTATGGGAAATTTGATACATGAGATGCTTTCTATTATAGATTACTTATTTCCAAACATTTTGTTCTAAATTCTTTTAAGTTGACACATTTTGATAATTCACATAGAATTAGAGTATATCATGAATAGGTTTATATGTGTTACCTCACAAATGGAGTAAGAGCCAATTGTTCAAACAACAAGAAATTTGGCCAGAAAAGAGTTAAGCTAAGCAAATACAATGAAATATTGCCATTCATTTTTTCCTCAAGAGAAAAACTTTATCAGCACATTGAGTATACCACATGTAAACATTTATATACTATGTATACATGATATATAGGTGTGCATGCTCTGTATACATGTACTTTATATGTATATACATATATTGTATATGTATATAAAATTTGTGTGCATCTCCTTGTGTTTGTCTGAACCTGCTTGACAAACAAGTCAAGGAATGACTGTTTCCACTGCCTTCAAAGATGCATAACAGAGGAGGTGAGCTAAACTGAGAAGAAAAACTACAGTATAAAGTAAATTCCTGTGCAGATAAACTGTGGTTATAAGTTTGTAGCACATGAAAAATTTATATTTAGCTTGTAAATAAGATGTTAGAGAATAGTTTGCTTTTGAACTTGATCTTTAAAGGCTAGTATATTTTCGTCTGTATAGATTTAAGCCTGAGGAAAGATGGAAGTGGTCACAGCTAGTTAGAGGAAGAACAAATTTGCAGAATTCTCCAAGCAGAAAAGGAAACACTGTTCTAGCTGGCCTTTAGGCTACAACATTCATGATCTATAAGGGTTGATAGTAGGCTAGTGGGGTAGGAAGAGGACTCAGCTCATAATGTCTATGTAAAAACATGACAGTTGTCTATATTTTTGTTTAAACCTTTCTCTCAAAAAGAATGTGAAGGTTTATGACTATCAGATGGCTGATTCTGGTCACAAGGGGTTTTCTTTTTAGTGTGACGTGAGGAGCAAGGATGGAGTCTATGATTTAGCATATGTGTGGCAGTCACTTTACTAATGAGTAAGCCCACAGCCATATTTGTAGTTTTCATTTTGAGATTAAGGGTTCATAAATTTATGTAGGTTGACTTTTAATTTGTTTTGTAATCTAAGTGGTCTCCCTGCCTTGTGTCCTAAGTTGCTGTGTTTTGCATGTGAAATTATTCCTGATTATAAGTTTTGAATTTGAGAATCTGTTTGTTTATTCAGCTGTAAAATATTGATTACATTGCTTATTTTATAATTCCTATAATTAATTGCATAGAAAATATTAGCTCAGGGCTGGAGAGGTGGCTCAGAGGTTAAGCCTCTGCCTTGCAGGTGGAAGGTCTCGAGTTCTGATCCTAGACCCCATGTATAGATGCCTGGTGGAAGCAGGGGGGCGGACTTCATTTCTGGTTCTGGTAGGGCAGAGCCTGTGAATCCCAGGGCAGAGTAAACAAGAAGGAGGTGAAGGTGGTCCATGGTGGTTTCCAAATTCATCCGTGGTTCTACACACACACACACACACACACACACACACACACACACACACACGCATTGAGGCACAATTGAATAAATAATAAACAATTAAAAAAATTAAAAAAAAGAAAATATTAGCTCTAATTTGGGAATGAGTTGGTTATGTATTTTCAACATCATGATGGAAATATGTGACATTTATTGAAAACTTTGTAGGTTCCATTGACACTCAGGAAAGGACCATGTCTAATGGTAACACTATGGATATAATATAGCTTCAGTATTCATCTCAGCTATGTGATGATCTCAAGATTATTTATAGCCACTGACTACATTGTATACATTTGGAACATCAAAATAAAAAATGAAATAGGAAGTCATTAGCAAGAGAGGAAGAGGGATAAAATGGGGAAGAGAGAGAGAATATTTTGTTGAAGTACAGAGACAAACCAGTTATCAATTACAGACAGGCATGAAACAGGCAGAATTGTAAGGCCAGTACACATTCTTGGGAAGTTATCTCCTGTTTTTTGAAAGTCTATCCATACAATACCTACTCAAAGTTTCCTTAAAGACTACTGAATTTAAGCTGAATTAATAGCAAATTGAGCACCCCCAGGAGTAAGAAGAATAAAAGAAGATCTTTGGGAATGCCAAAAAAAAAACACTCAACAATACAGTAAAATTTCTTTACTATGGAATATGTCAGAATTATCTATTTATTATTGTAAAAATTCCAGTTGTTCTTACAGGGAATTCCTTCCCAAAGTACTTTTTCTGAAGGTTAAAATATCTGAGTCACAAATTTTATGTTACACATATGTAATTATAAAAAAGTAGTGATTACACCCAGATCAGGATGGACTCCCTGCTTCACAGAATTCAACAGAGTCCAAAGGAAATCAAGCAAAGCTCAAGAAAATAAGCACCATTTATCTGAGTTCTTCTAAAATCATCCCATCACATGGGAAAAAATCTTCACATCCAGCTCAAAGATAAGTTATCCCTTTTTACCATCTTGTTCCTCTTAATTATTAGTTACTGTAGTTCCATATAGCCACCCAAAAACCCATACAATTTCAGGGACTATACTATTCACTCTCACATATCACCAAGGAAGTAAACATAAAAAATACACTACCATATTAATCTTCATTCCCTGTCTATTATACCTGACTTAATTGATGTACTAACTGTCCAAGAGCCTCATCTAGGAAATAACACAAATACCAGACAAGCATACCCAACTCCAAGGCAGACACTAGTAATAACTGCTCAAGTGTAGTAATACTGTCTAATTCAGTTCAGTCAAAAACACACAAGAACAAAAAGTAGATCTTAAGAGATAAAACAAAAATGGCCAGGTCATAGCACAAATCCATGAGAAACAAAAATTAAGACAGCAAATCTCCTAATGAAAGAATTAATCCCATAATGATAGATTCCAACCAGAACAAACTCACAGAAAATAGCCAAGAAAGCCATACACAAGATAATGATATTCAAAGCCTGATCTTTACTATGATCAATACCATGAAAGAGGAAATCTGGGAGGAGTTAAATAACCATATCAACCACTTTGAATAGGAGCATAATAGACACTTGGAGGAGATGAGAAAAGCAGTTGCTGAAACAAAAATAGGCATAGAGCAGTTAAAACAATCTCAAGGAGAGTTTAAAATTGAATTAAAAGACAAGTTATCTTCAACCCGGAACTCCACAGACAGTCTTATCAGCAGAACTAATGAAGCAGAAAATAAAATATCAGATCTTGAAGACAAAGTGGAAGAATTAACCAGTTCAGTGGATGAGGTTGTTGAAGTCAAAACGATACTTGAGGAATATTCAAGAGTTATGGGAAACCTTGAAGAAACCTAACATGCACATTCATGGAATACCAGAAGAAAAATCCCAAAATACCACATTCTAGGAAAATTTGAAAATTATCATAAAGGAGAATAGACCACATCTATAGAATAGAGGCCCATCCAAATACAAGAGACATTCTGCACCTTAAACAGAAATGATCAAAATAGAAACTTGCCACAGCAAATAATAGACAAAACATTATACATACAAGAAAAAAAATGTGCTGAGAGCTTCAAGAAGAAAAACAAGTCACTTTTAAAGGTAAACCTATCAAAATAACAAATGACTTTCCAATGGAAACAGTAAAAACCAGAAGAGCTTGGAGAGACATACTGCAAGTATTGAATGAGCAAAAATGTTAACCCAGGCTGATATACCCAGCAAAACTATCAGTCATGATTGAGACTGAAAGAAAAATTTTCCACCCTAAAGACAACTTGAAGGCTTACATGTCCACTAAACCAGGCCTTCAAAAAATGCTAGAAAAGATACTCAAATTTGAAGAAAAGAACAAGCATATCCAGGAGGACAGAAGAAAAGTATAATACCTCCAAAACCTCCAAGTTAAATAATACATTCATGAAAGCCACTAAACATAAGAAGTATCAGGAATTAAAAGTTATTTCTCTAAATATCAATGGAATTAACTCACCAATCAAAAGACACATATTACAAACATGGATTATAAACCACAACCTATCCATCTGCTGCCTACAGGAAACACATCTCACCACAAAAATAGGCACATTCTAAAACTGAAAGGCTGGTCAAAATTTCAATAAGCTAATGGAACCAGGAAACAAGTAGGGGTAGCAATTATGCTATCAGAAAAAGTGGTCTTCAAACCAAAAAAAATCATAAAAGATAGAGAGGGATACTACATTTTAGTCACAGGTACAATTCACCAGGAAGACTTCACAATACTAAACATATATGCACCTAATATGGGCTTCTCCACATTCATTGAACAAATGCTACAATGTCTAAAACAAGAAATCAATTCCAATACGATACTACTCCAGAAATTTCAATACTGCCCTCTCAATGTGGGATAGATCATCAGACCAAAAACTTAACAGAGACACATTGGAACTTAATCAAACCTTTACTGAAATGGACCTTACATATCTCTATTGAACTTTCCATTTATGCACCAAAGAATACAAATTTTTCTCAGCAACTCACAGAACTTTTTCTAAAACATAAAACAAATCTCCACATATACAGGAAAGTTGAAATTTTAGCCTGTACCTTATCAGGCCACCATGGTCTAAAGCATGACATTTGTAGCACAACAAGCACCAGAAACTGAACACTATAATGCTGAATGAAAATTGGGTCCAGGAAGAAATCATAAAGGAAATCCGAGATTTCTTAGAAGCGAATGATAATGAAAATACAACATATCAAATCTCTGGGACACAATGAAAGCCTTCCTAAGAAATAAGATTGTAGCTCTTAATGCCTATATCAAAAAAGTAGTAATATCACAAGTAAATAACAATGCAGCTTAAAGCTTTAGAAACATGAAAGCAATCAAATTCCAAAAGCAGTAGAAGAGAGGAGATTAGAAAATCAGGAGAGAAATATCTGAAATTGAGATAAGGAAAATCATATAAGAATCAACCAATCAAAAAGTTGGTTCTTTGAAAAAATCAGTAAGATTGATACAACCTTAGCTAAATTAACCAAAATCAAGAGAGAGAAAACCCAAATTAACAAAATTAGAAATGAAAATGGAGTTATCACAACTGATATCCAAGAAATTCAAAGAATTATAACATCATATTTTGAAAACTTATACTCCATGAAATTTGATAGTAAAAAAGAAATAGATGAATTCCTAAGTAAGCACAATTTACCTAAATTGAATCACGAAGTTTTGAATTATTTAAGTTGTCCTATAACATGAGCAAATCAATGAAGTAATCTCGAATCTTCCCACCAAGAAATGTTCTGGACCAGATGGATTCAGCACAGAGTTCTATCAGACATTTAAGGAGTTAATATCACCAATGTTCCTTAAACTGTTCCATCAAATTGAAAAGGAAGAATACTTCCAAAATCTTTCTATGAAGCTAATATCATCTTAATGCCAAAACCTATTAAAGATACACTTAAAAAAGAAAACTATAGGCCAATCTCTTTGATGACCACAGATGCAAAGATTCTCAACAAAAACTTAGGAAATTGCATTCAAAGACATATGAAAAAGATCATTCACTGTGATGAGGTAGGCTTTATCTCAGGCACACAAGGTTGGTTCGAACATACACAATCAATAAATGTAATTCATCATGTAAACCAATCCAAATCTAAGACCACAAAATACTCTTGATAGATGCAGAAAAAGCTTTTGCAAGATCCAACATCCTTTTATGATCAAAACCCTAGAAACAGTTGGATGAAAAGAATTTTTATCAACATAAAAAAAGCTGTATACAACAAGCAAACAGCAAGGATTATACTCAGTGGGGAAAAACTTGAAGCATTCCCACTTCAATCAGGAACTAGACAAAACTGTCCACTCTCACCACTTCTATTCAATATTGTACTTAAGTTTTAGCTGGGGACATAAGAAAAAGAGGGAGATAAAAAGGATTCAAATCAGAAAGGAATAATTTAAGATATCTCTATTTGCACATGATATGATCATATACCTGAATGATCCTAAAAACTCCACCGGAAACACCTGGAACTAATATAGAAGTTCAACAGGGTGGCAGGTTACAAAATAAGCATTCAAAAATCAATGACCTTCCTTTTATAAATTATTTTTTTTATTTATTTCCGCTCATACAAACCTAATAGGTACACTGGACCCTTCCTCCCTCCACCCCTCCTTGGACACCTTAGCTCCCTCCCCTCTTTTCTCCTTCCTTTCCCTCCCCTGCCTCCCTATCTCCCAATGCCTCCTCCCCACCCACATCTTTAATGTGTATGTCAAACTTTCCTCTGGGCCCTCCGTCTGATGAGATGTAAGGACTCAGTGGCATTTCCTAGAACTCTTTCTTGTGTTCCCCATAAGTATATGAACACTATTGTGGCTGTTAATCCCTAGTTTCTAAGGATCCTAGTGTCTTTAGTCCATGCTAGACTTTGAGGGATCAATAAGTGTTGGTCATTGTGCAGGTCAGGCAAAGTCCTATTATGATTGCTTCGGACCTAACTTGTGTGGAGTATCTTGCATATCATTACTCCTCCCCATCCTTGTGCTCTTACAATCTTATGCCCCCTCTTCTACAAATTTCCATGATCTTCAGGATGGGGAGAGATTAGGCTGATCTGGTTCCAGGTGGTTGATATAGAGTCTCTGATGTTCTGAACTATGTTTTTTTGATTTTTGTCAGTTTTGTTGCTCCTGTAATGCCCTTGGCTCCATCCTGATGAGTATTGGATGTCACCACCTGGCCAGAGATAAAAAGCTGTTAAAATAGAGTCTTATCTAGAGTATATTCAAAGGTAGATGGAATAAAAGTAGGAGACCGCAGTGAGGGGGGGGTCAGTCTCCCATTTGCAAAATGGTTACTATATGTCAGACTATATGCCCTCCCCTTTTGGTGAGATCATATCCCATAGGCCACTATCAAGGTCTGCAAGTAAGGAATGAGACATCTGGTTAAGTTCAATGACCTTCCTATACACCAAGGATGAAAGAAGTGAACGATTCCTAAGAGAAACAACCCCTTTTACTATAGCCCCTAAAAAAATGAAACACTGTGGTATAAACCTAACCAAAGAAGTGAGAGACCTTTATAATGAAAACTTTAAACCCTAAAGAAAGAAATTACAGAAGACACCAGAAGGTTGAAAGAACTCCCATGTTCCTGGATTGGCAGAATCAACGTCATAAAAATGATCATCCTACCAAAAGCAATATATAGATTTAATGCTGTACCAATCAAAATACCCAAGCAATTCTTTAAGAAATTGAGCAAACAATGTCAAGATACATATGGAAGCACAAAAGACCCAGGAGAGCAAAAACAATCCTGAGTAACGAAAACACTGCTGGAGATATAACCATACCAAACCTAAATTTGTACTACAAATCCATAGTAATAAAAACACCTTGGTACTGGCTCCAAAATAGACACGTAGATCAATGGATAAGGGTTGAAGACCACACAATTACAGCCATTTGATCTTTGACAAAGGGGCCAAAAAAATTCAATGGAAATGAACAGCATCTTCAACAAATGGTGCTGGCAAAACTGGATGGCCACATGCAGAAGATTAAAACTGGACCCATACTTGTCACCATGAACAAAGAATTAATTCCAAATGTATCATGGACCTCAATATTAGGCCAGAGACTATAAAAACCCTAGTTGAAAAGATAGGGAGCTCCCTTGAGCTGATTGGGGTAGGCCAACATTTTCAAAACAGAAATCCAACAACACAGTCACTAGAACCAATACTCAACAAATGGGATCTTATGAAATTAAAGAGGTTCTGTTCAGATAAAGAGATTGTAAACCAAGCAAAAAGAAAACCCACAGAATGAGAGAAAATTTTCACTAGCCACATATCTGATAGAACTGTATTATCCAGAGTGCCCAAATACTTAAAAAATACCTAAACAGCAAGGAGATAAAGGGCCTGATTAAAAAAATGGGCTTCTGAACTCAAAAGAAACTTTTCGAGAGATGAAATTGAAATGTCTAACAAATATCTTAAAAAGTGCTCCGCATCCTTAGCCATCAGGGAAATGTAAATCTAAACTTCTCTGAGATATCATCTCATCCCGGTCAGGATGGCAAAAATCCACACCACCAAATGCTGGAGAGGTTCTGAAGAGAAGGGAACTTTCTTACATTGCTGGTGAGAATGCAGGCTTATACAACCATTCTGGCAATCAGTTTGGCTAGTTCTCAAAGAGTTAAAGATGAAATGCCATATGAACTTTCTATACCACTTCTGGAAATAATCGCCCATAAAGCAAAAATTCACTAGAGTGACACAAGCACAACCATGATCATAGCAGCACTATTTACAATAATGAAGTCATGGAATCAACCCAAATGCCCAACAGTTGATGAGTACATAAAGAAAATGTGGTAAATTTATGTAATGGAATACTACTCAGCCATTAAAAAAGATAAATAAATGTAATTTTCCAGGAAATGGATGAAATTAGAAAAAATTATATTGAATGAAGCATCCCAGACCCAGAAAATTAGATACCGTATGTATTCCATAATAGGTGGACCCTAGTACCAAACCCATTTAATGATATATTCAATAATAAATCTCTGTAACACCTATTATAGTCGCAAAGATTATAAACAAGAAGAAAGCAGAAGGAGGTTCCCCCCAGAAAGATGGAGAGATAGGATCTTGCTTCAGTAGAGAAAATAGGTCACCATCAAGTATGGCATGTAAGGAATGAGACATCTGGTGAAGCTCACTCTCACTTCCTTTCCTAGTCACTTGAGACTGAGCAGGTTTGATCTCAACAATCAGGGAGGTATGGGAACTGGCAGATAGATGGTAACTATCCTGCAAATGGGACATTTGACCGCCCCTCTCTGCCTGCGGTGTCCTACTCCTATTCCATCTACCTTCGAATCTACTCTTATATTTTAAGAGGTGACCTTCAATACCAATCAGGATGCAGCCAAGGGCCTTGCAGGAACAACAAGACTGAAAACAACAACAAACCAGAATTCAGAACACCAAAGACGTTACATTAATCGCCAGGAACCAGACCAGCCAAATCTCTCCGCATTCTAGAGCTCAGGGAAACTTGCTGAAGAGGGGGCAGCAAGATTGTAAGAGCCTAAAGATGGGGAAGACCAATGATATGCAAGATACTCCACACAAGTTAGGGCTGCTGTTGTCATAATTGGACTTTGCATGACCTGCCTGGTGACTGATGTGCAGACGACCCTCCAGTGTCTAGCACGGATCACAGGCAGTGGGGTCCTTAGAAGCAAGGGATTAACAGTCATGGAGGTATTCCCATGCTGGTGGGGAGCCCAGGAAGGGGCTCTGGGTTATGGCTCTGAGTCCTTACACCTCACTAGAGTGGAGAACTCAGAGGGAGGTTTGGCATTCACACAAGGGGATGCCCCAGGGAATGGGGGCAAGGGAGAGGTACTGGGAGAGTGGGAGGCCTGGGGGTGAGGGGAGGGGAAGAGGGAGAGAGTGGAGGGTGAAGGGGTGTGTGTCCAGGGAGGGGGAGGACCGGGATACCTATTGAGCTTATATGATTGGGGAAAATAATAAAAGAAAAAAAACTGCTCTACTAGTTCTGTTCAAGAAAAAAATAGAGATTATCAGTATAATTTGATTTGTGAATGTGTATTATATTGAACCACCACTTCATTGTTTTTCCTCCAAGTTGTGACAAAATGAGATTTACATGTCACCTAATGAGAAAAAAGAGCAATTCAGATTGAATTCAGGTTTTTGGAACTGTATTTATGGTATTAGGTTCTGGCTAGTTGTGTCACCATATGCATTTAAAATATACCTATTTTTCTGGTATCGATGAAATTAGAATAATTACATTTAATGCTAATTCTACTAGCATAGGTGAAATCAATGGCAATTGCATTTAATGACCCAGGCAGGTTTGTTACCTTGACAAGTATGCATTTCAACATATGAGCATTTTATAATGAATTCTCACCTTATAAGATCAATAGGTTTAAAGTTATTTGAGTTCTCTTTGTAGAAATGATTTTTTTTGTTTTATTTCTGTTTTCAGACTTACCTGGTTCTTCAAATTCTAGGCAGGTGTAATGTTTAGAAACGTGGAGTAAAGAGATTCTGTTTAGAGACATAATACCCCATGAGAAGCAGAATTGATCAGAAATTTGGAAAAATTCTATAGAATTTTACACCTTACAAAAAAAAGTAGTGATCTTTCTCTTTTACCTTACTGATTTTTGGAAACTCATCCTGATAATCTACAAAGGCACAGATAATAATTTCAATGTTTAACTGAGTAACAATTGAGCACAACAGAGGTCTACTTTTCATTCAATCAAGATACTAAAGCAGCTAAAGAGAAGGAAGTCCCAACTTTAAAATCCAGTGGTGTTAGTCATCTCAAGCAGATATTTCAGGATAAATTTAAGAATTGAAGCTCATAGCATTAAGCATGTCTAATACTATTAGGGCAAAAGACGGAAACGCTACTTAATGGATCAGTTCCATTAGGGAAAAAAAACCCAAAATTAAAAATGATTTCTCTTTAGAGAGATAACTATAAAAGTCAGCTACCTGCCACTGAAGTTCTTTCCTCTTGAAATGCTGTCTTTGTTCTTTCAGCATCGTGAGAATATTCAGCCTCTGTATTGCAGACTGTAATTCTATTATATGGCAGATAAAATGAGGAGTATGCATCAGATTATAAATAACTTAATTTTGCAAAGGAATTTTACATCTTAATCTGCTGGACTATCACTTTCACTCAGGCTCTGAAACCAAATTATGTTATTGTGTTCTGTGATATAATTTAATAACTCACCCATAAGGAAATGTCAGGTCGCATTTGCAACAATCCAGGGGCCATTAAGCCAGATGGAAGGTCATTCTGTTTGAGGGTTGTAAATGAACCTGTCCAACAAAGTTTTGGTTAGGGACAGCCAAGGACTCATTATGTAGTCAATTTACCCAACTGTTTGCAAGAACCAAGCCAACACCAAGGCTGTTTTGTCCTTTCAAGTTTGAAAAGCATTTGAAAATACAAGGATTGTCTTCCCAGCATACCCCCACCCCAAGCAGTCTAAAAAAAAATCCTTCTGCACAAAAAGTCATTTACATATATTGGTTAAAACATTAGAATATAAAAATAAATTTATTTTTGGAATGCTGCATTTAGAATTTTAAGTTTCTCATTAATTTTTTCTTTCTTCTAAATTCTGTAATTCTTTGTTACTGAAAGATAAGCATACACAACATGCACACACACAAAAAAACAGGCAGACACACACACACAAACACACACACACACACACACACACACACACACACACAAAACCATTCAAATAAGAGATTAGAAACAAACAAAGAAATCTAAATTTCTGAAGAGTGGAAAGTAATATTTTAAGCAATTTCAATGTGTCTTCTTCATTTAATATTTGAATTCCTTCTATTACATGATGTATTTTTATTATCCATACTGTATAATTTTATGTGAATATTCTAACGGTCTTAAATAAAAAATTAAAAAATATGTATGAATGTTTCCTATGTGGTTTAGTTTTTCTTCATCTGTTGCAGAAAACATAAATTTTTTTGTTCTATAAAAACATTATTTTACTTAGTTAACAAATATATCCATATCTTCAATAAATTTTGCCTTTTTATGTATTAATGTTTCCACTATTTGTGTGTTCCATTTCTGTGACCCTAGCACCTTACAAAGATGGTTTCTTCTCAGCTAAAGATATAATTCTTTTGCCATAATTTACAAAAAAAAATGTGAGGACAGTGAAACATTTGTTTAGTTATCTCGTGAGTTCCTAGTTTCTAGTTTCCAGCTCCTGCCAACACATGTAGATGTGCAGAGGTGCAGAGGTTGGAGAAGGGTGAGGTTAGTAGAGTGCAGGTCAAGAGACCCCTCTCAGAACCAGGTTGGCAGTGTCAGAATGTGAGTACTAACTCTGTGGTAGGGGTTAGTGTCTCAGAAGTCATTTAACATTTTTGAGCTTTGCTTTTTCTTTTTAAAACAAAGAAAGTAAAATTTCCTAGAATTAGTATGGTTTGGGATTTAAAATTGTAATCTATGAGAAATGAGTATAAGAAATATTTCCTTGGAAAATATTTAGTATTTCATAATATTTGTATTCACTTTATAAAGTATTGTTACTAAGAATACTAAGGATCAATTTAAATGTATATCTTCTTTTCTCTAATATAGCTGAATAATCTTGTTATAACAAGGAGTGAGAAAAATTTGATAGACATTTGATATAAAAAATTTTCACATGTTAATACACATATTTTGAAATATTCTCAAGATATATTCTTAGAATGTCTCTTTATGCTATTCTATGGATGTATAGATTTAACTTAGAAATCTTCAGATGGATATTTGAGTTTTGGTATTTTAATCAATTTCTATTTATGTTCATAATTTTTTTAACTCTGTTGAACAGTCAGAAATTTTATGCTCTTAGAGACACAATTATTTGGCAGTTTAGATGCACAGTTATATATATTCTTTGATTTTTTTTTTTGCCACAGAGTAGGATAAAGGCAATGTGACTCCTCTTTGGCTGTAACCAAATGGTAAAGTAGAATGAGGAAGCTTCTTTTTGTGTGGTTCTTGAGAGCTCTGTGAAGATAATGCTGAATAGTCCTTTACCCACTCAGTCCTGAAAGCAAAGTATTGTACAAATAAGTATAGTCAACGTTTGTACTGAATAAAGGTACAATATTCAAACATGAGTAGTACCTAGTAGTATAGGTACAGTAGTCTCCTCATATTATTGAATGGAAAACCAACCTATCTGTCATACTGGCTCTAAATTCTAGTTCCAATCCTGGAATTATCTGCTCAATTGAATTCAGAAGCTTACTTGTATATTCAGATTATAATTTAATTTTCTGGAGCCATTATTCTATGTATTTCTTTTAGGTAAATTTCTTTGTAATGTAATATAGTAGTTAATCAACTATTTTATCTTCCATCCTTTTACAATTATTCCTTAAACCATGAGACAACTGAAAAACAAATCTTGACGCAGAGGCTATAAAGGTTAATCTGCTCTCTTACTATTAGGCTTGCTATTTTTTTCTAACTAGTTTCCATCTTAGCCATTTGAAAAAGGTCACTAAATCATTCTCTGGATCAAATACCTCAAGCAGAGTCTATGCAGTAGAATAAAATAGAATAAGATGATTAATGGGTAGATAATGTCATAAGGACCTTGAAAGCATGCTTTGTAGATACAGCGTCTGCAGAAAATGGAGACATGAGTACATAATCAAATTGCCATTTTGATCTTTTAGGTATGCTTTCCTTTATAGTACTCAATATGTAATTTGAAAAAGCCTCTCTTAAATTGAAAAAAATGAAACAATAATCCTGCATTATTGTGTATAAATAATAAATTGAGACAATTACTTTTCTGAATAGCACTAGATACTCTTTGTAACAGAAGAAAGCAGTGTGCAAAAACTTAGACCTTATCCTTAAACTTAGACCTCATCTAGAAATGACAGAATTCAAAACAGACAAAGATGAAAAACCAAAAACCAAGTAGATGGGTTAATGCTGTCAATTCCATTGCTTTGTCTATCTATATAGTGACAAAGACATTTCTTGACTAGAATTCTCTTTCTTTTTGTGTTTCTAAGGACTATGTGTGTGTGTGCTGGTGTGAATTGGAAGAATTTCTTAAATCAGAAATGGTGCTGTAGGCCTTTAATCCTAGCACTTGGGAGGCCAAGGCAGGCTGATAAATAGTTGAAGTCCAGTCTGAAGTATACAGAGTGTCTGTTTTAAGCAAACAAAACAAAACCAAACAAAAAAAAAGTAGGTTTAAAGGTATCTTTATCAATCAAGGTTCAAAGAGAGAAGAGTGAACAGGAATTTTCTAGGAAATGATTGCTTCTAGAAAAGTTCTCTTAAGCAAGGAAAGTCTAAACCTTCTTTAAAAGATCTTGTAATGTATTAAACCAGACCCACCCAGCATAATTTACTTTTTGATTAGATGAACTTGAGTTGATTAAAGACATTAATCTGATGTGCAGAATCTTTGAAGGTATAAGTTAGACCACGTTTGGTTGAATAATCAGAAAGACATCCATGCTTTCAAATAATTGGCTCATTTCTACTTCCAACTCTCATAAGAGAATACTACTTTTAGCTCAAATTCAAACAGTATCAGCAAAAGAACTCTGGGAACTATGATATAGAATAGAAAGTTGAAACCCAAATCCTTCAAAGGGAATTCATGAAGCTAGCATGCATACATAGTTTTAATGTCCCATAATCTGGTGCAAATAGACACAATAACAAAGTCATATTCTGAATGACATATAACTTTCCTATGCTCAAAAACTTTCAGTCAATTTATTTCCCAGAAAATATTATAAAGACTGCCCATAATGATTATCCTCATCCTTTGTCAACTTAAATATTGGTATAAATGATGACGGACTAACAGAAGAAATTAATATGTTCTTAATATCTATAAAAGTGTATTTGTGTAAAATATAGGGAAATGTTATCATAATAATCATAGTATTGTTTCTGAAACTGGTCACTATTGAGTTTGATAAGATGCTACTTTCTTCTTATTCACTGCATGTCATTTTCCTCTCAGCAAATCCCTCAGCTAGTTGTGATTCATTACCTATGACCCAAACATCATTCCTGGACATTCTGAAACATCAATATTGTTAAACATGTCACAGAATTTTTAAAAAAATGTTTTCTTACAAGGGGAATATTTCCTTTGTGAATATTCAGTTACTATATCAATCGTTTGATCATCTGAAGCTGCAGCTTCTTTATATAAGGTAAAGACATAAATGACTGTGATGATATGGATAGTATTGTAAGGAATAAGCAGTACAATTCATTCAAATAATATATTTCTAACATAATTACATTTTTATAGCATAGAACTTAAAAATATGGTGACTAATTGAATGTAAATAGAAGTCACTCTTTACAGTCTAGTGACAGTCACAGGTTGTATATTTCTCCTCATTTTCATTTAATCCTATAATAGTTACTTTTTTCATTGCTGTGAAAAAGTAGTTGGTAAGCAGCAACATAGGAGAGGAAAGTGGAAAAGCTTATGTTGTCTCATAAAGTGAGTGAACACAGATCCCCATGGACAAAATGCACGGCACTGAGTACGAAGCAATGGGTCAAGTTCAATCTGCTGTCAAGGAACAGAGAGGAATGCTGGCACTCAGCCAACTTTCTTTTCTCTGCCTTTGATTCAAAGCATAAGATGGTGCCATCCACATTCAGAATGGGTGTTCCTGCTTTGGTTAAGCCTCACAAACACACACAGCGATGTGGCTACTTTGTCATTCTAAAATCTGATCAAGTTACTAAACACACACATATAAATATTTTATGCTCTAAGTTTTCCTTTGAGTGTGGTTTCTGATATATGATCAAAATTACAATACATCCAAATTTTTGTTTACTGTCCATTTAAAAAATTTCTTCTTTTTTGATGTAATAATAGCTGGTACTTTATTATGAATGACATGGCAAACCAATAACCAACTCTCCCATGAGCCATTTTGTAGGATTTTCCTCCAAGACCTCCACAGAAAGATTTTTGGTAATACGGCTTTTTTAAAAACAGTTCCTTAAGCATGGGCAATGTATGTCACCCCCCAAGGGTACAGCTGATAAAGTGTGGAGACATTCGAGGTACCATTAGCATCAATTGGATAGAGGCAGGACATGGTGCTAAGAAGCCCAATGCACAGGAAAGGAAACCCTGAACAAAAATCTATCTGGTCCAAGATGGCAATAGTGCCAAGACTGAATAAAAAAAAAAAAAAAAAAAAAAAAAAACAACTCTACTAAAGGAAGACTTCTAATTATACCCATCTAAAAGTAACATGAACCTGGACTAAAGGAAGACTTCTAATTATACCCATCTAAAAGTAACATGAACCTGGTTGGGGATATATCACAGTTGGTAGATTGCTTGCTTAGAATGCAGGAAGCTGTGAGTTCAATTCCAAGCAACACAAAAAAGTGGATATAGTGGTACACAATCCCAATATTGGGAGGAAGAAACAGGAGTGTCATTAGTCATGTTCTCTGGAAGAACAGAATTGATAGAGTGTGTGTGTGTTATATATAAAACTTTATTAAATCAACTCACAATAAAGATAGAGTCCTTCAAAGTAGCCACCCATAGCTGTTTTGTTCTTGATCAGAATATCTCACAAAACCAAAGAATTCTGAGATGGTCTCCAGCCTCTATCTCACTGAGAGTTGAAGATACTGGGTTCTGAAATCAGTGAAGACCAGCTGAGCACCGACTTCAGCGATGAACATCAGCGAGGCCCCTGAGACCAGGCTCCAAAGGCACAGGAATAGCAGCAAGGTGGGAAGGGCCAAGCTCTGAGTCAGCCCAGAATGGAGGCAGTGGCAGCAGCAGCAACAAAGTAGACAATGAAGCTAGAAAAAGCCAATGACTCTGGAAGAGTGGACTCAACAGTAAGTTAACATAGAATAAGGAAAGAGCAAGTCCCTCCTCATTGCACTTCCTATTATCAGCCCATCACTGGAAAGCAACACCTACTATGGGTTCAGTTTTCCACATCAATTAAGCAAGTACCTGCAGACTTGTTCAGGGGCCTGCTCCAACCACTGATTCTTCACAATTGTGCTCCAAACAGCCAGCAACTGTCAAATTGACACCCCATTCTAACCATAACATTCCACCCCTTGTCGGCTTGACACAAAACACATAATTTTATACTATATCCTTCCAACCCTTATACACATAGATATTACATTCTTAAATTACATTCAATTAAATTTCAAAAGTTCTGACTTTCCAATATTAAAAATGTTCAAAATCTCTTATGTGTAAAGATTATACTTATCAAAACAAGTAATTTAGCACAGAATAAATATTGAAATAGAAGCATTCTTTCACAATAAGGAACATCAATTCAACATTCAAAGAGCAAACTTTAGGAAAAAGGCACAATCTATAGTCCTTTGCAATTTATGAAGCACTGCTCATTGTGGAAATAACAAATGTTTGTGGTGACGGATATACTGCTAGCTGAGCACATGTGTGCATATATCAGGGTATCACTGTGACCATGCGCTCTTTGCTCTGCCATTACAGGTAGCTGAGGGGCCCATTCCCTTTGAGTTTCACCAGACAAGAGCCAGATATCATTCTACATGGATATCTAAGGCAGTGCTTCCCATCCATTCAGAGTGCTTTGTTTATCAGTGGATAGTTGGCAATGTCTGGAAAAAAATCTTTTTTGGTTTTCAGAATTTGGACAGTGTAAAAGTTACTCTTAATTATTGCTGTGAGAGAACACTCAAGGTCAAACAACTTAAGGGAGAAAGGGAGGTATATTCAGCTTACGGTTCCAGAGGGAAGGTACAGTCTCTCAAAGCAGAGGTGGCATGGCTGGCTGGCCAAAGCTGGAGGAGGCTAAGTCACATCTTGGAAGCTGAGAGTTGCAGACAGCTTGCTGCTGGAACTTCCTTCTCCTGGAGATAGGGTGGGACTAATTCACCTCAAGGCCCACCACTTGTGACTGCCTTCCTCCAGCAAGGCTCCACCTCTCAAGGCATCATAATCTTGCCAAACACATGAGACTGTGAGAGACACATTTCAAACCATGACACTCCACCCCTGGCCCCCACAGACTCATTGCTATCTCATTATGCAAACCATACTCAGTACAACTTTAAAAGTCTTCATAGACTACAATGGTAGTCCCAATTTTTGAAATCTTGGAGGAGAACTTCATGATATCCTCCCTCTTGCATCACTGATGCCTCTAAAACCAGAACCACGTGGACGACTTTGCCAAGACTGGCCCCCTTGATTCTATTTCTTTATGTTGACCATCTCTCATTCCTGGGCAGTTGCTTGGTAAGAGAAACCAACTCTTGATTTGGAACTCTACCCTTTAGCTCCAGTCTTCTGAAAGGATTTGCATTCTTATGAGTGGGAGCCTTCCTTGAGGATCTTGCCCTCAAGCTAGGGCCTCTCTTATTATTCAAATTAAGAGCAGGCTTTGATTTACAAATGGAGCTAATCTCTTCAACAGCCTTTTTGTTCTCTGCTTCTTCCTGGTTCAACTCTTTAAATTTGGCATTGTATTTTTCATCATTGGATCTTACAGTTTTTGCTTCTTCCTGCCTGATTCTTTGCTCTTTTTCACAACTCTGAAGACAACTAAAAATTAGCCATATTTCATGTCAAGACTACATTGCTTTGAAATTTCCTCAGCCAAGCACTCCAGCTTAATTTCAGGCAAACTTTCAGGATGTGGGCAAAATTTCACGAAACTCTCAGCAAACATATGGCTCCATGTGTCACTTGTCCAGTTACAACACAGTCTCTGTTCCCCTCTGGACCATCACAAGCTGGGCTTCCACTGCTGCATCTCTCACAGCATTGGTATCCTCTGAGCTCTTACAAGAAAGGCCTATTTGGCCCTCTTGCTCAGATGCAAAGACTTTCCCAGCACAAAGTCCCAAAGTTCTCCACATTTCTCCCAACAAACAGTTCCAAAGGCACACTAGCCATGTCACAGCATTGACCATACTTTTGGGTACCAACTTCTCTCAGCTTCACAAACAATTTCAGATTGTTGTACCAGCTGTTTTTAATCTCACAGCAATACCCCACTACCCGGTACCAATTTCTGTAACAGTTACTCTTAATTATTGCTGTGAGAGAACACCCAAGGTCAACCAACTTAAGGGAGAAAGGGAGGTTTATTCAGCTTACGGTTCCAGAGGGAAAGTACAGTCTCTCAAAGCAGAGGTGGCATGGCTGGCTGGCCAAAGCTGGAGGAAGCTAAGTCACCGCAGACATCTTGGAAGCTGAGAGTTGCAGACTGCTTGCTGCAAAGGCCATTTAAAAAATTTCTTAATCTTATTCTATCTTTAAGAACTTTTTTGAGTCATTTTTGTTTCAGTCATGAGATAGTATTGGTTATAAAACAACCTTATACATTCGCAAAAAAATCTATATATCGAAGTATATTTGCATGTATGTACCACAGTACATCACACTATTTAAAAACATATCCACAATTTAATTGTTTCCTATGAAGCTACAAGAACATTTTAATGCTATAAATATTTAAGAATTAATAGTATTTATCAATTGAAATATTCTTGATGTAAATCATTCTGGACATTTTTTTGGAAATCATTTGGGCTTTTGTTTGTTGGTTTAAAATTTGTCCCTGTAAAATAGGCTAAACATTCTTTTTCCTGATTTTGAATGTTTAGGCAATACGGCTTTGTTCTCTTCTTCTATCCTTAGCTTCCAATACACATTGAATGTAAGAAGTAACTGATAATTTAATTCAGTTCAGTTCTAATTTTGATCCTGTTACTGGTTGAAAATTTAGTGGCATGACTTATTTTCTACAGCCCTGTTTGATTGCCTCTTTCTATCGCCTTGATAAATCACTAAATTTAAAATGCACAGCAAGTAATCTACTTAATACTACAATTTTCCTTTCACTCTCATGTGTTACACACACAATCTTTTCTTCTGGGATACTGAAGTTTTGAATTACTACTGATACAAACATTTTCCCATTATTATTTATCATCATAGTTTCCTTCATTTTGGAAAATTCCAAACAACTTCAGATGTTTTCTCACACTTCCATATTATGTTTGCATTTTGGGTATGTTCATTTCAATATGGTGGCAACTGGACACTTGTGGCTACTTAAGTACATGAATGATGCAGTTTTACATAGATAGTATTTTAGGTATATAAACACCTATGGGTTTTAAAAAACATTTTTGGAATGTTAATATAAAATATTTAAATGATTTATGTGGTTTACGTTGCATTCCTATTTGATGACATTGATTCATATTAGTGAACTGTGATCAGTTGGTACTGCTTTTATTTATGTATTTATTTATGTATTTATGTATTTATGTATTTATTTATTTATTTATTTATTTATTTATTTATTTATTACATTGGTGTTTGTTTTTTGAGACAGGATCTCAGGTAGTCCTTAAATCTGTTGCCTTTGAAGTTGCTGTCCCTGAGGAATATCTTGAACCCCTGATTCTCCTGCGTGTACCTCCCAAATGCTAGGATTTCAGGATCACACTGCCAACTCTGACTAAAAAAATGTGCTGCCATGTGAACAGTTAATAGCAATAATATTCTAATTGGACATATATATCAGTAAGTCTTTACCTATGTTAGCAAACAATGAGAAGTAGTGGGCTGGAAATCAGGCATTGGTTCTTGGTATCTGGACAGACAGTCAGCAGTGTCTGTCATAGAAACTCTGGAAGTGGCTGCTGATTCTGGCAGCATGTGCTGATTTCCTCAGAGCAGCAATAAAGTCCTGCTTGACAATTTCCCCTGGAAATTTCTGACAAATAACATACACTGTTGTTTACATTTTTGTGATTTAATGTCTCACTTAAATTACACAGGTGCACATAAATGTGTTCATTTGATCACAGTAATTCCACTGCCACTAACATTAGTAAGTAACTCAATACAAGAAACAAGCCAGTACTAAATTTATTACTCTGCTCCATGGCTAATGTACTCGAATGACTGCAGTGATTGGTAGTTACAGTCAATATCACATTTCAGTTTTTAAGGAGCAACAGCTGCACAGTGTATCTTAAAAGGCTCTTTTACTTTCTGCTTTATTAATTTCATTCAGTTACTTTTTCTCTATTTTTCCATATTTACTTTTTACACAAAACTGTTCCTAATGAGCTACTTCTGTTCTACTCATATTTTTCCCTTTGTTGGATAATTCATCACAAAAATTGCATAATATATACTTTGAAGTGATTGCCAGTGATATGCTTCTTTAATAGACAAACATCCATTAATTAAAATAAAGATTTTGATACTGATTTTTAACATTATTGTGGATAAAATGCAGCAGTTTTATACAGTTTTAATTGTCTATTTTAGGATTCAATTTGTAGAGTAGTAGAATTCTTTTCAACCTCAGCAGCAATTTAAAAGTCACACATTCATCACCCAAAGTCTCTAACATTGTTACCTTAATTTAAAAAATTATATCCAGGATAAACTAATTATATAATGAAAACTGTCATGGGTCAAAATGTAATACCCCCCACAGTCTCATGTATTTGAATCTTTCGTTGTTTGGGAAGGTAATTGCACCTTTAAGAGATGGAACCTTGAGGGAGGAAGGCAGTCCTTGGTTAGGGAGAAGTCTGCCCTTGCAATTGGCAGTTTGGTGCTTCTCAGCCTCCTTGATAGATGCAACTTAGGATCATTCAGTTTTGCCAACCTGCTATGCCTTTTCCATCATAATAGACTGTTTACCTCCACCCTGGAACCGTAAGCTTTAAGTGCTTGACTTTGAGTGGTATCTCACAGCAACAGAGAAGAATAATGAGTACAATAATTCTTAATAGTTTTAATTTGAACTAAAGAAAAAAAATATTCAACATCTTGTCTTGTGCTTTTTGCTGCTTTTTTTTGCATTTCAGTTTTAAGCATGGTTAGTATATTCTAGGCATAACTACTTTTATATGTATGTACTTACCAAATATTTTAGCTCAATATATAGTTTGATTTATAACCTCTTTTTTTTAATTTCTTCCACTCATACAAAGTTGGTAAATATCCCATTCCCCTCCTTCCTTCCATCCCTCCCTGAACCCTCTTGTTCCCAATCCCCTTTTCCCCTTCTTTTTCTCCCTCCCTCCCTATCTCCCAGTTCCTTTCCCCCCCCCCACTCTGGAGCATTCTTTAGTGTGCATGTCAAACTTCCCTCTGGGTCCTCCTCTCTGATGAGGTGTAAGGACTCAGTGGCATTCCCTAGAGCTCTTTTTTGTGTTCCCCTTTAGTATAAAAACACTATTGTGGTTGTTAATCCCTTGCCTCTAAGGATCCTAGTGCCTGTGATCCATGTTAGACTATGGAGGTTCAATTATATGTTGGTCATTATGCAGGTAATGCAAACTCCTATTATGATTACATCAGCTCTAACTTGTACAAAATATCTTGCATATAATTGCTCCACCCCATCTTTAGGCTCTTACAATATTTCTGGCCCCTCTTCTGCAAATTTCCCTGAGCTTTAGGATGGGGAGAGATTAGGCTGGCCTGGTTTCAGGTAGTTGATGTATAGTCTCTGATTTTCTGAATCAAGGTTTGTTGTTTTTTTTTTTTCCGTTCTGCTTCTCCTGCACCGCCCTTGGCTCCATCCTGATAGGTACTGGATGTCACCTCCTGGCCAGATATAAAAGGTTATTAAAATGGAGTCTTATTATAAGACTAGATTCAAAG
Organism: Typhlomys cinereus; assembly: GCA_023101885.1. Taxonomy (NCBI): domain Eukaryota; kingdom Metazoa; phylum Chordata; class Mammalia; order Rodentia; family Platacanthomyidae; genus Typhlomys; species Typhlomys cinereus. Next base: position 4,127,188 of record JALPQD010000057.1, on the reverse strand, counting down.
GTAGATGGTATAAGAATAGGAGACTGCTGCGGGGGAGTCATTCTCCCATTTGCAGGATGGTAAACTTCTATCTGCCAAACTCTATGCCCTCCCTTTCTGGTGAGATCATACCCCATCAGGTTTAAGTGACCAGTAAGGAAAGTCTGCGAGTCCAACCAGATATCTCATTACTTACTTGCAGTCCTTGATGGTGGCCTGTTTTCTCTGCTGTAGCATGATCCCCTCTCTCCTTGTTTCTGGTGGGGCCCTCCTTCCCCTTCCTTCCCTGGTTATAAACTTGCAATTACTGTAGTTATTAGAGAGATTTATCTTTGAGTGTGTCACTAAGTGAGTTTGGTACTATTAGGGAGTACACACAGTGCTTAATTGTCTGCGTCTGGGATACTTCACTCAATATAATTTTTTCTAATTCTATCCATTTCCCGGCAAATCTCATTAATTCATCATTTTTGATGGCTGAGTAATATTCCATTGTATAAATGTACCACATTTTCCTTATCCACTCGTCAACTGTTGGACATTTGGGTTGATTCCATGACTTTGCTATTGTAAACAGTGCTGCTATGAACATGGTCGTGCTTGTGCTGTCGAGGTGAATTTTTGCTGTATGTGGGGTTATTCCCAAAAGTGGAATTGCAGGGTCATATGTCATTTCAAACTTTAATTTCTTTAAGAATCTCCAGACTGCTCGCCAGAGTGGCTGTATGAGCCTGCATTCTTACCAGCGATGTAGGAGGGTTCCTCTCTCTTCACATCCTCTCCAGCATTTGTTATTGTTTGTATTGTGGATTTTTGCCATCCTGACCGGGGTGAGATGATTTGCATTTCCCTGATGGCTAAAGAAGTGGAGCATTTTTAAAGATATTTGTTAGACATTTTAATTTCATCCCTGGTAAAGGTTCTTTTAAGTTCCAGGGCCCATTTTTTAATTGGGCCATTGGTTTCCTTGGTGTTTAGTTTTCTAAGTTCTTTGTGCACTCTGGATAATAGAGCTCTATCAGATATGTAATTAGTGAAGATTTTCTCCCATTCTGTGGGTTGCCTTTGAGCTCATGTTACAATCTCTTTATCTGAACAGAAGCTCTTTAATTTCACAAGATCCCAACTGTTGAGAGTTGGTAGCAGTGACTGTGCCATTGGATGTCTGTTTGGGAACTGTTGGCCTAGCCCAATCAGCTCGAGGGAGTTCCCTACCTTTTCACCTATGGTTTTTATAGTCTCTGTCCTTATATCAAGGTCCTTGATCCATTTGGAATTATGTCTTGTACATAATACTTGTGACAAGTATAGGTCCAGTTTTCATCTGCATGTGGACATCCAGTTTTGCCAGCACCATTTGTTGAAGATACTGTTCTTTTTCCATTGGATTTTTTGGGCTCCTTTGTCAAAGACCAAATGGCTGTAGTTTTGTGGGCTTATATTTGGGTCTTCAACCCTTATCCATTGATCTGTTTGTCTATTTTGGAGCCAGTACCAAGCTGTTTTTGTAACTATGGATTTGTAGTATAGACTAAGGTTTGGTATGGTGATGCCTCCAGCAGTGTTTTTGTTACTCAGGATTGTCTTTGCTATCTTGGGTCTTTTGTACCTCCATATGAATTTTGAGATTGTTTGGTCAACTTCTTTGAAGAATTGCTTTGGGGTTGTAATTGGTATAGCATTGAATTTCTATATTGCCTTTGGTAGGATGGTCATTTTTATGATGTTGATTCTGCCAATCCAGGAACATGGGAGGTCTTTCTACCTTCTGGTGTCTTCTGCAATTTCTTTCTTTAGGGTTTTAAAGTTTTCATTGTAAAGGTCTTTTACCTCCTTGGTTAGGTTTATACCAAGGTATTTCATTTTTTTAGGGGCTATAGTAAATGGGATTGTTTCTCTCAGGGCTTTTTCACTTCTTTCATTCTGGGGATATAGGAAAGCCACTGATTTTTGTACATTTATTTTGTATCCTGCTACCTGCTGGAATTCTAATTGATAAGATTTTGTTAAGGATATTTACATCTATATTCATGAATGATACAGTTTTTTTATTGTGATATCTTTTTCCAGATTGCCTAGAGGGTAAAATATAATGGGAACTCTTCCACCATTTGACATGTGGATAGACTTTCATTTGGGTGGATTTTTTGGCATTTTTAGATAGATGTATTTAATGGTTGTATAGCTATTAACTGATCACTTAATGGGATTAGTTGGAACAATATTTTCTTCATGGAAATGGTTCATTTTGCCTGATTTTCATATTTCTTTTGAAATATTTTAATTATTTACTTATTAGAAGGATAAAGAAATGTGTGTGTGTGTGTGTGTGTGTGTGTGTGTGTGAGAGAGAGAGAGAGAGAGAGAGAGAGAGAGAGAGAGACGCCTATGGAAGTCAGAAGACAATTTTTCAAAGCTAGGTCTCTCCTATCATTTGGTGTCCAGAGATTGAATTCAAATTACCAGATTTGCCTTTAAGCATGTGTACTTACTGTGTCATCCTGCCAGCCCCATTTTTTTATTTCTCTAAAATATATAACGATATCCTTCATTTCCTTCCAGAAATATATATCTTTGTTTCAGTTCACCTGCATGGTTGCTGATAAATAACCATCGAATGCTTAAGGAAACAAGGGGTTTATTCTCTCATTGATAGTCCAGTTACAGTCTGTAGTCCAGCTTGACAAAAGAGCATGCACCAGCACAAGACCAAGGGAACTGGTCACACCATCTCTATATAATGGCTGAGAGAGGGACTATCTTTATTTGATATACCAGTATGTGTGGCCAAGTACATAGAAGGATGCCAACTTTCTCAATCAGCTCTCGGTACCTTATTCCAGGGCTTAGTCTCACCCACCATGGGCTGGACCTTCTCCATCAGCTTGACAATATCTTGCAGGTTTGCTCTGGGCTTAACTCAACCACTAATTTTCCACAAATGTGCCCAGAGCTCAAACCCTCAACTGTCAAGTTGACATCTGTGTCAAACTATGACAATCTTCTTTGAGTTTTTGTAGTTCTTACATATTTGTCAGTTTTATGGATTGTTTCCAAAGATCAAGCTCATCCTCAATTTTTCTTTTCCTATTTTTACTATTCTCTTCAAGTTTATACGTGTTTAATTTGCTTTGTTTTCTTTCTAGTCCTTGGAGAGGGAACTTAGTTTACTGATTTGAGTGTTCCTCATTTAGTGATATAAGTTCTGTCCACAGTGCTTTAACATTATCTCATAACATCTGACATTCCATGCTTTCTTTTCCTTCATGGTAATGTGTTTTTTGATTGTTCATTCCCCTTGAAGTGGGTGTTAAGAGGGAGGGGAGTGAGTTCATTATTTATGGATAGTAGTTTTTCTTTTCCTTTCCTTTTAATTGATAAAATAATCATATACTCATTTTATTTTATCAATTAAAAGGAAAGAAAAAGAAAGTATGTGCTACATTATTGTGTGCTACATTGTGTTTTACATATTGGCTCATCTGTGCTAATGTCATATGTGTGTTATCTCATATTATGTACAAATCTTTGTTGTTTCAGAGCTGCTCCTGTATCTTTTCATGTGGAGAAGAGACAGAATGACAAAGAAAGCTCATATCAGTCATACTTCAGCATAGAGAGCCTCCCTGGATGTACAGAGTCATGAAAATTCCAGACTCTTTATAATCCTTACCTGATATCAATCCAGGAGTCTAGTGGACTAAGTCTGAGAATGATAATAGCTAAGATATTTTATTGTATGTGTATATGGATGTATGTAAAATGATTGATCCAAGCTATTTGCAGCATTTAGCATGCTTTAGATACTTACCAAATTGTGTTGACAACACTTAAAAATCTGTGCTAAGCAACTGTCAGATCTGCATTATGTCATTCTTATTAATAACAATTTACCAGGCTGAAAAATCAGTGTCTTCTACTTTTCCATTCTATTTAAATGAAATTTTCTATTCTTTTTAAAAATATCTTTGTAGTATGTCCTTCCAACCCCAGCTCCTGGTCACTAGCATTCTCCTCTGGGATTTGGAGATTGACTGTAATTTGGAGGACAAATTTTAGAGGAGATCCTAGACTTTTATTACCAATAAGAGCTAATAAAATACCATAGGTACTGTCATTCTCAGATTTAGTCCACTAGAATCCTGGATTGGTATCAGATAAGGATTAAAAAGAGTCTGGTATGATATCATGTTATTTCCCTGACTCATTTCACTTAATTTAATGACAAATTACATTTTTCAGTTTCAAAGTTTTTTACTTGGAATGTTCCGGATAAAGTTTCTGGAAAGATGGAGCCTTAAAGGCTGAGAAGCAAGCAAGGCAACAGGAAGGACAGTGTTTTCTACTCCTTTTTTTCAGATCACACACAAAAGGAACAACTTATGATTAATAAGCAATTTCAAAAGAAAATCCAAGCATGGAGGTACCCAGATGAAATTAAATGCACTTCAAGCTGAGTTAGGGTACATTTCTTTAAAACATTTCCTAAAATTATTGGTGCTCTATAAATTCTAGGATGAATACCTTTTTTTTTAGTGTTTTATTCATGAATACAGTGAAATTTGATGATTTCCCACCTTAATCCCTAATCCCATCCTTCTTCTTCTTCTCATTGCAATCCTTATTTTTTTTTTTAAGATTCCTTTTTTTTTGGCATAGGTGGCCCATTAGGCTTCATCTTCATTGCTTTTAATAGTATGTGCCCAAGTATTTGCTGGATCATTAATTATAGATCAATGGATGTACTTTGAGAAAGGCATCTTGTACTTCTCTGACAGGCTGATGATGCTTAAAGCACTTTATACTTTTGTGACTCCTACTTACCAAAAGATCACCTAACCCCTATAATGCCGTTTACATTAATTCTCCAATCACCTTTGCTGACAATGGAATGAAAGAAACCCTCTTACACAACTGCTGACTGCTGACTTCTCTTATCAGAAGTGGCCTTCTGAATAGATGTATCCCACATGAGATATGAAAGTGACGAGGTTAGACTTCAAGGAATTTTACTAGCATTTATTAAGATAAAACTGGTTTGAGTGATAAGTAACCTATGCTTGTGTGCTACCAAATGGCAGAAGGGTCAGGAAGAAAGTAATAGGTAACACTTACGTCAATAAAAAATATATTTTCTAAAGCATTTCCAGGGTTGAAGGACAAATGAATTCAGGATCTCAAGTAGCACTGTTGTATGGTAAAGAATGCATATGCTATGGTTTGAAACCTTTAAAAATAGTGTGAAAATGAGAATTTCTGCCTGAAGTTAATGCTTACGAAACATTTCAAATATATCTTGTATTGAAACAACCATATTTTGGACATGCGTATTCCTCCTCCAGGAATCTTCATGGGTTAGGAATGGAATGTTTATGTCTTCCCACAGAGTCAATTGCTTGTGTTGTTTATCTCTAGCATCTTGAGAGATAATTAGGTCATTAAAGTATTTTTATTAAAATAGAAGCATCCTAGTTTTATCTATGTGAGCTTATAGCAAAGAAACAGTCAACAGTGAGAAGCAACTCTTAACAAACAGCACATCACGTCAGAGTTATCGTTTTGGATGTCTCAATTTCTGAAACTGTAAAGAGCAAACATCTAGAATTCATAAGCCCTCCTGCCAGTAGTATTTTGTTATAATTGCCCTAATAACATAAGATGTAATCTCACTTATTAACATGAAATCAACTGCCAAATCATACATAACTCATTATCTCCCATCACAGATCTAATTTAAACATCTGTATTCTTAGTGTTATTCTTTATCTATTGAATTGCCTGCTGGGATCTGATACTAGACCAGCTTTGAGCTGGACTACTATAGTAGCCTTGGCTTCCTGAAGCACCAGACAGTGTCCTAATACCAATTTTTCCTTTCTGCAGCAGCAATAGGCATCCTTTATTTTAGCCATGTATAAGACAACACAGACTAAAAGCTTTATCTTCTTATTCACTTAAAAGCTTCAAATAGCAAATTCTTGAAGCCATAGTTTTTAATTTAATAGACTTCAGTAGAAATGCTATGTCAAAGTTTGAGAATATGTTCTTCAAAGAGAAATGAGAATCTGTCTTTCTCTCTCTTGCTCTTCTTCTAACTCCTCTTCTTTCTTCTTATTTTTCTCCTCCTTCTCTCTCTTCCTTCTCCTGCTTTAGAATACACATGCAGGAGAGGTAAATGTAAGAACTATTTTTAATAGTAATTTAAGGGACTATAGCTTAAAATAGTTAAGCAGCAATTCTGAAAAAAAATCAGAACCATTGTCAATTCCACACAGTTCTGGCAAACCCAAACTAGCAGCGTTTAAACTTGTTTGCATTTAAAATAACTTAGTCTTCATTTTCAGTATAACAAAATAATACATAAAAAATATGTTAATGTTTGTTTAAGCTCACTTTTATTTCTCTTTAGGAGAAAGAAATGCAAAAATGAACTTAGCTTTCTGAATGGCCAACATTTTCATGTTGCGCCTATCATCTTACAGAAAAACAAAGATATTAAAGTTGATGACTATTCAGTACTATTAAGTGCTAGTCTAGCTCCCCCTGCAGCACACTAATTCTGTTTTTACTTGCTTTCTAACCATACTCAGAATCTCACAACTTCCAGCTCTTTCCCATCTCACTCAGAGTGAATAACCAAGTGCTTATCAAAGCTATAACCAAAGCCATAACTGACTCGGGCACTTTTTATGACTCCTTAAGCCTTTGTGTATTTACTTTTCAAGTAATCTCTGTCATCTTTAGAATAGGTGACATGTTCCAATTTCAGGGAGCTTTGTACTGAAAGTCTCTTCATAATTTCATCATGTTTTAGTTACAATGCTCTTTCCCTGAAAATTTCAAACGTTCAATATTTTATTCTTTATTTTTTAATATATATCACTTTGACATATTACAAAATTTGCTTACTTGTTCTATAACCTAATTCTTAATTCCCCTTATAAAAATTTATGAACTCTTTTATTCAGTATCACTTCCTTATAACCTTCAAATGTGTTTGCCTTATAGTAAATAATCAACAAATGTGTGTTAATATCACTAGCTTATCCCGTATTTTTGACTAATTACAATTACTTTCTGCCATGCAAACTTGTAAGGTTTTAGTAAACATTTGCTTGATCACTTTTTTCCCATTAAAATATTGACTTAAAAATGCAGCATTAGGTAGATATCACTCTCTGGGGTAGGGAGCTAGAGATAGTCTAGATAGAGAAATGAGCACTGAAACAGAAAATGACACCCATTCTCTCAGGAGGAAGAGGAAGTGTATCTTTACTCTGACTGTTAAGCTTCAGTCAAATAATATCCTTGGAGTAAAGGATGGTCAGTATTTTTCTTACAGATAGAGTTGTGATAAAACCCAAGTGAGTTACTTCTTTTATATAAACAAAATGAATTTCTGTCCATGCCCCCTTCCTCTCTCCACCCTCCTCTCCTATCTTCCTCTTCCTTCATCAGCCCACCCCTCATGACTCTGCTTGTGTGAACTACAGGGCTAATTCAGATTGTTTTTACTAGTAGGGGACCAGGCCTCTGTGTCAATGTAAGTGGCCCTTCAGTGGGTTTGTTGATCCTGAGATCTGATTTGTTCCAGAGGAATATTGATATGTCTAGCCATTGGCCTGGATAAAGCAGTCCTGCGGTGACTGGAGTGATCTGGCTGGCTGTATACTATTTTGAAGAGTGGAAAATGATAAATGTTGAAACATTCAACATTAATTAAGCATTGTTCATTAAGTATACAGGGGTATTCAGCTCTATTTGTTGGATGAATGCTTATTGAATTTTGCTTGCTCTCAAAGCTTGTAAATATTCAATCTGATGCTTATAGAAATTAATCAAAAATATTGATACTGAATAACAGCATTTTTCAAAGTAATGCTCTCACAAATATTTCCAGTTATTGTGCTTTTGCACCTAATACAGGATATTTTAATATAGTATTATCCTTTGCTGACTGTTTTTGTTAGAGCCCACATCACATCTCCAGATTAGCATTTAAGAAAAGCATTTTATAGTTTGTCTTGCACACTTGTAGGAAGCTAATGCTTTCTCTGAAAATCCTGTCTTTTCATAGACCCTCCTATGAATTTTAAGCAGTGCTTCCAGCTTGCCGTGACTCCTCATATTTGAGTCTTCTAAAGGTCCTAGAAAGGCATTGTTGGATTCTTTGCAGAATTAAATCTTCTATTCACCTACAACTAGACTTGTCTAGATTCAAGCACATACTACCTTATATCTTCTTACCAACAGATGCCGTATCTTTAAGTTTCTTCAAGTCTTCATGGACCCATGTTTCTTGCTGTCTTACCTGACTTGAATGCTTACCTCAAGGTAATACCAAATTTTAGGCAAGCTCATCCTTTGTAGGCTTGTTTGAAATTTTTATCTCAGTTCACATAGAAGCAATGATTCATGACATGGTCAATCCATTCTCTTCAGTCACATGTACAATAAAAAATAATGGCCACAATAAAATAGATCAATCTTGTATATATCTGTGTGTCTATGAAGGACATTAAAATAAAACTATTTTTATATACGAAAAAACTCTCTAACTTACTAAGGGGAAAAATATTGTGTTAGGGAGCATTATTCCTAACACAATAAATTTTTGACATGAAACAAGTATTAGAGGCCAAAACACTCAGGTTCAAATCTAGGTTATGACAATTATTCTTTACATGACTACATGAGTCATTGAATCTGTAGAAATTCTCCTTTATACATACAAATTGAGAATACAGATATTCATTAAATGACTCTGGGAAAGATTAGAAACAAATTGGAAGGCAAAAACACTGTCTGAAACACACACAGCAAACAGATACATTAAGGTACAAGATGATATCTAACTTATTTCAAAATTTATCCAAGAAAAAGCTTTCATTCAGTACAAGAAAGAATCAAGCATCTTGGGCAGGATATTGATATCCCTTCTGGAATTTTCTTCCCAGGACCAATGATATCATTTTACTCTAGAAAGGCACAGATAACGCGCACTGCTTTATTTTGAATAAAAGTGCTATGATTTTCAGAATGGTTAAGCTTGTAATAAATATAATCCCTTCCCAAAATTTTCAACCTATATAGATCAATGAAGCATAACAGTTATGATTAGACAAAAGTTATGACAGGCATGCATTGATTATTTTCTCAAAGACAGAAAAAGATCCTCAGAAAGGAGCTGAGATTTAACCCAAAACTAAAAATAAGTTAAGTTTTTAGTAGCAAGACCCCAGCAGTTGCACCCATCAGTAAATAATGATAGTAATACTACCTGCTTAATGAAAATACCTAAATCAGTTTACCTCCTCAGCAAAAAGAAGCTAATAAACCAGGCTAAATGCATTTTATATTATTTATTTCATATCATCAATGTATAACCTTATTTTCATTGAAATTCCTATGCTATCAAAAATAAGCTTTATAATTGAAAGTAGACTGTTTTACCTGAGGACAAACATGAAAGAAACTGAAATTATTTCCCTAGTTGACCAAAAGTTCTAACCTAACTTTCATATATTTTATGCTGTTTACTCATTAATCTTCTCTCTGTATTTCCCCTCCAATTCTTTTTGTTTGATTCACAAATATATGAATAAGAATAGTGTTGACATAAACTAGAGCTCTCACTTCAAATAAAATGAGATACTGAATTTATTCTAGAGGGAAATATAAGAATCACGTCCATGATACATGGATTCAGGTTATTTCAAATACATGTTAACATTTTCGTAGTTATATAATAGGAAAAGTCATAAAGCAAGATTTTTCTTTTCAAATAAGTTGGTGGAAATCAAATAGGTGTGTTACAGTCAAGTCAGAAAATCTCTGCTGTAAATTTTAACGGATAGCTTCAGAGCCCAATTGAAAGTGTTTCAGTTGCTGACTAATAATCCTTCTAACTTTTGGGATAGGGTTGCTATAGGTTTGACTTTGTACTCGCCCAGAAGTTTTATCTGATCCTCACAAGAATGTGAGGTTCAGACATGGAATTGAATAGCAAATGACTGTCATGGGAACTCATGACAATTTGGCTCTGGATCTGTGATATCATTGCACTCCACCCTCATGAACGTGTCCTCAGTCATTCAGCTCTGGAGAGCCTTTAACATACCCATGGATATTTTCTTGGAACTTTAGTTTCAAGATGAAGAATAGCATGTCAGGATGAGTGGGTCATAATTGTTCAAAGCAAGCTATACGCAAATAATTGAGGAGAAAAGGAAACGGGCAAAATATTTAGGATGGGATGAAGAACAGAGCTAAACACAAAACACAAATGCTTGGAGGGGAAAAATCAAAGGCCTCTTTTCTCTTCCATTTCTTAACATTCCCTATAAGTAGTGAGCTTCAGTTTAAATCTAAAGAGCTTGAAACAAATGGTGTTTTTCACATTTTCCCTTTATTACTTTTACTTCACTTTATTTGCATTGAAATAGCACACATTGCTTAAATGACATTTTTTGTTTAACTTCCTGAAATCAAGACCAAGGGTTGACATTTATAGCCATAAGTGATGCAAACACTACATTAGCATCTATTTATTAAAGATGATCTTCCGTGTACAGTACAGCTAGGACATGTGGCCTAATTTACTATACTAACACTTCCAATTTGGCTCTGAGTAGGGAGCTGTGCCAACAGCGTCTGTCCTGTGCTGAAATAGTGCCTAATCAGTATTTATGAATAGGGTTTTAGAAGTCACTAAAGAGCACAGGAAGAGATTTTACCTACTGAAAGCACAAATATTGCTGAGCTGTGGGAATCTCTAAAGCACATTAAGATGGAATAGCTTTCCTTTTTTTTAAATTGCAGTTAAAAATGTGTAATGTAATACTGTCAGTAATTTAAATGGAGTGTACCTCTTTCTTTCAGACATTAATGTTATTTGTTAAACTTTGTAATTACTATGCAAATGAAGTGCTGTTCTTAAAAAATGGGAGTGCCAAGAGTACAACAGAGAAAAACAGTTTGAAATTCAAACTAATACAAAATAACCTTCAAGCCTTGTAGAGCTCTAATATTGTATTTTTTCCTCCCTTTGAATGCAGCATTTGGGTGAAAGCAATGAGGACTTGTCTTTGTACTTAATACATTGATAGCAAAAGGCTTAGAGCCAGAGATTTGAAAGCTTCTGAGACACATTAGCTCCCTGATCTTCACAACAGGTGGCTGGTATTTTTATCCCTCTTTTAAAGATGAAAAAATTGAGTCCCAGTGATGCTTAACTCATTTGCTCGGGGTCACTTAAACAAGCCACAGACAGCCAGGGAAGGATCTGAGTGTTTCTACACTCCAGACTGCTATGAGAATCCCCAGATAGCTATCACTTGAAGGGAGGAGAATTTATGGCTCAAATTATGATTTCAGAATATTAAAAACTGTACTAGTATAATCTAGTTTCATTTCATGCCAGGCAAATATAAAGGGAATGAGCAAGTTGGGTGTCCTGAGAATTAGCTCTTGCCAGACAGATGTCAGGGAGGTACTGAGTAGCCCACAAAGGAAGAGCAAGCAAGATGAAAATGATGATCAATACCGCATTTTGTGTTCCCATATGTGAGTCCTGAGTGCTGTGCCTAGGGCATGGGTGCCACAGGCATCTGTGGAGTCTGGGATGGAGCATGAGCTCATAGCATGAACATTTGAGAATCAAGGATGGAGTAAATACACAAACATTTGTGAATCAAACATGGAGTGAATGTGTGAACATTTGTCACCTACTAAACTGGTCATATTATCTCCTTTCCCTGTTATTCCCTTCCTACCTTGACTTTCTAGCTCTGCAAAACAGAAAACTGAGAAAAAAATGAGGTTTGACCTCATTCCAATTATCCTTTCTATATTTTTAAGCAAAAATAACATTTTAGTGGTGACTACAAAAATATTTTCATTCAACATTTATTCCTTTCCCTGCCTTTGAGATAATTCTGTGTGGATGTACTGTTTCAAAACTGTTCCTTCACATATCCAATGTTTTTAGTATACTTGAATCTGAATTAATATGGTCTTTTTGTCTTGGTACCCTATCTTTACAACTTGGATTTATTTGAGACTATATTGTAAAGTAGAAATGGCTAAAGAGATTGCATATTGATGAGAAGCTATTGTGTTGGCTAATGCTTATCAACTTGACTGAATCTGGAACCAATCAGCTGATGGACACACTTGTGAGGGATTTTCTTAGTCAGTTTAAATGAAGTGGGAAGAGTCATCTTAAAAGAGGATTCCACCTTTTGATGGCAGTTCAGTACCAGGAAGTCTTAGGATAAAACCACCACAACAAGAGTTCCCTGCTTGTCTTCACATTGTTTTGGCAAATCGATGAGCTATTTGTAGCTTGCAGCAAGTTCATCTACCCTGTTGCTGCTGGTGACCCTGCTGTTCCTTCTTCATAGACAACCCTGCTTTTTTCTGGTCTTGCAATGTGGACAGAATCCAGTGGTTCTTTAGGAATCATATCAGGTTAAGATTCCTGAATCAGTTAGCCTTGTGCATTGAGTAGCTACCATATTTGCAGATTTTCCAGTAAGCCAGTGGACACTGTTGGACTACCCAGAATCTATGTGTAAGCCCATATAGTATATGCATGTTTTTATATTATCTATCTACCTACCTACCTAACCTATCTATCTTTTACCTATTGGTTTATGTTTATCTCATATATAATACATATATAGATATCACATAAGCATATAATGCACTAAATCTATCATCTATCTATCTATCTATCTATCTATCTATCTATCATCTATCTATCATCTATCTATCGGTTTTATTTTTCTAGAAATCTCTGACCAATTCAGGTGTTACCCACTTCAGGTTATTCTATTTGCATTTTATGATGAAATTTATAAATTCTTAGGCCAAAAGAATGAGAAATAGAAGCCCAGATGTTTGACTTCTGTCTGGGACAGCAGGCGATCAGTTACAGTTAATTTGTCATCCTGGAAGCTCAGTCACTATAGGCTTGCTTAGCATGCTTTATTGATGCAGTACGGACTTGCTGCATGAACTTGCCCAATTAAGATTCCTGAGCTCATTTCAAAGGAGAGATATTGAAGAAGTTATATTGTTAGAAAGCTTCTGGCAAAGGAGAGACTTCCAAGCTTTCTCTCAGCATTGACCGATTTGACATGTGTCTGATTGGGAAGGTTTGCATTCATAACGAATATCTTAATGCCAAGCAGTAGCGGCTAAAGCGATGGCCCTAAGTCATTGATCCATTTCCATGATTGTTCTAATGGTTTGATCATGGTTCTTCTGACTCGTAGGAAAATTGTGCTTTGATTTTTGCATCATCTTAGTTACTCTCTCTTCTGATAGAACATGGAATTGCAGAATGCTCAGGGACTCTGTAATGCATGCAGTTGTACCATTGAGTAAGGCATTAACTGTATCATTGAGTAAGGCATTGCCCATGCCATTAGAGAAGGCATCAACTTTTTCAGGGTTCTGCTCTGCTAATTCTCTTGGGTCTGATGCTCTATCTCTCTGAGGTGGTTGTGAAAATTAAAAGAGATTGCTCCTACAGTGTTCCAAGTACACCTGGTTTGTCATTTTTAGAGTAGCTGTCCTCAAAGAGTAACAGATTCCCTTTTCTTTCAGCCCAATAAAATGCATATTCATAGGCAATCAGGTCATGTTACTTCTGCATGGTAAGTTTCTGCAGGGAAGTGGTTTAGCCAAATCCACCAGCTGTCTTCACATCTTCCCATTCTTATCAGGTTTCTGCATGTTATGTTTTCCCTGCCCTTTTTCAGGTTCCTAGGGGCAGGTTCCCTCAGGGACTCATCAGGGTATAGGCAGATGCTGAAGTAATTTTCTGGTTGGCATTTTACAGCCAGTGGTGTGAATGACCCAAGGGCAGTCAGGGAAGAAGACAGGCAGCTTGAAGACCTCTATCGAACACTTTCACTATCAGAACACAGAGAATGATAAACCTTTAAACACTTCTGTGAGTTATAGAAGATGCTCACTGTGCAGACAGTGCTGTTTTGCTAAGCCTGAGACTGAAGAAAGAGGACAGCAAGAACGAAAACTCAAGCAACATTCCAGAATATTCCTACATGAGACTTGATTCCTTTCATGATAAAATGATAAAAAATTTGGAATTTTCAGATTATATACCATTATTTACATGTTTGAAAAATGTAACACATTAAGAAATATTGGTCAGTGCTTGGCTCACGCATTAATTTTGTATCTCTTCTAGCATTCATCTTTATGGAAAATAAAGTGTGGATAATAATAAACAGGAATGATTTTTATTTCCTATATCACTATATCATATTCAACAGTATCATGAATCTCATTAACATTACTATGCTTCATTTGTTTACTTTGATACAAGGTCTCATTGCTAACATCAAAACAAAATCCCACCTGAATTTCTTAAGTGCTTGGGTTAGAGCTGAATGCCCATACCAAGTTCCTTTTGTTTCTAATGATCTCAAGGTTTTGTATAAAGAACAGAAATGCATTCCATAGATAATCAGATATGAATTTTGGATAGTTTCCTTTCATATATTTCTTATTACAAACAATATTCAAAAGAATGTGGTTTCATTTCTATATTTTGACTAACTCCTTTCAAACAAATTCCCATAATTGATATTAGTCAGCCTAAAGATAGAAATATTTGAAAACTATTTTCAATATGAAATGAAGAAATTAATTTTTGGCCTGTTCAATTTTCTCATAAAAGAAAGTGAAATCATGAAAATAAAAGATATCTTATCCTGGTAAAAATTTTCTTGAAATGTAAATGCATACCAAATACACAATGTCTAGCTTGTGCAAAGGGAGAAAAGACAGTATGGAATATTTAAAAGATTCACTTGAAGTGACACCTCCAAGCCATTCAGGGTAATGTTCCAAATCCTGTGCCAAGTGTCCATTAGTTTCAGATCACTTCATTTGCCTTAGTCCAAAAGACAGCTTTTGAAAACAACTTAATTTCATTGCTTGCAAGCCATTCGCAGGACACACACAGTTTTCCCATCATGCACAGCAAAATATAAAACCATTCTGGAAATACCCTAACAGACTTTTGAGAAAGAAAACTTTAATGGTTTCTTGTTCGCTCCATATATTATGAACAAACAAATATAAAACCAAGAGAAATTAGTCAGAAATAACTGCTATATTGAAACCTGCTTCCAGTTAGTCAATTTATAAATTTGTTTCAATGACAAAGTAACCTTTCTTTGTTCTTTTTGTTAGTACACTAGCTTAAGTTTACAAAATGAAAGAAGCAATTTAGGAACTAATAAGAAGACATGTTTTTATTTGGCATGCTCTCAATTTGATCAATATCTGTGGGATCATTTAAAAACATGACTGCTTTAGTCAACATCTTGTTTTCTATTAACTGATAGAGACAGGCACATTATTACAGAATTTAGCAATCTTTGACCTCCAACAGCAACAAGCTAGTCTGACTATGATTCTGTTTCTTCTTAAAGCTTGCTGCTGGAGATATATTTAATAAGAGAGAAGCACTCATCATTATGATACAGGGCTGTTCTTCCCTGTGCTTTCTGAGTACAGAGCACAAACACACATCTCCTAAAGGTGACATTTTTCAACTGGGCAAAACTTGTGGCTATAAAAACTTGAAGATTTGAGAGATTTGTTGCTAATTTGCAAATATAGTCTCAATAAAATCTTCTAGAATATGCAAATATGTTTTGTTAGGCATCCAGAACAGCACACAATCTCTGGAGAAATTTTACTTTCCAATTACATGGTAGCTATCATAGAAGAAAGAAAAGCATGATGACAAAACCAATAATAATATCCTTTGGAAGTATTTAAAAGGATGGTAGCTTAATTAAATCAATATCTGAACTCTCATTTTTTTTTCAAATGTTAGTAGTTAAAAATATTTAAATGTATGTCATGTAATCTCCATCTCTTTAGTGGTGTATTCAAAGCAGCCAGGTGGCAATAAATTATGAAACTTCTTCTATGGTTACCAAAGATAGCCTTATGAATGTATGAATATTACATCTCACATGGCAAAAGGCATTCTACAGAGGTGACTGAAGTTAAGGATTGATTGTAGTCTATTTATCACAATGGGAAGACTATTAAGAATACTCTAGATAGACACAACATACTACATGTTTTCTTGTGAGACAAAGTAAGAAGAAATAAAAATGGAGAAAACATTGTAACAAAGGAAGCAAAATGAAACTGCCATGGCCAGGAACCTGATTATCAGTTCTAACCTGATTAGAAACTCCAAGAGTTAAGGAATGCCTTTTTTCCCCGGAATCTTTGGAGAAAATCAGCCCTGCTGTGATTTTGAAGTTTTGAAATTTTCAAAACTCTTTGTTCTAAACTGTGAGAGAATGCACTTCAGGTATGAGCATAGTCACCAAGATTGTGGCACCTTGTTACAGTGTAACATGAAACCCATTCATAGCTCTTAGAAGTATTTGATCAGAAAATAAATAGCACTACCACTTGATGAATTAGAAAGTACAGACCTTAAATTAATGCTTACTCTGAAAATGTTCCTTGTATATTTTAGTTTCATTGGTTTATACAGAGGGAAATATAATGTATCTTTAATTGTGTGGTGTTAGATGAAAGCAGGATTTTATTACATGAGAGCACATATTCATGAAAAAATTAAGAATGCAAATTAAAAGGTCAGATTGCAGCTTTCAAATCCTAGCAACTTTTTATATAGCTCTGCCACCCGGATAAGTTCTGTAATCTCTGTTTTCCTTAATTTTACTCCTCTTAAACCTAGAGTTAAGAACTTTCAGATTTTTATGAAGTTAGTTAATATCTATATATTATTCATGTAATTTAGTATAATAGTTTTATTTAGTAATTACTATAGAAGGTTTTCTAATCAAATAAAAATTGCTTAGTGATGCTTCAAAGCATCATAACATGGCATCATGTCTTCTCCAAATATTTCATATTTTCATATTCAAACATACCAATAATTTAGGTACCATTTCTCATCTGAGAGATTAAAGAATAATTGGTGCATGGAAAACTGAAAAAATTCAAATAGAAATTCAAATACAAGAACTGGCATTAGTAATCTATATTATTTGGAACCCTTTCTAATGTTCCATCTTACTCCCATAGCATTATTTTTTAAGAAGTATAGATAGCCTCTTAGAGCTAAAAGATAGATATAGTATAGCCTCTAAGAGTTATTGTGGTTTCTTGCTTCACTCAACTTTTAATCATGTATAGAAATGTCAGAAATTGCTTTAAGCTCTTCGTTACTGGTTTTTCTAGCACCAGTACAGGGTTTTGCATGTTTCATGAGCACAATATATGCCACAAAATGAATGGGGATGATTGATGCTCATTCATTTACTAAAAAATCTTTACTGTATATCTATTAAATAAGTTTAGGTAAGAACATGTATCATGGATTACATATGTAGAAGAAAAAGTGTCTGAGAAACGGTTATCTGTGTTACATTCAGACTATATTCTTTTTTTTCTCATCTCAGTCCATTTTATTTTATTTTTTAACAATTTATATTATTATTTCAGCTCATACAAACTTAATAGGTACACCAGTTCCCTCCCTCCCTCCTCCTCCCCCCCGAACCCCCTGCTCCCCTTCCCCTCACTCCTCCCTCCCCATCCCCCAATGCCTCCCACCCCAATTCCCAGAGAGTCCTTTAATGTGCATCCCTGACTCTCCTCTGGGCCCTCCTCTCCAATGACGAACAAGGACCCAGTGGCATTTCCCTGAACCCTTTCCTGTGTTCCCCTTAAGCATAGGAACACTACTGTGGCTGCCAATCCCTTGCCTCCAAGGATCTTGGTGCCTTTAGCAGATGCTAGAGTTTGTGAGGTCAATAGTGTGTTGGACATTGTGCAGGGCATGCAAAGTCCAATTATGATTGCTTCGGCCCTCACTTGTGTGGAGTATCTTGCAAATCATTGCTCCTCCCATCCTTTTGCTCTTACCCTCTTACCGCCTCCTCTTCCGCAAATTTCCCTGAGCTTCAGGACAGACTATATTCTTATAAAATGATTCCCCTGCAATAATATTGCAGAGTTTCATCCTATTTTGTTGCAGTTGTTTTTCCGATGCTATGAGAAAAATCTCTTCCAACTCAACAGGGACTTCTTTTCTAGCTTGTGTTTCACTAGTATATATAGTCCATTATATCAGGGAACACATTGTGAAAGGCACAATGGCGGATGTAGGAAGCTGATTCATATACAACAACCATCAGGAGACAGAAAATGAGACAGAAAAGAAGCAGGGTTGGATACCAAACTCAAGGCCCACTTCCAGTGACATGCTTCCTCCAGAGAGTTGAGACCTTCTAACAGCACCACCAACAGGGAGTGAAGTATTCAAATACATGGGACTTAGCCGGGGAAGGTGGATTTCACATTCAAACCATGACAACATCTGTGGGGCTTATTTACTCTCATATTCAGAAGCCAAGTGAATCATGCCAGCTTAACAAGAATGCAATTGTAATATTAGATATTAATTTGTTATCACTCCTATTTTCTTATTCTTTTCTCTACAATGTATCATAAAGTTTATACATGACTGCATTCCTTTCCACATATAACCTTTATGAAGCAACTATTCTATACCAAGGCCTGATATTTATTTATCTCCATAATTTTTATGTATATCAGAGTCCCCGACATTGCATTTGATCACCGTCATATGTAGTGTCCAGTATTAGGTCTACCATCTCTTTCCAAGGGTAAACAGACCTATTCATCAAAAATGGCAGGAGGAAAAGTTAGTGACCAGGAAACCAAGTTTCTCTGAGAAGCTGCCTTAAAAAGGAACAAAGTTTTGATCATCTCATTGGTGTGCTCAGTGGAGGAAACCAGTCAGCAATGCTGCAAGTCTTTAGAAATTTAAGCTGGGTGACTTAGAATATATCTTTTCCAAAGGGAATTAGCTGAGTCGAGTTCTGAATTGGTGGACATGACAGTAAAGAGCTTGAAAAGCTTGATACCAGCTTTCATTGTGAATTGTTAGTTTCAATAAACTGTTTCTTTTATTTGATTAGCTATACATCTCTCAATGACAAATGTTTCCTTCAGTGAGTAACAAAATATTTGCTTGCTTTTAATACTGCTTCACTTGCAGATAGGTGAATATGCCTAAATATACATATAGAAATTTAGGCTTGTTTAATTTTTCAGGCTGCACTCATGTATAATTCTCAGTGAAACTTGGAAAGATGGTATACAACTCATCATACTGTATTCTTTGTCCTTTTTTTGCAGTGTTGATATGTTGTAGTGACAGCAATCACTCTGTCAATCTGAGTCTCAATGGCGAGATGACAGCATGTTAAACAGATGTCCTGGTCATCCAGCTACCAACATATGCACTGTATAAATAGATTTTTGTTGCTGTTGCAAGTCAGTATCGTAAGACTTTTCTTATTTGTTTGTCGGACTCGGTTCTACTCTATGCCAAATGGATGCTTGATGTATGTCTAATAAATATGTAATAAAAAGGATGAGACAATTAATTAGATTATATACTAAATATAAACTTTTCTCAGCTTTCCTATTTAGACAGCATATATGTGTACTTCACTAATGAAACTTGAAATGTTGAAGTCAACTAAAAAATTAAACAAAAACTTGATTAGCCTTGTAGAACATCCCTTCTCACTTTAATTCATTTTAAGTAACAAATCTTTACCTTCCTTTTGCATGTTTATCACTCACAGAAAAGAACAATCACATACATATTTATTATCCTCTTTCATGTTTATCCAGAATGAGTCTGAATTTCTTTGAGATTTTCAGTTTCACAAACAACTTCATTGATACAATGCAAGATACATTTTCTGTGAAAAAAGTTGAACAGTTAGAATTGGGAGAAGCAATTTGATTTAATTAATTGTCAATGTTTAAATCTAATATAAGGGAGATTTCTTACTTCTTCTGGATAGAAATAATAATACTTATATGACAGTTTAATACTATAGAAAATCACTGCCATAATTGCAAAGCTTGCTAATGTCTATATAATTCATAATTAATTAATGTTGATGCTTCACCAGAAGTCTGAGTGAACAACTTTGGATGATAAGTATATTTTTGCAGCATATTTTTCAGCTATGCCTGACATTACTAACACAATTGTTTGTTATCTGTAATTGTGTGCTATGTAGTTCTGCAAATCTTATAATGAAAAAGAAAAGGTAGAAGAATATAAAAGTCTGGGAAAAAGTAAAAGGCTTGGTAGCACTTGTACCACTCCCTCTGTATGCACAACATAGGAGCCTTATGTGGGAATGAATGAGATCATATGAACTGATTTGTGTATAGTATTTACAACTTTCAAAAGTTATGATGCGTACATGAGTTTAATTATTGGTGAGAAATTATTTTCAAACAAACAAAATAAGAAACATATATTAATCATGCAGTCTATTGCAGTAATTTTCCCTGATCTCATCAACATGCTGAACACCCCCAAATCATACATTTTCATTGAAATATTTTACACAGTCATAAAGATGGTTATTAAAGACTGTGAGAGAATTGGAGCCTATGTCTTATTGCATACTAAATGTGAGTCGAGGATTTTATTACAGCCAAAATAAATTATAAAAATGTAGAAAACTTTTCTTGAAAATCATAGATAAGCATGCCACACAGATTTGTTACATAGGGAATAGAGATTTGAGAAATTTATCATGGGAAGCTCACCATTTACATAATATTGATATTTCCATTTTATCACACTGCATTATGGTGGAACTTCTTTGCTTAATAGTTGGCATATGAGCAATATCAAACTTTTTGTAAAGTGTAAGAAGCCAAAGGATCATCATCCATTGCCATGCTTTTCCCATATATACCACTTCTTATTTTCAAATGTATATTGTCCAAAATACATTTCAGAGAGAAAATTAAGGAATTAAGTTGATTCTTTTTTGAACATTGGTTTTCCAAGTGAAGAAATAGAAATACAAAGAAATAATTTTTAAAAGGGCATAAAAAAGCTTTTTTACATTAGTATTATAGTCTGTTGGTTTTAATTAAAGATATTTTTGAGAAACAATGAACTTCTTTATATTTCTAATGGGCAACTTTCTCAGAGTTATGGTATGTATTTCAAAAATTTGTGGTGTTTGTTAAACACTCACTGTTTTGTATGAAACTCTTACTCTTAAAATCATCATCTACTCTGTGCAACTTCCCCCATCCCCCACTGCATCTCTGTGTTGGAGTCAATGTATTTCCTGAAGCTCTTTACTCTATTAGTATTGCAGTTAATCTTTATGCTGCTGTGAGAAAACACTTAACAACCACTTAAGGGGAAAAAGTGAGATATTTATTTGTTTTATGGTTCCAGAGAGGAGATAGTCTTTTATTGTGGAAAAGGCATGGCAGGTGTCAGAATCTGGAGTAGACTCAAATAACATCCATCATGAAGGCAGAGAAAGTTAACTGCAAATTGCAGGACCAGAAGCAGGGAAGGATTAACCAACCTCAAGGCCCACCCCCTGTGATGTGCTTATTCCAACAGGACTCTACCTCTCAAAGGTACCATGATTTTCCCAGACAACAGCTAAGGATTCAAACACATGAGCCTGTCGGGGACAACTCACATTCAAACCATGACATCATTACTCATCGTTACCCCACAGTCTCATGATAACCTCATGCAAACCACACTTAGTCCAATTTTACAAGTCTTCATATACTCTATCAAAAGTTCCAGCATAGTCCAAAAACCCAAGTTCCAAAGTCTCCTGTAAAATCAAAAGACAAGCTACATACTTCCAACATATGATGGCACAGAATAACTATTCCTATTCCAAAAGAGAGGTATGGGACAAATTCTAAATCCTGTAGCTTAGATTCAGCAGGTGACACTCCTGTTGAAATCACCTCAGTCCCAATGAACTTCATTCTCTTGGGTTGTCACCTCCTATGGTATATAGTTCTCCTTGACAGATATCCCATGTTGGTTCTGGCATATCTCAAATCTTCACTTCTTAATGACAAACTCGACTTCAGCTTCACAGCACAAAATGCCCTTTCTGAACCTCTCTCTAGACTTTACAATCTGGCCACATGTAGAGTGGCCTCCTCTGCTCTCTGAAACATTGGAAGATGAATCCACATTTTTCTCGCTTTTACATCTTTAATGCCTCTAAAACCAGCACATGGATGACTATCAAATTCTGCTATAACCTCTAGGTGGAGATTGGCCCCTTAAATTACATCTGGTTCAGCTTCTCTATAATGAAGCTAGGCAGAATCTCTCTAGGTTCTTTGATTTAGAGGAATAGAGCGGGAAATTCCTTTGACATTCTGCCTTTCAGCTCTTCTCTTCCAAAAGAATTTATATTCTTATGGATAGAATCCTCCCCTATAGATTTTTACATCAGGAAATAGCCTCTTGTATTTCCCAGAGAAAAGTAGGACTTTGGCTCACTAATTGAACTAATTTCTTTAACAATAGACACACTTTTTCTGTTTGAATTATCTCAAGTTACATCCATCATGAAAGCAGGGAGAGCTAGCTGAAAAATTCAAGACCAGAAGAAGGGAAGGATTAACCAACCTCAAGGTCCATCCCCTGTGATGTGCCTTCCTCCAGCAGGGCTCCAGCAGGGCTTCTTAAAGGGTGTCATAACTTTCCCAGAAAACAAAAAATTCAGATTCACGAGCCTGTGGGGTTCGGCTTTATTAAAACAATGACTGTTAGTTAGTTCAAAAGCTCTCTTTACTCTATTACTGCATCAACTATCTATTAGATGCTTCAACCAAATATCTGACAAAAACAACTTAAGGTAGGAAGATTTATATTAGCTCATGATGAAAGGTATAGTTCATCTTGGAGGATAAGATAGGTGGCAACAATATTAAGCAACTGCTCATATGACATGTGAATTCAAGAAGTAGACAGAAGGCTCATGTTCAGCTAGGTATCTCTTTTATTAAATCTGAGGCTTAGTTTAGGTAATGATGCATCTGAGTGATATTTATATATAGCAATAAAAATTTTTTTAAATGCATTTTTACTCAATTGTGTGTGTGTGCATATTGCATGTGTGTGTATGTGTGTGTCTACGCTTAGAACCACAGGCGAATTTGGGAACCACCATGGACCACCTCCACCGTGTTTACTCTGCTCCGGGATTCACAGGCTCCACCCTACCAGGACCAGAAACGCAGGCCGCCCCCCGCTTCTGTCTGGCGTCTATAGGTGGAGTCTAGGGTCCGAACTCAAGACCTTCTGCTTGCAAGGCAGAGGTTTAACCCCTGAGCCACCTCTCCAGCCCCTATATAACAATAAAATCTTATAAACTACTTCTTGTGAGAAACCAAAAGGAATGGCATGAGTTTGTATTCTTTGGGGAGCCTTTGGGTCCTTCCTGACCAAATTCCAACGAGGGTATCCTATGCCTGGCACTGTATGTTTTAGTGTAATGATCCATGTTTCTAAGACTTCTTCCTTGATTCTTCGTGCGTTTGTAAATGAATATAGTCTATATTGCCACTAAAAATAAATGTGTATTTATGACACTTTCTTTTTTCAGTTTCAGAAGAAATATTTTTTTGATTTCACTAAATGTTCTCAATAATTTTCTATGGAAAATTCCAGCATACATATTGCTTTTCCTTTGTGCATTCATTACAAGCTTTTACTTGCCAGATATTTCTAGTCCACTATAAATGTAGAGGTTACAATAATTTTCTATGTACTTTCTTGAAAGTCTAACTAAAAAAAATTGGTTCTGATATATTTGCTCTATAATACAGAATACCTTTTTATAAAAGGATCATATCTTTTTCTAGTTAGAAGGTCACTAGAAACAATTTCTTTTTAACACCTTTGAACAAAATGTAATAGGATTTTAGAGCAGAATTATGAAAGGAAACTCACTTTATGACATACACACTCAGTACTGAAGGTTCTCTCAGTTGTGGAGCTCCCTTGGTGAACCCGCTTTCTTTAGAGATTAATTTCCTTGTATTCATTCACAATCATCTGTTTGCAGTTTGGTCAGTTCTGATTCCTCCCTGGTTCTCATTTCAGAAAAATACCCAGTGCATTTTCTGCATAGACCATCGACATAATATTCATTTTAGGTTTTAATAGTACATTTTTAAAAATAAGTGAGTCTATCAAAGTTAATATTAGCTACTCTCCACTGAGAATTAGCAAAGGTTACATATGCTATACACCATAGACATGGTTTTGTATTTTATCAAAGGGTGTGTGTGGACATCATAAAATTATTTATATACTTTTTCAATAAAGTAAACAAAGGATGATCTGAGAGTTTAGATAAACAATTGAACATATATTTGACATTTAGATTGTGAATCTGGGATTTGAACTCAAATATACCCATTTTAATATATCTAGCATCTTCCAAGATGAATCATAAAGCTATTTCAGTTTTTTCTCTTTGTAACATGCAAGCCAATGTATTAAAATGAGACTGCACTCTCTTCAAAGATGTACATGCAGAATAAAATTTAGAGCTGTTTCCAATGTGAACATATGTAATGACTACTCTTTAGTGAAAATTCATTAAATTTAAATTAAAAATAAAACTAGAAAATCATGTTTAAATATTATACATTGTAGAAGAATGTTAATTTATTGATATTCTAACTTTAAATTATTTGTTCATAATTTTATATGACAACAAATTACAAAATTTCTTCCACCATCTAATTTACCATAAAAATAAATGTAAAGATTTTGAAGATCCAATATATTTTTAAAGACTGTAATTATTTAGTTTCTATGGTATCTCTTATGAAATCTAATACTAATTTCATTATATAATGAAACTGAAAAACATGGCTGAAAGAAATTAAAGAGGATATTAGAAAGTGGAAAGACCTTCCTTGCTTATAGATTGGTAGAATCAATATTGTGAAGATGGCCATCCTACCTGAGGCAATATACAGAGTCAGTGAAATTTCAGTCAAAATCTCAATGCAATTCTTCTCAGAACTGGAAAAAACAATCTCAAATTCATATGAAAGAACAAAAACCCACGATTAGCCAAAACAATTTGAGCAATAAGAAGACTGCTGGAAACATCATCATACCAGATTTCAAACTATATTACAGAGCCATAGTAATAAAGATAGCTTTGTACTAGCACAAGAACAGATACATCAACCAATGTATTAAAACAGAAAACTCATATATAAACTCCCAAACATACAGCCACTTGATTTCTGACAAAGGTGAAAACATGCATGCTGAGGAAAAGACAGCATCTTCAACAAGTGGTGTTGGAAAATTGGATATCTACATGTAGAAGAACAAAAATCTACGGTTTCCTTCCTCCTTATACAAAAACCAACTCCAAATGGATCAGCACCTTCAATATTAAACCTGAAATTCTGAAATTGTTAGAAGAAAGAGTAGGAAATACACTTGAATTGACAGGCCTACATAAAGACTTTTTAAACAGAATAGCAAATGCCTAGTAACTAAGATCAAAAATCAACAAATGGGATTTCAAGAAGTTAAAAAAAAACTTTTGCTCTGAAAAGAAAACTGTTAATTGTGCAAAAGACAACCCACAGCATGGGAGAAAAAATCTTCACTTGCTATGAATCTGACAAAGGATTAATCTCCAAAGTATACAAAGAGCTCAAAAAACTAGTCTACTGGTATATGTTTACTCTGGGACAAAACTAAGAGACAGGAAACTCATTGCAAGCATGAGTAGTGTGTATATAGTTTTTATGAATTCTGTGGCATTACAATAGTGTTCCTATACTAAAGGGGAACACAAGAAAGAGCTTCTAGGCAATGCTACTGAGTCCTTACACATCATCAGAGAGGAGGACCCAGAGTAAAGTTTGACATGCACACTGAAGGATGCTCCAGGAATGGAGGGGAGGGGGGAAAGGAAGGGAAAAAAGGGGGGAGGGAGTAAGGGGATCCAGGGAGGGTGGAGGGAGGGAGGGGAATGGGGTATCTATCAAGTTTGTATGAACGGAAAAAATAAATAAATAAATAAAAAAGAATTCTATGGCATTAATAGAGATTGAAAAGAAGGCAGAACCTGTGATTTGCTTAGATATCACAAGGACGCGGAAAGTTAATGGTAGGAAAAGAGGACCTGCTTAGAAGTACAATAGATTTAAAATCCCAAGTGTATGTATCAGAAGAGATGTGACATTATGGTACAAATAATTTTCAGACACTCCAATATTTCCTTTATAAGCCACACTGCACAAACAGCAACATATAAATTAGTCTTGCCTCATAAGGATGTAGCAGCTGGCCACACAACGTACAATGGCAGCAAAAAATTGAATGAGGTAAAGAAAGCACTAGTATTTCAATCTTTAATTTTTTTTTAAGAATCTCCAGAAGGCTTGCCAGAGTGGCTGTATGAGCCTGCATTCCCACCAGCAATGTAGGAGAGTTCCCCTCTCTCCACATCCTCTCTAGCATTTGTTGTTGTTTGTATTGTGGATTTTTGCCATCCTGACCAGGGTGAGATGATATCTCAGGGAAGTTTTGATTTGCATTTCCCTGATGGCTAAGGAAGTGGAGCATTTTTTAAGATATTTGTTAGACATTTTAATGTCATCCCTGGTGATCCCACTTTTGGGAATAACCCCCCATGCAGCAGAGGTTCACCTCCATAGCACAAGCATGACAATGTTCATAACAGCACTGTTTACAATAGCAAAGTCATGGAATCAACCCAAATGTCCAACAGTTAACGAGTGGATAAGGAAAAGTGGTACATCTATACAATGGAGTACTACTCAGCTATTAAAAATGATGAATTACTGGAATTTGCCGGGAAATGGATGTCATTAGAAACAATTATATTAAGTGAAGTATCCCAGACGCAGAAAATTAAGCGCCATATGTACTCCCTAATAGGTGGCTCCTAGTACCAAAGTCACCCAGCCCACATTGAGACACTCAAAGGTAAACCTATGTAATACAGTAATTGCAAGGATTATGAACAGAAGGGATAGGGTTGGAGGGCCACACCAGACACAAGGAGAGAGGGGACCATGTTACAGCAGAGAAAATAGGCCTTCATCAAGGACTGCAAGTAAGTAATGTGACACCTGGTTAAGTTCACAGACGTTCGTTCCTGATCATGTACAACTGAGGGGGTATGATCTCTACAGAAGGGGAGGGCATAGAGTCTGGCAGATAAAAAGTAATCATTTTGCAAATGGGTGATTGACCCCTCCCTCACTGAGGTTTCCTACTTTTATGATATCTACCCTTGAATGTGCTATTATAACAAGACTCCACTTTAACAGCTTTTTGTCTCTGACCAGGGGTTGACATACAATACCCATCAGGATGGAGTGAAGGGCATTGCAGGAGCAGCAAAACTGCAAAAGAAAATCAACAAACCACAATTCAGAACTTCAGAGACTCTATATCAACCACCTAGAACTAGGCCAGACTAATCTCTCCCCATCCTGAAGCTCAGGGACATTTGCGGAAGAGGGGATGGTAAGAGGGTAAGAGCAAAAGGATGGGAGGAGCAATGATTTGCAAGATTCTCCACACTAGTTAGGGCCAAAGCAATCATAATAGGACTTTGCATGCCCTGTGCAATGTCCAACACACTATTGACCTCACAAAATCTAGCATCTGCTAAAGGCACTAAGATCCTTGGAGGCAAGGGATTGACAGCCACAGTAGTGTTCCTATGCTTAAGGGGAACACGAGAAAGGGTTCAGGGAAATGCCACCGGGTCCTTGTACATCATCGGAGAGTAGGACCCAGAGGAGAGTCAGGCATATACAATAAAGGACTCTCTGGGGATTGGGGGGAGGCACTGGGGGATGGGGAGGGAGAGGAGGGAGAGCAGGGTGTTCAGGGGGAGGAGGAGGGAAGGAGGGAACTGGTCTACCTATTAAGTTTGTATGAGCAGAAATAATAAAAAATATATATAAAAAAAAGAAAGCACTTAATGTTACTGGAGTATCAAGTTTTCAGAGTTTGATGTTCTGATAAGTAAGTTAAGTAAGTAAATAAATAAACAAATAAATAAATAAACAGATAAATGAATGAATGAATGAATGAATAAATAAATAAATAAATAAATAGTATAAAACAAAATGGGTTTCTTCATAGTTGCTCCTGAGGAACACTGAAAAGACATTTGGTCTTGAATATTATCTTGGAAGGCTTTTCGTATATCAAGGGCTTTTATGGTACACAATAGCTTATGTGTGACAATGGATGGTGGGCAGTCTTTTTATCTTTTTTTTAAAATATTTTATTTATTTATTCAATTGTGAGTGTGTACATGTGTGCGTGTGTGTATGTGTGTGCGTGTGTGTGTATGTGTGTGTGTGTGTGTAGAACCAGAGACGAATTCGGGAACCACCATGGACGCCTCCACCTCCTCCTTGTTTACTCTGCCCTGGGATTCACAGGCTCCACCCTACCAGGACCAGAAACGCAGGCCGCCCCTGCTTCTGCCCGGCGTCTATATGTGGGATCTAGGATCCAAACTCAGGACCTTCTGCCTGCAAGGCAGAGGCTTAACCCCTGAGCCACCTTTCCAGCCTCCAGTCTTTTTATCTTGAGCAAAATCTTTGTTACTTTTTAAGGAAGATACTCAGAACTGGGATCATGATTTAGTCAAGGTCAGATTTTGCATTATTTTTTTAGATATGAACATTACTTTCTGTCAGTTCATGAGAGCTGAGGAAAAGGAGGTGTTACAGAGGTATTATTTATGATTGACAATATCATCTCCAAAGAGTGGTATCATTAACTATCATTTTTGTAGCTGTAACAAAATATCTGGCAAAAGAAACAATAAGAAAGGCTTTATTTCCACTCATGGTTTAAGGATACAGTCTTCAGTGCCAGATAAGTTATGGTAGTAGTAGGCTAAGGCAAAGGGTCATATTGTATCCTGGTGAAGAATCAAGGAACAATGAGTACTAGTGCACAACTGACTTTCTCTTTCTTACTTAGTCCTGTATGTATTCCAGCCTGTGGAGATTATAGGAGTCAATGAATATTGACCTCATAGATGGTGCCTCCCATTATTACAATGCATGAAAAAGCAGAGCAAAAGATAATCTAACCCATGTGTCATTCAAAGCTCTATTCATTGGACAGCCTAACCTCCTCTTTTCTCACTGCCCCTAGTCATTAAGTAGACACCATAACTTTGCTTTATGCCATTTCTGTTAGCTACCCCTATCCTTTAAAAGTTCAACTTCTATGACATTGATGTCCATTTATTTAAAAAAATAGCATGTCATTTTAAGCCAAATTGATTTTCTTATATTTAAATATACCGAGCATCAAGAAATGGAAATCATCAAAAAGAACATATTTTTCTGATAAAAATTTTCACTACATAATTTTCACTATGTAAATTCTGAATGGAATTGAACACTTTGTATTAGGAATCTATAGATCATTTTCAAAATTCCAATATCTTATTTCATGTAGACAAACAATTCCTTATGCATTGAGAGGAAAATATGAATACTTTCAGAGGGAGAGTTTGTAAAGTTAAATTTTGGTGAATTTGCTGTTCAAAAGAACTTCAGATAAATAACAGCAATTAATTTCATGAAATATTTAATGTATGTTCTGTCTTTGTAGAAAATAAGTCTCATATTTTGGAAAGCTGTATAACTTTTGTAGGTCACAGAGACAACAAGTTTCATATCTTATTCCAAAATCTAGCCTCCTCTCCTTACCCTTCTTGACCAGAATTGTGGCAATCATATTTGTAGATTCTTTCAAGTGATTTTAGAATTCTCTAAGTTTTTTCAAATATAAGAAAGGGTACATTTAAAACATGAAACACTAAATGTTTATCTCTATGAAGATTTTGCTGTGTATGCAATTGTAACTTAATTAAACTATGCTGTCATGTTAGTATAACACTATAACCATTTATTAATAATTAATATTTTAACATTCCTTAGTTTTCTCATGGGGATTTTGTTGCTTGGGGAGTCTAAGTTAAAGTTTTTAAAACTCAGACGTTTTTATGAAAAATATACATAAAATTGAGTCTCTAAGTATTACTGAACTCCTTGATTGGAAGTAGATTTCTCCCTATGATTATTTTCTTGACTTCAAAATACTTCACGTTCTGGTAATAGATACTCTTAATCTCACAGTAATACTCCACTTCTTAGTACCCTTTTCTGTTCCAGTTACTCTTCTGTGTTACTGTGAGACACCACTGAGTTTCACACAACTTAAAGAGAGAGAGATTTATTCAGCTTGCAGTTCCAGAAGAGTCCACAGTTTTTCAATGCAGAAACAACATGACTGGCAGCAGAAGCTGGGGGAGGTTTAGGTCACTGCAGACATCATGAAGGCTGCAAACTGCTGTAATCTCAAGAGTGGATTCACTCACTCAAGCAGGGTGGACATGTATCACATGCCTTCCTCCAGCAAGATTCCAACTCCTAAAGAATCCATGACTTCCCCAAACAACTAGGATTCAGATACATGAGCCTGAGTGAGAAAATTCACCATTCAAAAGATGACAACATCAACCCATTTTTGACATATCATTAGCCCATCATTTTGGAAATGCATGCATTCAGCATCACACCCCTCTAAAAGCAAGAGGTACATATTTATGATTAACACAGCCACATTCTTTGTTTTAGATGCATATGGCTACTCTATGTTCCTATATACAATTTTTCCTGTTCTTCAAGACATATGTGAACTCTTATGTTATTGTAGCTTAAGATTTAGTCAATTAGATTGCATTGCTTCTGAATATAAAGATCAAATACCTGTTTCCCTTCCCTTTTGGTTTTGTAATTTACAATGATGATTTTAGGTCAGAAATGCAAGAAACGCCATTTCATAAATGGAAAAATGTCAAGAACAGTATTTCCTGGTCTAAAATACTTCTGAGATCCTTCATATCAAAACTGTTTAATCCCCTATTCTGAAGACAGATAATATTATTGATTCAGCTTGACTTCAGGTCAATGCCTTCTCTATATCTTTACTTTCTAAGAATTTCTTCTGCCATCAAATACCTTGGACATTTGTTTTCTTTCTCTTTTTTGGCATGTGTGATATTCATCTGTATGTGTGTATTCCCGTGATGGATACATGAGTGCATGACTGCTCATGAGTATACAAATGTACATACATGTTTGTGCACATGTATGTATGCACACAGGCATATGTGTGTGGGGGCGCAAAGTTTATGTCAGGTGTTTTCCTTGATTTCTCTCTACTATAGAAGTAAGGTATCTCATTGGACCTGAAATTGACATATTCAGCTCATCTATTGAGCCAGCTTTTCCTGAGGGTTCCCCTACTCTGCCCTGTTAAGTGCTGGGATTACAGGAAGCAGCAGTGTTTGTCAGATTTTGTGTTGGTTTGGAGATCCTTTAAAAAAGTTCCTGGAACATATTTTTAGACAGTTTCTTGCTAAAAGATTTTTTTCATCTGAGAAATCTTACATTCTTTTGCCAAAGCAGATGCTTTCTTTCCTGTCAACTCTCTAGGTTTGGTCAAATTCTTGTGCCAAAGCTCTCTTATAATTAATCTCTTTTTTCCTCAATTGCTGCTATTTACATAAACTGGCATATGTAGAAATTCTGTAGATATTAGATTTTTTTCCCTCAAAGTAAAATTTTATATATTATGCTCTATAGCAGTAAACTAATGTATAGTATAGTTCATTGATGAATATTGCATAGTCTAGTCACAATATAAAGATTTTAGAAATTTATAATTTTTAGAACATTTTCAGATTCTTATGTATGTATGTCTGTCTGTCTGTCTCTCTCTCTCTCGATCTTACTATGCAGTACAAGATGGTCATGCTTTCAGAGTACTTACATTACAGGTATAAACCATTGAACCCAGATAGGTATTCTACTTAAAAGTCATTTGTAAGTTAAGATCCAGATCAGGATACTTCTCATGGGCACAGGATTTAATGGAGCCAGGAGAAGAGGTCTCAGGGTGTCTCGGTGTGAGGGCAATTTTGATAAGTGTTGTCACTTATAACTAGTCCCTGATTCACATCACCAGCAAGGCTCTATAGGTCTTTAGTTGGCACAGTTTAGTCAATTGAGCTATTATGAATTTATTAGTAGAAAAATGAATAATTCTAACCTGTTAAACAGATGGTCAATTTCATCTGTTTAATATTTCCTCTGTTGCATTCTTCATGAAGTTTACAACTGCTGTCTCACAGGTGTTTTAGAAATATTTCCTGGAGCTTTTGAGAATGTGTTATTAGGTTTGACTATTTGCCTTGCTTAGATAAAAAGAAATCCAGCAGAAAAAGGTAAAAAATTCATGATTCCTTCTACAATTGCCTTACATCTACTTGAGTTGACTACCGGTTAACATTAGGCATGTTATTTACTGTTGTTATTTAGGAATAATTTTCTGTTAACTAAAGGTTTTTTGATATTAATTCTACAATAAATGTACTATGTAATCACTTCAGACCCTGCTGTTTTAATTAGTGTTTAAGTATATAATTTTTATTTATACAAATATGTAACTGAAAACATTAAATAGTAGCAATAGGTCAGATTCCAGCTTTGGAGTTAGGCAACTGACTTGAGTTTTACATATGTGACTCTAAAAATCATACCTTCTGTATGAATCGAAACATTCCTATTTGTTAAGTGGTTTTAAATCTAGTCTATTTATTTGTATCACTGATTCAGAGGACTAGATGAAATTATGGGTATGACAATGATTGTGTGGATAAATTCGTTGGCTAGCACATTGCAACACACACAGTGCATCACAATGTAGGGACTCAAAAGCAATAGAAATACTTTTAGATAATGTAGGGAAAAGATTATTTTTTCTAGTATTCATAATTTTATGATGAAAAGCTGTATTAACTGATATTCAAATAACAGAAAATGAAAGACAATTAACATGCATGTCATTCATGAAATACTCCGGAGTAACCACAGACAAGTCACTTGAACAGCTGACTCAGAACTCAGGGACTCACCATCTTCAACAAAGAAAAAAAAATTTAAAGAAATGAAAGGAGTTAGGTTTCTGGAAAATTATAGGACAGCAAATATGCAGGAGATGAAAATTAAAAAATATGACATTTAGAGCAGTTTTCTGTGTAGATTCCTTGGGTTCGGATAGAAGACACATGAAGATGCAAGTGCCGTCCTATGATGAGCTGTTACTATTCCTAGGACAGAAGAAAGAAGTGACACTTTTGTGAATTTACGTCGTTTTCAGGAAAATAGAGTCTGGGAGGTTTTGTTTTCTTCTCTATTATTTCAGTTTAAAAAAATCCTCGGGCTAGAGAAAAGGCTCAGGGGTTAAGACTCTGCCTTGCAAGAAGAAGGTCTTGAATTTGGATACCAGGTCCCACGTCAAAACACCAGGAGGAAATGTTAGTGGCCTGCGCTTCTGGTCCTGGTGGGCAAAGCCAGGGAAATCCCAGAGCCCAGAGCAAAGCAAAAAGGAGGTAGAAACAACCCAGGATGATTCCTGAAGCTACACTTTGTTCTCCACAGGGACATACAAGACCCTCTGATACATACAAACATACACAGGCATGCATGCACACAAACACACGAAAAATAAAAAAAATCCTTATTCTTCATTAGTAGCACACTGGATATGTATTATAGTTTTTTCATATATCACATATGTGATATGAATGTCATACATATGTAATAGATGCAACTTTTATTAATTATGTTGAAATTATATAATATACATAAATATCCACTAAGATTATTAATGGACTAACATCACATTTTCTCTGATACATCATGTGAACCTACATTTATATGAACATACATGTGCTTATGTACATGAAAATACGGAAAGCACGTCTTGGGACAAGAAAAAGAAGAGGGAATGAGAGCATAGAGCATAATGGGCAGATGAATATGATGAATACATGGAAACATAGAAATTAAATTTACTATTTTGTGCATCAAAATAGGCTGAGACAGATTAATAGACATACTAACATGGTTTAAAATATGACACTTGCATATTATGTAGCAATATGTACACACATGATTAATATATAGAATCATATATAAGTTAATATTATATGAAGTCATTGACAAACTTGTACATTATTTTTAGGTTCCAAATATTTAAGATCTTGTTGGATATTAAGCTTTTGTGAAAAAAAAGTCATACCTCAACTGTGTTGCCTCAAATCTACAGATAATATATAAATGATGAGCTGTGGCTAAGATTTAAAAAAAGGTTTAAGAAATTTGAAATTTAAATTTCATGCACTGTCACTTATCAGAGAATATTAAAGTTCTTTATACTGTTTCAACCATCTGAAAAAGTAGAACACATTCCTGGCTTAATAGTTACACAAAAATTTTTAGAGAGCCAGGGTTTGTTTCAGGGACTGTAATTTGTCAAGCTCTGAATTAAAGTACTATGTCAGCATGGATTTTTCTCTTCTTCCTCTTGAGGTTTCTTTTTGTTTGATTTTTTTTTTTTGCTTAAACTTTGCTTTTGTTTTATTTTATGTGATGACATTACTAGGGAATTTACTATAGGAAAAATCTACTGATTCTATGACTAAATAAATATAATTATATGCATTATTTTCCAAAAAAGGCAATTTCTAAAATACTCATATATATAGATGTTACTGTTTATTATAAAATAGATCTTTATCAACAACATATATACTTATGTTTGATAAACTTTTATTCCTATTACAATTTCCAGTTCTTATCACTTTAACTACTGTTATTTTTGTTTTTAAGTAATGTATCAGCATGGAAAGAAGTCATTTAGATAATCAGAATTTTATGAGGTACAGATGAAAAGGCTTCAGAAATGCACATTAGTATAAAAGTTCTGGAGAATGCTTAAAATACATCTCATTACATTGTATTATAAACAATGTTTAAGAGGTTTACTTAGGTCAAAGAAATCTAGCAATAATAATATTCTTTTAGTTAAAAGGATAAATTCATAAGCTAATAGGCAACAATAACCTAACTCAGATCCAGTCCCAAAATTTTGCTATGCTTCCTAAAATAAGAAAGGCATTAACTTAACATTGTCAATTCTGCTTCCTGGGGCCATTTCCTATTTTCTAAGACACATTCTGGAAATTGCAGTCATTTGGTCCAAGAAGACAACCTAATTCTGGAATATGACTATTCTATAGCACAAATACTATTGACTGAATTACATAAAAAATTCACAGGTTGAACTTTTTGTTGTGTGAATTCTTTTTCTGGGTAGATGCTACACAACCATCTTTTTACCCCAAATAGCTTTCACTGACAAAACAAACAAACAATTATATCAAGGGACTAACTTGAGGAACCAATGAGATTATTGGCATCATGTACAAAACTAGGGTTGTTATTTTTAGGAACAGGTGTCAACTTGATGATTGAGGGTTCGAGCTCTGGGCATATTTGTAGATAATCAGTTAAGTCCAGAGCCACCCTACAGGAGATTGTCTAGTTGATGAGGCAGACTCAGCCCATGGTGGGTGGGATTAGGCCCTAAACAGGTAAATAAAATACAGAGAGTTGGTTGAGGAAATTGGCATCCTTGTGTATACTTGGCCAGACAAGCTGGTCTAGCAAGTAAGGATCATCCCTCTCTCAGCTGTTATGTGGAGATGATGTGGCCAGTTCCCTCGGCCCTGGTGTTGATGTGAACTCTCCCATCAAGCTGGACTAAGAACTATAACCAGACTATCGTAAAAGAATAAACCCCTTGTTCCTTTAAGCCGTTTGATCAGCAACTATGCAGTCTAACTGTAATAAGGCATGAGCATTAATTACAGGAGCAGGATGGTTATTTTGATTCACAAGAGTAGAGTATTATGTTTACAAGAGAATAGAAAAATTTCTTTATCTACCAACTGAATCCAATGCCTGACCTGTTTATAAATATTGCTAAAGCAGTATTCTGATGACATTTCAGGAATATCTAGTCCCTGGTAATTCTCAAGAATCAAATTTGCTTCCTCACTACATGTTTCTCCTAGAAGATTTGCATCTAAATGCCTAAACAGTGCCAGGTGTTGGAATCATTTTGCTAAATATTTTTTGAATCACTCTATCTATGCTTAGAAAAAAGAAACCAACGCACACATCATGAATTCTCTAGGGTTCCTGAAAAATCATTGATCTATGTTGTTTGATCACTTTTAAAGTGAATAGAACACTGTCATGTTTTGAAAGTGAGCTGCTATATTTCCTCCCTTCAATGACCTCTTCCCCTCCCACCTGCTCATGTGTCCTTGGCTGTGGTTGATGTTAGGGACCATTCAAGCATCCATTGACATTGGATACTTGTTAGAGGAAGGCATACCAGAGGCAGATATTGAGGTTTTACTAGCTCAACCCTGCTCCCTCTCAGTTAGTTCTTCTTCTCTGCTTACTGATGAAGGCAGCTTTTGTCTATAGTCAGCGGTCTGCTATGTGATTTCCACAACAGTGAACAAAATCCTCTCTGGATCCATAAGTCAAATAAATCTCCCATTCTACCTTAGGTTGCTTATGTCTATGAATTGTTTCACAGCAGAAAGAATAACTGCAACAAAAGTCTTCCACTTCAAGTTGCTTAAGTTTGATTATTCTAATTGCACAATCCTTGGAATTTGGCAGATGGAATTAAGATGGCTAACGAATAGATTTTAAAGAACCTATGAATGTATAGATAGATATAGATGATATAGATCCAAGATGGACCCTCCACAATCACAGATATCCTTTAGCAGGGAAAAGAGAAATAATAATCATAACTAAGGGAGAGAATTGTGAGATGGCTGTCTGATTCTTGTAGGGTTCAGGAGTAAAATGATTTGAACAAATTCTTGAAGCTGAGAAAGGCAAAAAGGTAGTTTAGAGCTGCCAGAAGAAAGATAGCTCTGCCAATCCTTTGACTTAGTGCCACAGCAATTCACTTTGGATTCTGAACTGTCAAGTTACACATTAGCACTCTGGTATATGGAAACACAGGGATAATTTGCTCCAGGGGCAACAGTGGTAAACGTCTTCCAAGAATAAAACCTCATGGTGATCAAACTTCATTCAAGAATTAAATGTAATGTTAAGGCAATATGAAAATGAGTGTATGTGACAATTTTGCTGATGCTGGGGAAAAATGGCTTTGTTTTAACATTGCTGAAAATGTATTTGGTGAATGTACAAAGTCACCTTCCTTCAAAAAATGTGCATCACAGGCAGGCAAGGCCAAAGGAGTGTATGCATGTTAAAGCAGAGATTTAAGACAGCAAATGCTTCATTCATTTTGAGGCTTTACAAAAGTCTGCCTAAAAATCAGTCACAATCTTCCTTAGATAGTCTAATGATAAATAAATAACAAGGTAGTTTTTTTTTTTCATAGATTGTATTTTATCCTGGAACTTTGCTTTCCCTATGTGAATAAAATAGAATCTACTGGATGTGGTACTTTGGATTTCTACTTCTGCCACTATTTTGCTATGGAGAATGCTTCCTCTTGCCCTCAATTTTTAAACTCACAGATGTGCATTTGTGTGTCTTTCATACTTTAATACATTTTTAGGCCCTGCCGATGCCCTGCATTGTTAGACACAACATAATTATTTGTTTTTCCAATAATGTTTTTCTAATAATTTTCCAATAATTGCTTTTCCAATAATGTTGCTAGTGTTGTAGTCCCTGTAAAATAATCTAGGGTTGATTCTCCTTTCTCTGTTCTAAAATGGCATTATTTAAGATTTTTTAATTCTATCAGTCGTAACTAGTTGTGTATGTGTCCAATTTCTTCATGCAGGTGTTCCATTCCTTGAGAAGGGACAATGCCTTGAGTCTTTCTTTGTATTTAGATCTTTCAGGGAACTTTATGAATGTCAAGAGAAATCCAGTTTCATCAAAGAATGGAAGGCCCTTTGCCTCATGTGAACTCACTGAAAGGGCAAACATGTGACATATATCACAGTGTTTGTTTTTGTGTTCTTGCTTAATCAGTGCATCAAATTTTTTGTCTGTTTCAGAATCAGCAATGTCTGAAAGCTGAAGTTAAGCATTCACTGCAATCTTCTCACAATAGATTATTAGCTCATGTAAATCATTGTGAGCTTACCTCTTTTAGGAAAGTCCCTGGATCACTCCTCTTAGTCTAGCTCTGAAATATACTTCAGTCAATTATTACTACATTAATTGCTTCTTTTTTAAAAACTGTCCCAATGCATTGTAGAAATATTTTCAAAATTGGCTTAAAATCCAGTGAATCTGGGCTTTAAAAGGGTAAAAATGCACAAACATGCAGTGAAAGTTTAAAGAGCAGGGTCTGACTTTTTTTTTTAATTTTTTTCTTTATTATTTATTCAATTATGCATGTTTGTGTGTGTGAGTGTGTTTATATGTGTGTGTGTGTGTAGAACCACGGACAAATTCCGGAACCACCATGGACCACCTCCTTCTTTGTTTACTCTGCCCCGGGATTCACAGGCTCCACCCTACCAGGACCAGAAACCCAGGTCTCACCCTGCTTCCGCCCAGCATCTATATGTGGGGTCTAGGATTCCAACTCAGGACCTTCTGCCTGCAAGGCAGAGGCTTAACCCCTGAGGCACCTCTCCAGACCCAGGGGTCTGACATTTTTTAATACTGTCAGTGAATGTTAAGTAGACACCCAAAGCTAAGACTACTTTCATATTCTGGGCTTCATCTTCTACTGTGACTCAGCAGAACTTCCAGATATCCCACATTCTCAGCAGTGTGTCCAAAGGAGATTATTGTCATCTGTTTTTCAAGATTGTGCTTTAAATATTTAAAACTATGCTTGAACTCTTCATGAAACATTTGTGTTTCATGCTCTTCCTGTTGAAAAACTCTGTTTATCTAAGCATCCCAGAGAGACTGAGAATCAGAAATCTTAAGAACATTTTCATCATACTCCAATAAAATAATCTTATTGTTTACATTAAAATGTATAGACTATAATCAGAGTGAGTATAGTTAAGCATTTAGAACCATCTTTTGTCAAAAACATTATAAAATTTGGAATTTTAATGCCTGATGCTCATTTCTTTATTTAATATTTTATGAACAATTGTGGCATTTTCCTCTTCAGAGTACAGTACTGCTTCAGGAAGTACACCTTGGAATTTTGAATTCATTAATTTTTAACTTCTACTTCTGACCATACATAGCTTTTGGTGAAAAATTTTGTTTCTTTGAGCCAAGAATATATATATGTATGTATGTATATGCATGTATCTGTATATATAAATTAAATTATGTGTTTTTATCTACTGCATCAATGCGTGGCCTTGTGGAATCTATAAATCATATTACAGTTTACTTTATGTTTCTGATCCCCAAATGCTGAAGAAGCTCAGAGCAGCTTTTGAGTTTCATGCACATTGAGTTTATTGGATTTCACTAGATGAGCTTCCTTGATCCTATTTTCTGTCTAAACAAAGTTTTATATGTAAGGTACAAATTTGTAAGGTGTTTCCCTCCAAAAATCATCGCCCCACGGACTAGACGGAAGTTTTAAATAGAGCTCCAGAACTGCCCGACCAATTGTAGGAAACGGGAGAGGGGAAAGAAAGAGGAAAAAGGAAAGGAAGCCGGAAGAGGGGAATGGGCAGCATTTATACTCTCAGGGTATGGGTGGGCTGTGGAGGTTGGATCTGGAGGTGATTTCTGGAATCTTTGCCAGACCAGAAAGTGTTTTCAGGATCAGTGTTTGACCTTAGCACCGCTAGTACTAAGGGTCAGGCAAGCATGTGCTCTCTCTCACAAGTATCAACTCCTTGGGGGGCGACGGGATCAAGCCAAAGCACTGCTTTGAAAATTGGGTGACAAACGAAGAGGATTCCTATCAATATAGAAGTACAGAAGGACAGAACTGGCCCCTTTTTATCTAAA
Organism: Typhlomys cinereus; assembly: GCA_023101885.1. Lineage (NCBI taxonomy): Eukaryota > Metazoa > Chordata > Mammalia > Rodentia > Platacanthomyidae > Typhlomys > Typhlomys cinereus. The sequence continues at coordinate 4,087,345 of JALPQD010000057.1, read as the reverse complement.
GTGTGTTATTATCAAAGCACACAGATTTAGCGTGAAGGAATATTCTCCATAGAGCCTCACTAAAGTTCTGCTTGCCCAAAGAATTGGTAGGGAGAGCTTTTCATTTTGCTATTTTTTTTTTAAATTTCACATTTATTGAATAACTGTGATACAATCTGGAATTTATTGAATTCCAAATAAATAAATTTCACTTACAGAACATTGGATCTGTTCCTTTTCAGCACTAACAGGATTGGTAACTGCCTGATGCTAACTTGACAATGGTCCACAGATCTTCCTCCACTGCCCATTCAGGCAGCTTCGTGACGAGTCCTCTGCTTCTGTGGTTCCAAGGGATGGTCTTCTGCCCTCTTTTCTGTACAATCTGAGGCAACCGACTGGTGATGGCAAGGGTAGTGTCAATGAAACAGTCCACACCACTAGAGAGACATTTTTCCCTGCGGGATTCTAGCCGATTCCCAGGCTTTTTTTTTTTTTTTAAACATTTCTTTATTATTATTATTATTATTATTATTTATTCAACTGTGCACATGTGCATGTGTATGTGCGTGCGTGATGTCTGTGTGTGTGTGTATGTATATGTGTAGAACCACGGACGAATTCGCGAACCACCATGGATGCCTCCACCTCCTTCTGCCCCAGGATTCACAGGCTCCGCCCTACCAGGACCAGAAGCGCAGGCCGCCCCCGCTTCCGCCTGGCGTCTATACGTGGGATCTGGGATCTGAACTCAGGACCTTCTGCCGGCAAGGCGGAGGCTTAACCCCTGAGCCACCTCTCCAGCCCGATTCCCAGGCTTTTCCACACACTTATGCCAACAGAGTTCCATAAAGTGAGGCACCTGAGCAGTGAACTGCGCCTTTGCTGTCCAGGCGCCACCAGGCACTGCAGCTCCTTCTTGTCCACTTCGCCCAGCTCCGCCAGGGCCAGTGTGACTCTCCAGACCTTCAGCCCATTTTGCTGTTTTAAAGAAACTTTTTAATTCTTTTCTACTCATGTTTACATTTGCCTACATGCAAGCATCCAAAATAAAAGAGAAGAGAAAGGAAAAATTAGCATATGTAAATTTAGCCTAGTGATGAATGTGGCCAATCACAGCCCTCCATTGTCAGAAGCTTGCAGATCTTGTAGATCTAGCTTGGCTACGTAATGAGTTCTAGGACAATTTGGCTTCTCTTGGAGATCCTGTCAAAGGTGATGAAATAATATTAATAATACTATATTGTTAGTTACAATAAGAAGAGGAAGAAATAGGAAAAAGTAAAAAGAAAAAAAGAAAGAGAAGGAAGAGCCGGATAAAAATTAAGAGCATGAGAAAAATAAACAAGAATATTTTGTGTAAATTATGAGTCCCAAATGAAAGAACAAAAATTAGGAGTGAATGCATATCCTTGAAGAAAAATGTAGATCACCACAATAGAAATTACAAAAGTTGTAGCTTCTGCATGAAAAGCTGGTCAAAATCTTTCCCAGGCCCGCTCTGGTAACTCTAGTGCCTTGGAGTGTCTACTACAGTCATGCTTGACTATCACAGCTTCATTCATAAAATTTTTTTTAGAATATTTTATGATTATAATCTCTGATTACAATGATTGAACCAAAGAAATGCTGAAAGCTATCAGAATAAACATCATACTATAAAATATTATGGCAGGAAATTTCCTTAGCTAAATAAATTAGTTCATGACTTTTAAAGTCGGCCTCTTGCAAGGTCTCAGGAAAGAGACAAAATGCAGCTGGTCCTTTACCAGGCTATAATCTGAATGAAGTTTAGCACTGTTCCTGATAAAAATCTTTGTTCTCTGAACTGTCTTAGGACTGTACTGTACCCTGCATTCCTCCCATCATTTCTCTTCCAAGCTATCATAGAGCTCTTTTGTACTTCCTACAGCAAAATTAAGTTTCTCAAACTGTCATTGCACCAGAGATAGAAACACGGACACAGACAGACAGAGAGACAGGCAGACAGGCAGGCAGGCAGGCAGGCAGACAGACAGACAGACAGACAGACACACACACACACACACACACACACACACACACACACACACACACAGCTATGAATGTTTCATTAAGTTGAAGCAAGAATGTTCTCTTGACTAAGCTTTGTAGTTTCTGTCTTTGAAAACAAAGTTATGTTTATAGGGACACGGGCTGCCTATAGTAAGCAGCAAGTCTCTGCCCTTCAAGAAATCTTATGAGAATGCTGGGAACTACTGCCACCTTTCAGGGAAAAGATAGTCAGGCATACGTCTGTAACAGAACTCCATAGTTCTTTCCCTGCAAATTCCAGATTCCACATGAAAACCCCAAGAGAGAGACTAGAACATTGGCCGCAACTTTCCCAGTATAGCCACACTGAAAAATTTCCAATTTTTTTTCTGCTTTTTACCACCCATTTGGATTCTTATTTATTGAGGACAGTTGGTGGAGCTAAAGGCACAAACCTGGCTCCTGTGATCTGGTAACAGCGTCAATTTGAAAACAATGTTCTAATCCATGAATCTGCAGGGGACATTTTACACTGGAACCACAGCAGAAAGCTAGATTATGAACTAATGTCGGTTAAAATAAAGCTGTTAACAATACCTTATATATAGTAAGTAGTAAATTCATTTGAGAAAAGTTGTCTTATCATGATTCCTGACAGATTTAAGTATTAAAAACAATAGTAGCAGTAGTAATAAATAACTGATAAATGTCACCTTTCCATACCACATATACTTTGTAATACCAAGGTTTAATTCATTAGTTTTCACCTTTTAAATCTGAACAGTTCATGTGTAAGATATGTAAGTCTTTCCAGATGCTCACATTTATAGGCATTAGCTACTTTAGGCCTTTCAAATAGGAAATTTCATCAGTTGATGCCCATGCTTCCTATTATGCTTGTAAGCAGACTCAGTTATAAGGAATATGTTTTGGACTTGTTTTCCAAATAAATGTCTTAACATTTACATTTGTCATAGTCATAAAGATAAATGTATGCTTCATGATTTGCAAATAGTAGAAGGCAAAATTATATCTTTAAGAATTTAGTTATGTTGTTGAAGTCTGTGGTAAGCATATTACTGACTTTAGCTAGGAAGAGTCAGGTTCTATTCTAGGGAAGCTTGACTAGCACTGGAAGGTCACTCGTGTCTGGCCCTAGGCAGGGTTGTTGCTGAGAGACACAGAAACCAGGAGAGTCAATTATAGGCAACAGATATTAGGTAATCTTAGACTGGATATTCAGAGATGAAACTGAAAGAGGAGTCACTCTAATCAGGTTGCTTTGTGTTTATGCTACCTTCTTTCTTATACCAAACTTGTCATTGGATCATTGAGCTTGCTGTCTCTGTAGCCAGCATTAAGGAAAATTAAGGAAATTGCTCCAGTACTGTGGAACTATGAAATAAGTCAAGATTGAATGGAAGAGAACTAGGACATCAATAAACTTCATGAAGATGAAATATGGACCATCATATTTAGATTGTGCTTCATCCTTTCACCAAGGACAAGAACAGGAATGCTCTGGATGGACTGTAGACACCCATTGAACAGGAGCAAATCCTCATTTCATGGTTTCTTTAACCACTGTGCTAGGACTGTTTTTCCTCTGTCCCTAGGTGACCTACAATCTCAGGCTTTCAGCATTTCCAATGTTCCTCTCATTCCCTGGCATGATTGTGCACAGTTAGTTCGAGGCTGCTACATGAGTTAAATTTAAATGTTCTGAAGTTTAGCAAACAAAAAACTACTGTTTCTCTGTGTCACCAGTGATGCTCCTTCTTCAATTTTTTTTCTTTAAATTGCAGCACATGGTACAATCAGACATGTGCTTGAATATCACAATTAACCCTCAAACCTGTTTCCTTCCTCATATGGGACAACACTGCCAACCTATTTGGTTTTTTTCTTTGCTAGGTCAGACTGGCTGTCACCTTTTTTCCAACTCCTGCCCAGTCTTCGCAGCAAAGTTCACTCTTTTCCTTGCTTCTCAGCTTCCTCCTCTCTCAAAATTCACAGTGATCTTAAAATTTAAACAAAGGATAAAATCCAGAAAAGAAGTGACTGTGGACTGCTCAACTTGAACAGGGCATCTAGGTCATTCAAAGCTCTGGATCATTGTGGAAGAGGGGGTGGTAAGACTATAAAGCCTGAAGAGGGGCAGGGCCACAGCCAGAAAATATCTTCTGGACATGACAGGGCTAGTATATTTGTGAATTCATCTCAGGCTGAAAACTAATGTTAACCATTACAATTAGAATCCTCCATTCCCTAATCACTGTTTGCACTAAGCGGACATTCCTCACAATGCAATTATAAAATCAAAAAATATGTAGGTAAAGAACCAGGTGAGGCCAGAAGGGGAGGGCATATAGTCCGGCAGATTAAAAAGTAACCATTTTGTAAATGGGTGATTGACCCCTCCCATTGCCAAATGCCATATGACCCTGCGATTCCACTTTTGGGTATAAGTATTACATCTACCCTTGAATGTGCTCTTATAATAAGACTCCAGTTTAATAGCTTTCTGTCTCTGGCCAGGGGGTGACATACAGTGCCCATCAGGATGGAGTGAAGGGCTTTGCAGGAGCAACAAAGCTGCAAAAGAAAATCAACAAACCACTATCCAGAACTTCAGAGACTCTATATCAACCACCCAGAACTAGGACAGACTAATCTCTCCCCATCCTGAAGCTCAGGGACATTTGCGGAAGAGGGGGCCGTAAGAGTGTAAGAGCAAAAGGATGGGAGGAGCAATGATTTGCAAGATACTCCACACAAGTTAGGGCCGAAGCAATCATAATTGGACATTGCATGCCCTGTGCAATGTCCAACACACTATTGACCTCACAAAATCTAGCATCTGCTAAAGGCACCAAGATCCTTGGAGGCAAGGGATTGACAGCCACAGTAGTGTTCGTATGCTTAAGGGGAACACGAGAAAGGGTTCAGGGAAATGCCACTGAGTCCTTGTATGTCATCGGAGAGGAGGGCCCAGAGGAGAATCAGGCATGCACAAGAAAGGACTCTGGGAATCGGGGCGGGAGGCACGGGGGGATGGGGTGGGAGGGCTGAGGGAAGGGGGATCAGGGGGTTCGGGAGGGAGGACGAGGGAGGGAGGGAACTGGTGTACCTATTAAGTTCGTATGAGCTGAAATAATAATAAAAAATGTATTATAAAAAAAAAAGAACCAGGTGAGGATTTTTTCAATACATTTAGTGTTCAATTAAAAAAATAGTTCATTATAAGGAACTTCACTTTTGTCCTAAATTCACTGGTAAATGGTTCATAAAGTTTGACACTAACTAATAAAGATAGGACAAAAAATAAAAGAAATACTATCAGAATTTTATAACTGAAATTAATTTTTCTCTAAAGTTTTTCTTATAGAAAAACAACTAAAATGAGTTAATAAAGAGAGTTCTAGAAAATAGAGTTGTGAAGATGAATTAAAATTTTCTGTAATTTTAAAAGGTTTAATGGATAGCATTTTTAATAAATTGGAAAAATACTACACTAATAGTCTAAGGTAAATGAACTTTAATTTTCATTCCAGTTGGTACTTAATTGGAGAACTCAAACCTTCACCCGTTTTAGTCACTAATCCCAGATCAGCCCATGCTTCTTTCCATAAAGTCCTCTTGGCTGTGTTGTTTTCCTCTGGATTAGAAGTCTCCCACATGATCCTCTGTTGATTCCATGCGTCATCTCCCCTGAATGCCCATATAAACATGCTGGGAGCTCTTGGCACATTTGATCCTGTCATATTTGGAATTCTTAAGCATTTCTTTCGCTTAATTTTGTTGGGATATTGTCATGTGTAGGGTTTATTTTTGTATTTTTTGTTGTTGTTGATGTCCAGCTAGCTAAATAACACCTTTGTAACATATAACTTTCTAATGATGCAGGTATTAATTTTCATACAGAAAAGACTATTGATAGTCAACTTTGTATCAAAAATATTTTTGTCCTTTTGTTTTTTTTATTTCAACACATAAATGTTTTGCATCTGGAGAGTTTACATTAATATCCCGAATATCCAGATAAAGTAATGAGTCTCCAGAGATCTAAGAAATGCTAAAATGCACATTATCAAAAGTTTGTGCTAAAAATTCAGAGGTAAGTTGTTAGATACTAATTCCATTTAATTAAATGCAATATTGTTTTGTTTACCAAAATAACGAAACCTACATGAATAATCTTCAGTAAGTGAAAATATTTTTTGTTTTGGTTAAGAAAGCTAATACAAAAAAAATTTGTGTATTGACAGCTTGATTTGTACAGAACAGTTTTCAGAGGTATGGTTTTTTAGATGAAATTAGATCATTACTACTCTGCCTCCAACAGTGAATTACTCCAGTGAAGTATTTATAATTTAGGAGTACGTTTTAGGACAGCATGTCATATATCTAATGCTGGCCTCAAACTTACTACATAGCCCTGGATGTCCTTGAATGTCTGTTAGTGCCCAAATGCTTGCATTTCAGGGTTGCATCATTACTCTGGTCTCCATTCATAAGTCCAGACATTTTTCAGACATAGAGGACTACTTGACAGAATTAGGTCTCTGGGCTTTGCCTTGAATATACTTTTTCCTCGGCCACTTCCTGCCTTGCTCCCTTTCATGAGGTAAGCTGCTTTGCTTACTCACATACTTCCACCTGATGTTTTACTTCCTTGGGGTCTCCAGAGCATGTGGGCAGAGCTGACCATGCACCGAGAACTCTGAAGACAGGAACCAAAGTAAGGTTTTGTTTCTCTAGATCATTCTCTCAGCTGTTTCCCAGAGTGCTGGACAATTGACTTACAAAGGGAATTTGTAGGAACAGAATCCATTTCTTTTTATAAGAAAAAGAAGTCACAGAGAGGTGACATTGCATGCTACACAACAAGAAGCCCAGGTTTATGGACTCCGAAGATCAGTTTCAGAAGGTGAGACTAACTAGAACATAAAGGAAAAATTATCAAACCAAAATGAGCTCTGGTTCTCCAAGCTCTATTCATCAATTTGTGTATTTGAATGTGGTATTTCGTATCTTCTCTCAGGAAATTCACAGTAGCTTACTCAAGGAAGCAAGTTTTAAATTCTTAGTTTGGTATATGTGTGAAAATATTTGGCAAGTAGAATTTGACATGAACACATTTAAAACAGATTTCTTTGGACTTTAAAAATTAATCAAGTATAAATATTTAATATAATGTTAAGCAGTTTTTACACCATTGATGCCATCTAAGAGCGTACACAATGAAAAAAATGAAGATACCCTGCAGAGATATGATCAACAGAATATGTGCTGAGAGAGAATTTCATATGGCAGGATATTAGCAAGCTAAAGACAAATAGGTTCTTGGTTCCAACGTGATGGTGAAGGTCAGTGAGTTTGGAGCTATTGCTTCCATCCTTCTACTATGTTTACATTCTAAAGGTCATAGTCTCTGCTCAGTCTTACTAAATAAATAATCTTTTGGTTGTGCATTATGTTTTCCTTCAAAGATAAAATAGTTCTTTCTATCTTTAGACCCAAGTGATATTTATGTGAAACAATATAGAAGAATTGAAGAAAGTAAGAAAGCCATGCTAATAATACACATTATTTTATCTGAGTTTTCAAATAAAACCTGAAGGAATAGCTGTGTAACCACCAGTCCTATTTTGTTTTTTATGCAGACACGCAAAGACGTCCACCTATTTTTGTTTTTGTGATCTTTAAGATTAGTCAAGTAGCTACTAATGAGCAATAGGAAGTTGATGACAGAACAAGTTATGATACTTGTAGCCCAGCGAAGGGAAGCTCCCTATTTAAACCCAATACTGTCCCTGTTACTCTGCAATGTGGGGACGTACTTATGATATCAGCTAGTGCTGTCCTAGCAGTCCTGCCATTTCCATCTCAACAGCGATGGAAACTGAGCAATCAGTTTCTCTCTGATAGATTCTAGCTGATTTTCTCCTTGGATTGAGGAGTAGGGAAGGAGCCTTTTTCTTCCAGTCACCATTAATTAATGATCCGTGTTGATCTATGAGAGAGAGAGAAAGAGAAAGAGAAATAGGGATATACAGAGAGAAAGAGAGGCAGAAGACAGAAAACAATCAGTTAATATATCTCATGGATATTTGTTTATTTTATCTCTCAATCTCTCAATATTTTCAATTTTATATATTATATGCTAATTTCGGTCTATACTTTTTCAGTTGTTGCTAATCATCTTTATAAGTTCAGATCATGAATTTTTAAATACTAAAATATTTGTCATTGATAACAATAACAATAAGTTGATAACAACGTTAAAAAACGTGGAGAAGCAAATGTTTCCACTAAATTGATTTGACGATGATTTATAATGGGTATATAAAAAAATGACCACAACACCTCAATTTGCTTATAAATTTTGCCCTATCAACATGCCTCTGTTTCATCATTGGCATGGATACTTTCTGAGTTAGAAAACTGTTATAGATCTCTATATCATACAGAGTTTGGAGGACTTACTCATTTTTCCTGCAAAAGTTAAATAAAGTGCAAAACTTTCAGCCCATCAATCCTTTAGCAAGCTGTCCAAGGTGACATTTCATTAGCACATTTTGTCAGTGGATAAATCGTGTGGCATGCTCTGAAGGAAGGTAGAAAACATCTAGTCTTTTTTCATTAGATCCTTCTAAACTTGAACCATTGGAGATTACATACAAAAAGCACATGAGACAGGAGAAGCGTTATCCTGTCTATAAACTGCATTAATCATTCATTCTCTTCAGAGTGTCTTAAGTCAGTGCCATGTCTCTGGTTAAGTCTCAAACTGGCTATTCAATTTTGAGTTGCATGATAGATACATTTCAAGGAAAATAAGAGACATTATGACTCCTGCCAGCCTAAATAAAGTCCTCATTCATCAATTAAAAAGTTCCAATATGTTAAGATAGGTACAGAAAAAAATATGGGAAATTGTATGATAGCATGTACTGATGTTCTCTCCTCTTTCTAGTTTTGCTGAATTTCCAGAATTAGTAGAACAAAAGCTTACTAGAAAGCCTAGAATAAAGTTCAGCCACAGCTTCTGAAGAAAAGGTTACTCTATACTTCTGTGCAGATTTGTATATCTCAAGCATTATGGTATTCATACATTTTGTGGGAAAAATTTTAATTGACTTAGTAAAAACTCTCACTTTCGGTTGAACATGAAATCTATGTACATAGAGTTTAACTCATGGGTTCATGTTTTCAATTTTGTAGAAGCAAATTATAATGCTAGAAAAGTTTCCCGGTTTTAAATAATTGTGGTGTCAAAATGTTTCTAAAACATGTGCTTGAATGTAAATCTTGTCCTGTGATACTATTCAGTATATTCTTCAAACCAAGAATTTTTCCAACACATACAAAATAGAATCTTCCTATGATATGGAGAATTTTCACTAGGTAATTATCAAAATGAGTGAAAACTGACTAGAAATAATATTATCTTTAAATAAGCACATTTGGCCAGTTTCCATTGTAAGAAATGTTGGTACTGAAGATTAGCTGATATTATTAAATTCAGAAATTTAGTAGCAAACTTTAAGCAACTTTATAGCAAACTTTAAGGAAAGAAACTCAGGTTTGCATTGCTTATTTATATATAACTGTGAGCTAATTAATCAACACATACATCCAAAAACTTAATGTGCCAAAGGCAACATTTGGCAATGCAATGAGTGTTTCTACATTATTCCAGATTACTTTTAAGTGCTTTGTTTTCAATAAACTAATGGTTTTCAAACTGTGTTCTTAAGAGCATCATGTGGATACCCCTTCGCTGTTTTTGAATCAAGGTAAGAAGAAGGAAACATGGGTGGTTGGGGGGAGCCCTCCAACATCAACAGAGCAAATGACTTTTGTGTGATTTGCATACAATATTGAGTTGCAAGACTTTCTTCGAACAGAAATTATATAGTTAAGCAATAGAAAGCCTCTGTCACCAGTAAATTGAGGACTTTGTTTTTACTGCCACTGTCACTAGAAACATTTTATTTTAAAAATACAGACTGAAATTTTCATATCTGAATTGAAGCCAACACTTGCTCAGAAAATATGGATGAAATATCTTTATTGCTTTGTTGGGATTATTGAAATTGGCTTGATAATCGGCAACACGGATAACTTTAAACCATTTATTAAAATGATTAATTATGCTTTACCAAAATGCCTCTTTCCAAACATATTTTTTCTGTGCTATTTACTTTACCAATAAAACTTAAAAGAAACAGCAATCATTATATATATGAATATACATATATATGATGCTTCTTTTAAGCTTTGAAAAATTATTTTAAATATATATACAAAGATAGAAAGAGGAGAAAGAGAAAGAGAGAGAGAGTAAACATTTCCATATCTTGATGTCCTTTAAGGCATTCTGAGTCTCATAAGATATTTGTTGGGTGATTTAAAATTCATATATCTCTTTCTTTTATAATGATTTCTCTCATAGTTGAGAGAATCCATAGAGTTTAGCCAAACTATAAACGTTTTATTTCTAGACTCATCTGGACATTGAAGTAGCAGACCTAGAACTTGAGCTAGACCTCCTGCCATTAACTTTCCTCACTTACTGTTTCCATTTCTAGATAGTTCTACCTCTAGAAGATCCACAACACAGACACACACACACATACACACACACACTCACATGCACATACACATACAGATATTTACAACCAAGGAACAGGTTTTTAGGGGAAGTTTATTACACTGTTAAAATAGCTTAAAATAATTTATGTTATTTGAATGTTATCAGTGTTATTAATGGAATCAGGTTGAACAGTTTCAGAGTGGGAAGAGTTGTTTTGCATCTATAGTTGAAAATAGATATTTTGGATCAGAATCTTGACTCTTCCTGTTTTCAATGCTTCACGTCAAGCAAAAGTTGTCAGGGGGCTAGAGAATTGCTCAGGGGCTAAATCCTTTATCTCACAAGAAAAAATATCTGAATTCAATCCCCAGATCCCACTTAATTTCAGTAGAGTGTGGAGTCTGGGAAATTCCAGAGCAAAGAATGAGGAGATAAAGCAATGCAGGATGATTCCCATGGGGCCTGTAGAGGTACACACACTCAAGTGCCCTCTTGTGCACATGCACACACACACACACACATATGTACATGCACACTTAAAAAAAGATGACAGGAAAGATAACACAAGATTTACCAAATGGGGTCTGGAGAGATGGCTCACGGGTTAAGCTTCTGCCTTGTAAACAGAAGATCCTGAGTTTGGATCCTGGATCCCATGCAAAGATGCTGAGTGTCACCCTTGGAGCTCCAAATACACACACCGTGCCCTCTGATACACACACACACACACACACACACACACACACACACACACACACACAAAAGTTAAAAGGAAATAAAAATTTAACACAAGGATTTTTATCAATGAACAAACCCATTCAATATTTGTACCTAGATGACAGCAGGATTCTAAAAGTATTAGGTAGAAAAATGGGAAAATCACCTTGTTCAATGTGATTTTGTTTCTACTAACTTTTAATCTTGGGTTGCCTGTCTAAATTATTTAGGCCTGCCTATGATTAGCTAGGTTACACTCAGTAGATATCTATATTAATTCAAACTTTAAGAAATTTACATAAAGAACTATAAATCATGCAATATTTTCTTGATTTGAATATGCCCTGCTTACTAATATACAAAATACTAAAAGACCATAACATATATACCCAGGTTGTGAGGGTATTCTCTAGACTTAAAAGCCAAGCTAACAGAAAATGAATAGTACCTGAAATCTCAGTGAAGGGACTGAAGCCAAGTAGTTTTAGGAAGGGGTAAATTTTTTTTTTGTATGTGAAAACCTCAATATCCCCACACACACACTTTTTGGTTACTCCTTGAAATTCCCATGGTATGAAACATAACTAATTTTCTTAATATGTTCTTTGGGAGACTGCAATGACTGAGACATACACAGTAACTATGATGTGTGACAAGAAGCTAATATTTAAGGCTCCTAAGAGAAAAAGCTCGTCTTCTAGTTGATGTATAATTTAACTGGTTAAGCAAATAATTTTATTTCCTTTCGTATAACAGTTGTAGTTCTTCATAGTGCTGATAAAAATATGACCAAATGAATTAAGAAAATGAAAGGCTTGTTCTTGCTTACTACTTTTAATTACTTTTAAGAGCATGGCAGGAGAGTTTACTTACCTACATCAGTGAGAGAGGGGGCAAACTTTCTCACTTGTTATTTTGTCACTGTGTGCCAAGTTGTAGAACCAGCTCTCTGCATGTTATCCACATGTCCGGGGAATAGTCCCAACTTACCATGGACTGACTGGGTTTTCCATCAGTTGGATCATCTCCCAGAGGATTACTCAGGACTTGCATTAACTACTAGTTCTTTACAGATGTGCCCAAAAGCTCAGTCCTCAATTTTCAACCGACACCTGAATTCAACTGGTATGATAACAGAAAGTTTAGGGTCAATGAGATGTCTTAGAGGATGAAGATTCATGTTACCAAGCCTGACAAATTAGTTTGTAAGACCTGTTGCTTCTTGACCTCCATGGCACACACCTTTTCCCATTTCAAACAATAAAAATAAACAAAATAAAGTTGATTTAAAAAAATTAACATACAATGGAAACCTTTGGGTCTAAATCAGGATGATTGAAGGGCAATGCCCATATCAAGAGAGGTAACTTGATATGCCACTAAGGCTAGCCAGGATGCATCCTGAAGTCTGGGATCCATAGAAAAATGCAAGCAGGATGGTGGGAGGAAGTGGGAGGGATTGATGGGGGGAAAGGAGGGGATGTTGGAGGAGCATGGAGGGAGGCAGGGATGAATGCTCAGTATGCTTGTAAAGGTAGAAAAATAAGAAGAAGCATAGTAAATGCAAAGCCTTCTTTCACTTCTTTTGCAAAACTTACATTTATATTTCATGTAATAGTACATATGCAATCTCATGCAACCTCTTCAGCCACCTTTTAATCTTAGATTATAAATCCACTCATCTGGGTCCTTTCTCCCTTCTTTCCAAGAATTTCAGATGAGAATGTATAGAGACAATTGTTAGAAGCTTCCATTTTGTTTATGGTGTAGCATGCTTTGGGATAAACCTTACACTTCCAGCGATATTTGCATTTATTTATTGCCTGTGTCCTTATCCAACCATTCTGGTGGATAAGGTCCCATCATGGCAGAATATTGTTCTATGGAAACAATTTCTGGAATAAGGACATGGCATTATTTGATATAAATAAGAAAAATAAGTAAAATATGGGAATTGTATCTCTGCCCAGTTGGGGGCCTGAAGCCTGCTCCCTGGGGAATGTCACAGTAACACCCATGGGCAGGTGCTGGATTTCCTCCCTAGATAATTTAAGTTTTGTCTCTGGCAGATGGAATTCTTCTGGGAATTGGGTGTGCCTTCTGCCTGTCTTTAGGTTTTTTGGGACTAGCTTCCTGCTCTCTGATCTAGAGAAAAAGCCTGCTTTTTAACTTTAAGTCAAATTCTAAATAGAGATTTCATGTCTAGTCACTCACAATAAGTAGACTTGTCAACCAGAATATATACACTGATTTTTAAAGAAATTAGAGAGCAACTTCAATAGTCTTAAAACAGGTGGGTAAAATTCTGGAATTCAGAAATTCCAGAAGCATGAGATTATGCTATCTGTTCACTAGAACTTTAAAAAGAACTGTAATACCCCTCTTACCCTGACTGAAGGCCGAGGAAGAGACTATCATGCCAGAAAGTCTAGATGCCAAGACTATCCACTGGAGATTGTGTTTGCAATCTAAACTGGGAGTATCCATGCCAGTAGCAAAGAGGGCATGTCTTCCCTTTCCCAAACAGCACTCTTAAGGGAAATCACAGAGATGGACCATCTGAGTGCACCCCCACCAATGATTGCCTCTGCCCAAAAGACACACTCTTGGCGATAAGAATACATGGTTCATGGATGGGTCTTCAACAACTGATGGCAATATACTTCTGGAATTCCTCAAAGGAAGACATAAGCAACCTTACTATTAAAGGAATCGATGGACACTATTATAGGAAGAATTATCCTTTTAATAATTATATTGCTTAAGTGTTTCCTTCAGCCCATCTCTCAGCAGGGCTCCATCAACAAGACCATACTACAGGGGCTTAGAACAATTACAACTATGTGGGCTCAGCCACATGGTTATCCAGTGAAGCATTATAGATTAGATAGATTTGGAAAAACAGGGAGAATAGAATCTGTTTGTGTCTTTTCCCTCGAACAATGGGTTAGCTACTTTAAAAAAATGTTTATTCTTACTGAGCATAGGAGACTGGCAGGGTCTGTGTTTGTTTTCCTCTGTTTGCAGGTGCAGGGACACATTCTTTGCCCTAAAATTTTCTAGTATAAAGCTGTCACTAAGTTTCAATAAAGTGGGTCCAGATTCACTCAGCCTAGAGAGTTGCATGTTTCTGTTCTCCATTTCCGCCAAAGCCTTGTCTCACCTGGTTCAGGGGAGCCCTGGTCTCGAGGCTGTGACTCTAGTCTGCGGCAATGTATGTGTGTGCATTTGTGTGTGTGTGTGTGTGTGTGTGTGTGTGTGTGTGTGTGTGTGTGTATGTGTGTGTGTGTACATATGAGTAGGGGAAAGGAGTGACCCCTAGGTGCTATATCTATAAAGACTACAAAAACAAAAATTCCTTGACAATTTATCTAAGAGAATAGAGACAAGGATACATACATAGTTGCTGTATGTATTAGTTTCTTTTCTCAGTGATGTGACAAAATTGTTGACATGAGCAACTTAAGAAAGGAAAGGTTTAATTTGGCTAACATTCTGAGGGTACAGGCCATCAAGGTGTGGAAGGTAGGGAAGCAGAAGTATTTGGCACCTGCATTCAAAAAATAGAAAGCAGGCTGGTTCTCAGCTTCATTCCCCTTTTCTAGTAAGTCTAAAACATTACTTTATGATGCTTTTGCCTGATTTAGGCCAGGTATCCCTTCTAAATTAAACCAATCTAGAATCTCCCACACAGATATACTATGAAATGTGTGCGTGTGTGCGTGTGTGTGTGTGTGTGCGTTGTGTGTGTGTGTGTGTGTGTGTGTGTGTGTGTTGGAGAGAGAGAGAGAGAGAAAGAGAGGCAGAGATAGAGACAGAGACAGGCAAATAGAAAGAAAGAGAGAGAGAGAGGAAAAGAGAGAGAGAGACAGAGAGATGAAGAGAGGGAGAGAACTGTATATGGAGATTTAAAGGTGATTTCCGCAATTATCCTGGATGGCTCTACCTCTTATTTATGCTCCTCTGGGACTTTCCAGGCTTTGCCTTCCAAAGTCAGAAGTACAGGCCACTACCATTTCTGCCCCTTGTATCTAAGTGAGAGCCAGGACCCAAACTCAGGTCCTTCCGTTTGACAGGCAGAGGAATAAAAGCTGAGCTATCTTTCCAGTCCCACTCTTTACTTTCTACTTGTCTAGACTGACAGGTACTCTGACTGTGAACAGAACCTTGACTGTGGCTAAAGATGTGGCTCAGTGGGTAGAGTTTTCCACACAAACATGAGGACCTGCGTGTGGATCCACAACACCTGTATAAGCCTGGGCATGATAATGTGTATCCATAATTTCAATCTGTTATTGTAGGCTGGGAGGTAGAGGTAGGAGAATCCCCAGAAGCTCCTAGACCAGCTATCCTTCCATGCACAGTGACAAAAACAGTAGGAGAACACATCTCCTAACATGGAGGTGAGAGCTGACACTTGAGTTTTTTCTCTGACCTCCACATGTACACAAGTGTGAATGGGACCATGTGCATGCTACACCCACACACATAAGCAGACTCATGAACATATATGTATACACGAGCATGAACATACACACAAAAATTCATACATGTGCACAAGCATACTGTCATAATTTGAAAAGTGTCACCCACAGTTTCATGTGTTGGCAAGGTCATGGCACCTTGAGAGGTGGAGCCTTGCTGGAGGAAGGCAGTCACAAGGGGTGGGCCTTAAGGTGGATCAGCCCCACCCTACCTCCAAGAGAAGTCTGCCTTTGCAGCAAGCAGTCTGCAGCTCTCAGCTTCCAAGATGACTGCAGTAACCTAGCCTCCTTCAGCTTTGGCCATCCAGTCGTGCTGCCTCTGCTTTGAGAGACTGTTTCTCCCCTCTGGAGCTGTAAGCTAAATAAACCTCCCTTTCTCCCTTAAGTTGATTGACTTTGAGTGTTCTCTCACAGCAATAGTAAAGAGTAACTGTTACACATAATAAGAGAAAAAAAACTCAAATGGGAGTAAGTGTCAAGCATATACCAAATGAGTCACAAGCAGGTAGGAGGAGACACAGGAGTGAAGTTAACTTCCTGCTTTTGTGGTGCCTGAAGAAGCAGGAGAGGAGTGGGGGGAAGAGGAAGGAGCTGATTGTATAAACAGGAGGGAAGGGGAAGGAGGGCCCCCCAGAAATAAGGAGATAGGGGATCATGCTACAGCAGAGGAAATAGGTCACCATCAAATATTGCAAGTAAGTAGTGAGATATCTGGTTATGCTCACTGACTTTCCTTCCTGGTCACTTGCAGCTGAGGGGATTTGATCTCACCTGTCAGGGAAGTATAGAGTCTGGCAGATAGATGGTAACCATCCTGCAAATGGGAGACTGACTCCCCCTCACTGCAGTCTTCTCGTCCTATTTCATCTACTTTTGAATCTATTGTTACAATAAGACTGCATTTAAACAGCCTTTTATCTCTGGGTAGGAGGTGACCTCCAATACCAATCAGGATGGAAGGGTGGTGCAGGAACAACAAAACTGAAAACAACAATCAACCATAATCTCAGAACATCAGAGATCCTACATTAATCACTTGGAACCAGACCAGCCAAATCTCTCCCTGTCCTAAAAGCTCAAATTTGCAGAAGAGGGGGGCAGTAAGAGTGTAAGAGCCTAAAGATGGGGAGGAGCAATGATACACAAGATACTCCACACAAGTTAGGACCGCAGAAACCATAATCGGACTTTGCATGACCTGCACGATGACTGACATGTCAATGACCCCCCAAAGTCTAGCATGGATCACAGGCACTAGGATCCTTAGAGGCAAGGGATTAACAGTTATAATAGTGTTCCCATACTAAAGGGGAGCCTAAGAATCGCCTCTGGGTAATGCCACTGAGTCCTTACACCTCACTAGAGTGGAGGACTCAGAGGGAAGTTAGGCATTCATAGGAAAGGATGCTCCAGGGAATGGGAGGGGGAAGGAAGGGGCACTAGAAGAAGAGGAGGGAGGGGGATGAAAGGAAGAGGTAAGGGAGGAAGAGTGCAATGGGGACTGGGGAGAGGTGGAGGGAGGGAGGGAATCGGGGTACCTACCTATTTGGCTTGTATGATTAGGAAAAAATAAATAAATATAAAAAAATTAGAAAGAAAAAAAAATAAGGGGTTGAAGTAAGGTTTTCAGTATGCTCCTGAAGCCTTTGCTAAGCTACAAATGAAGCCAAGTGACAGAGTAGAAAGTCCCAGTTTTTGACAAATAAATAATTAGTCAAGCATTTCTTTCAATTGACATGTCAGAAAGGAAAACAAACAAGCAAAACCACCCAGATGTTTAGGCTTTCCTGAGACTACAGTAACTAGGGAGTTTGCACATTCTTACAATGGAGGTGAAAAATGGCCCAGTGTAACTAAAATTACCAGTGAGTGCTCATATATTGAATGAATTAATGTCTTAATCTGTAAACCAGGCTCGTAATTCTTTAAGTTTATTTTTACTGCATAATTATATTTTCCTTACACATGTTGCAATAAAACTGTGGCAACTCTGCCGGCACCATTCTTCTACAATGCTTTTTTGCCTCAATCACATTATTACAGTGGAGGTTGGGAAAGATTTATTATCATTGTAAATATGAATAAACTACACTGGATTTTTATGGAAGTATCTGTATTTTCACAATAATTTACTCTAAGAACTGTACATCTCAGTAAAATATAATAATAAAAAGTACAGGAAAGCATGGCTTTAGTGCTTTTCTTTGCAGCAGATATATTGTGCTTCACAGGTACATGATATAAACAGAAGCTTCATTTCCAAATATTTCTTAGACTCACTAAATTAAAAGGCTGTGTTAAAGGTAATGCTGAACAGCAAAGTGGACTTTATGCCAAATATTTATGAACTACTGAGATGAACATTCGTAGATCCATTAAAGAGAATGAAAGTCAGGTATGGTGCCTTATACCATGATCTCAGCATTAAGGAGGCCGAAACAACAGTGCTATGGATTTGAGGACAACCTGGCTAAACAAAGCCAAGATTGTGTTCAAGAAACCCATGTAGGGCATGGGAAAGAAGAAAGAACTCTTCATTTCTCCATTTACACATGTGTATTGAGGGTGTATATGTGCCTGAGACTGTGGGCATAAGCAGTCCATTCTGTCAAGGTCTCCCTCTAATTTATAGGTCTTACTCTATTTTGATCTTCTACAGCATCTATGCACTGCTAAGGGATGTCTTAGTCTTTCCCATCACCATAACCAATGAACCAAGGCATGACAAATAATAAACAACATGAATTTGTTTTTCACAGTTCTGGAAGAGATAGAGGCTACAGAACTAGCAGATTCAGTGTCTTGGTGAAAGAATCTTTTCCCGACATGATCAAGAAGTGAAAATGTAAAATGAAAGCATGGGAAGTGCACAACTTTTAAGCCTTTTTCACAAGAGTACTGATACCATTCTTAAAGTTAAAATATTTACAACTGAACAATTCCCTACAATAACTCAGTCCTCAACATTAGCACCTTGAGCATTCAGTTCCAAAAGATGGATTCATGCCACGGTAAATATTTCTCAGACAATATATTAGTGTTCCTAGAAATAGTCTTTTATATAATATTAGTAGTGTTAGTGTAGTGTGTTATGATAAAACCAAAGATTTAGATTATATATGGGCCTAATATAGCATTCTAAATTCCTTGGAAATACATATTTACATTTTGCCTTCCACATAGAATTCATATGAATATTTTGTAAAGTTCTGCTTATCTCGCATTCTTTGCATTTTTCTAAAAGTCACAGTGTGAACAATTCAAATAAATTCATTAATATTCTTGTGTGTGTCTTGTATTTGCTGCATGCATAGTTTATGATTGTCCATGTACTCAGATGAAAGCTATATTCTATCAGAAAGTTCCCTAGGATACTTGACTTCACAGAAGCTGGAATAAAGCTATTCTGAATATAATTAAATATGGGTCTTAGATTGGTAATGAAAAATGTTAATCAGTACTATTCTAGATCAACAGGGAAGAGTGAATGATAAAATGACTCAATGCTGATTAGTACAGACATGATTTCAAAGTGGTTTTAAGGATTTAGGAAAATCGATGAGTAGGAGTTCAAATGAGTTGGAAAGTGAAAAGTTATAAAATGCAAAAAAAGGGTGATCATTCTTATCAAACTCAACGGGCATGCAGATTGCAGATCTTGAAGTAACTCTTCTATCTCCTATGCTTAGATGTTGGCTGGTAGCGTTATGTGATTTTTGACAAAACATATGGAGAAAAGTCTATTCCTCAAAGTTAGATGAACACAGAACATAAATCAAAACCAAATAAAAAGACAAGCAAACTGCAACTGCAACAAGTTTAGCCGTGTTAGGTGACCAGTGAGCTTATCTGCATTACATTCAAGAAGATACCTGAAGGAATCCTTGAGGAGCAGTATGGCTCAGGCTGCTGAATTGCTGTAAACCCACCTCAACATAGGTGAAGGTGAAGACTTGGGATTTCCTACAAGTGGCCAGACAACTCTAAAGAGCAAATCTCCTCCCAGAAGTAATTGCTTTCTTATTTTATAGCCTTGGAGAAGAGACTTATAAATTGTGTCATTGTCTGAATTTCCCATAACTTGCCAGTTTTGTTAGTTTCCTCTGTCTTACAAGTCTACCACATCTCTTATGAGAAGTTATAATTTGGAGGAAAGGGATACAAAATAGGAGATAAACTAGAAAACTTCATTTATCTTGCAGTTTTTAAAAACTGTTAGGATAATGTTAGGAAAGTCACTTAGCAACTCAGTTAGTCTTTTGTTGCAGTCAGCATGCATAGCTGCTGATAAATGATAATCAAATGGCTTAAGGGAACAAGGGATTTATTCTCTCTTAAAATTACTGGTTATTGGGGCTGGTGAGGTGGCTCAGGGGTTAAGCCTCTGCCTTGCAGGTGGAAGGTCCTGAGTTCGTGATCCCAGATCCCACGTATAGACGCTGGGCAGAATTGGGGGCGGCCTGCACTTCTGGCCCTGGTAGGGCGGAGCCTGTGAATCCCCGGGCAGAGTAAACAAGAAGGAGGTGGAGGCGGTCCATGGTGGTTCCCAAATTCGTCCATGGTTATACGTACACACATGCGCACACATGCATACACGCACAATTGAATAAAAAAATTACTGGTTACATTTTTTAGTCCAGCTTGATGAGAGAGCATGCACCAACACCAGAGCCAAGGGAACTGGCCACACCGTCACCACATAATGGCTGAGAGATGCACAATCCTTACTTGCTAGACCAGCATGTCTAGCTAAGTGAACAGAAGAATGCCAACTCTCTCCAAGAGCTCTCCGTGATTTATCCAGGGCCTAATCCACCATAGGAGTTAGGTCTTCCCCATCAGCTAGATAATCTCCTTCAAGTTTGCTCTGGGGTCAACTCAACGACCAATTCTCCACAAATGTGCCCAGAGTTCAAACCCACAACAGTCAAGTTGACACCTGTGCCTAACTATGACATCTTTGTATCTTTATAGGCAGAAGTAGACACAGATTATAAAGGGTTCCACAGAACCTGGCTAGAGCTTGGCCAAGCAAAAAATATTTGTCATTCGACAAAGGTAAGCTAAAATTAATAACTTCAAGGCAAATTCTA
This sequence comes from Typhlomys cinereus, assembly GCA_023101885.1. Classification (NCBI taxonomy): domain Eukaryota; kingdom Metazoa; phylum Chordata; class Mammalia; order Rodentia; family Platacanthomyidae; genus Typhlomys; species Typhlomys cinereus. The sequence goes on along the minus strand of JALPQD010000057.1, from coordinate 4,066,457 downwards.
CCATTGTTTCCCAATACCTCCTCTCTGCTATTTTCCTGATGTGACACATTTCTGAAATGAAATTTTTTTTCCAGCGTTCCAGGCTGAAATCCCTGACATTGAGAACATTTTCACTATGATATTCTTATTTGCTTGTAGAATGTCATCACTATTGTTACTATAGATGTTCTTCACAAACTTAGAGCCATGGGAAAAGTAGATGACAATGGAGTTTTTCATTTCTTAGCATCAATTTTTCTTGTATTTAGAATTTCCTGTGTTACATGAAATTTACATTCCCAATGCTAATACGTTAAGGGATTTTTCACTGATGGCATGAGGATTTAATTCTAAAAGGTATATTTATATTCTTTTTCAATTTGTGTAAAAGTGATACAGACCTAAGGGTGTTTGGGGTTATTCTCCTCTATAAATAAAAAAAAATATGAAGCATGAAAAAATTGAGACTATTAAAATAGAAAAGAATAAGACCAAAATCTCTGAGAATCCAAGGTGCTGCAGGAAAGTCATGTTTGGAGATCAGCAAGCAGCCAGCCACACAGTGAAGAAGTTAATCTTTAAATAGTTAATCTTTAGATAGTACTGAAAATTAGGAGACACAAACTTAAATTTTAGAAGTTTAGACAAAAGAACAGAAAAAGAGAGCACAGGGGAGAGAGAATTTTGCTGTGTGAGAGCTCAAATAACATCTGGCTCATGTATGGGTAATTTTGTAACTTCTGCCTCCTCTCTGCATCCATAGTGGGTAGGGATGAGAGATGTCTTTTGAAGGCCAAGACTGACTCCAACTGGTCTTTCTGCCTTCCTAATGCCTCTAGGTGGGTCAAATTTTTTATGTTAGGTTGATTGCAAAGTTGTTTGGTATAATGTTATGTAAATAGTAATTAAGTTATGATAATTGACAATATTGCTTAAATACGTATCTTCTGGTATTGTGGTGTGTGCTTAGTTTACTAATTTGAGAGAGAAGAGATTGTTCTAATCACTTTGGATTATTTCCTTGATATCTTTCTCTCAAAAGTCTCTTTTATTCATTTTGAAATTATTCTATTAGGTATAATCAAATTATACTGGTGTTCTGCCTGACTGATTTTTTAATAATTATGTAATGTCTTTGTTAAATTTCCTCTCAAAATCCACAAGCATCAAAACTAAAACACAACTCCAGTCTTATGTTTATAATTGCAATGCCATATTTTACTCATTAATTTATTTTATGTTTTGTGTTGAAAGTGCATTTTTTAGACAACTTTTATTTACATCTTGAATTTTACCTAGGTAATCTCTAGTTTGTATTGTTGAGCTCATTTCCTTTAATATTCAATATAAAATTGATATAAGTTAACTCAGGTCTATAATTTTATTTTCTACTTTTTCTTTTCCTTTATTATTGTTTGGATTGATTTACAGTTTTAATTTATTTCTCTGTTGGTTGGTTGGCTTCATCTTTTTGCATTAATGTTATAGTGTTTGATCTAGAAATGTACTATGTGTTGTTAATTCTTCACAGTCTGTTTAAAGTTAATGTTGTAGAGACCTTCACATAAAATGTAAAACCTTGCAGTTTTAGCTTCATTTGCCTCTGTTCTGCACTTCGTACAGCTGCAGTGTATGGAATCTACATGAATTCCAAGTTTCTCAAATTAATGCTTTGAACTTAGTTTAACAATTACTTAAAGTCATATGTACTTTAAAGAAATTAAAGTATACTGCTAGTATTTCCTACCTATTATAATGCTCAATAGCCTTCATTCACTTCAAATAATCTGAATTTACATCTATTATTTTCATTCATTTTGAAAGCAAACAAAGCAATCACAAACAACACCAACAAAAATTATGTGATCAAGTCCAGACACCATGACAGCCATGTCTTGGTTTTCATTTGAAAATACATTTCTCTTGATTCTGAAGAATATTTCTACATCATATGTAATTTAACTCTGGATATACTTATTGGCCACTGTTTTTTTGTGGTGAGATGTCAGTAATGTCAAACAACATGTTCAATACTAATTATTAAAAGACATCATATTCAGGGAAATAACTTCGCATCAAGAACTAATCAGATGAAGACACAGTAATTTAAGACAGGAATGAGAAGAAACTTGCAGACTTACAAAGTAAATATATATATAGTTAATCTTTGTAACAAAACATAAATTTGAAAGGTGAAAATTGTCTTTGCTTGTAAAATTTCAATTCAAAGAATGCAGAATTTGTAATAAAATTGCATAAGAAAATCTCTTGCATTGTTTTTTAATAGAGATGACTCCATTGTTTTTGGGTCTCTCTATCACTTGATCCACTTCCTAGAGCATGGGATTACCCCTCTCTCTCTTGCTTCTAATGTGAGGCTGTGATTTCATCCTGAAAGTACACACTGCTGGTATTGTATATTTCTCACCAACTACATCTTTTTGGACTACTATAAAGGACAAGCTCAGTAGCTTAGAGGACCAACTGAATTTTCCTTTTTCCAACCAGACTCTATTTGTAGAACAGAAACTCTTCCAGTTCTGTACTTTTACACCAAATAAATTAAAGGTATAGGATCTTAGAATGATGCAGTTATTATGGAATTCTTTTTTGAATTATTATGGATAATGTCACTGTGATAAATGTCTAAGTTTATTTTAGGTATCTTCATTTCTGTTAGGTAAATGCTTAGGTGTGAGCAACTGTGTGTCCAATTTTATTCCCAAAGAAGTGAAAACATAGACTTCCTACAATTATCTATACAGAAATGTTCACAGCAGCATTATTCATTAGAGCCAAAAGCTGATAACAAATGAAATATGTAAGCAAACCAAGGCATTAATGAATAGAATATGTTATAAAGAGAGTATGTTTTAAGATTTTAGTTAAATGTCATCTCCAAAGTAAGAAAATTAATTTCTCTAGAAAGTTAATCAGTGATTGCTTAGAAGTCATAGTACAGAGCACAGAAAGAAGTCCACATTGACTGCTAATACTATGTGGCAATTTTTTGGAAGAATTAAATGTTTAGGAGTTGTATAGCGATGATGCTGTGAATAATGCAAGAAAACATTCAACTGCATAATTAAAGTGGGTAAATTATGTTATGAATTAACTCTAAATAAAACTTAAAAATCGACCAAACTCCATATATTTGAAACATTAGAAAGAAAAAAGAATATGGACTTTAACATAGATTCAATGTCTGCCTTTTTTGTCAGGATAGAATGCTAAGTATTAATCTCCAAGAGCAAATCAAGTGCTTGGATTTCTCTTTGTGCACATAATAAACAGGGCACTGGGAAATCTACATACAAACCACAAAGCTCATCCTTCTATGTTGTATCTATATGACTGAAAATATCCAGATGGTGGAAGACACTTTGGAAATTATAAATCTTTAGATGAAATCATTCTCCCCTTAACTCTCTCCCTCCATTCTGTTCTCTGTCTGTCAACATTTCACACTGTCGTCCAATTAGCTGGGCTGCTAAGTCCCATTTGGTAAGCAAGAATGTTGACTTCATTATGTTTTCATTGCAATTCCAATAGTTTCTTCTGCAATGGAAATTCAGTTTATAGTATGATCAGAGATGCTAACACACCACCTGTTCTGTCATAATACTTACCCTGTTTAATGTGATAAAGGCTATGGGGAGATTCCTTTAAACAACCAAGGGGAGATATCCGTAGTACACTACAGAGTTTAAGACAACTTTTTCTTGTATTTAGCTTCTTCTACCTTCTGTCTCCTTTTGATTTTTCTTATTTATTTAGCATACATGTTATATTTTTCCAGCAACACACACATATGTACATATTTTACATCTCTCTTCATATATATTTAAATCAATATTGTAATTAAATGATTTCACCTAAATTTCCTTTTTAATGGCTAGAGGATATTGTTGGACTGCTTTGCAACATGCTAAAAATCATGAAATTTCCTAAATCTTTCAAACTAATTAAAGTAGTTCAAAGATTTTTAAGATCTTGTGTAGCTGTGATAAAGCCAGAATTCTTTTAAAAACACTTCATGATCAATTACCTTTTCAAGAAGTTTCTTATTTCTTGAATTGCTTTCTTTGCAAAGGATTGCAAGGGTTGGCATGGCAGCATTACTTGAGAACTGACCATTGCAGGCAGGCATGCAGACACACCTGGCAGAGCTGTTGTGTTGGAGGATGGCCTTTACATGCACTTGTGAAGGAGGAATTGTTCTGTTGAATTAATTCATGTGAAGACCCAGCTCATTGTGGGTGGGACCAACTCACTATGCAGATGGTCTGGGACTGCATAAGAATGAAGAAAACTGAGGACTGGCGTATACTCATTCCATCTGTTTCTTGATGATGATTGTGCTGCAAAATATCCAGCTACTCCAGACTCCACCCATTGTGGCTTCCCTTCAGTGGCAGGCAGCAACCTGGGCAATAACCTAAGTTTCTTAGTTCAAGTATTATGTTGATGCTATGTGTAATGTAATGTAATACAAACACAAGGTCATATATTTAATAAAAGAAAGTAACTTCATGAAGGAAGATTTACAAGGTGTGAACATTATAACATGCTTGCAATTGTGATTGGATTAGCCTGACACATAAGAAACTCTTGAGAATGTTAGTTTTAGTTTCTTTGTAACAGTAACTATGATGCTATTTCAGCAACACTTGCGAAGATAAACAGTGGTAAAGCACTTTTCTTCAGTGTCACAAATCCTTCTGGAGCTGTGGGTGTCTGCCACTTCTCTTCTAATGCTTGTGAGAGATGGCATTGATAGAGCAGAGCAAATTTCCCTTGTACAGAATGTGTAAAATCAAGATACTATATCAAAACCTTTCTCAACACTTGAAGCTGTTAGCAATTGATCTAGTCAAGTCCATGAGAATAAAATCACTTGAATTCCCACAACGAGTTGTAAATAGCAAAATGAAGGGGCAAAATGAATAGCAAGGCAAGAGGTTTCAGTGAGGACAACAGATCCTTGGCACCCCAGTATTTTTCCAGTAAATCTTATCTAAATTTTTAGGAGATGCTTGCTTAATGGCCATATCACACTGACTTCTGTAGGTCGTCTAACAAATGTGTCTGCTTCTTTTTGCCTTGATCAAACAAACTTAGCAGAGAGTCGAACAAAACATAAAGTTTCAATAAAGAGATGTACCTGGGGAGGGTATTTTAATTCTGTAATGACTTGTGAGGACTTCTTTTCCTTGAGGAAATGATTATCCTTCTATTACTTTCAAAGATAGGCAAGATAAGTTAATTTTGATATAACTTCAGCATGCTATGCAAACATTGGATTTTCAATCTGATTTACTGATCTATAAAAGAATAGAATGTAGCTACTAAGACAAGATAAAGATATAGGAACTGGAAGTGAAAACCCTGACTGTAAGCAATATACCAAATACATATGCAACAAAGCTTTGAAAATATGCCTATATTCTTAATAACCTTAACCTTAATAACCCAACTGAATAGACTTCAGTTGGTTTTATAGATTCAAGCTGAGTGGAGCAGACTCTGGAACAGAAGTGTAAGGCAATAAGGATTGTCCTAAACCTTCATAAAATCCAATGCTAGCTCCCTTGAAGTTTATATATGAAAGTTAATGAAGGAATTTTAGCAAATGCTATTTGCATTTGTGAATGCAAGAAATGTAATTATATGGTGCCAGATGAAGACACTGTTTAAAATTTTATGCATTGAATTAAGTAATTCTCACCTCTGCCACAGGCCACTCTACATTATTATTGCTTCCTTATTAGCAGTTTTACACTTTAATATTTTTACGTACTTTATTCAAGATTTTCCAGAAAGACATGGATAATAAAGTTTCTTTTGTAGGATCTCTAATCTGTGTCCCTCTCATCATCACTATCAACCTCATTAAAGGAATTAACTCAATCATGAAGTTTGAACAGTCTTTTGAAAAGCAATGTGCCAGGTGGAGATTCAGTAAAGTGTTGCTCAGGCTAAGTTCAAAGTAAATATAGTGGATGCAGTTCATAGTGGCTGGTGGCCTGACAGTCTCATGACCCACTGGTGTAAGTCCAGAGGCCAGAGAACATACTCTTTGAAGTCTAAGGGCAGCTCAGAAGAGTATATCAAATCTGGGAGATAGCAGGTGAATTCACCCTTCTACCTTTGTGTTATATATTAGTATGTGTCTCTTAGCTGACTGCATGACATATGCCCATAACAAGAATGGATCTTACACCATGCATTCCTCTAACTCAAATCTCCATCAAAATCACTAAATATCTTCACTGACACTTGGAGCAGCTTCACAGATATAATCACAGGTACTTCTAATACTAAAACATCTTGGTCTCTCCCAGAAAAGGGAAGAAATTAAGAATTTAAGACTTGAAGGATGAAGCATTGAAAACAATATTTCCTGGCCACCTATCCAAGTATCTTTTGACATAATCATTGTGTGGTTGACACTAAGTCTATCAACAGAGCCATCATCTCAGAATGTTTATATTAATTGCTGCTGAGAAGACAGCTCAGGGTTAAAGGGAAGTCCCCCAAGCAAAAAGACCTGAGTTTCAGAGGATCCTCAGATCCTATGCAAAAGTACCACGATATGGTGACAGCCTGCAATTCCCACCCTGGAAGTAGAGGCTGGGAAACCCCAGAGTTAAGCAATAAGAAGGGAGAATAATCCAGGATATTCTGATATCATCCTTGGGACTCCACAGGTGTCACTCATGTGCCCTCTTGTATACCTCCCCTCATCTTCCCCCCCTACATACATGTACACAACTACATAAAATACTTATGCTAATTGAACTTAGACACATTTATACCTACACATATGCAGAAGTAATCCATAAATATATCAATTGATTCTAAAGATGTAAAAAAGAATTATGTATCAATCAACTATTCAGTTTATGTACTTAATATATCAGCAGGTTACATACGAAAACTCATATTATCATGCTTATCAATGTAGAAAAATTATTTCACAAAATTCAACACCTATTAATAACAAAAGATTTAGGTAAAGACCTAATGTATTTATTTGAAAGTCTGTTTTATTATGTGCCTGTGTAACATTCCCCTTTACTCATAGACTTGTTACAGAATTAAAAAATTGACTGAGAATGTATATATTAAGTTTTAGCTTGTTTTCATTGGCTTTAAGCCACTTATATAGAAGGAAGTTACAGGATAAACAGTGGGAACCAATATTGACTTTTAATGACTTTTGTCTTCAAATCTAAAAATTAATGAAGTTCAGTAGAATGGCTGAATGACTGGTGAGGGAATACGCTGTTGTGATTGCATAGATGATTCATCTTTTAGCAGGCTTTATCCTTGAGAGTAGTTCACTCTGATTGGTCATCTCCTGTCCAGTTACTTGTATGCTACACTTTCATGAGGGAAAAATATCATTTTCCTCTTTATTAGACATGGTGTCATTATTTCCACAAGTATGGATTGCTGTGTCTAATTACTGCCAGAAGAATGACTATAGATCATTGAATGCAAAACTAATCATGACTTTGGCAGCTGTTCCCCCAATCTGACTGCTTTATGGCTAATAATCTTTATATTTATAGAGCAAACAGAAGAATTAAAAATGCACAGTAGGCTGGAACAAAGAGCCATATGCACTTGATTGACCCTTGAGGATGCAACTCTAACAGTATAACAAATAGATCTTCTAATATTAATGATGATATAATATGATTATAACTTAGAAAGAAACTAATAGGTATATATAGCTTTTGACCTACTAGTATTGAATATGATATTGAGGCTTTGTCTCAGGAGACAAGGTTTTATAGTAGGGCAACTATTTCTCCTAGAGGCTCTAGAAAGAACAGCAGAGCCTCAAATTCCTCATGTCTCCTTTGATATTAATTAATACTTTATGTTACTAATTAGATTCCAGGCTGCATCAACAGTGTATCTCAACTTCCCTAAAGAGAAAATAGAATCCTCTTTCTATGTAATGTCTTGATTGCTTCATATTCATATGGCAAATTCTGAAAACTAAAATATCATATCTTTCCATATATGCTTCTTCTCATTCAAGACATGAGTCCATATTGCTACTGAAAGATCTAAGATGTTTAGTTTAGTTTAGCTAAGGAATTTACTTCTATGACAGGTTGAGGTTGCTTGGGAAAAAAAAATAAAACTGACTCAAGCAATTCAGTGGAAAGTCTTTAGTTCCATCTCAGAATTTCATTTAATAGTTAAACACAGCATGGGCCATGAATCCCATCCACAGCAAGAGCAGAAGGCAGCAGATTAGCACATTCTTCCATATTTGCTTACCGTCTCCATCTTTATTTGCCTTGGAGTTCAAGCTCTGGAAATGGTGCCACTAATACCTGGATCTTGCCACATCAGTCAGAGTAGTCAAGATAATTCTTGATATATGACCACAGTCAACATTAATGTAGACATTTCCTCTCAGGTGAGTCCAGAATATGTCTTCACAGATGTCAGATTGACTATTAACGTTATAACCACTATATTAGTTAAAAATCTACACACAAAAGTCCCAAATCCCTGAATGGAGGAAGCTGTCTTTAGTCTTTACAGATTCTAAAGAGGGTGCTCTTTTGTAGTTATTCTTTGTAAAGAAAAGGAGGTAGCTCTTATTTGTTATCTCCTTGATTCTGGTAGGCGGCCAAGCATGCCATGACTACTTTAGATTTGATGCCCAACAATAAAAAAAATCATTTAGAGGGTTTATAGAGATGGCTCAGGGGTTAAGACTGTCTCTCAAGCAGAAGATCCCAGGTCCCACTGGCAGAAGCTGCAGCCTAAACTCTTCCGACCCTGGTAAGCAGACCCTGGGAAATCCCAGAGTAAAGCAAGAAGGAGGTAGAAGCAATCCAGGATGATTACTGAAGTCACCCTTGGGCCTCCACAGGGACACCCACCCACCCACCCTCACACACACACACAAAATAAATAAAATTGTTTGGAGAGTATAAATTTTCCTACTTTGAAAATGAAAAAAAAATTTGATGTGTGCTCAGTTTAAATGACTTGAACAAAAACGTACATATTGAAATTTTGAATTGTAACTTGAATGGAGGGAATTTTAATTCACAGGTGGTTTTATTTTGATCCATCTTGCTATCGCCTAGGTATAAAATAGAGAAGACTCCCTGATTATTACTAAGTACGCCATAAGCAAATGAAATCTCAGTATTCATTCCGCTGCATCTGACATACTAATGAACAGGATCGGTTATGTGAAGTGACAGAAAAAAGACCAGTTGGAAAAGGTAATAGCAGTAAGAAACTAGGGAACTTGTGGAGCTCCTTAAAACAAAGCTGTGAACATATGGAGCAGTGGCTTTTCATCGCTCTTTCTTTCTCTTTCTCTCTCTTTATATGTATAATAATATATATAACATACATTGTGGCTGAGAGAGGGATGACCCTTACTTGCTAGACCAGCATGTGTACAGAAGGATGCCAACTTTTTCAACTGGCTCTCAGTATTTTACGCATCTGTTCAGGGCCTAGTCCCACCCATCGTAGGCTGGGCCTTCCTCATTGACTAGACAATCTCCTGCAGGTTTGCTCTGGGCTTAACCCAATCACTAATTCTCCACAAATGTGCCCAGGGCTCAAATCCTCAACAGTCAAGTTGACATCAGTTCCTAACTATGACAGGGATCAATTGGTTTCTTCATGGATAATCTTTCTCTACTCAAAAGTGGAAAATTCTAGTACTATTAGAAAATCAGCCTGTTTTGTGAATATCTCCTATGAAATATCTTTCTATGTCTTTTTCTATCTCTCTGTGTCTCTCTGTCTCCTTTTTTCTCAGTTTCTCTCTCTTCTCTTCTCTGAAACGCAATGGAGATGCTTTGAAATAGAGACCAGAATGTTCCCTTCCTTAGATCCTTAGTACTAAAGAATAATGGTTCTCAAAGAAAGCTTAACTTCTTTTCAAATATATTTCCCTTTCTGGGATGGTGCCCTAGCTTTTTAAATACTAAGTTTAATTTATCCTATCATACTGCCCTTCTTCTAGGTCCATACAGTTTCATCTCTAATTAGGAAGCCACACTTCTCACTTTAAGCCAAAATAATGCAAATATAGAATTTAATATCCTGTGTGTTCTTCTGCAGTATACTTTGGTAAGTATTTTAAACCTCATGGTCCATAGTAAAACTATTTCTCTAAGTCTTTCAAGGAGACATCACAATAGATATCTTTAATATTGCTTCCTCTTTCTGCTTCAAAGTGTTTTCGGTTTTCTCTAATTTCATAGATTTACAAGTTATCCTCAATGTAGACGTTGCTTCCTTTCTTAGGTACCTAAAATAAAACATTAAGCATAGGTTTATGGAAGCATCATATTGGATAAGTTTTTTAGATTATAGCTCTGATCTTCTTTAAGCATACTCAATGGTGGAAGTGAACCTTTTGCATATATAACCAGGAAATCTTTGTTTTTTTCTTTGCATATGGGAGTCTGACTAAGAGCATCTGATGCCTCCTGTGCATTATATTGCACTTTACCTTCCTTGTCTAAGGCATTTAGAAGCCTCTTCCAATCAGTCTTTATCCTGTTCCAACTTCAATATAATCCTCTTTAAAATTAGGAATCACAATCCAACTCAACCAGGAAATTCCCTAGGGTCTGGAACATTCAGTTAACATTACCAAAGATATCCATCTCCATGCATCTAAATATGTACTGTTTCCAGTATAAACACCAAATGTGATTTGTGTTTTGTATGACTGGCATTTTCTCTCCATAAATGATTATTATTGCAACAAGCTGTTGCCCTGTGGGTATTTTTCTTTTCTAACATATGCTAACAGCATCAAGTGAGAATAAATTGTAAGGGAGAGTCCAAACATGGTGCTCTCTGTATTACTGTTCCTAGCTAAATAAATAGTGATAATTCAACCCATTTTTTTGTTCTCATTCTAAGTAGTATTTCCACTGCATTTTGAGAGAGTGAGATTTAGGAAGCAGGGTGCATGTGAAATTACCATGGAAACTGTAGCCACACTCAGTCAATGACAAGTTTTCAGCATACTTCTTCAACTTCACTCCACTTACAAATTTAGTGATTTAAAACACCTGTTTTCTAGCACATGATTAGTGTGATTTAATAGGACTCTATTTTAGCTGTAAATAGGATGCCTTATGCTGATGGAATATTGGTGAGCATATCTATTTTTGAAAATGATAAAAATTCTTGTCAACTCATATTTTCATACCTATGAATTTCTTTTTCTCTATTTGATAACTTTATGAAATAGAATGAGAAGAAAGAAAAAGATCCTTGATTTTTATCTTACTGACACATAAATCAGTAGTCTTAATTTATTGTCAAATTCCATAAAAGGATGCATGTAGACTGAGCATCCAGTATGTCCACTGTGTTAGGGCATATCTACATGGCTCAAGAGGGGCGGTAAGAGTGTAAGAGCATAAGGATGGGAGGAGCAATGATATGTAAGATACTCTATACTAGTTAGGGCTGAAGCAATCATAATTGGACTTTGCATGCCCTGCGCATTATCTAACACACTGTTGACCTCACAAGGTCTAGCATCTGCTAAAGGCACCAAGATCCTTGGAGGCAAGGGATTGGCAGCCACAGCAGTGTTCCTATACCTAAGGGGAACACGGGAAAGGGTTCGGGAAAGGCCACAAGGTCCTTGTACGTCATCGGAGAGGAGGGCCCAGAGGAAAATCAGACATGCACAAAAAAGGACTCTCCGGGAATTGGGGTAGGAGGCACTGGGGGATGGGGAGGGAGAGGGGTGGGGAGAGGGAGCAGGGGGTACGAGGGGAGGAGGAGGGAGGGAGGGAACTGGTGTACCTAATAAGTTAGTATGAGCTGAAATAAAAAAAAATAAAATAAAAAAGCAGGAATGAGGTGTTTTTGAAGTTTATACTGTCATATACTCCATTCCTCTGAATTTCCCCTCTGTCTCAAAATTGCAAAAATAAATGTATTTCTTACAATCCTCTAGAAAACGAAATGTTACAAATGTCAATAGCAGATGCATGGAAGCATCACAGGAAACATATCTCTGGCCAAAAGGTAAAAATCAAAATATGAAAAAGTTACAGAAAACAAGTTTGCAACACACATTAATAATGCAGTAAGAATAACTGCATTTCCTTCAGAAGAGCTGGGACTGACAATTAACTGCTATGACATGTCTATTAATAACTCACATATCTATAGTAAGTAGCACTATCCTTTAACACTTTCCCATAGGAAACAGGGTAGTATAGATTGAATTTAGTCTTCATTTTCTGGAAAGAAAAAATATTAGATATGTAAAATAATAAATAATTTTAAATAATGTGTTGCATTTATAAAGTTTACAAGATGTGTATCCAGTTCATTTAATTTGTGACATTTTCTATAAACTGAGCTCATTAAATCTCATGATCAACATCATTATGGAGAACATTATATTATGGCAATTCCCACAAGGCCTTGAAATTTCATTCATAGTTTCTTAAAATCTAATTCTAGGTGGGTGGATAGATAACTCGGGTTTTCTATTTCAACTCTTTGCCAGTTTAAGAGATTATTTATTTGCTAATGACTGGTATTCTTTATGAGCCTATTAATTTAAAATCAAGGCCTATGTTCTGGAAGTCCAGTCCTATTTCATTTTCATTTTTTAAAAAATTTACATTTAAAATACTTTGCAATACATTCAATTAACATCTTCATTATCCAAGTAATATTTTTAAAATCAGTATTCTGTGCTTAAAATGTGCTCACTTAGCCTTATGGATGTAAAGATGAATCACCAAATGAAGTTAGCAAGTACTTCAAGAGAAGTTATTCTTGATATAAATCTAATAAAAACTAATCGATTTTCTTGATTTCTTTTCCCTTGATTTCTTCTCTAAGAGATCATTTACATCTACTATTCAGGGTAAACGGGAATTTATACAGGATTTCTAATTATCAAGAATTAAATTGTAAGAAGAATCCTTAGAGGAATATATTCCATGCACTAAATCCCTAGATGAGAATGAAATATGCTGCCTGTCTTTATGTTATGCATATGTACCCCCTGTTTGTTTTTTATTCTGTGGCATTAAATCACCAAAGAGAATATTTGTTGATAATTACAATTTTTAAAATAGGAAATATCTCTGCTTGTGCTCTGATACTACTTTATCATCTTTAATACAGAATATATATGTGTATTAAATGTATAAACATCTTCTGTATGGTCTTGAATTGGAAGAGGCAATGTTTAGGAATTGGAATTTCATGTCTCATTTGTGGTAAACAATTATATTATGACTTATCATTTTCACCCTCAGCTCAGACTTTTTGCTAATCATTTTTCTTTGCATAGTGAGAATATCTTTTGAGAAAATATAGTTCTCCTTTACCCAGGGTGTGTGTGTGTGTGTGTGTGTGTGTGTGTGTATGTGTGTGTGTGTGTAGAAAATCCTCCTTCTAGATGAGTGCTGCAAATGAGGAAAAGATATATGCAAATTAGCCATTATCTACTATTAAATACACACATGAAGTTGTTTGAATACTGTTAGTACAAAATGAATGTCCACATATTATAAGGATTGATTCATATCATGATAAAGTTTGTAGAATTTTAACTTACTCAGGCACCACATTTGATTTTCCTGATACATTTTCCTTGTCAGTAAGATCTTGATGAGAACATCAAGTAGGTTCTTGAAAAATGTCTTTCTGAAAACCTCCTTTGCATATGAATACGGAAGTCAGTTCATTTAAAACTTCAGTTTAATAGAACTTGAAATATAAAGAGGTAAATAAAAGAAATGCATTTTAAAAGAAGCTCTATGAACATCTATAACAATATTGAATGATATTCTACATTCCACTATCTAAGATACTATGTGCTAGTTTTACGGATATGGGTATTATACATAGCAAAAAACAATTTTTATAATAATATATTTTATAATGTTTTACAACATAATCCAATCCAAACTGCATGTACAATTAAAATCTCATGTAGCTATATATATAAATAAACAAGAGCATAATTAGCAAGAAATTCATCAAAATAAAAAACTCAGATTTTTCCGAATCTACATATTGTGATTATTTAAAATATATCTAGTGGGACCTCTCAAGCTAAGAGACTATAAAGATACCATAAAAGCAAAGCTTAGAACTCCTCAATCATTTATTCTCCATAGTTTGGCCAGTTATGGACTCTTATGGACTCCTCTATTATGAGGATTCTTCTTGGTCAATTGCCGAGAGCTTCTCCAATCTATGGATATAATGATAAGTATTTAGATAGTAGTTTGCTACCATTTACTTATGGATAATACTAACTATTTTGATCCCACCTTTCACACATTTACTTATGGATAATACTAACTATTTTGATCCCACCTTTCACATGTATTTAGCTATGTTTATAGTACCAGGCACATGTTCCCTGCCAAAAGGTGGGCCTTAGATCCAATCAGACAGCAGTTAGTAACTACTTACTGTACCTTATATACCACTATTGTATCAGTGGTTTCCTCTTGCCAGCATTGTCATTGTAGCTTGCAGCAATTAGAGTTGGGTAATATAATCAATACATAGAGAAAATGTAAATGGTAATTTACAGTAAATTTACAGTAAATGGAAAATTACAGCAAATGGATAGAACTGGAAAATATTATACTGAATCAGAACTTTGCATCTTCTCACTTGGTTGAGTACAATGTGTACCTGGTATCTTCACACTGTTAAAATGTCTGATTTTGACAAATGAGCATATATAACTGTATTTAATTCAATATAACTTTAACTAGAAGATGACAGAGTGAGTTTTGTCCTATTTCCAAAGAATATACTTCAAAACAGAGTTTTATTAGTTGTATACTTTATATAGCATGATTATTTCCAAACAAAACATTTTTTTCAGTTCAGTGAATACAGTTAAAAACAATGTGTAACCTTATAGGAAGGGTTTATTTGAAGTTATTCTGCTATAAAAAGATACTCCAACCATGGCCCCTGCCATGTCTCAAATCAATAAGGTCAGAGATGCAAATAGAAGACTTTTTAAAAATTAATCTCTACATTAAAATGCCTGTGTGACTAATAGCAAGTGAAAAAATACACAGTGTCATAAATCTTTGCACTGGCACTAAACCCCTCTTCTCATAAAAACATTGTGATTTGCATGCACTGGTTATGCCTTAGAATTTATGAACAACAAAAAGCAACATGACAGGAAAAAATATACTCTATAAGAAAAATGGAGAAAGCAAAGGGAGTTAAGAAGCAGAATTGGCTCAAGGAAGTTAGACCTTCAATGCTCACAGTTATATTACATTTTTTGGAAGACACTATGAAAAAATTATAGACTATGAATAATTTCATTAATTATTGCTTATGATCGTTATTTGAATTTACTTTTCATTTTTAATTTCAGTATGTAAACAGGAGTTTTTAGAGGACATCATTTGGTCAATTTAATTCCAAAGTGTGGCACTATCAATTCAGGGAGACCCTATCCCGCGCTTCCGAATTCAGGAGGTTTATGTTCAGGCTTAGTCTGGCTACAGACAAGCCTGAACAAATTCGGATATGCCCCAGACATGTCCTAATAAGAGGAACCATGCAGGTGGAGGGATGGACAACCAATGGGAAGGAGAGATGGACAATCAATGGGAAGCAGCCATATAACCTGGACACCTAGTAAACAGCTAAATGATTGGTGGCTGCTCCCCCTTCCCCTGAGTGAAGGTGGCCATACCTGACTGGACCCCCAACACTATATAAGCCCAAACACTTCCTGAATAAAGCTGAGTCTACAGCAAACTCCTCTTCTGCCTGTCTTGCCTGACCCTGGGGTCTGGGTGGTGAACTATGGCGGGCTCAACCATTTGCCTCTCGCCCACAAGGCCCCTGCCTGTTTCCCCTCCTCCCCAGGGCTAGCCCAGTGGGGATTTGGCAACACCAAACAACAAATATTGTCCAAAGTAAAACTATAAGCATGGATAAGAAACAATCATTAGCATGTCATAGTTTTCTTTTACAACATTTTGCAGATAAGATTTACTCTAAACCATCTGTACAATCTTTCCCACATTCCTAAGGGCAGGTTACAACTATGTGCATAAGCACAGAAGTGACTAGGATGATTAAATGGAAGAGATTCTAGCTCAACTACATTAATTTGGATTGATGAAGTTTTCTGAATTATTTAATTGGCCAATTAAGATTGTTAAAGGTCTGAACCTCTATTAGAGCAGACAACACAAAGGGAACCCCAAGGTCTATACAAGCAGACAGGTACAAAAGTGGGAGAGAGAGAGATGAATTGTTAGAGGAAAAAAAGGGGAAGGAGGAGAGTAGGAAGGGGATCTGTGGAATAAGCACCTTTTATGTTTGTATTGAAGGAGAATTCTCGATTCAAAAGATCACTAGATATTTGTACTCTACCCTGAGACACTATATGGGACTGATACTGGATGGAGGCAGAACCTCTTTATATGGTTTACCCAATGAAGAGCCATTCTTGCCTTTGTGATATGCATTCCCTAGCTAGTTCAGGTGTCCTAGATGGGATCTAAATGTTCACAAATGCAGGGTGACATGGGAGAGGAAGAATAGAAAAGATAACATGAGGGGTGGGATGGACTGGAGGTATGGGGTAGGAGGTGAATGATGAAAATGCTTAATTTCATTGTTGCAATAATTAAAAATAAAAATTGCATGTTAAAAAATAAAATTCTTGACTAAATAATAGACTGTCAGCATAAGTCCAAACAAAATAGATCTAACTAAAAATGGCCTACACAACAAAGATAGATAGTAAATTTCTTGACTCTACATCCAGGGAGAGCCATCTAGGGAGGAACTTAACTTTAGGTATAAACTAAACCCTTAAAGGATTACTAACAAAAGATTCATTAATGTCTCATTCATTTCTTTACATTTCACCATTCATAATATTTTATAAAATATTACGTATTCTCCTCAGTTTAGTTTAACTTCATATCTCTTCTAGTTCATAAGTTCTTGAAGGGCCATCTCATAGGCCGAGCATGTAAAGGTGTTTGCCATGGAAAAGGGTTGTTCAGAAATATGATTCATTGAGCCACAAGGCAGAGGGAGAGAATCAACTCTTGAGTGTTGTCCTCTGATCTCCACATACATGGTGGGCATGTCTCTCCCACTGGTACACATCATGTGCTTTATGCACACAAAGAAATACTAAAGTACATTATAAAGTAAAACAGTAAATATTTCTTGAATATTTCTGAATGATGTAGGCAAATGTTTGCCATTAATGTGTATATCCCAAAGTTGGTCAGAGAGAAAAAAAATCAACTCAAAATTTTCTTCATGTGAGTTGTATGTCACGCTTCAGTTCACAGTTCTGAAAGCCCTCAGGAATAAGACTGGAAACCAGTAACAAAAGTCGAGAAAAAAGAAAAATATATATTAAGAAAAAGAGATCCGTTGTGTCCACCATGGAAGCTATGCATTATTTTTATGCATTTAAAAATACATAAATATCTACACAGTAAGATATAAATAAACAGAATTTAATCAAACAAAGAAACATACCATCTGCAAACGTGTTAAAACATTCAGCTCCATTGGGTCTTAAATAGGGTTTTTAAATGAAATTGTCCACATAGGCTCATCTGTCAGTGCTTGTTTTCCAGGTGGTGCACAGTCTCAAAAGCCTGAGGAAGCTATAGAAGGTGGACACTTGTGGAGGAAGCAACTGTCTTGGGATTGATAGCCTGGCTCCACTTCCTATAGCCTCTTTGCTTCCTGGTTATGGAGGCAATGTAACCACCTAACTTTCTTTTCACCTGTTTTCCTCACCATGATTGACATATGCATTCTTGAGCTATAAGTCAAAATAAACCCTTTTTCTTTAAGTGACTTTTGTCAGATATTTGGCTATGGTAATGAGGAATGACTAACGCAAAATTGCATATATAAATTCTCTTCCAAGGAGTTCAATATGATATCTAACTATCTAAAAGAAACAATAGTCTCCTCCTGTCACAGCTAGTATATATTCATTGAAAAGTAAAACAGAAGTAAATGCTAAGCAATAAAAAAGAAGAAATGAAAATAAGTTGCAACCAGACCAGTTCTCCTGGGATGCACGGTATGATTTTGCTTCTTTGTATCTAAATATTTATTTGACAAAATAAAACAATAGTTACCTAATATCTAGACAAATATTTGCCTGTCATCTGGTCCCTTCTAAGGCACATTGAAATTCTTAGGAGATTCATTTCTGCTTCTTCACTTCCTGTGTCATGATGACCTGGTTTCACAGAAGAAAGTGTATATCTGTGTGGATGTGTGTGTGTGCGTGTGTGTGTGTGTGTGTATCAGAGGGCACATGTGTCCCTGTGGAGAACCTGAGAGTGACTTCAGGAATCATCCTGGATTGCTTCTACCTCCTTCTTACTTCGCTCTGGGATTTCATAGGCTCTGCTCAGTGGGTCTGAAATACAGACTTCTGCCATTTCTGCCTGGAGATTTTACGTGGGACCTGGGATCCAAACTCAGAGACCTTCTGTTTGCAAGGCAGGGTCTTAACCCCTGGGCCATATCTCCAGACCAACTTATAAACTATTTTTAATTGACTTTAAAACACTGCTTTGTCATCTGATTGTCCCAACATGTCTCCTTGGTCTATGGGCTGCATGAAACCACTCATTAATCTTAATGAAAGATATCTTAGAATATAACAAAGAACTCTGCTTCTGATATGGTAGTACATGCACAGTATTGCACTTCAGTAGCCTTGAAAATAAATTTGTCTTGATTTAATCTAACTTTAATTTTTAGTTTGCAGCAGAAACTCTGTAGTCATTAACTTCATTATCTGGCACACAATCTCAGCCATTACTTCATTGGCAAATTATAAGATGCATTTATACTGTCTCTTAAAATATATATGATGATTCAATACATCATGAATTTAGCCAAGGTATCTGTATTTTAAAAGCTCCCAAGGTATTTCTGATGTGTTTTTGTGATGGACCCTATTTTGTGCAATGTAGTTTTAAGCCTTCTCTATTACATTAATTGTACTTCACTAAATTACTTTTAATTTTCTTTGTCCAATTTGCCTGTCCCTAACCACAGTTGAATTTGTCCCATTTGCTCTCATCATACAGAAACATACCCAAAAGTAAACAAAAAGCAATGCAAATTTCAGTGAATATCTCCATGGATGGTGTTTTCAAGTTAGAACAACATCAATTTGTTTTTGAATATAGTGATGGAAAAGGTATTAAGTTATGCCAAAGTCAAGACAAACTACACACTCAGGCTGTGTTTGATATTCAATATTACTTCACATTTTCATGCATTATTTCATTAAAAGATATATGTATTTAATGATAACTATTGTTAAGATTTTTTTTAATTACAGACAGGGATTATAGAGAAAGTCTTTCTTATTATTAGTGACATGAACCAGATTCTACATAGGTGTCATTCCAACTTAAATTTACTTTTGACATCTTCATCATTAATGTTATGAGATTATCAGAATTTTTCTTTGTTTAAGAAAGTATTCCACTAGAAATATTTCTGTTAAACTCAGGGTAAGTTGTATCTGAACTGTTCAAATGCAAAAGGTAGTTGGATCACCACATAATTCTGAGAAATTGCAAGAATTAACCTTTATCTTCCTAGGAATCTTCAGTTTATTGACTACTGAATAAATACATAGAATTTAATAAAAACTAAACAAGCTTTTTTTCTTACAGTGCATGATATGACTTGCTATTTTTAGGAATTTCTATCCAATAACTTAGGATTTTAGTTTATATTTTACTAGGTTGCATACTTTTTAAATAAATGTAACTACCACTTGACTTTATTTGAGGAGACTGAGCTTACTTCCATATTATATAAAGTTGTGCATTAAGGCAAGACCTTCCTTAATCAGTTCTACTTTTGATATTTGAATTGTGAATTATTATTTCAACTTTTGAATTTTGCTTTCAAAATTATGCCTTAATGATACTAAGATAGTTCTGTTAATTAAACCCAACAATACTGTTGAAATCTGTTTTTTATTTTGTCTTTGTGGGCAGCAGATATAATTATTTAATTGGTTGCAATTATCGACATCATAGGCCACATATTAAATTAACATCACAATTGTCAAAGTGGAGTCAGCACAGGGGCAATCTAAGAGTGTTGTTTCAGTTGTGAATATCATAACAACATTTATACATTAAAAACACAAATATTTGAAATTACATTATTTTTATTTTACTTTCCCCCATCTGCATTTCCAGTCCATGAAGTCACAATAGAAAGATAAGAACAAAATACAATTTGTGCCTATGCCCAACACACTATTGGGCCCCGCTGATTATGTGGACTAATAACCTTTAGAACAATTATAAAAAAGAGTCATTAACATAAACACTAATTGATATGGCATATTTATTATGTATTAATTGTTGTGTTTATTCATTTGGAAAGTGATTATGGTCAGTTGCTGTAAATAAAGGCACTGTTCAAAGTGTTGCTGAATAAACCATATTCTTTTTCATTTGGGAACTTTCATTCAGTGTTTTCACGGTGTTGCCCTGTCATTCATTGCATTCACAGAAGCCTACCCTCATATGGCTTTTGGGTCAAAGTATGCCAGAAAGCATACAAGAAGGATTTCTCCTAAACTTATCATTTTCATTGCAATAAATTTATCAACAGTTAACAGGTAGGTTAGCTATGTGCTGGCATTTATGGTGTTAGTTTAATATTTGGCCTACTTTTAAGGTAGTTTCTGTGGAGTAAAATGTTTCACTTAACATTGATTTGATTATTATAGATGGCTTTTGTTATACTAACTTTGGGCTCAAATATTCTGGGCTCTCATAAAATTGGAAACCCCTCAGCTATTTTACTCAGTTTCTATCATCAGAAAGACTCTTCTCTGCTGTATAATTATAAAGGACCAGGTGAATGCATCATACTCAACTGATCTCAGTTTCTGTTGAAAATTGTCAGGCTTCATTATTTTCAAAGCAATATAAGGAGAAGGTAAGAACAGAATAAAATATTTCACCCTATGCCAGACTGATGTTTGTGTTCCATCAAAATTCACACATTGAACTGTTAACACTGATGTAGCCATTATCTGAAGACAGGTCTTTCATACAAGTAATTAGTTGAAGATAAGTCTTTCATACAAGTAATTAAAATTATGTAACCCCACAAAGGTAGAATTCTGTTCAGATCAGTGTACTTATAAAATACCAAATAATCTTCTTTTTCCCTATAGTTCTTTTCTCCTACTTCATTTCTTTCTTTCATTTTTTTTCCTTTTGTTTTTATTAAAAATTTAATTATACATTTTAAAATTTTTTACCAGTTCCCTCCCTCCCCCCTCCTCCCCCCGAACTCCCTCCTCCCCCTCCCCTTCCCCCAGTGCCTACCCCCCAATTCCCAGAGAGTCCTTTATTGTGTACGCCTAACTCTCCACTGGGTCCTCCTCTCCGATGACATATAAGGACCCAGTGGCATTTCCATAAGCCCTTTCTCTTGTTCCCCTTAAGCATAAGATCACTACTATGGCTGTCAATCCCTTGCCTCCAGGGGTCTCGGTGCCCTTAACAGATGCTAGACTTTATTTTTTTTATAAATTTTTTATTAGTATTTATTCAATTGTGTGTGTGTGCGTATGTATGTGTGCGCGTGTGTGTGTATGTGTAGAACCACGGACGAATTCTCCGGAACCACCATGGACGCCTCCACCTCCTTCTGCCCCGGGATTCACAGGCTCCGCCCTACCAGGACCAGAAGCACAGGCCGCCCCCGCTTCTGCCTGGCGTCTTTCTTTTAATGCATGCATATTGAAAAGATCTTAAGAATGCTTAGTAGGAGGAAGGCTGTCTACAATTCAGGGAAATAGTGCATTCCAGAAATGGAATCAACTAGTACCTTGATTTTGGGCATCTCTGCCTCTAGAACTATGAGAGATATACTTTTAGTTTAAGCCATCTGATTTATGGCATTTTGTCATATTTTATCATAACACAACCCTATTGATTTTGTATTTTATGTTATTTTTCTTTTCATTTAAAAGAACCAACTGCTACTGACACAGACCTTAACAGTGTTTGATCTTCCAGCAGCTTTTACCTGTCCATATTTCTGCCTTAGTTATGCTTACTCTTGCATTTAAAAGCTTTTCAAAGTTTTATTTGTATGAGAACAACTAGCCAGGATGGTTCTCCATTTTGTCATAGATTTTGTAGATTTCACATGCATAATAAAAAGAACACTTGGTTCCTGGAAATTATAGCGTATAGTGATCAGCCACGCTTCTGATCCTGCCAGAAGTAAACATTTTAGCAACTCATAGACTTTAGGGTACTCTTAATCACTCTAGGTAGCCTGAATTTTGTCCTTGCTGTTTTCTTGAATAGCTATTTATTTTCTGTTTATCTCCCTCAAACAGTCTATCTTATTGAAGAACTATCTGTGAAAAACACCTGAAACATATTAATCATTCCTCAAGAATTATATGTGTAAAGGGGCAGCATAACAATCATAACATAATGGCTATGTGTACAACAGTGAAATGAAATGTGGAGGTTTAGATGGGGAATTTCATATTTCTCACTTAGAAACCGAGGTGCCAAAGTACTTCATGATTTCTCTGAGAAAGATGTTACTAATCTATGGCATTCTAATTCATAATTCCTGCATATGGTTATTTGAAACATATTTTTCAGGTAATACATGCTATATGATATATTTGCTGTTTCTTCAAATTACAAAATGGGTCTTACTTTACAGTTATTCAGTATGAATATTAAACTTTTACAATTGAGAACATTCAGGTTTTTGTACTGTATTTATTATAAATATTTATTATAAATGCCAATAGCCATAATTGCCTTTCAGTGTTTGACTTTGCTTACTGAAGAAAGCTAACTAAACAGATACTATGTGTTAGTGTATTGAATATAAAATGTGTAAGCTATAGAGCCTTGCTTTCCATGAGTTATGAACAGGGATTACTTACGTAATTGGAGATATATTAGAAAATATAATTATTATTCAAAATTAAGGTCAGATATATAGAGATAAGCTTTACAGAAGAACTGAAGTACAGAATCAAGAATTATAATAATAAAACAATGCCATTTTGGTGTACACTTAAGATGCTGAACCTGCTTCTTTAAATGAAACCTTAGAAAAATTGCATTAGTTCATCTATAAGATTGTGTGTAAAATAAAATCAAGTAATATCCCTATGTAGGTTGGTCAAAAGCATTTCATATACATCCACAATTAAGAATATTCAAACCCTAATTGAGACATAGAAAGTACATAACATATTGTCATAGTTAACCACAAGTGTCAACTTGACTGTTGAGGGTTTGAGCTCTGGGCACAGTTGTAGAGAGTTGATAGTTGACTTAAGCCCAGAGCAAACCTGAAGGAGATGGTCTAGCTGCTGGGGAAGACCCAGACCATGGTGGGTGGGGTTAGGCCCTGGATAAATCACAGAGAGCTGGTTCAAAGAGTTCGCATCCTTCTGTTCACTTGGCCAGAACTGTGGTCTGGCAAGTAAGGATTGTCCATCTCTCAGCCATTATGCAGTGATGGTGTGGCCAGTTCCCTTGGCCCTGGTGTTGATGCGTGCTCTCCTGTCAAGCGGACTGAGAACTGTAACTGGACTATGATAAAGAAATAAACCCCTTGTTCCCTTAAGCCATTTGATGGTCATTTATCAGCAACCATGCAGGCTGACTGCAACACATATAAATGCCATAAAATCTCTTTTAAGTCTCAAACACTAAGACTAGACATTATTTGTCCCTGTTGTATTTCAAATTCCAAACTCATTATAAACAAAAATTGAAGTCAGAATGTAAAGAATCTTGCATGTCAGAAAGTCAATTCCATTATGTGCTGCCCTTGCTTCTTGTCTTCCCTTTTTTCTGAACTGAAGACGCCAGTCTTCATATTGCTGGGGATCTTGGTATCTTCTCACATATAAAAATTTCTTCCTCAAACCTGCACTCAGGTGAACTTAAAATTCCTTTCTGTTTCTTACATAATGAGTTTTTGTTTTCAAATGTCAGTTTTAAAAAGTTCACAATTACCTCATACTTGGTTACAGCCAAGCATCCTCACAGTGCTGCTTTGGCAAACACCTGTGCCGTGTGTGCTGAGCACCAGGCACTAACCTATGCCGCCCTTCTAGATACCCTGCAACATTTGAGCTGCCTGTTTTCCTCCTACTGGCAGGAAGGATCAAGCACAGGCACTGTGTGCCTAAAAACATTTTCATGCTCTTTGTCTGGTTGTCATATTACCTAAATAATGATGAAAAAGTTTCAATAATTTTTGTCTTCTGCCTTCTTTTATCACCTTGGTCTGTACCAAGTTAAAAAAACTTCAATCAGTTGCATTTTAGTTTTTTTCCTGCATTATTATTAATGCTTATGTTCTCTCAGATCCTTCACCTAGGGGTAGCTTTCAGCGTGAGAGGCTCCTCAGTGCCATATCTCTAATTTTACTTGTAAGGTTCCAAGGTCATACCTCCCTAACTCCTTCATGTCCATCAGATACAACCAATAAGCAGCAGTAACTGCCTGACATGTCATGCTCATCAATTAACATAGAAAAGAGCATAACTAGTAAACTGAACACACTCATATTTTTGCCTTTATGACTTTACTGTTTCCATCATCTAAAGTCATCACTTGTGTCTCCTGTCACTTTAGCAAATACAGATCTACAATGTCATTTTCATAAGGAGGCATCTTAATTGAGATGATTGCATTGATAGGCATCCTGATTTTGTTGGGAGTTGGCTTTCTAATGACTCAACAAGAAGCATTTTATAAGTAGATATGATCAAGGTATAGTCTATTCATGTATGCAATGGTGTCATAGTTAAGCACAGGTGTCAACTTGACTCTTGAGGGTTTGGGCTCTGGGCACAGTTGTGGAGAGTTGATGGTTGAGTTAAGCCCAGAAGCAAACCTGAAGGAGATTGTCTAGCTGCTGGGGAAGACCCAGCCCATGGTGGGTGGGATTAGGCCCTGGATAAATCACAGAGAGCTGGTTGAGAGAGATGGCATCCTTCTGTATACTTGGCCAGACATGCTGGTCTGGCAAGTAAGTATTGTCCATCTCTCAGCCGTTATGGTGGCCAGTTCCCTCAGCCCTGGTTTTGGTGTGTGCTTTCCTTTCAAGCTAGACTATGAACTGTAACCGGACTATCGCAAGAAAGTAAACTCCTTGTTCTCTTAAGCTGTGTGATGGTCATTTATCAGCAACCATGCAAGTGGACTGCAACAGTAATTAGTACCAGGTAGTCGGGTATTGCTGTGAGATTAAAAACAGCTGGTACCGAGCTCAAAGGCAACCCACAGAATGGGAGAAAATCTTCACTAACCACATATCTGACAGAGCTCTACTGTCCAGAGTGCACAAAGAACTTAGAAAATTAAACTCCAAGGAAAACACTGGCCCAATTAAAAAATGGGCCCTGGAACTTCAAAGAAACTTTACCAGGGATGAAATTAAAATGTCTAACAATTATCTTAAAAAATGCTCCACTTCCTTCACCATCAGGGAAATGCAAATCAAAACTTCCCTGAGATATCATCTCACCCCGGTCAGGATGGCAAAAATCCACAATACAAACAACGACAAATGCTGGAGAGGATGTGGAGAGAGGGGAACTCTCCTACATTGTTGGTGGGAATGCAGGCTCATACAGCCACTCTGGCGAGCCGTCTGGAGATTCTTAAAGAAATTAAAGATTGAAATGCCATATGACCCTGCTATCCCACTTTTGGGAATAACCCCCCATGCAGCAGAGGTTCGCCTCGATAGCACAAGCTCGACCATGTTCATAGCAGCACTGTTTACAATAGCAAAGTCATGGAATCAACCTAAATGTCCAACAGTTGACGAGTGGATAAGGAAACAGTGGTACATCTATACAATGGAGTACTACTCAGCCATCAAAAATGATGAATTACTGGAATTTGCTGGGAAATGGATGTCATTAGAAACAATTATATTAAGCGAAGTATCCCAAACCCAGAAAATTAAGCGCCGTATGTACTCCCTAATAGGTGGCTCCTAGTACCAAACTCACCCAGCCCACATTGAGACACTCAAAAGTAAACCTATGTAACACAGTAATTGCAAGGATTATGAACAAGAGAGATGGGTTAGGAGGGCCACACCAGAAACAAGGAGAGAGGAGACCATGTTACAGCAGAGAAAATAGGCCTCCATCAAGGTCTGCAAGTAAGTAATGAGAAACCTGGTTAAGTTCACAGACGTTCTTTCCTGATCTCACCAGAAGGGGAGGGCATATAGTCTAGCAGATAAAAAGTAATCATTTTGCAAATGGGTGATGGACCCCTCCCTCAGTGAGGTTTCCTACTCTTATTACATCTACCCTTGAATGTGCTATTACAACAAGACTCCAGTTTAACAGCTTTTTGTCTCTGGCCAGGGGGTGACATACAGTGCCCAGCAGAATGGAGTGAAGGGAATTGCAGGAGCAGCAAAACTGCAAAAGAAAATCAACAAACCACAATCCAGAACTTCAGAGACTCTATATCAATCACATAGAACTAGGACAGCCTAATCTCTCCCCATCCTGGAGCTCAGGGACATTTGCGGAAGAGGGGGCGGTAAGATTGTAAGAGCAAAAGGATGGGAGGAGCAACGATTTGCAAGATTCTCAACAATAGTTGGGGCCAAAGCAATCATAATGGGACTTTGCATGCCCTGCGCAATGTCCAGTGCACTGTTGCCCTCATAAAGTCTAGCATCTGTTAAGGGCACCGAGACCCCTGGAGGCAAGGGATTGACAGCCATAGTAGTGATCTTATGCTTAAGGGGAACAAGAGAAAGGACTTATGGAAATGCCACTGGGTCCTTATATGTCATCGGAGAGGAGGACCCAGTGGAGAGTTAGGCGTACACAATAAAGGACTCTCTGGGAATTGGGGGGGAGGCACTGGGGGAAGAGGAGGGGGAGGAGGGGGGAGGGAGGGAACTGGTAAAAAATTTTAAAATGTATAATTAAATTTTTAATAAAAAAAAGAAAAAAAAACAAAACAAACAAACAAACAAAAAAAACAGCTGGTACCACAACGTGAAATTGTTTGTGAAACTGAGAGAAGTTGGTACCCAAAAGTATGGCCAATGTTGTGATGTGGTTAGTGTGCCTTTGGAACTGTTTGTTGGAGAAATGTGGAGAAATTTGGGACTTTGTGCTCGAAAAGTCTTTGCATCTGAGCAAGGGGGCCAAATGGGCCTTTCTTGTAAGAGCTCAGAGGAGAGCAATGCTATGAGAGATGCAACAGGGGAAGCCCAGCTTGTGATAGTCCAGAGGGGAACAGAGACTGTGTTTGCAACTGGATGAGTGACAACACATGGAGCCATGTGTTGGCCTAGAGTTTAGTGAAGTTTTGCCCTCATCCTGAAAGTTTGCCTGAAATTAAGCTGAAGTGCTTGGCTGAGGAAATTTCAAAGCAATGTAGTCTTGATAATGTGATATGGCTACTTTTTAGTTGTCTTCAGAGTTATGAAACAGAGCAAAGAATCAGGCAGAAAGAGGCAAAAACTGTAAGATCCAATGATGAAAAATACAATGCCAAACTTAAAGAGTTGAACCAGGAAGAAGCAGAGAACAAAAAGGCTGTTGAAGAGATTAGCTCCATTTGTAAATCAAAGCCTGCTCTTAATTTGAATAATAGGAGAGGCCCTAGCTTGAGGGCAAGATCCTCAGGGAAGGCTCCCACTCATAAGAATGCAAATCCTTTCAGAAGACTGGAGCTAAAGGGTAGAGTTCCAAAGCAAGAGTTGGTTTCTCTTACCAAGCAACTGCCCAGGAGTGAAAGACATGGCCAGCATAGAGAAGCAGAATCAGCTGTGACTCAAAGGGGCCAGTCTTGGCAAAGTCGTCCACATGGTTCTGGTTTTAGAGGCATCAGTAATGCAAGAGGGAGGAGTCTTCCTCCAAGATTTCAAAAACTGGCAGAATCCAGGCATCACGAGGCAAGAAGCCTGCAGTTTAGAGGCCCAAGAAGGGCAGTTTGTGCTGTGGAGTTAAAAACTGATTTGCCATTGAGAAGTAAAGATGTTAGAGATTCCAGACACAATGTGGGACACCTGCCAAGGAGAGCTGTATACCCTGGGAGGAGTCAGCCCAAGATGTGTTCTGTGGGCAGCTGCATTGGAGGGGTGGAATCAAAGCCCTTTGGAACTGAGATGATTTCAACAAAAGGCTCACCTGTTGGACTTGGAGCTACAAGATTTGGAGTTTGCCCTGCTGGTTTTCGGTCTTGTTATGTACCAATCTTTCATGGATATGCTCCCATTCCTTCCTTTTGGAATGGGAATGTTTATTCTGTGCCATTGTATGTTGGAAGTATATAACTTGTATTTTGATTTTACAGGAGGCTTTAGACTTTGGACTTTTGAACTGTGTTAGGACTACTGTTGTAGTTTATGAAGACTTTTAAAGTTGGACTGAGTATGGTTTACATAATGAGATGGCAATGAGCCTGTGGGGGCCAGGGGTGGAATGTCATGGTTTGAAATGTGTCCCCCACAGTCTCATGTGTTTAGCAAGGTCATGGCACCTTGAGAGGTGGAGCCTTGGTGGAAGAAGGCAGTCACAAGTGGTGGGCCTTGAGGTGGATTAGTCCCACCCTACCTCCAGGAGAAGTCTGCCTTTGTAGCAAGCAGTCTGCAGCTCTCAGCTTCCAAGATGTCTGTGGTGACTTAGCTTCCTCCAACAAATGGTTAAATAATAAGTAAAATATTATTGAAAGAACCATTTCAGTACATACTTTCATGACATGTTTCAAATGATCTGTATAATCCATTTAAAGGTTAATATTTAGCAGCTTGGTTTGAATTGTACAATTGTCTTCATGAAATACTAAGTCAAGTTACATTTCCAATAGTAGTTAAGATCTTGACAGCACTGCAATACCTTGAATTTGTTGAAAGACCTTTAATGGGAAATTAAAAGATAAAACAGTGCTTTTCAGACATGCTGGCACATTCTTATAATCAAATCATGGTGTAGATTGAGGCCAAAAATTTTAAGTTCAAAGCCAGCTCTTTTACACTGTAACAGATCTTGCCAAGATAGAAAAATATATATATATATATATATATATCACACTTTATACAAAGAATCTGTAAATTATAACTGTGTCTATGTCTGAGAGAATAAAAATGGTCTATCACAGATTTGCTATATCTACTGATAAAGATTATTTGAAAATAAAGGGAATGGATCATTGATTGGTGCTACAATCAATGATATATTTCTTTTTTTGATGCTACAATCTGGATGAACTTTGAAATTATACTGAATGATAAAGTCAATCACGTATGTGTATATCACAGAATTTATTTAATATAAAATGAATATCAATGTTGCTCTATAGAAAGACAGGGCATACATGATTGGCTAGGATAAGGAGAGTATACACAATGAATTTTCTTTTTCAAAATTTAATCTTTTATTAAAGGCATTTTATTTATTTGCATAAAAAAGAAAAAAAAAGAAAGAGAGAGAGAGAATGGACACGAACATACATAGTACAGTACATATGTAGGTCACAGGGCAACTTTCAGCAGTCAAGTATCCTTCTCTGCATGGGCTTTCGAGAATTAGACTTAAGTTACCAGGTCATATTCAGGACTCCTTATCATCTTCCTAACCACTAAGATTGTGGTTTTCATGATTTAATTAATGACAATGTCATTGAATTATACACTGAAGACAAGGGTGTGCTATGTTATATATACTATATCTCAATAAAGATTTCAAAAACTTCTCACCTGGACAGAATAATCATCCTGAATATTCAGTTTTCCTGAAGATCCTTTCCATATGAACACTCTTGATTTTTATTTCCAACATCCACTATAGTGTTAACATGCACTATGAGAGTCAAAAATTTGTTGAATGAATCTGTTTATACAATGCAAAGAAAAAATTGTACCAATGTTGAGTAGTGAAAGTAAGTTTCTACAGTGGAAGATTACTAAGTTAAGGTTTCAAACATATAATATTGATATTGTCATATATATACCAAGATGAATTTTAAAAATAATATTATAGTTATGAATCTGGTTATCCATAAACATATGGTGGTTTTTTAAATATATTTGTTGCCTTTAAAAGCTGAAGCATTGATAATAGAAACGTTGAAGTATATTTTGAATCTGTATGTTATCATTTTTTAAGAAAACAATTTTTTAAATTCATTTTTCTTTTAGAGTTGTACATTGAATACAATGAATTTATAATATCTTTGCATTCTTAATTTATCTATTCCAATTTCCCCATCACAAATGTTTTTGTTCCAGTTGTTCCAATCTCTCTCCTACTTTTAGCTCTTTGTATGTGTGTTATCCATTGTGTTTCATTTGGATTGCCTTTGGTGTATGCTCATGAGCACTTGCTCAAGTATGACCCATGTATTGGTAGGTATGCATGATAAAAATCAAGAATATTCAAATGGAAAGGATCTTTAAGAACACTGAAGATGTGGGATAACAATTATTTTATTCTTGTGACAGGTTTCTGAGTATGAGAATGCTTGAAAAAAGTATCTCTCTTTTCCCAACAATTCTTGACTAATCTTTCATATTCTGTCAGATATGTGTATAGCTTCTTGAGATATTTCTCCATCTATGGTGAATGTTAAAAGATCAAATCTTATGCAGGTCTTGAGAAAATACAATTACTTTAAAACTCATAGCCATAATCTTAACTTGTAGCATTCAGACACATGTAAGATGATACTCTCAATATAAAGAACAAAATTACTGAGATTGTTTGTGTCAATAATGATTAATTCTAACCGAAATGATTTTGCTTCTGAACTGAAGAGATTTAATCCCAGAGATTGCTTGATTTAGGGTATTGCAATATGTTCGGATTGCTTAAGACCGTTTGGCCTTTGCAAAAGCTTCATGCTTATATGAAGAGCTGTGCTGAGTTCCTCCTGAGAGCCTTTACCTTCACGTCTTTTTCCTTTAGTGCAAAGGCAAAAATCAATATGAAGATAACTCATTATTAGAATATTCCCATCACACATTTCAAGCATACATTTTTCGTTTTTGGTTCTCTTTAAAATTTGGCAGATATTTTTAAATTAAAAAATATTTTGACTGTTCCTGATTTAAAGACAACTTTTATTCTTACATCTTTGCATGTGATTCTCAACCTTTTCTATGGAAAGAACTCAAAATAAACTAAACATATATTTTCCTGATGAAATCATGTGGCTATACATCAGCATTTCACAGAAACTTGAAGTAAACAAAATATTGAAACAACGTAGGCAAAGTTTTTGTACCTTGGCACATATGTTGACTATCATAATATATAAATTTTAAGTTAGAGAGCAAAGACATAAAATTTTAAAGTGAATGCAATATTCCATATCAAATGATGCCTCTAAGATACGTGTAGACATCCCAAAACTTTTCTTTGCAAATGAGTAATATAATTATTGGTTGGTCAAATGGTTTCTTCTACTTAGCTAGGGACTGGAATTTTAAAACTATACAATTGAAGACTACATATTGAACTATTTTTTATGAAACCCTAGGGGAGACAACATCGAAGGCAAAATTCTATTGAAAAATACACCATGAGCTGGATGAGTGAAGGGAAACACCCTTATCAGTGGGGTGTCCCGAAGGGGGGTAACTTGGTATGCCACAGAGGCTTGAACCGTCACAAGAGTAGACAAGCCAGAGGAAACTCCAGAGTCCATAGAAGTGGCCAGATAGGATGGTGGGAGGGAGAGGAATGGATTGATTAAGGGAAAGGAGAAGAATGGGAGGAAGGGGAGATAGAGGGAAACAGGGATCAGCACTCAATATCTTGTAAAACTAAAAAATAAATTTAAAAAATATATACCATGAGGAGGCAAAAGCAAAGCCAAACATCTTTGCTTTTATATGTGTGTGTATATATATATATATATATATATATATATACATGTATATATACATATATATATATTTATTTCCACTCATCCAAACTTAACAGGTACGCCAGTCCCCTCCCTCCCTCCAACCTCCCACCACCCTATGCCCCTCTCCCCTCCTCCCTCCCTCCCCATCCCCTAGTGCCTCCCCCTCCCATCCCCGGAGCATATATGTATATATTTTTAAAACAATCAGCTCTTATTTAAATTCTCCATTGTGAAAAGCATACTAATGAATAGAATTTCATGGTACCTTCTATATTTGGCATAAAACTGACAGTATTGGTACAAATTCTAAAGCCCAGAATAAGGAAAATTTCATTCCACATGAAAAGACACCTGTACTTCCCTAAATAAGGCTAGCAAACTGGGAACTGCAAGGGCCAGAGCCTACAGCAGCCTGGCAGGTTTTCAAAGATTTTTAAAAAGCCAATAAGTTCCTTTTGGCCTTTGTGAAAGACAAACGCTTGGTAGAAAAGCTGTGCAGTAAGGGAAACTATCAGAAATCATTCTTGTAGAACAGCAAGGCACTGAGGCAAACACTATCTCCCTCGTGGTTTTACAGTCTGTAATAGAAATTAACAGTGCCATCTGCAGCCCGATTACACACTTTAAGATCCCTGCATGGTTTATAGCATGCATTATGGTATATAGCAGCAATTTTTGCTAAGCTAGGCACAGTTATATTGGTTTGAAGAAAATTAAAAGATCCTTAAGACATAAAGAATACCAAGACAGAGGTAGAAAGGGAAGCCACATGAACATTAAAAACAATCACATCTAAGTTTATCTGACATTCTCTTCTCTGGGCCACGGGTATCAGTACTTTGTACTTTTCCTGATATTTTTACTGTCTTTGTAATAATGTCTGTGCTGCTAAACTAAATTACATTATCTGCTCCAATGGTCTAAGTTAGTAATTTATGCCATATATTCACCATCTTTGTCTAAAATAAGTTTCCCTGAATCTTTCTATTTGACCTTAGGCTCACTATGATTTCTGATAGTTTTCCTTACTGCAGGCTGAGAGGATGGCTCAGTAGTAAAAGGCTCTAGCTCCAAAGCAAAGGACTTGGATTCAGATTATAATATCTCACAGAAAAAAATGGCTGAAAATTGTGGTGGTCTGCAAATTCTTTCCTTGGAGGCCAGGCAGAGCCTGGAAAACTCCACAATAAAGCAGAATAACAGGGCACCCAGGATGATTTCATTGTCACCCATGAACCTCCTCTTGTATACACACACACACACACACACACACACACACACACACACACACACACGTGTGCGCAAACACACAAATACCACAAATGAAGCATTGCTGTTGTATAATAATGTATTGTAAAAATGAGTTTTGACTGCAAAATAAATTTGTTTACTAATCAGTGTTATTGTTTCTTCTCAAAAATTTACTATACTGAGACTTAAATACAGAAGTGAGTTTCTTGAGGGTAATATGGAAAGTACAATATAAAGTTGGGGTACAAAACAAGAAGATCTGATTCATATAGGTATTCTTTCTTTTTATTTCTAATTTATCAATTCATACTGACTTGCCTGTAAAAATTTGTTCTTCATTTTGCTTCAAAGAATGGGCATTAAACACTCTAGAAGACTAAGATCATAAAACATGTTTCAAAGACTGAATTCAACTTTCAATATGAGTTCATAAATATATCTTTATAATTTCATTCTTGTCTATCAACAATTCACTCTGTTAAGATTACCAGGCATAGTCCTGAGCAGAACATGTGATTTTTCCACAAATGTTTTCAAATTTAAGGTATTGTAATGAACTGGTTTCCATGTCTTTTTTTCTTGAAAAGTGTTCTTTATATTTACTTCTATGTGAAAATGTAGAATTAGTTGATCAATTGGCAAAATCCAAATCTAGGAAACAAATTCTAAACATTGCAATAGCCTAAAAGTTGCACTTGTTCTCCTGGGGATGCCTATAATCATTCGTCTGAATCAAAGAACAACCACTTACTTCTATTATTTCAACTTGGACTATTTTGCATGTATATGTGCATCATTCAACTTTGGTGCACATCATTTTTTTGAAAAGTTAGATGTTTTGATAAATTGTTTACTTTGTAGTATTCAATAACTTTATATTTCATGAATGAACTATACCACAATTTGATTGGTTCTCTTCTTTTTGTTTCTAGGTTTCTAGGTCTCAGGTCTTGTGATTTAAATGTTTTCAGAGAATTTTATTCAAATGTTTCTGTGAGTTTTATTCAAATATTTGAATTTCTAAAGACTGTAAATGTGGCATACAGAACATGTGACTGCTTTGGGTTGACATTAGCTTTCAAAAACAGTTGTGGTAGTCTGATTTTCTACCATCAATATATGAAAGCTCTATGTGCACCATATATCTGTCAATAGTTTCTGTTTCCCGTATGATTTATACAAGTCGGTACTTAAGTGCTAAGCAGGCCTTGTATTAGCATTTTTTAAATAAATTTTCATTCTTTGGGAATATGAAACATGTACGTGGTGAACTTTGATCCCACTCTCTCTGGACATTCCACTATAAAGTGGGCCTCCCACCTTTATGTCTGGCTTTAACTTTAAGCTGAATTATAATATAAAATGATATGTGAGCAATAAGAGAATATACAATTAGGGTATAGATAATTGTTCTGATTGAGTTTCTAACTGTATACACATAAGAACTCATGATAAAGCTTAAGAATGGCAATTTTGTCAATCTCCTCTGAGTCTAAGCTCATGGTGTGATCACGTGGAACTTACCCACAAGAGACCATCTGTACCAGAATAAGCAGAGCCCTGGTTCAGGGAGCCATCCATGTTGTGAATGCAAGCAGTCCCAGTGTAAGGATACTGTTCGCTTCATGAGCACACAGAATCTGGCCAATGAAGGACAGCCACACTGTGAACACAAGCACTGACCCAAGGAGGCCATCCATGCTGTGAGTACATGTGAGTGATAGTCAACATCTTCTGCTTCTTTGCTGCTTGTCTCCTGTGTTTCTTACCTGACTTGTGTTTTCATTGTAGATTTATAGGTATAAAAGCAGGCACTTCAAACAATGAATCATGGATTTTCCTTTTATAATATGTGCTTGATGGCTCATTTGCTTAGTAATGCTTTTTTTTAATCTTCCCTTTTGTTCTTGCTGATTTAACAAAAGCTTTTAATTTTAGTGTAACACAATGTTTTAAATGGGGAATCCCTTCTGGAATGTAAGCTGTCTTTGTTCATTTAAGGTCTTTCAGCTATTTTTGATTTTATAGTAAGATTTGTGTACGTAGATTATCATTTATGAGTAAATTAGATCTAAATGTTTTTTCTGCATTGATATAAGCCAATAATTCAAAATAGATTATATAATAGACTTAAAATTCATTCATATTCTTTTTTGAAAATAAGTTACTATGCATTTGTGAATAGATTTAAGAATCTTTTGCATTAATCTATTGTTTAATCCTTAGCAAAATACACTCACTTTGATTATTATAACTTCATGGAATTTCTAGGAATTTATCTACACAAGAGCAATAACCTTTTCCTTTCTAGGTTTTTCTCTGTTTCTTCATCACTTGCATTTTATTCTTCTTAGAATAAGTGCATCATTATCTTCAAAAGGCTTTCTAGGACATTACTGAATCTTTCATTTTTTTCCCTAAACCAGAGTAGAATTCCAGATGTACTACTTTATTTCTTTCCATCTTGTTCCTTTGAGTCAGAGTCTCTCACTGAAGCTAGAACTATGCTAACGAGCAAATTAGATCTGAGATACTACATTTCTCCAACTTTCCAACATTGATATGACTGTTACATTTGTAGCTGTTCTCATATACTCTGAGCCATCTCACCAGCCGCTAATCCTGCTGTTTCTTGTAGTCATCACAGGACCTTCTCCATACTACATCATGCCACATGTGTGAAGTAAAAAACAACTTCATTTCATCTCTTTCATTTCCTTTAGAATTTTATTTCCTTTTCTTTTTTTGGTACTTTCAAATCTTTTCATTGCTTTTGTATTTTCTTCTTAAGATTAGCATAACCATTTAAAATTGCAAAGTCTTTGAAACACTTTACTAGTTGCAGGTCATGAATTCTGAAGTATGCATTTAATTTTCATAAGTTCAAAAATATTTTAAATACCCCCTGAAGTTTCTTCTTTAATCCAGAGATTATTTAGACATGTGTTAATTTCTTTCCACACTTTGCAAGTGCTGCATATCTTATATTTACCTAAACAAGTCATTTTCAAAGAATTCACAGTTTTTGTTTTTAAACATTTGATATTTATGCTTACTATGACATCTGGCTTGGTGAATTGGTACTTGATAAAAATTGAATTTTCTCCCCCTAAATTGCGTATTTTCTAATTTTTCAGATGTCTGAGTGTCTTTTGTGTGTGTGTGTATAGGCAAGTCAGGCGTCTTATGTAGTGTTCTACCACATTATTGGAGATAGTGACCTTCACTGAACCTACATGTTGCTTCAGAGATATGTCTGTGTTTTTCTCTAGTAATTAAAATACTTGTGCATACTACTGTGCCATCTTTTTATGAGTTCTGAGAATCTGAACCCAAGTTTTCCTAATGATATAGAAATTACTGACTTAAAGCCCGTATTTTATATTTTGTAAGAATTTTATATACTTTTACTCTATTTATTTAGTAAGTTTTTAATTCTTTTGTAATGATTAAAGATTTGTTTATTCTCCTTGGAGTTCAATCTTTACTTTTGCATCAAATAATAGATTTAAAATTGAATAGTTGAACTCATAGAAGTTTTAAAACTTGAGCTACTCCTTAATTTGAAATTTTACCCTTACATTTTTCATAAAAATTCTTTCTTTTGACACAGGTGCACAGAGTGGTCTTCTGGGACAAAGTATTTAGATTATCTCACTTTTAATGTATCTGAGCCTTCATATTTCAAGTTCATTTTGTATTCAGAGATATAGATCTCTGCTTTTCTGGAGCCCCAGAGTTCCTGCCATTGAAATGAATTATTCAGTAAATTTTTGTGAAAATGCAAGTCAAGAAGATGGAGTTTAAACATCACATTATTTTTATGTGTGTTCTACTTGACAAATGTCTTTATTTTCTTAGTTACCATTTGTTTTGGATTAATACTGACATATTATTAAAATATTAAAGTTATATTTTGTTTTAATTTGAAAATCCCTCATTTTAATAGTAATAATTAAATTACTATTGTCTATTTTCAATTATAATTACAATAAGCCCTATGTAATTTAAGAATATTAAACTCTATGAATTGGGCTGGAGAGATGGCTCAGGGGTTAAGACTCTGCCTTGCAAGCAGAAGGTCCTGAGTTCTGACCCCTGGTTCAACATAAAAACACCAGGTTGAAAATGCAGAGGCCTGCACTTCTAGCCCTGATGGGAAGAACTTAGGAAATCCCAGAGTAAAGGAAAACTGAGGTTGAAGCACTCCAGGATGATTCCTGAAGTCACCCTTGGTTCCCCACAGGAACTTACAGTGCCCCCCCACACACATGCAAGATAAATAAATAAAGTTAAAAAACTCTATGAATCTATTAACCTTCTATCACCTACCTTTTATAGTCTTCCCTTGCAAGTATGCTACTAAATTCTTTAGTTTACAGTACTACATTTTTGAAGAGTCAAGTTTTATTTAAAAATAGAGATGAAGTATTCATTTTTCCTTCCACAATTTTCTTTTGTCTTTACAGACCTCTTTCCATTGGTGGGTGGGTATATCATTTTTATGGGGAGGAAAAAAGATGAAACCAGGCTTTTAGTCATCTTAATGTTTTGTTGCTTCTATTATTGTTCCTATAAATACTAAAGAACTCAGACATTATCTTAATTTAATTTTTAATATGTATTTGTTTATATGTGTGTGATGGGTGTGTGTATATATGTGGCTGTGCTTGTTTTTGTGTGTTGGCAAGTAATGTGCCTATGATGTGGCCATTAAGGGAAATTTCCAGGTGTCTTTTCTCTTTCCACAAGTGGTTTCTCCAGATTGAACTCAAGTTGTACATCTTGGAGCAAAACCCCATTACCCCCATCTTAACTTTCTTATATAGAAGCATTTATAGTTTTCTACTACATTTAACTATCAAATATATATTATGAGTAATCCAGTTGGGGTTTTTCTACTATTAATGAGTACGGGAATAATTTTTCCTTTTATTTACTGTTGCTGATTGACTCTGATCAAATTAGAAAATTCACATCATTTGAAATATATGTCATTTTTTTCTTTCTTTTATTTCACCCATAAGTTATATTATACTGAAGCTCCTTTTTATCCAGTTAGCTAGACTTACTTGTCACAGTTTCTATTATTCTATATTCAAATGATTGTGGCTGCAGGAAGAGCTTACGTCAAGAGCATCATGCATATTAAAAATGAACAATTTTCTTACATATGTGGTTATTTCATTTTTTCTTCTCTTTTTTTCTTTTTTAATCTTTATTTTGGGCAGAAAATTGTTAATGTTGGGCTTGAACATTTTCAGTATTCTAAGGTCTTTCTCTGACTTTTTCCTATCTTGGTTTCTCTTTCAGATGGACTTCATTACATTTTGTTAAAGACTGAGGTTACTTATAAATATTTCTTCAAGTGCTTTCTTCTCATTCAATAGTTGGGTTCATGTCTCTTGATTACTGAAAAAATGCTTAAAAATATTTAGTGATTAGTCCCTAAGCCCACTAGTATTCATGCAACAAATTGCAATTTATTAAGTTTCTACTGGATCTTCTCATTCCTGTCTTTTGTTTGTATCTTTGGAGTAATGAAAACATTCTGTGGACCCTTTTTCCCTAGAGCTTTAGTCCAAGAATTTAATCGATATTGTTTTTCTTTGTCATATTATCTCTGGAATGTTAAATATACAACACATGCTTGTGTGCATGAGCATGCACACACACACACACACACACACACACACACAAACCATCCCCCCCACAGACACACTCCAATGGGTAATGCATTTAAGGTGGGATAGCATTTTTTTGTGACTTTCTGTTAATCTTACTTGAAGCAGGTTTTGATTTATTTAATTTGTATTATTGCAGTGATTATGCTTATGCTAAATATCTTTTAAATATACAGTTTGATTTTCTTACTTGGTTTAAATAAAGCCTCTACCTGTGGTCAAAATTCACCTTAGAAATTTTAACTAAATAAAAAAAATCAAAAATTTATTTTGATAATTGCACTAATTTTTAAGAAAAATGACATAATCCAAAGAAACTATGTTTTTATTATGACAAAACAACATTGATAATTATTTGATAACTAGAGAGTTACAGAAGCAGATGACCATTTTGTTTTTGCTATGATGTCAATGTGGGTCCTTCTGCTCCTTGTGCTCCCTGTGTTCAGGAAAATAAAAGCAGTTATATGATAATAAATGAATAGAAAGAAAAAAACACAATGTGATGCTTTATTAACTTGTCTTTCAACACTAGGTATATTAAGAAGAACTTTCAGATTTCATAATCAGTGAAAGTTAGATACTCAAATCTAGTGGTTACTGGACACAGAAACAGTATAATCTAATATCAGAACATTTCTGCCAATCAATCATTGATTAGCCAGTGGTAAGCTAAATTCACACCAATGATTGTGAATTTATTGCATAGTTATGTGAAGGAGAGGTTTAGGCTAACAAAGTTGAGCATATGAAACATGAGTAGAGAGACCACTTCACTAGTAAATTGCTGCTGTGTGTTCTTATGATTCTCTTACATATATCAGTCCAGTCAAAGTTTGGATTGTAGAGTTTCAGCTAACTTCAGACTCATTTATATGATGCGATTTCCTAGTGTTCAATTAGAACATAATTTCTTTTAATATTTTTGAAACTTATTTACAGTTGAAGTTGCTAATCCCCACCTCCCCCAACTTCAGAATTGCAAAATGGTATTGTCATTTTCATATAGTATATATGAAGTAAATAAGAGTTG
Source organism: Typhlomys cinereus (assembly GCA_023101885.1). NCBI lineage: Eukaryota > Metazoa > Chordata > Mammalia > Rodentia > Platacanthomyidae > Typhlomys > Typhlomys cinereus. The sequence goes on along the minus strand of JALPQD010000057.1, from coordinate 4,026,516 downwards.
ATGTCCTTACACAGATTCCTATACCTTGCCTTTCCAGTCTCCAGCTACTAACACCATCTAAAGGCCCTATTACATCCTCTTTCAATGCTCAGGACCCTAGTTTTGTAAGGCTACCTTGGGCTTGTAGTTTAATTTTTGTTTTTTCTTTGTCTTCCATGATCATTAATTCAACAATTTGTACTACTCATATTTGAAAATTATAAAAATAGCAGTTATTTTTGTTACCCTCAAGTTTATAAACAATTCACTGAATCTTTGGAATGTGTATTTCTTTTTTAAATTTTTTTTCCAAGGACAATAATCAAATATTTATTGGATAGGCAAACCTCAAGTAAATGATTTTAGACTATTCAGTAACTGACAAAGTAACAGTACAGGGAAGTAGGGAGTTGCATGACCCATTGTTGAAGGAGCAACACTCTAGGGTGGTAAATAAGATATGGAGTTGCAAGTATAAGGGAGTTTGTCACATTTTGTCCGTATCAGGAATCACGCACAGATGAATACTCCCAGGCAACAACTTTCTCCATTTTCTCTTTTCTGTTATTATTATTTTTTTTGGCTGAGGAAATTTTAAGCTGGGAAACATTCAGGCATGTTCTGAGAAAGAAACTGTGTTTTTGTTTCAAAGATAAACACCACAATAAAAGAAAGGCATATATTTGATCCTAGGGAGCTAGGCTACTTCCTCAGCCACTAGAAAACACATCGTTCATGTGGTCATAGTTTTCAAAGGATGGAGAATGTCTTGGTGAATGTATCATGAAACCTGACTTCTCAGAGTCAGAAGCTGTTAAAGCGGGGCAATGTGTGAGGATATTAGGGTGGCGGCTGAGGAGAGTAAATTTTGGATTCTGCTGAAAATGAGAGTACAAAATATTGATCTAACCCCTTAACACTTGTGGAGTCCCTTCTGATTTAGTCATAGTCCTAAGGTGGTTGGGTTTTTCATGGATTTGAGAGATTGATGTCTTCTAGAAATGATGATAATTCCTGGTCTCACAGACTGGGTGTCTGAGCTGTGAGCTAGGAGGAGTCTCTTCTTTCCTTGTCTATCTTATTGTAAATCAGAGGTCCTACACCTGAGTTTGCAACCTGATCCCCAGCCAGTATTTAACATTTCTGAAGAAAGGAAACTTTCAATAAGTGGGCTGTGGGAAAGTTTCCCCTGACCACTTGGCCTGCTTTGTTATCTTATGTTGTTTCTTATGTCTCTTGTTTCTTTGCCATCTTGAATTCTTTTCACCTGGAAAGCAGGTGCTGAGTATACCTTGCTTTGACATGATTGCGGTTCTATTTATAAAGAAAAGGATGAATGTTTTTAAAGCCATAGGAATGTTTTATTTATTTCATACCTTTTTTTGGATCTTCAGAAGGGAAGGGTAGAGAGGTGAATGCTGACTATATGATTACTTTGTAAATCCTAATTTTTTTGGTTTACTGTGGGAATGCAGCCCATTGGATGCCACCTCCCCAAATTAGTGTCTTTCAGCATCTCTGTAAACCTCATTTCAGATATGCTCAGAATTACATCTCCAAAGTGATTCTGAACCAGGAGTGTTGACAATAAAGACAAAACATTCTAGACAGTTAGTTGCTCTAAATGTTTGTACATTAAATTGTGTTCAATCAACATGATCATGGTTTTAAACATATGAATTCTTCAAAGATGCAGTTATTAATTTTTCCACATCGATTAACGTACTATGACCCTTATAAACAAAATTGATAGTGTTTCTTATATCCACTCTATGTGAGTTCATAATAGTGCAGGAAAGAGAGCCATCACCAGACCTAGGATCCACTCAATATCTTACTTGAACTAGATCAATGTTTATAAGATATGAATCTTTTTTTATTATTTAATTCAATTGTGTGCACGTGTGTGTATGTATGTGTGTGTATGTATGTGTGTGTGTAGAACCACGGATGAATTCCGGAACCACCTCCGGACTGCCTCTACCTCCTCCTTGTTTACTCTTCCCCGGGATTCACAGGCTCCGCCCTACCAGGACCAGAAACGCAGGTCGCCCCTGCTTCCTCCTGGTGGTGGTACGTGGGGTCTAGGATCCAAACTCAGAGCCTTCTGCCTACAAGGCAGAGGCTTAACTCCTGAGCCACCTCTCCAGCCCCCAAGATATGAATCTTAAAGAAGAGAATTGGAGAATTATTATTAGATATTTAGAGACTTATTATTAGGGTATCTCTTTCACTATAATAAAACTTATTTGCTAATCGAGTAGAATATTCCCTTCAGTGGCATCAGGTAAAGTGAGCAAAGAATATAAAACACAAATGCAAGGAAAAATATAAATTAATTATTTGACCATGGAGAAGATGAATAATATTAATTGGAAAAATGCTCAAACCAGTACTCGTTTACATACTATTTAATGCATATGCAGAAATTCTCTTAGGTTCTCTAATTGGCTCATCACAGCAACAGGAAAATGGGAGAAATAACTGCAGTTGGGATGATGAACACTGTTTCTCAGCAGATATGGATCAGTGCGTGAAGTGTCCCGCTGACTACTATGCCAACCCAGAACATGATCACTGTCTCCAAAAAAGTGTCACCTTCCTGGCTGATGAAGACGCTCTGGGAATGGCGCTGGCGAGCATGGCCCTGGGCTTTTCTACTCTCACAGCTGGTGCTGTTGGGATCTTGGTGATGCACCACCACACGGCCATCGTGAAGACCAATAACTGCACTCTCAGCTATGTCTTGCTCACTTCCATCATGCTTTGCTTCCTCTGCTCCTTGCTCTTCATCGGACATCCTAGCACAGCCACCTGCATCCTGCAGCAGACCACATTTGGAATTGTGTTCACCCTGGCTGTATCCACTGTCTTGGCCAAAACTATCACTGTGGTTTTGGTCTTCAGGGTCACAAGTCCAGGAAGAAGGATGAGGTGGCTGCTGCTGTCCAGGGCACCGAAAATCATCATTCCCATCTGCACCTTTGTCCAACTTGTTCTATGTGGAATCTCGATGGGGACATCTCCTCCATTAATTGACCAAGATCTCCAGTCGGAGCATATCCACATCATCATTGTGTGCAACAAGGGCTCAGTCACTGCCTTCTACTGTGTCCTGGGCTATCTAGGCTTTCTGGCTCTGACTAGTTTCACTGTGGCATTCCTGGCCAGGGATCTGCCTGATGCCTTCAATGAAGCCAAGTTCCTGATCTGCAGCATGCTGGTGTTCTGCAGTGTGTGGCTTACCTTCCTGCCTGTCTACCACAGTGCCAAGGGCAAGGTCATGGTGGTTGTGGAGGTCTTCTCCATCTTGGCCTCCAGCGCAAGGCTGCTCATCTGCATCTTTTTTTTTTTTTAACATTTTTTATTGTCTCCGCTCATACAAACTTAACAAGTACACCTGTTCCCTCCCTCCCTCCTCCTCCCCCCACCCCTCTGCTCGCCCTCCCCTCACCCCTCCCTCCCTACCCCCCAGTGCCTCCCCTCTCCCAATCCCCAGAGAATCCTTTAATGTGCATGCCAGACTGTCCTCTGGGTCCTCCTCTCTGATGACATACAAGGACCCAGCAGTATTTCCCTGAACCCTTTCCTGTGTTCTCCTTAAGCATGGGAACACTACTGTGGCTGTCAATCCCTTGCCTCCAAGGATCTTGGTGCCTTTAGCAAATGCTAGACTTTGTGGGGACAATAGTGTGTTGGACATTGGGCAGGGCATGTAAAGTCCAATTAGGATTGCTTTGGCCCTAACTTGTGTGGAGTATCTTGCATATCATTGCTCCTCCCATCCTTGTGCTCTTACACTCTTACCCCCCCTCTTCCGCAAATGTCCCTGAGCTTCAGGATGAGGAGAGATTAGGCTGGCCTAGTTCCAGGTGGCTGATATAGAGTCTCTGAAGTTCTGGATTATGGTTTGTTGATTTTCTTTTGCGGTTTTGCTGCTCCTGGAATGCACTTCACTCCATCCTGATGGGTATTGGATGTCACCCCCTGGCCAGAGATAAAAACCTGTTCAACTAGAGTCTTGTTATAAGAGTATATTCAAAAGTAGATGCAATAAAACTAGGAAACCACAGTGAGGGAGGGGTCAATCACCCATTTGCAAAATGGTTACTTATTATCTGCCAGATTATATGCCCTCCTCTTCTGGTGAGATCACAACTCCTCAGTTGTAGATGATCAGGAACGAAAAGTCAGTGAACTTAACCAGATGTCCCACTGCTTACTTGCAGTCCTTGATGGAGGCCAAATTTATCTGCTGTTACATGGTCCCCTCTCTCCTTGTTGCTGGTGTGGCCCTCCTACCCCATCCCACCTGTTCATACTCCTCGCAATTACTGTATTACAGAGATTTATCATCGAGTGTCTCAAGGTGGGCTGGGTGGGTTTGGTACTATGAGCCACCTATTAGGGAGTACATATGGGGCTTAATTTTCTGGGTCTGAGATACTTCACTCAATATAATTGTCTCTAATGACATCCATTTCCCGGCAAATTCCAGTACTTCATCATTTTTTACGGCTGAGTAGTACTCCATTGTATTGATGTACCACCTATTCCTTATCCACTCGTCAACTGTTGGACATTTGGGTTGATTCCATGACTTTGCTATTGTAAACAGTGCTGCAATGAACATGGTCGCACTTGTGCTATCGAGGTGGACATCTGCTGCATGGGGGGTTATTCCCAAAAGTGGAATAGCAGGGTCATATGGCATTTCAATCTTTAATTTCTTTAAGAATCTCCAGATGGCTCACCAGAGTGGCTGTATGAGCCTACATTCCCAACAGCAATGTAGGAGAGTTCCTCTCTCTCCACATCCTCTCCAGCATTTGTTGTTGTTTGTATTGTGGATTTTTGACATCCTGACCGGGGTGAGATGATATCTCAGGGAAATTTGATTTGCATTTCCCTGATGGCTAAGGAAGTGGAGCATTTTTTCAGATATTTGTTAGACATTTTAATTTCATCCCTAGTAAAGTTTCTTTTAAGTTCCAGGGCCCATTTTTTAATTGGGCCATTAGTTTCCTTGGTGTTTAGTTTTCTAAGTTCTTTGTGCACTCTGGATAATAGAGCTCTATCAGATATGTGGATAGTGAAAGTTTTCTCGCATTCTGTAGGTTGCCTTTGAGCTCATGTTACAATCTCTTTATCTGAACAGAAGCTCTTTAATTTCACAAGATCCCAACTGTTGAGAGTTGGTAGCAGTGACTGTGCCATTGGAGGTTTGTTTAGGAACTCTTGGCCTAGCCCAATCAGCTCGAGGGAATTCCCTACCCTTTCAACTATGGTTTTTATAGACTCTGGCCTTAAATCAAGGTCCTTGATCCATTTGGAATTAAGTCTTATATACAAGGTGACAAGTACGGGTCCAGTTTTACTCTTCTGCATGTGGAGATCCAGTTTTGCCAGCACCATTTGTTGAAGATACTGTTCTTTTTCCATTGGATTTTTTGGGCCCCTTTGTCAAAGATCAAATAGCTGTAATTTTGTGGGCTTATATCTGGGTCTTCATCCCTTATCCATTGATCTGTGTGTCTATTTTGGAGACAGTACCAGGCTGTTTTTACAACTATGGATTTGTAGTATAGATTAAGATTTGGTATGGTGATACCTCCAGCAGTGTTTTTGTTACTCAGGATTGTCTTTGCTATCCTGAATCTTTTGTGCCTCCATATGAATTTTGAGATTGTTTGGTCAACTTCTTTGAAGAATTGCTTTGGGATTGTAATTGGTATAGCATTGAATTTGTATATTGCCTTTGGTAGGATGATCATTTTTACGATGTTTATTCTGCCAATCCAGGAACATGGGAGGTCTTTCCACCTTCTGGTGTCTTCTGCAATTTCTTTCTTGAGGGTTTTAAAGTTTTCATTGTAAAGGTCTTTTACCTCCTTGGTTAGGTTTATACCAAGGTATTTCATTTTTTTAGGGGCTATTGTAAATGGGATTGTTTCTCTCAGGGCTTTTTCACTTCTTTCATTCTGGCCATATAGGAAGGCCACTGATTTTTGTACATTTATTTTGTATCCTGCCACCCTGCTGAACTTCTGTATTAGTTCCAGGAGCTTCTTGGTGGAGTTTTTGGGATCAGTCAGGTATAAGATCATGTCATCTGCAAATAGGGATAGCTTGACTTCTTCCTTGCCGATTCTAATCCCTTTTATGTCCCTTTCCTGTCTTATGGCTTCAGCTAACACTTCAAGTACAATATTGAATAGAAGTGGTGAGAGTGCACAGCCTTGTCTAGTTCCTGATCGAAGTGGGAAGGCTTCCAATTGTTCCCCATTGAGCATAATCCTTGCTGTGGGCTTGTTGTATACAGCTTTTATTATATCGATAAAGGTTCCTTCCATTCCTACTATCTCTAGAGTTTTGATCATAAAAGGCTGTTGGATCTTGTCAAAAGCGTTTTCTTCATCTATCGAGAGTATCATGTGGTCTTGGACTTTGGACTGGTTTATATGATGAATTACATTTATTGATTTGCGTATGTTGAATCAACCTTGTGTGCCAGGGATAAAGCCTACTTGGTACCCGTGAATGATTTTTTTGATATGTTTTTGAATCCTATTGGTAAGACTTTATTGAGAATTTTGCATTTGTGTTCATCAGAGAGATTGGCCTATAATTTTCTTTTTTAAGTGCATCTTTATTAAGTTTTGGAATTAAGACAATATTAGCTTCATAGAAGGAATTTGGTAGTGTTCCTTCCTTTACTATTTGTTGGAACAGTTTAAGTAGTATTGGTGTTATTAACTTCTTAAATGTCTGGTAGACCTCTATGCTGAATCCATCTGGTCCATGACATTTTTTGGTGGGAAGATTCGAGATTACTTCCTCAATTTCCTTATATGTTATAGGGCTATTTAAATAATTTACAACTTCCTGAATCAATTTAGGTAAGTTGTGTTTACTTAGGAATTCATCCATCTCTTTTGTGTTGTCATATTTCAGAGAGTACAAGTTTTTGAAATATGATGTTATAATTCTCTGGATTTCTTGGGTATCAGTAGTGATAACTCCATGTTCATTTCTAATTTCATTAATTTGGTTTTTCTCTCTCTTGCCTTTAGTTAATTTAGCTAGGGGTGTATCAATCTTATTGATTTTTTTCAAAGAACCAGCTTTTTGACTTGTTAATTTTCTCTATTGTTTTCCTAATCTCGATTTCAGATATTTCTCCCCAGATTTTGCTAATCTCCTCTCTTCTGTTGCTTTTGGGATCAGATTGCTCTAGTTTTTCTAAAGCTTTAATCTGCATTGTTAAGTTGTTTATTTCTGATGTTTCCATTTTTTTAATGTAGGCATTAAGAGCTATGAACTTACCTCTTAGGACAGCTTTCATTATGTTCCAGAGATTTTGGTAAGTTGTATTTTCATTATCGTTCACTTTCAGGAAATCTTGAATTTCCTTTTAAATTTCTTCCTGAATCCAGTTCTCATTCAGCATCATAGTGTTAAGTTTCCAGGAGTTAGTGTATTTTCTGTCTTTTGTTGTGTTGTGGATGTCCAGCTTTAGGTCGTGGTGGTCTGATTGGGCACAGGCTAGAATTTCAACTTTCCTGTATATGTGGAGATTCATTTTGTGGCCCAATATATGATCTATTTTGGAGAAAGTTCCGTGTGTTTCTGAGAAAAATGTGTATTCTTTGGTGCGTGGGTGAAAAGTTCAATAGAGATCTATAAGGTCCATTTCTTTAAGGGTTTCATTAAGTTCCAAAGTGTCCCTGTTAAGCTTTTGACCTGTTGATCTATCCTATGTTGAGAGGGTGGTATTTAAATCCCCAAGAATAATCATTTGGGGGTTGATTTCTCCCTTTGGACGCTGTAGCATTTTCTTAATGAATGTGGAGGGAATATTGGGTGCATATATGTTTAGTATTGTGAAGTCTTCCTGGTGAATTGTACCTGTGACTAAAATGTAGTATCCATCTGTGTCTCTTATGATTTTTTTTGGTTTGAAGTCCACTTTGTCCAACAGCATAATGGCCACCCCTGCCTGTCTCCTGGTTCCAGTAGCTTGGAGGATTTTGGACCAGCCTTTCATTTTTAGGATGTGCCTATCTTTTGTGGTGAGATGAGTTTCCTGAAGGCAGCAGATTGATGGATTGTGGTTTTTAATCTAAGTTTGTAATCTGTGTCTCTTAATCGGTAAGTTAAGCCCATTGACATTTAATGTTATAATGGAGAAATTCTTTTTAATTCTGGACATTTTTTATGTTTAGTGGATTTTGTAAGCTTATTGTTTTACATTTATATTTTTGTGGTATTATACTTCCCTTCTATCCTCCTGGATACCCTTGTTCTTCTCTTCAAGTTTGCGTATCATTTCTAGCATTTTTTGAAGCCCTGGTTTGGTAGACATGTATCCCTTCAAGTGTCTTTGTGCTGGAAAATTTTTCTTTCTCCCTCAATCATGACAGATAGTTTTGCCGGATATATCAGTCTGGGTTGGCATTTTTGCTCATTTAATACTTGAAGTACGTCTCTCCAAGCTCTTCTTGCTTTTACTGTTTCCATTGAGAATTCATTTGTTATTTTAATAGGTTTACCTTTAAAAGTGACTTGCTTTTTTTCTCTTGAAGCTCTCAGCACCTTTTCTTTTTTTGAATGTGGAGTGTTTTGACTATTATTTGCCGTGGCGATTTTCTATTTTGGTTATATCTTTTTGGAGTGCGAAATGCCTCTTGTATTTGGATGGGCCTCTTATTCTTCAGTTGAGGGAAGTTTTCATTTATGATAATTTGAAAAGTTTCTTCAGGTGTGGTATTTTGAGATTCTTGCTCATGCATGAATGTGCATGGTAGGCTTCTTCAGGGTGTTCCATATCTCGTGAATGTTCCTCTCAAGTATCTTTTTGGCTTTAACAGCTGGTTAATTCTCCCACTTTGTCTTCAAGATCTGAAATTCTATTTTCTGCTTCATTAGTTCTGCTGATAAGACTCTCTGTTGAGCTTTGGGTTGAAGATAGCTTGTCTTTTAGTTCAGTTTTAAACTCTGCTTGAGTCTGTTTTAACTGCTTATGCCTATTTTTGTTTCTTGAACTGTTTTTCTCAATTCCTCCAAATGCATGTTGTGTTCCTGTTCAAAGTGGTTGATTCTGTTGTTTAACTCCTATTGGATTTCCTCTTTCATAGTATTAATCATGGCAATGATCATACTTTGAAACTTGTTGTCTTGGGTCTGGCTTTCTTGTCTATTATCTGTGAATTTGTTCTGTTTGGAATCCATCATTATGGGGTTAATTCTTTCAGTGGGAGATTTGTTTTCCTAGGTTTTGTTTCTCATGGATCTGCACTTTGACTTGGGCATTGTTGTTTTGTCTTCTAGGGCTTTTCAGTTTCTGTGTGTTTTTGACTGATTTAATTGGTATTCCTACACTTGGGCAGTTATTACTAGTGCTTGCCTTTGGGTTGGGTATTTTTGTCTTTTGTTATTGTTATTTCCTAGTTGAGGCTGTTAGGTTGTTAGTACATCAATTAAGTCAGGTTAAGTAGACAAGGAGCGAATATTAGTATGATAGGGCACTTTTATGATGTAGTATCTTGGTGATATGTGAGGGTGAGTGGTATGATCCCTGGAGTTGTGTTTTGGAGTGGCTTTATGGAAAAGTTAATCTGTAATGATTAATATTAGAAAAGCACAGTAAGGTGAAAAAAAGGAGGTTTACTTATCTTTGGGCTGTATGTGAAGAATCTCTCCCATGTGATAGGATGATTGTAGACATTTACAGATGTATGGCCTTTCACCCTTAGAACTTAGCTTGAGTTTTCTTTGGACTCTATTGAATTCTGTGTTCTGTGTGTCTTCTGTAGACCACGTGCGTGGATCCCCGGTGGGCAAGAGAGGCAGAGGGGCTGATGTTGATGGCAGAATTCTTCACCCTGGACCTGGGACTTGGCTTAGTGTCCCACCCAAGCTCCAGGGAGGAAAGTGAGCACATCCTGTCCAATTGGGCAGACAGGCAGGCGGGAGGAGAGAAAGAGGCCTGGGTAGGCAACCTGGGCGGGGCTGGGCTCATCTGGGGGCCTGGCGGCCCTGTCGGGCAGACAAAGGCATCATGGGAGGGAGAAGGGGCCCGAGGTCCCAGGGCGTGGCCCAGGCCAAAGCCCAAGGCAGCCTGGGTCAATTTTTTATTATTATTATTTATTCAATTGTGCGTGTGTACATGTGTGCGTATGTGTGTGTGTGTGTAGAACCACGGGAACCACCATGGACGACTTCCACCTCCTTCTTGTTTACTCTGCCCGGGAATTCACAGGCTCCGCCCTACCAAGACCGGCAGGCTGCCCCTGCTTCTGCCCGGTGTCTATACGTGGGGTCTAGGATCCGAACTCAGGACCTTCCGCCTGCAAAGCAGAGGCTTAACCCCTGAGCCACCTCTCCAGCCCCGGAATGTGTATTTCTTTTAATAAAACAGACTGACTACAAAAAAATCTATTCATTTTAATTAAGAATGAACAGAGCAAGGATTAATAAATTAACTCTCCAAATTATGTCAGCATTTTTAAATTTTTTTTATTATTTATTCAATTGTGTGTGTATGCGTGTTTGCGCGTGTGTATATGTCTGTGTGTGTAGAATCACGGACGAATTCGGGAACCACCATGGACACCTCCACCTCCTCCTTGTTTACTCTACCCCGGGATTCACAGGCTCCGCCCTACCAGGACCGGAAACGCAGGCCGCCCCCGCTTCCTCCCGGCATCTATACGTGGGATCTAGGATCGGAACTCAGGACCTTCCATCTGCAAGGCAGAGGCTTAACCCCTGAGCCACCTCTCCGGCCCCATATCAGCATTTTTGAAGGTGCTTAAAACTGAGGCTCAGTGAGGCTCAGGAGATTTGTCCTTTTTAGAGTTTCAGGAAATGAAGTTAATCCAATAGATTTTTACTTACATTAGGCCAGCCGCCATCTGGCCTCTTACCCTGATCATCCACAATACATCCACAAATACAAATTTCCCAGGAAAACAATCAGAAAGAGGTAAAAGTGAGAACATTAACCCATGCTTTTATGTTTTTGACTGGTATTAGCTAATCTGTTCAACTGGGATAAAACAGGTGCTGGCTTGTTCCAACTGCTACTTTTCATAGATTCCTTAAATTTTGCTACATGTTTTTGTGTTAAATCTAATTAGTCCTCTTTAATACATTATTTACTCTTTTTCCTGTGAGTTATCTGATACATTTTCCTCTGTTGTTTCATCTTGATGTATTTTTCATATATAGTGCTCCTGATAAGCACCATCCAAATCACTTTGTCCTTTCTCACAGTTGGCTCCTTCAGAAGTCTGCTCATTTGTAAGGCTTCCTTTAGAACCTGGCCTCGTGGGCATTTTAAATCTAATGATGCCATGATCACTGGATCTTAGTTGCTCCCAATGTGAAGCTAATTTAACATGCTTGGCGCTCTTTCAGGGACTAATTCCAGAATTCATCGGAGTCACGTTGACTGCTCAACAGACTATAGAGCACAGTGATGCCGCAGTACAGGCCCCGAGGAAGCATGGAGTGTCTGCTTTCCCTAGTCTTGCCAAAGCCAGACCTCTAATAACATACCCACAGTGAAATTCTCATGTGAATCCTATTTTTAGTGTGATTCTTGGACTGTAACCCAGTTATCTTGTTCTCAGATCTTGGTTGGAATTCCAGTGAGGAACTTGGTCCTTTGAGTCTCTCTTTATAACCATCTGTTCTGGCTAACTGCATATCTTTGCTTTGCTTTTCATTCCCCTTTATTTTCCAGAATCAAAAGTCCTGGACCAGAAATTTCTTCTGCTTCTCTTTCAGCTGTTTAGTGGCTAATGGTTTGAAATTTTGGACAAGGTTTAGTGATCTCGAGTTTAAGAACTGCCAGGGCTCCAGAGTGACTTCATGTCCAACTGGCACAACTCAGTAAAACTTTTTTTCCAAATAAAAAGTGAAAAGAAGGCTAAAGATGTAGCTTGGTGGGAAAGTGCTTGCTTTGTGTATGCAAGGTCCTATGTACAACCCTATCCCTGCACTGAAAATAGAAAATGCTAAACACAGCTGAAAAATAGGGAGATTTGTTGCTTTTGCATAAAACCGTCAAATTAATGCAACATTAAGGCAAATATTTGAGGAAGTTTAACTCCTTTTAATTGGGCTTAGAAGTTACTATGGCCTATTTTTGTATTAATTCACTAAATGAAGATATGATATATTATTAGGTATATTACTCTAAATAGATTATTACTGGACACTACTATGCCATTTGCCTTTGACCAGTTATGTATGTAGAGACCATCCATGGCCTAACTGAAGATCTGCCCACAATGTCTTTCTGTTAACATTTATAATAGCACATGACTAGCAATCAGTATCTATTTCCTGATCTTAGACAGTCAGAAATAAGCTAAATGACTAACCTGTCACTTTGTTTCCTAGAAAACTTTGCTTGAGACCTCAGGACCTTCGAGGAAAGGATCAGATCAAAATCTGTGAACCATTCTGAGCACGTTGGTAATAACTCAAATTAATCTGAGCCTTAGTTTTCCCTTCTCTTGGCACCAGGAGCACTGTGGGTGGGAAGGTTAATGCAGCATAGCCTTATCTCCTCTGGGCACTGCTGTCCATTGGAAGGGGGTTGTGTCTCTCCTGTGAAAAGGGAATGTTTTGCCATCAGTATAAGGGGACCTATAAGGAGGTCAATCCAGGGAGCTCAAAACACCTGCCCAGGCTGCCTGTGCTGTGTGGGTTTAAGATGAATCCTGGAAGCGTGAGGCTGCAGTTAATTTTAGGTCTGAGTAGCTAGGTCTCTAAGGGCTTTCTCTGAGAGAGGAAAACTATGGACCAAAACAGGCTAAAAAGCCTCATCCCTTCATGCTCCACCAGATCCAGCTCCAGGAAAGAGAATAAAATGCCATACTTTTCAAGAATATCTTCCACATCTTGGCGACATTAGTAGAAAAGAGCAAAGATTGGTAGCAACTATGACTTTTTTTTTTAATGGGAAAGCAGAAATTCCCACAGGCCTTGAATACTAATGAGGTGCCAGGAAATGCTGACTGGAAGGATAGATAGTGAGAAGAATTCCTATCTAACTTCTGGGCAAAAATTTGCTTTAAAAAGTCAAACCTTTCAACATGTGTAGGCTATGTATAGGAAGAAATTCTGGACAAGCCTTCATGCTGGCTCTGGGCACTTAGAATTCATGCATCTTTGTCTTATCTGATTTCCTTCTTGATTTCTCTTATTATTTCTGAGTGTTGCCTATTTTCCTTTACCTTTCCAACTTCCATTTCCAGACTGTATTTAGTGAAGCAGAAGATGTTCTGAAAGTATGGAGTGTAGCTCTCAAATAATGAAATATGGCTGAGGAGATAGTTCAGTAATGAAAGCATTTTCCACACAAGCAAAATGACTGGAGTTTGAAACCCCGATCCCACATGAAAGAAAGAGAGAAAGAGAGAAAGAGAGAAAGGAGAGGAAGAAAAAGAAGGGAAAAGGAGAAAAAAGAGAACGAAAGAAAGAACAAAGAAAGGAAAGAAACAAGAGGAAACACGAAGAACATACCTTAGCCCAGCAGCACATGATAAGATACCACGAACGCTACACAATCTCACTATCATCGCTCAATTCATCTAGAACCGCCCTCAACTCGCCATCACCGCAGTCACTCCCGCCTCTCTCCCTCCCCTCTCTCTCCCATCCCTCCCCCGCTATCCTCCCATCCCTCCCTCTCTCCCTCCATCTTACTCCCTCCCTCCCTCCCGCTCTGACCTCCCTCTCCCTCCCTCCTCCTCCCTCCACTCCCTCAACTCTACTCCTCCCCCTCCCCACCCCCCTCCAGCCCGCCTCCCTCCCTCACCTCACTCCCTCCCTCCCTCCCCTACCTCCCTCCCCTCCCTCCTCCTCCCTCACAAATCCATAGTTATAAAAACTGCCTGGTACAGGCTCCAAAATAGACCCACAGATCAATGGATAAGGGTTGAAGACCCAGATATAAGCCCACAGAACTATAGCCATTTGATCTTTGACAAAGGGGCCCAAAAAATTCAATGGAAAAAGAACAGTTATCTTTAACAAATGGTGCTGGCAAAACTGAATATCCACATGCAGAAGATTAAAACTGGACCTGTTCTTGTTGCCATGTACAAGAATTAATTTCAAATGGATCAAGGACCTCAATATAAGGCCACAAACTATAAAAACCTTAGTGAAAGAGTAGGGAACTCCCTCAAGCTGATTGGGCTAGGCCAACAGTTCCTAAATGGACATCCAGCATAGTCACTACAATCAAATCTCAACAGATGATCTTATGAAATTAAAGAGGTTCTGTTCAGACAAAGAGATTGTAACATGAGCTCAAAGGCAACCCACAGAATGGGAGAAAACATTTACTATCCACATATCTGATAGAGCTCTATTATCCAGAGTGCACAAAGAACTTAGAAAAACTAACACCAAGGAAACTAATGGCCCAATTAAAAAAATGGGCCCTGGAACTTAAAAGAACTTTACTAGGGATGAAATTAAAATGTTTAACAAATATCTTAAAAAATGCTCCACATCCTTAGCCATCAGGGAAATGCAAATCAAAATTTCCCTGAGATATCATCTCAACCCAGTCAGGATTGCAAAAATCCACAATACAAACAACAACAAATGCTGGAGAGGATGTGGAGAAAGGGGAAACTCTCCTACATTGCTGTTGGGAATGCAGGCTCATACAACCACTCTGGCGAGCTGTCTGGAGATTCTTAAAGAAACTCAAGGTTAAAATGCCATATGACCCTGCTATTCCACTTTTGAGAATAACCCCCTATGCAGCAGATGTCCACCTCGATAGCACAAGTACGACCATGTTCATAGCAGCACTGTTTACAATAGCAAAGTCATGAATCAACCCAAATATCCAACAGTTGACGAGTGGACAAGGAAAAGATGGTACATCTATACAATGGAGTAATAGTCATCAAAAATGATGAATAAATGCGATTTGCTGGAAAATGGATGGAATTAGAGACAATTATATTGAGTGAAGTCTATCAAATACAGAAAATTAAGTGCTGTATGTACTCCCTAATAGGTGGATCCTAGTACTAAACCCACTTAGAGACACTCAAGTATAAATTTCTGAATACCTACAGTAATTGCAAAGATTATGAATAGGAGGGATGGGGAAGGAAGGACACACCAGAAACAAGGAGAGAGGGGACCATGTTACAGCAGAGAAAATAGGGTACCATCAAGGACTGCAAGTAAGTAATAAGACATCTGGTTAAGTTCACAGACTTTCCTTCCTGATCATTTGCAACTGATGGGGTATGATCTTACCAGATGGGGAGGGCATATAGGCTGCCAGATAGAAAGTAACCATTTTGCAAATGTGTGATTGACCCCTCCCTCACCTCAGTTTCCTACCTTTATTACATGTAACTTTGAATATACTCTTATAACAAGACTCTAATTTAACAGTTTTTATCTCTGGCCAGGGAATTACATCTAATACCCATCAGAATGGAGTGAAGGGCATTGTAGGAGCAACAAAATGAAAAAAAAATCAACAAACCATAATCCAGAACTTCAGAGACTCTGTATCAACCACCTGGCACTAGGCCAGCCTAATCTCTCCCCATTCTGAAGCTCAAGGAAATTTGCGGAAGGGGGTGGTGTTGTGGTAATGGAGCGTATGGGAGAAAATGAGCATAGCAACATCCACAGATAGGCTGACAATCATATTGGACTTTGCAGTGCCCTGTGCAATGTCCAACACACTATTGACCCACAAAGTCTAGCATTTGCTAAAGGCACTAGGATCCTTCGGCAAGGATTGACTGCCACTAGTATTCCTATGCTTAAGGAACACAGGAAAGCTCTGGAAATACCCCTGGGTCCTTGCACCTCATTGGAGAGGAGGACCCAGAGGAGAGTTTGGCATGCACATTAAAGGATGCTCCGGGATGGGGGTAGGCACCTGGGATGGGAGGGAGGAGAAGGGGAGGGGGGTGAAGGGGATGGGGAGCGGAGGGAGGGAGGGGACTGGTGTACCTGTTAAGTTTGTATGAGTGGAAATAAATAAATAAATAAATAAATAAATAAATAATAAATAATATAATTTTAAGCTAGAACAGCAAGAATACATGAGTGGGATTTTCTTGTGTGTAGATATGCTTGCAGATTTCTGTGTGTATGTATCTGAACACATAAATCCAGAAAGATATAAACTTCTACAAGTTGTTATTTATTTCATATACAGTTCCTGCATGTAAAAATGTTAAGAAGTAAAATGTACTACTACAAATCAAAACACAATCATTATCAATTGTGGTATAGATTGTTCTCCCTATTATTATATAAAAATATAGTTCATTATTTAATCCATTATTCTTTGCTTTATGAGTGAATATTCCAAACGAGATGAGCTTATAAAAAAGATCATTCATTCTTTAAGATAAAAGATGACAAGGTCAGCAATGGCTTAATTGTTTGCAAACAAAGGACTCTACAGTGGGACACTGCATTTCTGAACTTACAGCTTATTCGGGCAGAAAGAACTGTCATTTTAACTTTTATGTCAATATTTGGTTTGATTGTTGTTTCATTTGTATATTACTCTCTTCTATGTATTTCAAGCAGAGCTAAGAAACATTCCATCTGTATTTGAAGTGGGAATGTGAATCTTTCAAACTGTTGTTTATGAGAAAGCCAGTATGGTGATGTTCTTCTGTGTCCCTTAGATCCCTCTCTTCTGTCAATGACTCAAGACAATCTGTTTACATGCATAAGTCCTTTTGCCCAAAGTTCCTCACCCTTTCAAGTGAGAATCCACAGCATACATTCATGCATGTTACCACCTCACCCTCTGCCATTGCCATCTCTCAGCTTTCCTGATTTAGCTTTCATTGGATTTTATTTTGATTGGATCTTTCATGATGTGTGGTCTGTCCTGCTCCAATCCTGTCGATCAAAATTGCTGAAGAATGAGGATATCCCTTTCTGGAGGAGCCTGGTCATGTACAGAATTTTCCACTAATTCTACTTCCAAAGCTATAGGTTCTTGAAATAAATCTCATTCTTCTTCTCAATTGAAATGGTAACAGAACCATAATTTTAAGTCCTGAAGAACTGTCTCTATTGGTACTTTTCCTATGCTTTCCTGCTTAAAAAATCACATTTTTAATTATGTTAAAATTCCTTTATTGCGTCTTGTCTCTTTTCAACTTATCTGTATCTGCAGATGTCCTGACTTGTCTTTGACCACAGCCTTCCTGTTAATGTATTGGTGGTTTCTAGTGCTCATTTTGATGAGTGATTAAAAAATACAGATTGACGCACATAAAAAGTGACTTCAAGCATACAAGTGTTTTGTAAGCTTTCTTCAGTTTGGAAGAAGGAGAAGAATTAGTGAGAAATGAAAATCAAGAGAAACTAATGGGATAAGTACTTTATTTCTTCCTTCTTCCATTTTATCATTACTATCATTTTGTTTTATCCTGAATTTACAAGTACTAAAGACTTAGGAAAATAATCTAATATTTAGGTACTTCATACCAAGAATTTGCCTCTAAAATTGCTCTTCTGAATTTCCTTTCTATTTTTTTTTAATGAAAAGCTTTCTTATCTTTAGGCTTCGAAGTTTAAGAAAATTACAAACACATGCAATTGTATAAGGTAATAAGATCTTTTTTCTGATTGTTTTTCTCATGTTAATTCTTTGTCACTGGAGTTAAGGTTCAGAAGCCCTTTTGAATACTTACGGCTTTATTTTTGATCAATAACCTTGATGTCTTTTCATGCTCATACCTGAGAACACAGATCTTTGTAATAATGATGTCGTTATGAGTAGTATTTGAACTCATTGTGCTGGTGTCCATGCATGACTATTTAAACACCACAGAGCCATATCTTAAGAAAGTAGAATGAGATGAACCTAAATTTTTTTTCTCCTTTCTCTTTTTCTAAAATGAGACACATACTTTTTGTGTTCTCTTTCCCTCTTTTGGAAGTGAACTAGAGGGTAGATGATGAGCAACTGAGGGACTGAAAGGCAGAGGAAGAGAAGTATGGCTTCTTGGTTTCTCATCAGAAAGCATGCAGATGCTCAGGCTGGTTAAGCCACCTTGTGGAAGATCTCAAAAGCCTAAAGGAGTTCAGGAAATGGAAGGTGGCACCCTGGTCTTTGAAAAACAGAGAAAGCAGCCATCTTATGGAGAATGGGGACTTGAAACAAGGCCTTAATGGCATAATTCCTTGCTTGTTTTTTTCACAATGAATCTGTATATACTATAGGAGATTATGACACCAACTCTCCCTATTCCTCCATATTTATGTGGACTCTAATGTCTCTACGGTAAAATATGCTGGAATAACAGGAAAACTAACTCACTGGTGTAGTTTTTTTCTGGGGTAATTAAGCAAAAAACAATATACTTAAGCTAGTAAAGGGAATCATTGACCATGAAATGGTAGATTCCATTCCTAATACAACTATGGCTCTATATGCTGTCACTCTAAAAATTTTCATGTCAGCCTCTTTGAGCTCATCTCTGACAGGAAAGCAGGCCTCATCCTTTTCAGTTTGTTCCTGAATTCCATATGCTTCTAGAGCATTTGAGAGGACCTCTCCTTCTTCTAGGATGGGAAGAAGAAGACTATCCTGAAGTGACCCTTCCCCCTTATTTTCCCTCATTTCACCTCTGGCATTGTTTTCCAAATATTCTAGTCCCAGGGAGGCTATGTCTTTCAGGAAAAGATACCAGCACAGATTAATAGATTATGGATAAAAAACAAGAAGAGACAAAGAAAGAGGAGGAGCAGAGAAGGAGAAGTATATGAAGAAGAGGAGAAGGAGAAGAAAGACAACAACAACAGGATGGAATGGTTTTAGTTAAGAGAGGAAGAATTTATGAGTTCTTACTTTGGATTTGACACTTGCAAGAACTTTTGGAAGAATAATTGCAACAATATCAGATTTTATTTACCATTTTTACAAAAAAACCTATTGCTCTGATTTTATTGTTTTTATCATGTCTATTATCTCCTATTGTCTTTATACTGTGAAATATGTGAAATATGCACTTTTAGAACTGGAAACAAGCTGCTTTACCGAAGTGTTACTTCACTTTCTAAATTTTAATGAAATATTGTTACCTCTATGCTTCATAATGAGAAAAAAGTTGCTCATTTTACCAATGATTCCTTGTCATTTAGCTTCTTAAATGCCACCACTGTCAAATGTAATAGCAAATAATAAATTGCAATATTTACTATACAGCTAAGTACTTTTTTTAAGTAACAAATCTAGTAAAAGAACATTTAGAATTCAATGAAGAATTTGTCACCAGAAAGTACTTGAACCTTGAACACGAATGACCAAAAAGAATCCATATACAAATATCGTATGTTATACAAAAATTAACTCAGTGAATCACGGATCATTTTTAAATACAATAAAATCCTAACAAAGCTCTTAAAATTACTGTATAATCTATAGAATAAAATATAGGATGAAATCAAAGTAAATTTGAGTTGGCTAATGAGATTTTAGATGCAATACTAAACAAAAGCCTTGGAAGAATTAAATGATAATTTCAATTTTCTTAAAAATAAAAACTGGCATGAAGAGAGATCCTATCATTTCTTGAGGATTTAAGTGGAGCAAATGTGTGATGTCAGTTATTTGTGTACATCAACTTGACAACTGAGGACTGATCTTCAGGCATACTGAGTGAAACACTATTTAGTTATAGAATATTTCTGAGAAAGTCCGTTGGAGAGCATATAATTGAATAGGGAATCCCAAACTATTTTGGGTGTGACTGTTTCTTATAAGGTAGTTAAGATAGAAAGAAAACTAGTTCGAATTTGTAGCTGGAAAGTTAGAAGGCATGTTTTGGTTGATGCTCCTTTCTCAGCAATTTCTATGGATATGGTGTGGCTAATTGCCTTGTTCCTCGTGATGACATCACTGTCTTCAAGATATACATCTGTAACCTAGAACCATGACATGGGTAATTTCCTTGTTCCCCTAAATTGTTTAGACCATATAATCATTTCTGCAAGGAAATGAAGAACTAAGACACCAGGGAAGCAGAGACATTTTTTCAGTATAGCTACTGGCAGTTGAATATTCTTCAAGCAATCTTTTATTCATGTTCCCATAAACCATTAAATTATATTCAGTATGACATCCAATTACAGTCATCAAAAATGAAAAGATTATAAGAACCTAAAGATGGAGAGGTACTCTATACAAGTTAGGGCTACAGCAGCCAGAATTGGACTCTGCCTGACCTGTACAATGGCTGACATGTCAACAATCCCGGCAATCACAAGAATCACAAAGGAGAAGGCTCTAGGCAGTAGAATCCTTAGAGGCAAGGGATTAACAGGCATAATAGAGTTCCCATATTAACAGGAAGCCCAAAGAAGGGTCTCTGGGCTTGCCACCGAGTCCTGAACCCTCACCAAAGTGGAGGACTCAGAGGGAGGTTTAGCATTCACACAAAAGGATCCTCCAGAGGATGGGAAGGAGGAAGGGAGAAGCACTGGGAGGAGTGAGGGAGGGGCTTGAAAGGAAGGGAGGAAGGGAAGAGAGTACAAAGAAGGACGACTGGGAAGGGAGGAGGGAAAGAGAGGACAGGGGTACCTATTGAGTTTGTATGATTAGGAAAAAAATAAAATGTGGCAGGAAAAAAGAAGAAAGAAAAACAAACAAAAAAAGAAAAGAAGCATGACAATGGATATGAGCCTAAGCAGAGAGAAGAATGTTAGAGGGAATCAGAGAGGACAGAATAAACAAAAGGGGGTTAAAGAGAAGAAATACGATCAAAATTCATTTTATGTACATACAAAAAAAGGATTCAAAATACTATTTATTTCTGTTTTCCGTTGAATTTAGAACAATTTAATGAATTGAAAATTTAAAATACATTCATTTGTTCATTTCCCATATGTAATTTCAAATGTGCCAGAAAAGATATGAAATAATCTTATCGGTAAGTATGACAGGAGAAAGGTGGTGACCTAATTAAATTTGATGCTGAGTAGAAAGGAAAAACCATACAAGTACTGGGTATAGTTCATATTATTGATGACCACATGGTTAGAATACAAACTCTGGCATATTATATAGGTATCCTCTAATTCTGGTATATTAACTACAGTTAAACAGTCAAGGTAGTAGAAGGTAGAATAAAGTTTCTGGTTTGTAGAACAAACATTTTAAGATAAAGAAAGAAATAAACTGATCCTTCAGGTAATATATTTGAAATAATGCATAATAATGACAGTGGTGGATTTTGCATGTATTTCTATAATATTACATATGTATGTGTGTACATATAAGAGAATTTGAATACATAGGCTAAAATACATATGACTTTGCTAAAGGCTACAGAAGTAAAGATATACTTGCACACCTATTGTATATGTCTTGGTTTCTAATAATATTCTTCAAAAAGAGAAATAAGAACTCCTTGGAGAAATGGATCATTTTAAGACTATATATATATATATATAAAATAGATTTTATATATTATACATAATTTTATATGTATAAATATAAAGTCATCTTGGAATGACCTGCAGTGCTCCAAATTAAGAAAGTGCTAAAACATGAGTCAATGTATAAATGAATCCATAATACTGGTGAAATACCAAAGAAGCATAAAAAGCCAACTAAAAGTATTTCTAGTGGCCACGCTGGAATAATTTCAGCAACAAAAATTCAATAATGTTGGGTTAAAAATATGTGTATGGACCCTATTTACATAACTAATTGAATGAAAATACATAGGAATGTAAGAAGAGTAAATACAAATAATATACAGAAGAATTTTGCCTACAGGAGGTAAAACACACCTACAAGCTCATCAGATCTAGACTATGTGGCATGCCTTTCTATGAAATAGCATAGATACCAAGTGAAAGACCTGACAGACATAGAAAACCCTGTCAATACTGATTCAGAAGGTGACAGTGGTTTCTGTACATCATGATATGTGTTCTTACCCTGTGCTTTCTAAGGACATGATAGAAATGACACTTCACCTCTGTGATATATTTATATTTGTTCATAAGTTCATGAGCAGTGAATTTCATTTTATATATAAGCCATGTCTTGCTTACCCATGTTGATATTACTGAGTATGTGAGTCCTTACCTAACTATAGCTCATACAAATCCTATTGCTATGAACATTTATCTATGAAATTAAAGTATATGGTTGTTTGCATTTCTTTTGGTTAAACGCTAAGGACTGAAATGACTAAATCAACTCCATTGAGGATAGATGCTCAATTTTTAATGAAATTTTCAATAGTAACACTTTTATTCTTTAGATGTTAAGGGATATGAGATTCCAGTTGCTCCACAGCCATCTGGGATCTCTGTCCAATTTAATATTTTCCATGTAGTAGTTTGTCAATATGGATTTCATTTGTATTTTTCCTAATTCTGAAGATATTTTAAATAATTTTATATGATTATTTTTTCAAAATATTATCTAATCTTTTGTTAATTTTTCAGTTTTAAGAGAAAATATTCACTCTTTCATAATTAATTTTGTTACCAGATTCAAGAATCTTATAATTTTGAAATAAAGCATAAGGTTTTATTACTTCTAGATTTTCTTGTCTGTTTTCTTTTCAAAAGAAGATTATTGTAATATCTCAAAATCAGAGTATGTACTTAATGAGAGCATCCTATGTTTTTAATATATGCTTTTAATGTATGCTTTTAATCTTTGATGAATACAGTGAGATACATTGAATGAACAAATCTCAAATTTAGCATAAAATCTATTTAGTCATTGCCTTATCCATTTTCTTGTGAATTCAACAAAGAATCATCATTAGTTCTGTCATGTGTATTTGTTAGAATGAAGCAGAGAAAACTAACTGAAAAGATGTAATTATAGAAAATTTTAATTTAAATTTAATCGCCTTCTCATATTGAATATTCATTACCAGTTATTGTTCTGTTTGATGTGGTTGCTGTTCACTCCTCATTTTTTTTACTTTAACTCATTTCTTTTTTTTAACATTTTTTATTATTATTTCTGCTCATACAAACTTAATAGGTACACTACTTCCCTCCCTCCCTTCTCCTCCCCCCGAACCTCCTGCTCTCCCTCCCCTCACCCCTCCCCATCCCCCAGTGCCTCCCCCCAATCCCCAGACAGTCCTTTAATGTACATGCCAGACTCTCCTCTGGGACCTCCTCTTTGATGACATACAAGGACCCAGTGACATTTCCATGAACCCTTTCCTGTGTTCCCCTTAAGCATAGGAACACTACTGTGGCTGTCAATCCCTTGTCTCCAAGGATCTTGGTGCTTTTAGCAGATGCTAGACTTTGTGAGGTCAATAGTGTATTGGACATTGCACAAGGCATGCAAAGTCCAATTATGATTGCTTCGGCCCTAACTTGTGTGGAGTATCTTGCAAATAATTGCTCCTCCCATTCTTTTGCTCTTACAATCTTACCGCGCCCTCTTCCGCAAATTTCCCTGAGCTTCAGGATGGGGAGAGATTAGTCTGGCCTAGTTCTAAGTGGTTGATATACAGTCTCTGAAGTTCTGGATTGTGGTTTGTTGATTTTCTTTTGCAGTTTTGCTGCTCCTAAAATGCCCTTCACTCCATCCTGATGGGCATTATATGTCACCCCTTGCAGTCCTTGATGGAGGCCTATTTTCTCTGCTGTAACATGGTCCCCTCTCTCCTTGTTTCTGGTGTGGCCCTCCAACCACATCACTCCTGTTCATAATCCTTGGAATTACTGTAGGTTTACATAGATTTATCTTTGAGTGTCTCAAGGTGGGCTGGGTGGGTTTGGTACTAGGAGCCACCTAGAGGGAGTACATATGGTGCTTAATTTTCTGGGTCTGGGATACTTCACTCAATATAATTGTTTCTAATGACATTCATTTTCCGGCAAATTCCAGTGATTCATCATTTTTGATGGCTGAGTAGTACTCCATTGTATAGATGTACCACATTTTCTTTATCAACTTGTCAACTGTTGGACATTTGGGTTGATTCCATGACTTTGATATTGTAAACAGTGCTGCTATGAACATGGTCATGCTTGTGCTATCGAGGTGAACCTCTGCTGCATGGGGGGGGGTTCCCAAAAGTGGAATAGCAGGGTCATATGGCATTTCAACCTTGAGTTTCTTTAAGAATCTCCAGATGGCTCGCCAGAGTGGTTGCATGAGTCTGCATTCCCACCAGCAATGTAGGAGAGTTCCCCTCTCTCCACATTCTCTCCAACATTTGTTGTTGTTTGTATTGGGGATTTTTGCCATCCTGACTGGGGTGAGATGATATCTCCAGGAAGTTTTGATTTGCATTTCCCTGATGGCTAAAGAAGTGGAGCATTTTTTCAGATATTTGTTAGACATTTTAATTTCATCCCTAGTAAAGTTTCTTTTAAGTTCCAGGGCCCATTTTTTTAATTGGCCCATTAGTTTCCTTGGTGTTTAGTTTTCTAAGTTCTTTGTGCACTCTGGATAATAAAGCTCTATCACATATGTGGATAGTGAAGATTTTCTCCCATTCTGTGGGTTGCCTTTGAGCTCATGTTACAGTCTCTTTATCTGAACAGAAGCTCTTTAATTTCATAAGATCCCAACTGTTGAGAGTTGGTAGCAGTGACTGTGCCATTGGAGGTTTGTTTAGGAACTGTTGGCCTAGCCCAATCAGCTTGAGGGAGTTCCCTATCGTTTCAACTATGGTTTTTATAGTCTCTGGCCTTATATCAAGGTCCTTGATACATTTGGAATTAATTCTTGTACATGGTGACAAGTATAGGTCCAGTTTTAATCTTCTGCATGTGGAGATCCAGTTTTGCCAGCACCATTTGTTGAAGATACTGTTCTTTTTCCATTGGATTTTTTGGGCCGCTTTGTCAAAGATCAAATGGCTCTAATATTGTGGGCTTATATCTCGGTCTTCATCCCTTATCCATTGATCTGTGTGTCTATTTTGGAGACAGTATCAGGCTGTTTTTAAAACTATGGATTTGTAGTATAGACTAAGGCTTGGTATGGTGATACCTCCAGCCATGTTTTTGTTACTCAAGATTGTCTTTTGTGCCTCCATATGAATTTTGAGATTGTTTGGTCAACTTCTTTGAAGAATTGCTTTGGGATTTTAATTGGTATAGCATTGAATTTGTATATTGCCTTTGGTAGGATGGTCATTTTTACGATGTTTATTCTGCCAATCCAGGAACATGGGAGGTCTTTCCACCTTCTGGTGTCTTCTGCAATTTCTTTCTTGAGGGTTTTAAAGTTTTCATTGTAAAGGTCTTTTACCTCCTTGGTTAGGTTTATACCAAGGTATTTCATTTTTTATAGGGGCTATTGTAAATGGGATTGAGTCTCGCAGGGCTTTTTCACTTCTTTCATTCTGAGCATATAGGAAGGCCACTGATTTTTGTACATTTATTTTGTATCCTGCCACCCTGCTGAACTTCTCAATTAGTTCCAGGAGCTTCCTGGTGGAGTTTTTGGGATCACTCAGGTATAGGATCATGTCATCTGCAAATAGGGATAGCTTGACTTTTTCCTTGCCGATTCAAATCCCTTTTATGTCCCTTTCTTGTCTTATGGCTTCAGCTACAACTTCAAGTACAATATTGAAAAGAAGTGGTGACAGTGGACAGCCTTGTCTAGTTCCTGATCGAAGTGGGAATGGTTTAAGTTTTTCCCCATTGAGTATAATCCTTGCTGTAGGCTTGTTGTATATAGCATTTATTATATTGATAAAGGTTCCTTCCATTCCAACCTTCTCTAGGGTTTTGATCATAAAGGGCTGTTGGATCTTGTGAAAAGCTTTTTCTGCATGTATCGAGAGTATCATGTGGTCTTGAATGTTGGACTGGTTTATTTTACATTTATTGATTTGCGTATGTTGAACCAACCTTGTGTGCTAGGGATAAAGCCTACTTGGTCCCCGTGAATGATCTTTTTCATAGGTTTTTGAATCCGATTTGCTAAGACTTTATTGAGAATCTTTGCATCTGTGTTCATCAGAGAGATTGGCCTATAGTTTTCTTTTTTAAGTGTGTCTTTATTAGGTTTTGGGATTAAGACGATATTAGCTTCACAGAAGGAATTTGGTAGTGTTCTTTCCTTTGCTATTTGATGGAACAGTTTAAGGAGTATTGGGGTTATTAGCTTCTTAAATGTCTGGTAGAACTCTATGCTGAATCCATCTGGTACAGGACATTTTTTGGTGGGAAGATTTGAGATTACTTTTTCAATTTCCTCCTGTGTTATAGGACTATTTAAATAATTCACAACTTCCTGATTCCATTTAGGTAAGTTGTGTTTACTTAGGAATTCATCCTCTGTGTTGTCAAATTTCACAGAGTATAGGTTTTTGAAATATGACGTTATAATTCTCTGGATTTCTTGGGTATCAGTAGTGATAACTCCATTTTCATTTCTAATTTGGTAATTTGGGTTTTCTCTCTCTTGCTTTTAGTTAATTTAGCTAGGGGTGTATCAATCTTATTAATCTTTCCAAAAAAAACAGCTTTTTGACTGGTTAATTTTCTCTACCATTTTCCTAATCTCAATTTCAGATATTTCTCCCCTTATTTTGCTAATCTCCTCTCCACTACTGCTTTTGGGTCAGATTGTTCTAGTGTCTCTAAAGCTTTAAGCTGCATTGTTATTTATTTCTGATGTTTCCATTTTTTGATGTAGGCATTAAGAGCTATGAACTTACCTCTTAGGACAGCTTTCATTGTGTCCCAGAGATTTTGGTAAGTTGTATTTTCATTATCATTCACTTTCAGGAAACCTTGAATTTCCTTTTTAATTTCTTCCGGAATCCAATTCTCATTCAGCATCATAGAGTTAAGTTTCCAGGTGTTAGTGTATTTTCTGTTGCTTGTTGTGTTGTAAATGTCAAGCTTTAAGCCGTGGTGGTCTGATAAGGTACAGGCTAGAATTTCAACATTCCTGTATATGTGGAGATTCGTTTTGTGGCCCAATATGTGATCTATTTTGGAGAAAGTTCCGTGTGCTGCTGAAAAAAATGTGTATTCTTTGGTGTGTGGATGAAAAGTACGATAGAGATCTGTAAGGTCCATTTCAGTAAGAGTTTGGTTAAGCTCCAAAGTTTCTCTGTAAAGTTTTTTACCTGTTGATCTATCTCATGTTGAGAGGGCAGTATTGATATCCCCAAGAATTATCGGTTTGGGATTGATTTCTCGCTTTAGACGTTGTAGGGTTTGCTTAAAAAATGTGGGAGGGGCCGTGTTGGGTGCATATATGTTTAGTATTGTGATGTCTTCCTGGTGAATTGTACCTGTGACTAAAATGTAGTATCCATTCGTGTCTCTTATGATTTTCGTTGGTTTGAAGTCCACTTTGTCTGATAGCATAATTGCTACCCCTGCCTGTTTTCTACTTCCATTAGCTTGTAGAATTATTGATCAGCCTTTTATTTTTAGGGCATTCCTATCTTTTGTGGTGAGATGGGTTTCCTGCAGGCAGCAGATTGATGGGTTGTGATTTTTAACCCAAGTTTGTAATCTGTGTCTCTTGATTGGTGAGTTAATTCCATTAGCATTTAGTGTTATAATGGAGAAGCTATTTTTAATTCCAGACATTTATTATGTTTAGTAGTTTTTTTAAGTAATTGTTTCACTTTCAATGGTGTATACTTCCCTTCCGTTCTCCCAGATATGCCTGTTTTTTTCTTCAAGCTGAGTATCATTTCTAATTTTTGAAGGCCTGCTTTGTGGACATGTATCCCTTAAATTTGTCTTTGTGCTGGAAATTTTTCTTTCTCCTCATCTGACTGATAGTTTTGCAGGGTAAATCAGCCATTTTTGCTCATTCAATACTTGAAGTATGTCTTTCCAAGCTCTTCTTGTTTCGACTGAGAAGTCATTTGTTATTTTAATAGGTTTACCTTTAAAAGTGACTTGTTTTTACTCCCTTGAAGCTCTCAGCACCATTTCTTTGTCTTGAATGTGGAATGTTTTAACTATTATTTGCCGTGGCGAGCTTCTGTTTTGGTCGTATCTGTTTGGGTTGCAGAATGCCTCTTGTATATGGATGGGCTTCTCTTTTTTTAGATGAGGAAAGTTTTCCTTGATGATCGTTTGAAAAATTTCCTCAGGGTGGTATTTTGAGATTCTTGCTCTGGTATTCCATGAACACGCATGTTAGCCTTCTTCATAGTGTCCCATATCTCTTGAATATTTCTCTCAGGTATCTTTTTGGCTTTAACAACCTCTTCCATTGAGCTGGTTAATACTCCCACTTTGTCTTGAAGGTCAGAAATTCTGTTTTCTGCTTCGTTAGTTCTGCTGATAAGACTCTCTGTGGAGTTCTGGGTTGAAGATAACTTGTCTTTTAGCTCAGTTCTAAACTCTATTTGAGTCTGTTTTAACTGCTCTATGCCTGTTTTTGTTTCTTGCACTGTTTTTCTCACCTCCTCCAAGTGTCTGTTGTGTTCCTCTTCAAAGCGATTGATTCGGTTATTTAATTCTTCCCGGATTTCCTCTTTCATAGTATTGAACATGGCAATGATCATATTTTGAAAGTCATTACCCTGGGTCAGGCTTTCTTGGCCATTTTCCATGGGTTTGCTCTGTTGGAGTCTAACATTATGGGATTAATTCCTTCAGTGGGAGATTTGTTTACTTGAGTGTTGTTTCTCATGGATTTTCACTTTGATTTGGGCATTGTCGTTTTAAGTCTTACGATCTTCTTTCAATTTCTGTGCATTTTTCACTGAACTGAATTATTTGGCCTTGGGTTCTGGGGGTGGGCGGGGGCAAGCTTACCTAGGTCGTGGTGCATCCCGGCTGGACCTCGCGGGTCCCGAGTGGCGGAGTGGGGAAAGGGCTAACTTGTTTCTATGACACATGATAATGTTTTAATTTATTTGCTTTTGTACTGTATGTGCGTGTATCACAGGGCACTGTGTGTCCCTTTGAAGGACCAAAAAACTTCAGAGTCATTCTGGATTGTTTCTATCTCCTTTTTGCTTTGCTGTGGTATTTCCCAGGTTCTGCCTTCCAGAACCAGATGAACACTGCCATTTCTGCCTTGTGTTTTTACATGGGACCCAAGAACTCAGGTTCTGCTGCTTTTGAGGCCGAGTTTTAACCTCTAATGGTCTTTTCAGGCCAAGAATTGTTTTAATAGAAGAAGTAATTTTCTACATTTCCTTCCAAGTGTTCCTTAAACGTTTATTCTTTAGAAAGCACTTTCTAATTTCAGTTGAAATTTACTTTTGATTCCTAGATTAACTAAAAATTCACTTCAGATATTTTTAACTCTCAGGTAAATTTTAGTTACTTATTCAATTTGACTATAAGCAGAGGACATAATTAACTTGATTGCAATTGTTACATATCCACTTACTATTGTTTACTTTCCTCAAACTTCCTCTATTTTGAAAACTATTCCTCTTTGCTAGCTTAAAATATTGTTCTTTATATTGTTGACATAGACATCCCCAAAATACAAACAAATTAATTCAATGAATAATGTTCAATTTCTCTTTGGTTTCCATAATAAGTTTTGATATAGATGCATTAATTAGGAACATTAATGTTATTTCATCTTCTTTATCTGTTGATTATTTTAAATTATGACATGACCTTCACTATTACTAATAATTTTCATTGTTCTGAAAGTCGTATTATCTAAAATGCAAACATTCTATTGAATAGTTAGCAAGATGAATAAGCAGGTAAGAACACATTCTATGCAAACCTGAGTTCAATCACCAGATCCCAAATAAAGAAAAAACAAATCTTCAAAGCTGCTTTCTGACTTTTGCACACATGCTTTGATACGTGTGTCCACATATACACACCACTTTCACTAATAAAATTTTGGTAGCATAAACATATAGAGTCTAATTTCTTTCTACTGACTTTTCATCTATGTGTGTCTTTGTATCTAGGTAGGATGCATACAGTATGGTGTTGCTGTTTTACTCTGATGATCATTTGTATTCATTAGTATTTAAATCATTCTTATTTCATCATTTATTGCTATATTGGCCAATGTACAATAAATTTGTATTTGCCTACATTTTCTGTGTTCCTTTCATCATACTGTTTGTGTTTCTTTCTGGGGAGAATATATTTAATGATTTTATATATTTTAGAAATTTTATGTGTATATGGGTAGATAGATGTGGATCTAATTCATTCTGTTTATTGATTTAAAAACTATAGTTTAATATACATTCAATATACAGTGAATATACTTCATTGAATGTAAAATTAATTTGTTTCACTGAGCTTCAACTAGTGATAACAAATGTGCCCATTTGTCCTCTCCTATTTGTATATATGATGTCACATACATGTTTTCATGTTAGAAAGAAGTTATTATCCTTTAAAATTTAAGTATGTTTTTGTTTAAAAAATTCTATGTGTTGTTTTTGTGTAAATGTACATCAGAAGGCATTGTGTGTGCCCATGAAGACTCAAGAGTGATTTTGGAGATCACCCTGGATTGTACTATCTCCTCTGCTATACTTTGAAATTCTAAGGCCAGAAGTGCCAGCTGCCACCATTTCCACCTGGAGGTTCCCCACCACCACCCATATGATCTGGAATCTAAGTAGGACCTTCTACTTGTGAGGCAGAGGCTTAACCCCTGAGCCATCTCTTCAACCTTTAAAATTTGAATTATGTTAAAAAGTGAAATAAAGTATGTTGTTATACATCCTTTCTGCTAAAATTTTTAATATTCTTCTTTACTTTCAGTATCTCTGTTTGCTCATCACACACTTTTCTTCTTCAAAATTTTCAATACAAGGCCAGTAACATTCCAAGCAGATAGAGGTGACTAGCATACACCTGGTTGCCTGAGTCCAATCTCCAGACCTCACACTGTGGAAGCAGAGATCTGACCTCTGAAGTTGTGCTCTGATCCCACTGATTCAGTGACATATATTTCTTGTCTCTCTCAATTTCTCTCTCCATCCTTTTCTCTCCTTATATATGTATATAATATGTATATACATATACATATATAATATGTACATTATACATATACATAATATAATATACTACAATAATATATATTATAATGATTTAAAAATTTATAATTTTCCTTAAAGTTTTAAAATGATATACTGATTAGTTTGTGATTATTCTTCAGTCTTTATTTTCAAATAAAGGAGAAAATAATTCTATACCAATAAATTTAAAGAAATCATTTCAGCACTTCAATAATGTTCTTGCTCTTTCTTCTGTCATCCATTGTTTAGAGCAAGAACTTGGCCTGTCTTTTTATTACTGATTATATAAAATTCATCCTTTATTCTTTTAAGATTTACCCTTTTCTCTGATTCTAAGGAGTGTGATTATAATGCCCCTTAGCAGAGGATTCTTCATGCATTTCCCTTTCTGCTTTGTTCAGCTCCTTGAATCCATACATCTCTCCCTTCCAATAAGTTCAGAAATGTCTGCTTATGTCTCTTCCTAAATATAGTCTAGTCCCTGGTCTTCTCAAGGAGCTATGCTACAGGCTATTGTGGTGCTTCTCATGTGTTATTTTTCATTATTTTAGTTTTTTTACATTACCTATTTTTTATATCTGTGTTATATATATTATTATATTTTATACCCCCTTTTTACATTTTCTTTCTATCGTGTAGGTACTTTGCTCTCTTCGTATGTCATTTTTTTCATTTTGCTTTAGTTTATTTTTCTTCTTTGATGCTTCTTCTCTTATGTATGGGCATTCTACAGTTTTTTTGGTGTCATTGCTTTATGTATTATATTACTTGTCTATGCTTTGTGTATTTATAAATTGGTGTCATTATTTACCTAATATAATCCGATGTACTTATTTTCTGTAATCCATATGAGAGTTAGATACATAGGTATCAATTTTACAATTGAAGAGTAAGCTCTGGACACATCTGTGAAGAATTAGTAGTTCAGGCAAGTGCTAAGCAAGCCTTTGTGATTATATGCAATTGATGTGGGAAGATGACACAGATCATAGTTGTGGGATCATGCCATGGACAGATGGATAAGATGAAGGGTTCAAGAGTTGTCATATTTGTGCATATTTCAGCAGACTTCAGTCTGTCAAGTAAGGTTTGACCTTCTTTCATTAATCCCTGTGGATATAATGTGTCCTGTTCCTTAGGAGTGAGCTGACTGAGAACTATAAGGAGAGAATATTAAATCAAAATGAGCTCTTTCTTCTCCTAAGTTGTAAGTTTATTGACAATGTGCACACAAACTGAAACATTCTGCCTATAAGAAAAGAAGTCAATCTATGTCTTCATCTGTGAGTTGTAAGTCATTCCTTTATGGGATCTTGTCTAACATAATTTGGAAAATTTGAAAGAGTGTTTCAAATGTATGTTTGGAATTTTTTCTTTCAATTTTTTTTTTTTAAAAGTCAATTCACATCTGTTTAAGAAAAAAACAGCAACAGGTTTCTGTATATATTTAAGCAGGCTTCATTTTTAATCACGTGAACTTTGACATCACGTTTTTAAGTGGTATTGGATCAACATGTTTCCACAACTTTATAATGAAATCAAGATTCCAGAATGACAAAACAGGAGTAAAGATATTGTAAGTAATGAAATGGCTAAAGTAGCATTTTATCATAATATAAAATAATACAATGTGAAATAGATATTACATGTAAATAGTAAAAAGCTGAATTCTTAGATGGAGAAATTTGAAATAGTTTATAAATGTCTTGTGCAGAATCTGCCTGATGACATCAAATATTGATTTATTATAATAATATATATTACATTAAAGCAGTATATTGACAAGAATTTTGTCACACTCTGAACTCGCTTCTGTGAAAAAAAATAAAATGAATACTCAGAATATTTGCATATTTCCTCAGGATCCCCCTGCCTTAGTCTCTGAAGAAGCTGAGAGACAAGCCTGGGCAACAGGCCTGAAAATGCCTTGTTGACATCACATCCTGCCTGTGAGAGGTTTCACTCTTCCAAGACTACATCTCAAGTGATTCTGTTTTTCTTAGTATTTCCTAAGTTGAGTTTCTACTACATCTTATTTAATACATGTGGTTAATATTTAATTCAATTTATTTAAACTAAACTGAATTTATTTCCTCACAGTAATTGCCTGTAGCTCTCTCACCCCTCTTTCTTTACCTCTGGACTTGCCTGTGTGACTGGTTAAGGCCAATAGAAAATTAGTAAATAAAAAGACTACATACAGAGTTTGTGATTACTGCTTTCTCTCTTGCTTCTCGGGAATTTCCCATCCAATTGGCACAGGTTAGGTTTGTGGACATGTGAGAGAACTAGAAGGCCTCTTGTGCCAGCAGAAACCACTGAGACCAGTAGCCCTGGTCTACATGCCCACTTCACTCAGCCAAGATTCCGACTAGCTGCAGAGTCATGAGAAGAAACATGTTTAAGGCTCAGAGCATTATTGTGGTTATAGCTGAGAGATTGATTAGTTTTGGGGGGCCAAGTAAGATTAATGATACATCTTGCCGAATAAGTAAAAATAACATTGCAAAACAAACATTGACCACTCTGTGCCTTATGCCAAAATCTGACATTCCTTCAAAGTTGGCTTAGAGGATGAGAATATCAGAGAAGGGTTCATCCCACACCCCAAGCTCTGTGGACATTCAGATATGCCATGGAGTGCCAGTAGAAAGCTGGACAACCCCTTCTGGCTTTCTGACAGCTGTATCTCAACCTAATTCTACACAGGTGCCAAGAAATCAAGTTTGTATGCTTGGTATCATGCCAATTGTTTTGCCCTGAAGCTATAAAAATTTCCTCTGTCTAGCTTTTGAAGGAAATGTATTTCTGAAACTTCTGAGCTAAAAGAATGTTGATACCATGAAATCAGTGTTTCTTATTTTTTGAAGAACCTGCTTTTCCCCCCGAATGAAATCCTGTGATTTGCAGTAATGGGACAGGAGGTTATTACGTTAAGTGACATAAACCAGGTATAGAAAGAAAATACTAAAGCTGAATGGGGTGCATGTGCATGTGGTGTATGGGCATCTGGTATATGTACATGTGATGCATGCAGCATTCAGGAGGATAAGGCAGGAAGATTGTGAGTTCTAGGCCAGCCAGGATGACAGTGAGAACAACAAATGAAACAAAACAAAAACAATAAAGATAAATGCTTTTTGTTCTCACTTCTTTGTGAAAACGTAATTCTCAGTCTTCTGCAGAAGTTAAAAAATCAATCTCTTAGACAAATGGATTGAAGAGTCCAGGAAGGGCAAGAAGGAAAGAGATTATATTGCTTAATAGATTATTTACCAGTCAGTAAGAGGAATTTATTCTAGGCTTTGTACATCACTGAAGGGTAAATATTGGTTACAGAAATTGAAGATATATTTCAAAATAATTGGAAAAGCAGAAGGTTGTCCATACTTAAAACGGTGAACTTTTGAGGGGAAATGTCTGTTATCCTGATTTAATCATTACACTTTATACACATCTATCCAATTATTGTATTTTACCCCCAAGTGATATACAAGTATTATCTCTCAATAATTAAAAAACAAATAATGTTGGCATGTTTGAAACAGTTTGAAGCAAAAATAGCAAATGGAACCCCTTTTCCCACACCCATCTCTTCCTCTCCCTACTTCTCTGGCAGGCTTTTTCATACCAGATTCTCCTGCCATCATCCATTCTCAAATTCTGAGCATAGGAATCACCTTGGAGTTTGGAAACCTGACAAGTCAGATCCAATGGTTGTAGGGAGGACCTGAGAGACTGTATTTATCACAGCTCTCAGGTGGCAAGATGCAGACTACATGTAGAAACGCTTGAACTGGTTGGTCCTAGAGTACTACAGAATGGATGGAAAGCCCTGACTGGTCTGAATTGCTTCTTAATCAAAGAGGGAAACTGATTCTAGAAAAGTCACACTGAACATTAGAGCTGGAATGCCTCACTCTTCACATCTGCATTAATGTTCCTACTCCATCTTCCCTATCTTACTCAAGGCTCATGTTAGAAAAAAAAGAGTTAATAAAAAAATACCAAAGTGGATTTCATGTATAGTGTTTTAATTTCTGCAGTTGAAAAATAATTTAAGAGCTGGAGAGATGGCTCAGGGGTTAAGATTCTGTCTCACAAACAGAAAGTCCTGAGTTCAGATCCCAGATCCCATGTGAAAACACCAGGCAGAACAGTAGTCAGGGGCAGCCTGCTCTTCCAGCCCTGATGGGCAGAACGTGGGAAATCTAGAGGGAAAAAGGAGGTACAAGCAATCCAGGATGACTTCCAAAGTCACCTTGTTCCTCTACAGTACTCTCTGATAGACACACACATTGTGTGTGCTAAATAAAAAAATTAAATAAAAAAGAAATATTTTAAACTCACCAAACAAATCGTAAGCTTTTTTTTTAAGATTTACTAGTTTCAAGAAATTTCACAATGTTAAAAAAAATACATAAAGAGACTTCTAGCTTAAAATAGCATCTGTTACAATTTTTTACATACCATGAAAACTTATTTAAATACACAGAATGAAAAAGAACCAAAACAAATAGAATGATCACAGGGTCCAAAAGCAGAGTGGCAGATAACCTAGTTAGAGAGTTGGGAAGGAATGTTCCCTCCACATAAAGCCGTTGGGATAGATTACTAGGAACCCTTTCCTGACCCAGAGCAGCTGGAAGAGAGGATGCCAAGGCTTTGACCAATGTGACCCTGACTTACACAGATTTGGCATCTAACTTCCCCTGAACATTTGGCATCCTTCTCTTGTTTTTAGTGAGAGAGAATTACAATCAAGCGATTAATACAGAAGATCCCTCCATTTGGTAATGTCTTGGGACATTCCCAGATTGACCTGGGAACTACACACATTAGTTGGTTACATGTGAAAGGATTTCTTTGACTGATGAGCCAAAACATCTACAGAATGCACACTAAGTCTAAGCAACTACTCCCTTTGACCTGGGTTACACAGAAAATACAAATGCAGGATCTTTTAAAATAAATACACACCAAGGGAAAAAGGTATTTATGGTAGCAAGTCAGAGGATGAGCACAAAATAGGAAGTGGAAAGCTCTGTCCTCATGAGGTATGCTGGACACTTTGCTTATATGAACTTCTTTCACCCTTTTCTAATCCATCTCCCTGTTATTCCTTTAAAACTTAGTTCCTGTGTAACCTACTGAAGGAGTCCTTTTCTTATGCCCCTAGATTAAAGCTATCTTGAGAGGTACACACTGTTAGGACCCTCTGTAATTTCATCAGCATGTGTTTGTGTAATTATTTTAGTGACTGTGACAAATAAAGGCATTATTGAACATGAAACAGATTTTCAGAAAATAATTGTTGAATAGAAAACTGAAGCTCTCCCACCATCCAGCCGGAGCCACGCAGGGCCTGGGAGGAGGACACCCCTCCTGCGCCCGGCTCTGCCCCAGGTCCCCCAGGTTAAATAGCGCCCCGCCAATGCCCCATCCTCCCTTCCCCCACTCCACCGCCCAGGATGCGCCGTCCAGCGGGGACTCACCACGACCTAGGTAAGCTCCATCCCTGCCGACCCCCAGGACTCCAGGCCAAATAATTCAGTTTAGTGAAAAAAACACAGAAATTGAAAGAAGATCTTAAGAGTTAAAACGGACAATGCCAAAGTCAAAGTGCAAATCCATGAGAAACAACACTCAAGTAAATAAATCTCCCACTGAAGGAATTAATCCCATAATGTTAGACTCCAACCAGAACAAACCCACGGAAAATGGCCAAGAAAGCCTGACCCAGGATAACGACCTTCAAAATATGATCATTACCATGTTCAATACTATGAAAGAGAAAATCCGGGAAGAATTAAATAATCGAATCAATCGCTTTGAAGAGGAACACAACAGACACTTGGAGGAGGTGAGAAAAACAGTGCAAGAAACAAAAACTGGCATAGAGCAGTAAAACAGACTCAAGCAGAGTTTACAACTGAGCTAAAAGACAAGTTATCTTCAACCCAGAACTCCACAGAGTCTTATCAGATAGAACTAATGAAGCAGAAAACAGAATTTCAAACCTTGAAGATAAAGTGGGAGTACTAACCAGCTCAATGGAAGAGGTTGTTAAAGCCAAAAAGATACTTGAGAGAAATATCCAGGAGATATGGGACACCCTGAAGAAGCCTAACATGCTTATTCATGGAATACCAGAGCAAGAATCTCAAAATACCACCCCTGAGGAAATTTTTCAAATGATCATCAAGGAAAACTTTCCTCATCTAAAAAAAGAGAGGCCCATCCATATACAAGAGGCATTCCGCACCCCAAACACATATGACCAAAACAGAAGCTTGCCATGGCAAATAATAGTTAAAACACTCCACATTCAAGATAAAGAACTGGTGCTGAGAGCTTCAAGGGAGAAAAAACAAGTCACTTTTAAAGGTAAACCTATAAAATAAAAAAATGACTTCTCAGTCGAAACAGTAAAAGCAAGAGAGCTTGGAGAGACATACTTCAAGTATTGAATGAGCAAAAATGACAACCCAGGCTGATTTACCCTGCAAAACTATCAGTCATGATCAAGGGAGAAAGAAAAATCTTCCAGCACAAAGACAACTTGAAGGGATATATGTCCACCAAACCAGGCCTTCAAAAAATGCTAGAAATGATACTCAAGCTTGAAGAAAAAAACAGGCATATCCGGGAGAACAGAAGGCAAGGATAACACCATTAAAAGCAAAGCAATATACTTATAAAAACTACTAAACATAACAAATGTCTGGAATCAAAAATAGTTTCTCCATTATAGCACTAAATGTTAATGGAATTAACTCACTGATCAAGAGACATAGATAACAAATTTGGATTAAAAATCACAATCCATCAATCTGCTGCCTGCAGGAAACCCATCTCACCACAAAAGATAGGCATGCCCTAAAAACAAAAGGCTGGTCAACAATTCTACAAGCTAATGGAAGCAGAAAACAGGAAGGGGTAGCCATTATGCTATCAGACAAAGTGGACTTCAAACCAAAGAAAATTATAAGAGACATGGATGGATACTACATTTTAGTCACAGGTACAATTCACCAGGAAGACTTCACAATACTGAACATATATGCACCCAATACAGGCCCCTCCACATTCATTAAGAAAACACTACAGCGTCTGAAGCAAGAAATCAACCCCCAAACGATAATTCTTGGGGACTTCAACACCGCCCTCTCAACATGGGATAGATCAACAGGTCAAAAGCTTAACAGAGACATTTTGGAACTTAATCAAACCCTTAAAGAAATGGACCTTACAGATCTTTATCACACTTTTCACCCACGCACCAAAGAATACACATTTTTCTCAGCAGCACACAGAACTTTCTCCAAAATAGATCACATATTGGGCCACAAAACAAATCTACACATATACAAAAAAGTTGAAATTCTAACCTGTGCCCTATCAGACCACCACGGCCTAAAGCTGGACATCAACAACACAATAAACAAGAGAAAATAAACTAACTCCTGGAAACTTAACAATATGATACTGATTGAGAACTGGATTCAGGAAGAAATTAAAAAGGAAATTCAAGATTTCCTGAAAGTGAACGATAATGAAAATACAACTTACCAAAATCTCTGGGACAAAATGAAAGCTGTTCTAAGAGGTAAGTTCATAGCTCTTAATGCCTACATCAAAAAAATGGAAACATCAGAAATAAACAACTTAACAATGCAGCTTAAAGCTTTAGAGAAACTAGAGCAATCTGATCCCAAAAGTAGTAGAAGAGAGGAGATTAGCAAAATAAGGGGAGAAATATCTGAAATCGAGATTAAGAAAATGATAGAAAAAAATCAACCAGTCAAAAAGTTGGTTCTTTGAAAAAATCAATAAGATTGATACACCCCTAGCTAAATTAATCAAAAGCAAGAGAGAGAAAACTCAAATTAACAAAATTAGAAATGAACATGGAGTTATCTCTACTGATACCCAAGAAATCCAGAGAATTATAACATCATATTTCAAAAAATTATACTCTGTGAAGTTTGACAACACAAAAGAGATGGATGAATTTCTAAGTAAACACAACTTACCTAAATTGAAAAGGGAAGTTGTGAATTATTTAAGTAGTTCTATAACATATAAGGAAATTGAGGAAGTAATCTTGAATCTTCCCACCAAAAAATATACTGGACAGATAGATTCAGCACAGACTTCTACCAGACATTTAAGGAGTTAATAACACCAATACTTCTTAAACTGTTCCATCAAATAGCAAAGGAAGGAACATACAAAATTCCCTCTATGAAGCTAATATTGTTTTAATCCCAAAACCTAATATTCACTTAAAAAAGAAAACTATAGGCCGATCTCTCTGATGAACAAAGATTCTCAACAAAGTCTTAGCAAATCGGATTCAAAAACATATTAAAAAGATCATTCACAGGGACCAAGTAGGCTTCATCCCCAGCACACAAGGTTGGTTCAACATATGCAAATCAATAAATGTAATTCATCATGTAAACCAGTCCAGAGTCCAAGACTACATGATACTCTCGATAGATGCAGAAAAAGCTTTTGACAAGATCCAACAGCCTTTTATGATCAAAACGCTAGAGACAGTAGGAATGGAAGGAACCTTTATCAATATAATAAAAGCTGTATACAAGCCCACAGCAAGGATTATGCTCAATGGGGAACAATTGGAAACATTCCCACTTCGATCAGGAACTAGACAAGGCTGTCCACTCTCACCACTTCTATTCAATATCATACTTGAAGTCTTAGCTGAAGCCATAAGACAAGAAAAGGACATAAGAGAAATTCAAATCGGCAAGGAAGAAGTCAAGCTATACCTATTTGCAGATGACATGATCTTATACCTGAGTGATCCCAAAAACTCCACCAGAAGCTCCTGGGACTAATTAAGAAGTTCAGCAGGGTGGCAGGATACAAAATAAATGTGCAAAAATCAGAGGCCTTCCTATATGCCCAGAATGAAAGAAGTGAAAAAGCCTTGAGAGAAACAATCCCATTTACTATAGCCCCTAAAAAAATGAAATACCTTGGTATAAACCTAACCAAGGAGGTAAAAGACCTTTACAATGAAAACTTTAAAACCCTAAAGAAAGAAGTAGCAGAAGACACCAGAAGGTGGAAAGACCTCCCATGTTCCTGGATTGGCAGAATCCACATCGTAATAATGACCATCCTACCAAAGACAATAGACAAATTCAATGCTATACCAATTAAAATCCCAAAGCAATTCTTTAAAGAAGTTGACCAAACAATCTCAAAATTCAAATGGAGGCACAGAAGACCCAGGATAGCAAATACAATCCTGAGTAACAAAAACACTGCTGAAGGTATTACCATACCAAACCTAAGTCTATACTACAAATCCATAGTCATAAAAATAGCCTGGTACTGGCTCCAAAATAGACACACAGATCAATGGATAAGGACTGAAGACCCAGATATAAGCCCACAAAATTACAGCCATTTGGTCTTTGATAAAGGAGCCAAAGAATCCAATGGAAAAAGAACAGCATCTTCAACAAATGGTGCTGGCAAAACTAGATCTCCACATGCAGAAGATTAAAGCTGGACCCGTACTTGTTACCATGTACAGACTTAATTCCAAATGGATCAAGGACCTTGATATAAGGCCAGAGACTATATAATCCATAGTTGATAGGATAGGGAACTCCCTAGAGCTGATTGGGCTAGGCCAACATTTCCTAAACAGACATCCAATGGCACAGTCACTGCTACCAACTCTCAACAGTTGGGATCTTGTGAAATTAAAGAGCTTCTGTTCAGATAAAGAGATTGTAACACGAGCTCAAAGGCAACCCACAGAATGGGAGAAAATCTTCACTAACCACATATCTGATAGAGCTCTACTGTCCAGAGTGCACAAAGAACTTAGAAAATTAAACGCCAAGGAAACCAATGGCCTAATTAAAAAATGGGCCCTGGAACTTAAAAGAAATTTTACCAGAGATGAAATTAAAATGTCTAACAAGTATCTTAAAAAATGCTCCACTTCTTTAGCCATCAGGGAAATGCAAATCAAAACTTCCCTGAGATATCATCTCACCCTGGTCAGGATGGCAAAAATCCACAATATAAACAACAACAAATGCTGGAGAGGATGTGGAGAGAGGGGAACTCTCCTACATTGCTGGTGGGAATGCAGGCTCATACAGCCACTCTGGCGAGCCGTCTGGAGATTCTTAAAGATTGAAATGCCATGTAACCCTGCTATTCCACTTTTGGGAATAACCCCCCATATAGCAGAGGTTCACCTCGATAGCATAAGAACAACCATGTTCATAGCAGCACTGTTTATAATAGCAAAGTCATGGAATCAACCCAAATGTCCAACAGTTGACGAGTGGATAAGGAAACAGTGGTACATCTATACAATGGAGTACTACTCAGCCATCAAAAATGATGAATTACTGGAATTTGCCGGGAAATGGATGCCATTAGAAACAATTATATTAAGTGAAGTATCCC
Source organism: Typhlomys cinereus (assembly GCA_023101885.1). Taxonomy (NCBI): domain Eukaryota; kingdom Metazoa; phylum Chordata; class Mammalia; order Rodentia; family Platacanthomyidae; genus Typhlomys; species Typhlomys cinereus. The sequence goes on along the minus strand of JALPQD010000057.1, from coordinate 3,985,087 downwards.
AAACCCCGAAAATTAAGCACCGTATGTACTCCCTAATAGGTGGCTCCTAGTACCAAACCCACCCAGCCCACCTTGAGACATTCATAGGTAAATCTATGTATTACCTACAGTAATTACAAGGATTATGAACAGGAGGGATGGGTTGGAGGGCCACCAGAAACAAGGAGAGAATTGACCATGTTACAGTAGAGAAAGTAGGCCACCATCAAGACTGCAAGTAAGTAATGTGACACTTGGTTAAGTTCCAGACCTTTGTTCCTGATCATTTACAACTAAGGGGGTATGATCTCTCCAGAAGGGGAGGGCATATAGTCTGGCAGATAAAAAGTAACCATTTTGCAAATGGGTGATGGACCCTCCCTCACTGAGGTTTCCTACTTTTATTACATCTGCCCTTGAATGTGCTCTTATAATAAGACTCAAGCTTTTTGTCTCTGGCCAGGAGGTGACATACAGTGCCCAGCAGGATGGAGTGAAGGCATTGCAGGAGCAGCAAAATTGCAAAAGAAAATTAACAAACCACAGTCCAGGACTTCAGAGACTCTATACCAACCACCTAGAACTAGGCCAGCCTAATCTCTCCCCATCCTGAAGCTCAGGGACATTTGCGGAAGAGGGGGCAGTAAGAGTATAAGCAAAAGGATGGTAGGAGCAATGATTTGCAAGATACTCCACACAAGTTAGGGCCAAAGCAATCATAATTGGACTTTGCATGCCCTACGCAATGTCCAACACACTATTGACCTCACAAAGTCTAGCATCTGCTAAAGGCATCAAGATCCTTGAAGGCAAGTGATTGGTAGCTACAGTAGTGTCCCTATGCTTAAGGGGAACACGGGAAAGGGTTCAGGGAAAGGCCACTGGGTCCTTGTACGTCATCGGAGAGGAGGGCCCAGAGGAGAGTCAGGCATGCACATTAAAGGACCCTCTGGGAATTGGGGCGGGAGGCACTGCGGGATGGGGAGGGAGGGATGAGGGGAGGGGGAGCAGGGGGTTCGGGGGGAGGAGGAGGGAGGGAGGGAACTGGTGTACCTATTAAGTTTGTATGAGCTGAAATAATAATAAAAATGTATATAAAAATGCAAAGAAAAGAAAGAAAACAAGCTTTGGTGACAGAGATGGTAGGTCTCAAGCTGTAGAAATAGAAATGGAAAGTTCTGAGAAAAAAGATCAAGACCGATATAAAATCTCAGGGTAAGTTACAGAAAGAGTTAGCTGTAAAGGTGTTGGTTAGACAGACAGGAAAGGCATGTAAAGATATACACTGGAAACCCCAACTGAATTCACAGGATTAAGAAAGAAAAGAAAACAGCATAATAGAAAAATCTAACCTACTATTATAATGAGCAGGAGCTAAAAGTCCAAAAGTGGGAGACTTTTCAGAATGAACAGATAAGAAAACTGGATGAAGCAATGTGGGAAGAAATTGCATGGAGTTAGAGGATAAAACATCTCATGGAGGTTTATGAACTTCTCTAATAAAATTGAAAAATTGGAAATCAGAACCCAAGGCAATAAATACCTAAGTTATCTTTAAAAAATTCCAGAACGTACCCAAGTATGTTTGAAAAATCCATCCATCTTTGCAACCACAAGCAAGCAGAAAAGTAAGGCGATGGCTGGCTATGTTTACAACCAGAAGAAAACAAAAACAATCCTACAATAAGGTAAGAAAACACATTATTACAAAAAAGTAATATCTGAAGACAGAAAAGCTGGAAAGGACTATAAACTAATAATAATTTTACCTGCAGTCAAATCTCTGTTCCTATGAAGGAAGAAAAATAATGTCTCTAGCTGACAAGTCTCCAGAAATGATGCCAATCCCATACCCTTTCTGAATATTAATAATAAATTACTGAAAGTTTATCTTCCTGCTGAAAGATGATTCAAATTAAAATGTCATGTTTTATTGTTAAAATATATACTCACAATGTAAATTTAGCAGTCATAAAATGCTATGCATAAAACAACAGCTTACCAAATGTATAAATTAAAAACTTTAAGGTGAAATGGGCAAAGTTGAAGTCAAGGAAGAATATTTGAACAAGTTTAGTAATCTTTTCATCACTGATGTACACAAGAGTTTAATAGATACATAAAGTTTTTAACTAAGATTTTGACTAATGTTTCAAAAATTACTAATATACAGGTTTATAAACAAAAGTGTTATACCTTTTCCCAAGGTTTCATTGAAATATTTACATAAATCAATCCTATTTCAAACAACTAGCAAAAGTTTCAGAATTCTAATTAACAAAAATTATGTTTGCCAGATTTTATCACACAAATGTTTTAAGACAGAAGATTGCTAGAAAAATTTACCGTAGGAAAAGTAACCATACTCGAAAACATGAATTTTGTCATAAATTTAATTGAGAACCAAATAGAAGCTTTCACCTTAAAATGTGTAAACATTCCCTTGCATATTTATACTGATGGTATCTTTACATGCATATTCATTTTAATCTAGGCCATTGAAATGGTAGGTTACCCTGAATAGCACTGCACCCACTAGATGATTTGTTGGTATTCCATCAAAGCTGCACTCTGAGTGTGATTATTGTAAGTGCCTCAGCAATGTGGTTTGCAGAACACTACTTATTGAGTGGCTAATTAGCATAATTGATGTCAGAAATTAATTTTCTTTGGGGAGCCTAGTAATTTTCTTAATGATCACAATGGATTTCAGAAACAGATTTTCATTGGTGACATTAATGATGCTCAAGGTATTTGTATGTACTGGAAGTTTACAAAAGTCATTCATTGCTTTGCAGATATGGGGTATAGAATTCAGAGTATTCTGTATATTTTCTCAATTAAGAACAGTATCCTAAGACTGATTCATGAATAATTCAACATTTAACAGGTAATGGAAAAGATTATTGGTTGCCTGAGTCCATTACATGCCTAGCTGCAATCTGATGCATTTGTTTTCAGTGACTGTTTTGAAGAAGATAGTATTAAATCATTGGAAAGCTGAATACATATTCAAAAGAGACAAAAAAACTATTTAAAGACAAATAAAGGCTACATTAAAAATATTGTTCTTTTCTACTGGTTACTAATATGTATGTGATTGGTAAAATACAGAAAGAAGAAATAAGACAAAGTCAGACTCTCCATTTGTCAAATAAAGTACTGGTTAACCTAATTTAAATTGACTGTGTACTTTTCTTTCTTTTATATTACTCTGCTTTCTAAGTAAATGTCCAATAAGCAAATATCTGATATATAACAATATCGGAAATGGTGGTGTCCTGCACTTCCAACCCTGGTGGGTGGCACCCAGGATATCCCAGAGTGAGGCAAAAAGGAGATAGAAGCTATTTAGGATAGTTCTCAAAGTCATCCTTGATCCTCCACAGGGACACACCGTGCCTTCTGATACATACACACACACACACACACACACACACACACACACACACACACCAATAAATAAATAACATTTAAATAAAGATATGTCTGCACTCCCATGAGCCAAGATACAGAATGAAATTAATTGTACATGAGCACATGATAGATAGAGAAAATATGGTATCTATGAAAATGGGATATTATTGAGCCTTTTAAAAATTTGTATTAATTTATTCGTCAGGATTTATTGTTAAAATGTATGTTCATAAGATCATAAAATGCTATGCATTATACAACAGCTCAACCAATGTGTAAATTAAGAGCTTTAAGATGAAGATTTGAGAGAGCAGGAGAGAGACAAAGAGAGACAGTGCGTGCACGCATGCCATGGCATACTAGTAGAAGTCTGCAGGCAACTTTTAGAAGTCAGTTCTCCCTTTCCACCATTATAGGCTTCCAGGGATTGAATTCAGGTCATGAGGTTTGTGAGCAGGAACCTTTCCTGCTGAGCTATCTTGTTGACCCCTTATTTATACTTTTAAAAGAAGGAAACTTCAGGTGAGGGAGCTGACTCAGAGGTTAAATTACTTATTCTTCAAAGCAAGAGAGTCAGGATTAGGATTCCTAAATCCTATGTTAAATGACAGGTGGTGTGGTGGCCCATAATTCCAGTCTCAGAAGGCAGAGACTGAGAATCTCTAGAGGAAGCTGGCTAGTGAAAATAACTCTTTCAGTAACCTTGTGGTTTGTTTAGGAACCATGTCTCAAAATAATAAGGTAGACAAGTGAAGGAGGATGATTTGTAATATCAACCTCAGTCCTTCATATGCATATATGCACATACATGTACGTGCACCACAAATACATGTGCTCCCAGACATGCAAACACAAATACACACTCATTGTACACCATACACACATGAAAATGGGGATGAGCAATAAAAGTGAAAGAAGGAAACCACTGGTTTGTTATGATTGGGATGAACCTGGAAGGTGTAGTGCCAAGCGAAGTAAAGGGAGCACCCAAAGAATGACCTCGTTTAGTGTCTCTTTTATGTGGCTTCTAATTGAGCAAAACTCACAGAAACAGAGTTGAAGAACAGCTGCAGATATTAGTTAAAGGCGCAAACATTTGTTTATAAATTGAACATGTTCAAGAGACCTAGCATGCCGTGTGGCAACTGTAGTTAATACTTCACTGCATGTTTGTAATTTGCTAAGCATAGAATGTAAGCATTCATGACACACACTAAGTGTGGGAGATGAGGCTATGCTAATCAGCTTGATTGGTATAATCATTTCATGGTGCTTATGTATATCAAAGCATCTCATTGTATAGGCTGAATATGTACTTTTCTTGCTTTTATTTTTGAAAAAATCACATGCATTCAAAATCAGTAAGGATGATCTTGAATTCCTGCCTCAGACTGATACTGAGAATGCAGGCCTGCATCATCACATACAGTTTATGTGGTGTTGGGCATTGAACTTAGGGTTTGATGAATGTGAATCATCCCCAGTATATGTACATGTTTTGTCAGTCTTCTCTTCAGCACATCTTGCAGGGCAGACCATGTGAGAACTTGGGCATGCTAGCTGAAAATGTCTGCAGCAGTGATTCAGGTCTAATTTTGGTTTCATTGAAGTTTTTCCAGCTGGTCTCTGGGGAAGAAACCATCACTTTCTTCATTATGGTAGGCTGCTGATCTGTCCTCAAAAGAGTAGACTGTCTGTGCTGACCTAATCATTTTGTCAGTTCTCAACAGAACACACCAAATTAATGGACCATTTTGACCTAACATGGGCACCCCAAAGTACTACATACAGCAAAATTTTCACCTCATGATTTAAAGCGAAATACTAAAATGGAAGATTAATGTACTGTAAGCTTTAAGACCCAATATATGGCTGTTGTGACTGAGGAATTCATTTTCTCATTTTATTTCATTTAAATTAAACTTTAGTTATATAGAGAGATATATTGAACATCTTTCTGAACATCATTGTTCTATAAAAGTGTCATTCACAGAAAGTTCTATTAGATTCACATCAGAAGATAGCATGGTTCTTTCTCCTTGTGCATTGTTTCTCTTATTGTTTTAATATCTCTAATATATACGACCCCTGAATTCTCCTTTTTGTAACCATATATTTTCTTCTCACTGAATTTTGGTTACGTGATTAATTTTATGAATAAGTCAAGTATTCTATGCTCCAGTTTCTCTGAAGGAAAGATCATGTATACACTGGAGATATCCTGGAGAAATTCAAAAGATATATCAAGATCCCTTACCATCTCTTCTGGGATCATCCTACCTGCCTCAACTAGAGGACCTGCTAGCTGACTGCAAGTGAATACTTTAGCCCCATAAAAAGTTGAATGGGTCCATCCTCAGTGAAGTTTCCTACTCTTATTACATCTACCCTTGAATGTGCTATTACAACAAGACTCCAGTTTAACAGCTTTTTGTCTCTGGCCAGGGGGTGACATACAGTGCCCAGCAGAATGGAGTGAAGGGCATTGCAGGAGCAGCAAAACTGCAAAAGAAAATCAACAAACCACAATCCAGAACTTCAGAGACTCTATATCAATCACATAGAACTAGGCCAGCCTAATCTCTCCCCATCCTGGAGCTCAGGGACATTTGCAGAAGAGGGGGCGGTAAGATTGTAAAAGCAAAAGGATGGGAGGAGCAACGATTTGCAAGATTCTTAACAATAGTTGGGGCCAAAGCAATCATAATGGGACTTTGCATGCCCTGCAGCAATGTCCAGCGCACTGTTGCCCTCATAAAGTCTAGCATCTGTTAAGGGCACCGAGACCCCTGGAGGCAAGGGATTGACAGCCATAGTAGTGATCTTATGCTTAAGGGGAACAAGAGAAAGGGCTTATGGAAATGCCACTGGGTCCTTATATGTCATCGGAGAGGAGGACCCAGTGGAGAGTTAGGCGTACACAATAAAGGACTCTCTGGGAATTGGGGGGGAGGCACTGGGGGAAGGGGAGGGGGAGGAGGGGGAAGGGAGGGAACTGGTAAAAAATTTTAAAATGTATAATTAAATTTTTAATAAAAAAAAAAAGTTGAATGGGAATGGTATGATGCTGCAGTGCGCCTGCATGGCTGCTGATAGATGACCATCACACAGCTTAAGGGAACAAGGACTTTACTTTCTTACAACAGTCTAGTTACAGTTCTCAGTCCATTTTGATGGGAGAGCATACACCAACCCCAGGGCTGAGGGAACTAGCCACACCATCACCACATAATGGCTGAGAGACGGGCAATCCTTACTTGCCAGACCAGCATATCTGGTCAAGTGAGCAGAAGGATGCCAACTCTCAACCAGCTCTCCGTGATTTATTCCAGGGCCTAATCCTACCCACCATAGACTGGGCCTTCCCCATCAGCTAGACAATCTCCTTCAGGTTCACTCTGGGCTTAACTCAACTAATTCTCTACAAATGTGCCCAGAGCTCAAACCCTCAACAGTCAAGTTGACACCTGTGCCTAACTATGACATATGACATACACTTTGATTCCCAGTATGAAGAACAGTTCAGATTTTGTGAGACTGCTGTTCTGACAAATAAAGTCTGCATTAACAATATTGCTTTTTTCTACTGGCTACTGATATGTGTGTGATTGGTTAAAATTTTATAGAAAGAAGAAAATAAGATAAAATAAGACTCTCAGTTTAAAAAAAAGTGCTGATTAAGTTAATTTAAGTTCACTTGTGTACTTTTCCTTGTTTTATATTACTCTGCTTTCTAAGTAAATGTCCAATAGGTAAATCTCAGATGTTATAATCAAACTGGTATATTGAGCCGTCATAAAGAGATATTTGGGAAAGACAAGGCATAAATAAAATAGTCAATTCTTAGAGAACATGGCTTAGGAAATCTGTGGTCTGCTTGAAAAACTGATTAATATGAATAAAATCACTTTAAAATATGGTGTTATGACAGAAATAGGAGCAAAGTCACAGAAGTAGAACAAATAATCTTACTAAATGAAAAACTTGATATAGAGTTTATATCTTTAAATAAAGTCAGGCTGACTATAATCACAAAAAAAGCAAGAACAAATCAATTGAAATCCCATATAAAATGTTCAAGATCCAAAGGGTATAATATATCAAACATTAGTACAGTGAATGAAATAGTTTGGGCTTTGCAATTTTTCACTCAGATGCAAGAAATATAAATTTGGAAAACATTATTAAGAAGTAATACTCTGCTGCAGAGCCAAGAAGTTATTAGAATGTGGCATTTCCATTGGTGTGGCAGATCTAAGGAGGATGGGCCTGGGAAACATTGAACTAAAAGTGGATTTTGTACTAGCCGAGTGTTCAACATTGAAAAAGCAATATTTCTTTTTCAACTTTTCTTAGAATAAGTGATGAATGTGGGCAGCCCAAGCAGTGTACAAATTCCAGCTCATCTTGATTTTTTGCCTAACTCCTTAAAATTTGTTTTCTAGTCATCTGCACTTTACCTTAATTCACTTACACCATCGTTCTATTTTACCCAAATAGTCCTAAGTTATAAGAATTGATGACTTAGGACAAGTGTTTAGAAAAGCAGTAAAACCTTATCTGGGTACCTGTTAGCATTTTTTCCTATCTCGAATGTTTCTGATATGCTGCATTCAAGACCCAACTCAATAAAGCAAATACCATCTCCAACAGCATCTCTGCGATGAACCAGACACAATGTAGTATAGTCACCTACTGCTATGCAATGGATCATCCCATATAAAGTGACTTAAAACTATGCTCATTGTGCATCAGCTCCCATGGTTCCTTTGGGTCAGAATCTGAGATTGATGGGCTTGGGGTCTTCCATCAAGTGGTGGTCAGATGGTGACTAGAACTAGAGATATTGTCAATACTTTTGCTATCCACATATTTCATGCCGGGACTACAGAGGAGTAAACAGCTAGGGGATTGTGCAGCTGGAGCTTCTTGGCTTTAAACTTATCTCTGTGTAGTCCCTCGATGGTGTTCAGACTGTCATAAATTCTTACATGTCAGCTCAGGGTGTCACGCATGTGTTTCAAGAGAGAATGAAGTAGGCAAGAAGGTGTCATCCCTAACAGTTTCAAAAGCCACACAAAGTTGTTTTTTACCACAGTTAATTGGCTCAGACAATTATAAGGGAGGATCTGTCTGGATTCAAGGGAAGGGAACTTGCATACAATTTTTCATTGAGAAGTATCAGTACTAAAAGAGAATATATTGGAGCGGTTATTGTTGGAAAATATGATCTGTCCCTACCTGTTTTAATAGCTCACAGGGCCTTTTAATTTTCTCTGTGTAAACATTATGTTGAGCTTAAATGAAATCAAATATGACAGTTCATCTGTTAGTGTAAGATACATCAAAATTAAGATGCAGAAATGTTTCTTGTTTGACTTGGGTTATTAAGTAGCAAATAGCTAGATAAAAGTTCCTAAGTACATGAACAACGGGGGAACTCATGCCTTGGAAAAGCTTTGGGGATTATCGTTGGTCACAGCATTGTATATATACCCCAGGTGGGATGCAATTGCTTAAACAGACAAGAAGCTGATACACATTAGTTCCTAGTTAAGATATATGGTGTTCAATATGTGAATAAGCGTACAACATCTCCTGCATTCATTTAGTGATTCAGTGTTTACCAGGCTGTGTACCTGGCATTATTCTAGATGCTGATATCGGCAGATATAGCTATGAGCAATCCATACTCAAAGTTCTGTCTTCATGAATTCTCTATTCTGATGCAAAGCACAGACAGTAAACCATGGGCTAATGCCATGAGAAAACTAAAAGGACAGCAGGAATGATATAAAAGCTGGAAGTTGAGGATTTCACCATTAGACAAAAGAGGTGCGAAAGTCCTCAGTTAGAGACTGAGGAAAGGCACCAAGAGCAGGTGAGTATGTCATGCTGTCTCAGGAAGGAAAGCCCCACGGACTAGGATGCTTTGAGAAAAAGACTCTAAAGCAGTGGTGCCTGTAGTGAAGAGCACAGTAAAGACAGGAGAGTTGAATGCAAAACGTGAAGCAGCCAGTGGCTCTTCATATTCTGGTTCTCACTGTGAGAACAAAACTATCAGAACATTTATGCAGAGAAATGATGTAATCTGATGAGAACTTAACCAGGTCAAGAGCAGCCACTTTACTAAGGGACACAGGGAAACTAATTCAGAGACAATTCTAGTCATCCTGATAAGAGGTTCCAGTGTCCTGAACCAACGTGGTAATGCTGAGGGGATAGCTGCAACATGGTCAGAGCCCGACCATATGTTCAATAAGGAACAAGCTCTAGTTTTGATGTCTCTGACATGGTTTGTGAACTAGTCAAAGGGCTAAACCGAGATGTTCGACTTCTGCATTTATTGAGATGAAGATGATCACAAATGAACAAGCTTTGTGCCAGACAGCAAGGGCTCAGTTCTGATGTATCTTTAAAAAATAATTATTAGAGAACTCACGTGTTACCCAGAAAGTCAAGCAGAGGGAACATGTCAAGTGAGAGTAGAACTGATCATCTGCTTCTGAAATCTCATGCAAGAAGGAGATTAGACAGAATATTGTGTGAGATGTCAAATGTGGAATCATTCGTGAACATCACAGAGAGTTCAATGTTGAGCTTGATTTGGGTGGGACTTGCTCAGAGTAGGTTTCTGAGAGAATGGGAGAGACAAAACAACTACTCTACGCAACTAGCATTGCTCTAAAGTATCTGCAGAAAAGGAAAGGAGTAAGGTAAGTTATGAGGAAGGAAGAAACTAGTATTAGGGCAGGATTCTGATGGGGAAATTCTAGCAAAGGAAAAAGGAGGTTGTGGAAAAGAGAGAAGGATCACTAGATCTATAATCTTAAGAAGTCGAGGAAGCAATGAAGTCCATTGGATTGGTGGAGACAGGGCAGTGCAATGACGATACTAGATGTGGCGTGAACGTTTTCCTGGGGAGTACCCACACAAATGGGTATTAGACAGGAATTCCACTACAGACCAAAGTAGGATTACAACAAGTCCAACTTGGTGAACGAGTAAATTTATTAGTTTTAATTCAGAAGTAGGGTTGAGGACTACATACAGGAGCATGGAAAATTCAAAGACAGCATTAGTATCAGAAAGCCCATACCAATATGGGTAAGACGCACAGAAGCTGTGACTCTGGAACTCTCTGCATGACTTGTTGATTTGAGATCTCTTCCAGATTGCTGGACTGCTCAGTCATTTTCCACTGCTGGGCTGATTTGTGAAGTCTCCTCCTCCAATAATTTATGCTGCTTTTCTTGACCTTGGAGAGGATCTCTATCCTCAGAATGCTTCATGAGACTAACCAGCTGTTAACTTTCTGTGTCTTTCTCCAAGGTGAATGTTTTCCATTTCTACACAGCCTCCCTTAGACTGGGGCAAAGTTCAAGATGCCATCATGCTATGCTGAAGTAAAAAATATCATAGAAAAAAAATTATAGGGACAGGTGCAGGTAAGGGTGCGTAATGATTAATGGGTTGTCAACTTGACAGGGTCTAGATCATCTAGGAGACATGTCTCTAAGCAGGACTGCTAGCAATTCTCTAGATTAGGTTATTCGCTAGGCATGTGTATCAGGGATTTTCCAGGTTAGGTTAATTGAGTTCATCCTGAATATGGGGGACATCAATCCATGGATTTGGTTCCTAGACTGCACAAAAATGAGGAAACTAAGTACGCATTTTCTCCTCTCTCTGCTTCCTGGCTGCATATACAAGCTTCTTACTGCATGCACGTGTTACTGTTACTGTGATGAACTGTATGCTGTATGCTCACATCCTGATTCAGAATAAATGCTTGCTGGTGCATGTGTGTGTGTGTGTGTGTGTGTGTGTGAGAGAGAGAGAGAGAGAGAGAGAGAGAGAGAGAGAGAGAGAGAGAGAGATTGAGAAACAGGAAGAGAGAAACAGAGAGAAAATATGTATATGTAGATACAGACATACATCTGCCATGCCCCATGTGTGGATAAAGAGGACAACCTTCAGGAGGAGTTTCTTGCCTTTCCAGCTTGTTTAAAACCAGGTATTTTCACTGCTACTGACTAAGCTAGGCTGACTGACTCTCTAGCTTCTGAAGAGTTTTATGTTTCTGCCTCCCATTTCTCATATATACACAAGGATTACCAACACTTATGCCATGCTGCTGGGCATTTACGTGCATCTGGGCAACTGAATTCTGCTCCTCAGGCTTAGGTGGCAAGCTCTTTACCTGATGAGTCACCTCACCTATGCATTTCCATTTTTAAGTTGCTCTTGTCAGGCATTCATCCACAGCAACATAAAAAGTAAATAAAACAAGAGCAAAAAATGTCAGTGGGAGATGATGGAAGCATTTTAAAGGTTCCACATTTCCTTACAACATGGAAACAAAACTATCCTCTGAGAAGAAGGACCATCTATCTTTATGGTCCTTTATGGTATTAGACAGGAATTCCACTACAGACCAAAGTAGGATTACAACAAGTCCAACTTGGTGAACTTGTTTAGCAAGTCAAGACAGAGATGAGAGTATATGAGCATTTTTTTAGGAAATTGGGAAAATGAAAGGGGAATTATACACATTTTAACCATTTGTTGTCTAATATATATGTGCAATAGAAAGATTTGCCTGCTGTTAGTAATTGCAAATAAATGTGAGACAGATAGACATGGCTGTATGCTTTACGCTGGGCTCTTTTAGCCACAGGTGACCAGATAGAGATAGACAATGTTAAATATTCAAGGAGTGCAGACAGATAGCTAAGGAATCATAAGTGCAAAAGGGAGGCATGGTGGCTGAGTATTGGGGAAGACAAGGACAAGGGACTTCTAATTAGATGTATAGAGAATTAGGAGGATGTCTGGGTGACAGCTTGGGGATCTAACAATACAGAAGCATGGGAATAGAGATGGGAAAGACAAGTATCCACCAGTCCAGGTGATAAACAGCCTGGAATAAGGAATAAACCATTAAATGGGAGAACCAGGATGCTTTAGGTGACTGACATATGCTAGGGATAAGACTATTATGAGCCTGGTCCTCATAGGCTCAAGACCCAGAATACTTTCAGACTATGGCAGTTTCGGGAACAAGATTTGAGTGATCTTGCAAATAATTAGCAAGCATCCATGCCTATGTCCTATGATCTTGCTCTGGAATAATGCAGATGAACTACTGTCTGCTAAATTGGGAAGAACCAGAACAGAGTAGAGTGGAAGGGAACAGAGATTTAGGAAAATCAACGGAGAATAGTGAAAATATGTGTCTGGTCTTTAGGAGACATGCCCCTGTCTTGAAGTACCTGGAATATTGCAAGCAGAAGAGGAGTCTGCCTTGGGCCTCATTGCTTTAGAAACAGAACCTGAATCTATTGGCTGTAAGTTATAGGGGAAGCATGTTCCTGCTACAAAAAAAAAAAAAAAAAAGATTTTCAAATCATGAACAAAAGAACACATACTGTAAATGATGTTCTAAGTCCAGTAATAATACTTTAAAGATTGTTACCAGTAGTCTGAGATGAGAAAAAGAAATTTTCATTAGTAATTTTTCTATGGCATGTTCACTTATTTTTTGTGAAAAGATTTTAAGTCTATTGACTCAAGTAAAATGTGGGTTTATATTATGTGTATTTTGTTTCATTTTTCTAGGTTTTGATTTCTATAGATTTTTTGTGAAATTATTAGTCACCAATGAATAGACTTTTTAACCCCAGGTGTGTCAGATAGTGAGAATTTGAATAGCATACAATATCAGGAGTCCTTTATTTGTCTATCAAATAACATCTTTAAGGAGGGGTTGGAGAGAGAGCTTAGTTGATAAAGTACTTGCTAAACAAGCATGAGGACCTGAGTTTGATACTTAGCACATATATGGAAAGTCTGATACAGTGCTGCACACTTGTAATCCTAGAACTGGGGAGGCAGATGAGCAGATCCTTAAGAAGCACTGGCTAGTCAGTTAAGCCTAATCATCCAGTTCCCTGTGACAGACTCTGTCTTGAGGAATGATACCCAAGTGTGACCTATGGCTTCTTCATGAACATCTGAGCATGTGTGCACACATGAACATGTTCACACATGCACATTAGCCAGCACATACACACAAATGTACACTGGAAACAAAGAAGAACATCTTCAGAGTTGGTGCTGATCGTTCAGTGGTACAGTAAAAGGGGATATGGAACAGGAGGCTGGCTTCTACTCTGCTGATGAAAGGACAAGCAGCTCACAATTCCTGACCTTTAGTTTCTTCGCCTACCAAGGTGAATGATGTCACCACATATACCCAACAAAGACTGAAACAATAAAATCTCCAAGAAGGGGCTCTGAAAATGATTCATAATTTCTCCTGGATTTAGGTCGATTCCCAAAACTCACCCAAAGATCATTCTAGAAGGATCCTGTCATAATCACAAAGTATTAAAACTACTTTTGAAGATCCTCAATCCCTGATTCTACTGTTGAAGTTTCTGTGAATATTGATCATATAGTAGTTCATTGCCTATAGCCTAGGGCCTCCCCATTCACAGTTTCCTGACCTGGTATCTGTACTAGGCATCTGTTTCCTGTTTAAAAGCTGGCCTTAAATTCAATTAGAAGACATTTGGTTATCCCCAAACACTCATGCCACTATTGCACAAATGATCACCTCTTGCACAAGTTGTTACTACTATAGCTCTTAGCACTCACAGGTCTATCATATCCTCTGGTATTATGAAAGCTAACCATCAAGGAAGATGCCTCCAGATCAGTTCCACTTTGTATTCTCCATTTCCTAAGATCAAAATGAATGTTGTCTTCAGCAAGAGAGTTTTTTTTTTTTTTATCAGATTCTGGAGGACAACCTCCAGAATGGCAAAAAATGCATATTGTTAGGGAGACTTTTGAGATCTCTCTGAGCAGCATCTCAGTAGGAAGTATCACATACTTGGTACTGTTTGTGATTTCTGATAATTGTATCTCAGTGCAATTGTCATTTCCTCCTCCTTTTTGTGAACCCCTGTGTAGGATTTATCTACTCAGAATTTAACATATTTTTAAATAAATTTGTGGTGAAGAAGGTCTCTGTCTGGTTGCATCATTTGTCCTTAGTACTCCTTATTCCTCCTCCACTCCATTCCCTCATCTTCCTTTCTTCTCAAACATACTTCTCCCTTTTTTCTCTTTCAGCTTTCTTACTACCCATGTTCTTTCACTTCCCTTCCTTTAAGATCCCTCCCATCCTCTCTTTCCATCTCTGCAGTTTTTCTAGTTTTCTAAGTGTTATGTGGTATTCTTAATTTCAGAGACAAATTTGAAAGTTCAATGTGTTTAAAAAAGACAGAGGCTCACTCCAGAGTTCAGTAGTTGAGGCTAGCCTGGAACTCATTATGTTACCCAGGCTGGCTTCAAACTCATTGAATCTTCTTGTCTCAATATCCCAAATTGCAGAATGGAAGATGTTGGTCTCCACTCCCAACTGTTTTAAGCTCTTTGTATACATTCCAGAGTAAGCACTCTTCTACTTTCTGTCACTATGGACTAGTATGATGTTTTCCATTACTTGTAAACCTGACACCTAGGGGGCAGGCTCCCAGACACAACAGAGGTAGTCTTTAAAGTGAGACTAGCCTCTGGACATATCTGTGAAGGGTTGTCTTAACCGAGTAATTACTGTGGGAATTCCCAGGCCATTGCAGACTAGACTATTCTCTAGTCAAGGAATTTAGGACTGCATAAGAATAAGGATCGAAAGGCAATAGCATGCATGTACTCATTTATCACTCTGCACTTTTAACTGTGGATGTGGTGATGTTACTGGATCTGTGTGGTAACATCTATGCCTCCAGTCGACTCTCCACTTCAATAAAATAATGAGAAAGAAACCAAATTAACAGTGAAAAGCAGTAAAGGGAAATCTAACCAAGATTGCCATATCACAATAAAGGATATCACTCCAAAGTCTGTCTTCAAAAGTCCAGACGTGAAAGTAAAGCTTCAAGTTTAAAAGTATGTAAGCAGTTCTCTTTGAGGTGTGAGTCCATCTATCCACCTACTATTGACTGGCCCCAATGTCCTCTGATAAGTTGTCAGAGCTGTGTGAATTTTCTTTCTGGGTGACAAAATCTTTCTCTGGTTGACACCAGATCTGACAAATTTTCATTTCTCCATGAAGTTCTTCTCTCTGTTCCCAGCAGGAGATTCCTAGAGAAAATTTCAATTTGTCAGAGTCCATTTTGATAGTTCTGATAACCAGTGTGGGAGAAGAGGATTAACATTCCTTCAGAATCTCTGTGTCATGCAGTTACAATGTGACTAGCTCCCCCAAGCTCCTCTGCTAGGATTTCCTGCTATGACAGATGATAACTTGAAATTGGGAGTCAATTAACCCCCTTTCCCTGTGAGTGGGTTATACCAGATATTTTGTGGCAGCAACATGTAATGAATCTAAATCCCTGGCTTTACCTGGTTTTAACTTCATATAAATGACTCATGTACAGTAAACTACTTTATGTCCCACTTTGTTTACTCAAAAAAATAGTCTCTGTGCAACTTATGAATGTTTGTGCATGTGTGGGAGGGAGTTTTGCCCATGCTTTTGCATTATTAACAGGTGCTGTAAGTAATCAGATTTGGATTTTCTGTGCATAGATTAAACTGACTACAACAATTCAGTCCAGAACAATAAACCTAAGATGAAGAGCTCTAAAGACATTGATGCTTTCACCCAGGGGAAGCCTTACCATGAGAAAAGGAAGAGTCTTTCAAGATCAGCCTCTAGCAAAAAGCAAGAGTGATGAGAATACACCCTTGACTCTACTACCTAGGAGCAATCTGCATTTTTATCAGAGGCTTGATGAATTGTGTATGTGCTAATGTTTGAGGACCACTGCTGTGTGCTTCACTGAGAATACAGATAAAGGCTCTTATGAATGGAGTTGCCCACAGGCTGTTAGCAAAAGCTAAAAGGTTGGAAATTTCCTTTCAGAGTTATCACCTACAGGTTCTAAGTTTAATGTAACAGTGAGTTTAACTCAGCTGTTTTTCATGGAGACCTATCTGACCTGCAGTGGAACCTTTCCACATATGACTTAATAGGGAAAAATTAAATTAGCAAGAATGCAGAAAAAAGATGGGTGAACTATGAACAGTCCTGGCCCTCCCTGGTGAACTGTTGGCTACTAAAGGATCCAGGGGTTGGGGAAGGTACTGCTTAGCTGTGTACCTAGTAGCATTCCCACAAGGCTGCAGCGAAGAGTTCTATAATCATAGGTATGCAGATAACCCTGGCTGAGCTCAGTGAGTGGGTCACAAAATAAAATTTAAAAACACAAATAAAGAAAAAAGTCTTGTAGGAAGAAGTGTGGGTGGGGTTTGGTGATGATGGGAGAGTGATAAGAAAAGGTGAATAAAGAAAGTAATCAGAATTCATTATATGCATATATGTCTATGAATGTATAAAACTGTCATAGAATAAATTTAATTAATACAAAAAAAACAGTCCTGTTTTCTTCCCAAATGTACTGTGAAAGCTAATTGTAAGACTCATTCTCATAAGGTTCAGGGAAGACAATGCTCTGTGAAGTCATGGAGGTCTTCATCTTTCTCTGGAGATTGTTCCACAGTTGTATGCTCACAAAAACACCCCCAGCAAAGTCACAGAGCTCTGGTGAGCAAGCCAGCCAGGCCAACAAAGCAGCAGTGGTTCAGGTTGCTCTTGTTTCATCTGGTTTGGGGCAAGAGGCATTGGGCTTCCAGCATACACTTGCAAACACAATTCTTGCATGCTAAATTCTAGTGGATAACTAAAATGATCCATATGTTGTTATATGGACAAGCAAACTGTGGATCTCCAATCACATCTCTCTTATCTCTGATTGTTACTTGCAGCACAAGGAGAAGGGAAAACATATAGGCAGAGCTTAACAGGTGGAGTCTCCCTTCCAAGTAAATCCAGGAAGTGAGTGGGGAATGCTTGGTCAGTACTCTATATGAAGTTGGCAATCAAGAGCAACAGCTATGATTCACAGTTCTCTCTAACCTAATTGATTTCATTTGATCTGGAGAAGAATCTTGTAAGGTAGAATATGCTACATTCCTTTCATATTGGAAAAAAAACTGAGTTGAGGTACTCTAACTGCCTGATGTGTTTGTCAGTTAAACAAGTCAACTGGCCAGGATTAACACTTGTTATTTCTACTGCTAAGTAATATGCTGCTCTGGATTTCTATAATGAAATTCATCAGCTAAGTTATAATTTTCCAAGCATGAGAGGACAGTAATCTTGCTTAATGCTCACATTAATATCAGAATTGCATTTGAAACAGTCTCACATTCACAGCCATCTGACTATTCTGACACATTTAGTATGGATAGCTGTGCCCTAGAATGGATAGAAGAAAATCTGGTTTCCATTCTTGCTCTAATGAAACTCCGTGTGGATTCACGTCATTTCTCAACCCTTTGAGTCTCTATTCAGTATTAGTTTATGAGTCTCCTTGTCCCATCTCCATCTTCAAAGATCATGTTTAGCTTAAGTTAGATTTCTTTCAGGGGACCTTATGAGATAGGAAAGGATGCTATAGAGACATGTTGCAGGTGACTGCAGACTATTGCCTCTTCCTCTTGATTTTATACAATATACACAAATGGGTCAGAAGAGCATAGCACCTTAGTCAGGAAAGGCTGGTCAACCTAAACCCCCGCCCCAAACAGGGAACTTTGATGCCTTTGCAACATCTCTCATTAGCTGCAAGAAAGAACCCATGTAAATAAACATTCTAGCACCCTGCCTGTGTAGAAAACAAACATGGGGGAATTTCTACATGATTCTTTACATTCACAGTGAAACTGAGTCCCAGTCTCCTAAAGCACCCACCAGATAAGACTCCTGTGGCTTTTTTTTTTTTTTTTTTTTTTTTTCAAACTGCCACCTTTGTTATTTTGGGCTCACTTGCAGAAAACATCAGTGTTAATACCCTTGCCTCAGGCTCTGCTTTTTTCCAGAGCTAAAACCAAGACTTGGGCTTTTGAAAAGTGTTACTACCTAAATGCAGAGCTGGATGATACACAACACATTAGCAGCACTAATGTCATTACAAGGACCTATTATATTGTTTCTCAACAATTCTCTTCAATAGTTCCAAATAGCTCTTTAGAAATATCTGCAAAATTTAGTTACAGAGATCAGGATATGGCATAATTGTTGTGACCTTTTATAAATGGTTGAATTTCTGTGAATTTTTAATGTTTTAATATGGATTTTGTGTACTTTCATTGGATTTTTTGAGGTTACAAACTCTCATTTAGAATCTTCTTGTCTTGGTTAACCTGTCCTTGACCTAGTTAATTGAATTGCTTGAGATGCGTTAGGCTAAAAATTGCTACCAAATTTCCGTTGAATAAATTTTCATTACAAAACTGACCAATTTGACCACAGTGGTTTGTTAACTTACTGGTTGAGGACATTTTGGCTGTGATTTACAAAAACCTGCAGGTATAGCAATAGTGATCAATCTTCCAGGCTCAGTTAGGACTGTCCTGACTCTAACATTTAAAATCTCACCACTTAGGTGTGGGTAAAGCAGGACTGTTTAATCTCTGTTAAATCTCTTAGTTCTCACTTTTAGCCACCATGTTATTAGTATAAGTCTGTCAGATATGTCTCACTATTTGACATTGCAATAGGACACTCTCATCTAGGAAGTTCATGCTTGAAAGCCACATAGTTTAGTCATAAAAATAAATATTGCAAAAGAATGCCATAGCTATCCTAGTGTACCTTCAGCAGGTCATGCCTGATTGGACTTCCAAACTTACAAGGGGATTCAAATTTAAATTTTGTTATTATTATTATTTATTCAACTGTGTGCATGTGCGTGTGTATGTGCGCGCGCATGTGTGTGTGTGTGTGTGTGTGTGTGTGTGTGTGTGTGTGTCTGTGTAGAACCACGGACGAATTCGTGAACTACCATGGACTCCTCCACCTCCTTCTGCCCCGGGATTCACAGGCTGCGTCCTACCAGGACCAGAAGCGCAGGCCGCCCCCGCTTCTGCCTGGCGTCTATACGTGGGATCTGGGATCCGAACTCAGGACCTTCCGCCTGCAAGGCAGAGGCTTAACCCCTGAGCCACCTCTCCAGCCCTAAAGAGATTTCTTAAAAACTTGTTTCTCACCAAGTAGGGTTTTGGTGGACCTGATTCTTATTTCTTCATGTAAACTTAATATGAGTTTCCCATGACCACAAAATCCTCTGTTAACAAAGAACCCCCAAATCCCCTCATGGAGGAGGCTTGGCTGGACAAATACGTGTACATGAATGTATTTATGCATGTGCACGCATGTGTGTGTGAGTTTGTGTGTGGGTATGTGTGTGTGTGTGTGGGTATGTGTGTGTGTAGCAGCTACTCTGCATGTTACTGATGAATCACAATCAAATGGATTAAGAAACAAGGAGTTTTATTCTGGTTTAGGATTGTCCAGTTACAGTTCTTAGTCCATATTGCCTAAAGAGTCCACACAATGGGGGTGGAGAGGTGGCTCAGGGGTTAAGCCTCTGCCTTGCAGGCAGAAGGTCCTCAGTTCGGATCTTAGACCCCATGTATAGACGCCAGGCAGAAGCTGGGCCGGCCTGCGTTTCTGGTCCTGGTAGGGCGGAGCCTGTGAATCCCGGGGCAGAGTAAACAGGAGATGGAAGCGTCCATGGTGGTTCCCGAATTCGTCCGTGGTTCTACACACACGCACACACACACGCACGCACACATGTACACATGCACAATTGAATACATAATAAATAATTAAAAAAATTTAAAAAAAAGAGTCCACATAAATGGGACCGAGGGAAGTGGTCACACCATAGGATTGCTAAGAAAGGGATAATCCATACCAGAATGTATGCCAGACCAAAAGATGTCAACTTGTTCAACCAGTTACTTACATCTTATTCACCTATCCAAGGACTAGTCGTGTCCACCATGGGCTGGATTTTTCTATTAATTAGACAATCTCTTACAAGCTTGATTGGGCTTAAATCAGCTACTAATTTCTCATAACTGTGCTCAGAACTCAGAGCTTCAGTTACCAAGTTGACTTCAGAATCAGCTATAACAATGTGTATGTGTATGTGTGTGTGTTTTAAGTACTCTCTCTTTTGCTTTTAGATTCTATTACCAATGATACCATCTTATTGCACTGTCTGTAAAATCTTTGGTTCTCATTTTTCATTCCAGTCCCAACTCTTCTATTTTCTCAGTACCCCAAGGGAGTCACACTTCCATCCACCATCTGCACCATCAGATCCAAATCAAAACATGTTCCAAGAAACATGTTATTCTCAGAAATGAATGTATAGTTGTGTTACAAACCAAACATAAAAATATGTTACAGAAATTTAACGTGCCTCCACTTGCTTTAGGCTCTTGTTTATAATCAATGCATTTGCTCTAAACATTTGAAATGTCCTTCTCTTGATCCATGTAAAACTTTTTATTTAGTGCATCTGTGGCTAAGTACTCTTTCTCTTTTGCTTTTTAGATTCTATTACCAATGATATCATTTTATTGCACTATCTATAAATATATCTCTATCTATATATAATATAGATATAATATATACATATAATAAAAAATGGAATCACTTAAAAAGAGAACGGGTTTATTGTGTCATTTTGGAGGTTTCAGTACATGCTTGGTTGGCACAGTTCATTTGGTTCTATAATGAATCAACACATAATGGTCAGAGCCTAGGAGAAGGAAGCCCATTTATTTCACTTCTGGGAAACCAAGAGAAAAGAAATGACTGGCACCCTAGAATCCCTTTAGTACCCTGTCCCAGTGACTGAAGACTTCCCACTAGGCCTTACTTGTTAAAGGCTCCACTATCTTCCAAGTGCACAAGTTGATGATGGAGTCTTCAATGCACAGGTGAACCTTTGGTGCATTTCAGATCCAAGCTAGATTATATGACCCATTGGCCTTTTGGGGAGTCTTATCATTCTGCCGTGTGGCTGTTTTCCCTGGGTTAGATGTGGTTACTTCTGTCTTGGGTCAGAGTACATCAAGTGTGATCATCTTTGAAAAGCCTTCACAAAGTTAGGTCTCCTGGTATTTCCACATGGAGGGCCCTCCCTTCTTTGAGGGTACATAAGTAGTTGCAGTTTCTGGAAAGAGGAATCTCTTTGGGGTCCATATGTTGCACTGGGGAACCCCTGTGGTACAGTTGCCTTTGAATTACCCATGATATCATGTTAGTGTAAGAAATTCATTTGTTCACTATGCTGAACTTGGATGGAGTTCTTTCTTTAATTCTACATCATTCTTTTTATGTGGAGGTGAAGACAAATAGAAACCACAGGAAAAGCAAGCAACATTTTTCCACACTTTCCATCTTTTGTTTTAATGAAAATAATTCAGATTCAGTTCTTGCTTCTCTTTCCAATTACAGTGGCCTTAAATGAAATTTGCCCTTGACTCTTACTTAGACATTCATCACAGGAAACACATTTGTGAACCTTTTCCCTTCACCACATTTACAAAGCTAGCTTGACAATAAGAGCTGACATTCACAGGGAGAGAAGTCAACATGCCTAGGCACTGATGAACACAGTTTAGATAACCCTGCAATATTAGTGATACTTTGTTATCATTTTCATGTGAGTCAACAGAGGAATAGATAGATTCAGTGCCATACTCAGTGCAGGGACGTAGACAGATCTAGTTTCAGAGTTAGGCATTTCAGCTTTTGAGTGCTTTAAGAATCTGAGTTTTTCACTTTCCTTTGATCTGTATTGGTAATATACTAATATTGACTATGGCTTGTTGGTGCGAAAGCTTTGTGTAGAGGAATAGTAGCAAATTTAATGCAAGCTAAGACTGTAAGCAATGCTTGTACAGCTTTATCGTGCCCTCTATTGTCAATGCAAAAATAATTCTATGAGTGTTGTTATTTCCTTATAATTTTTCTTATAGGGATTTTGGTGCTTTGCAGCTCAGATGTTTCCATGTCTGAGTGATTCATCTCTTCTAATGACTACCGTGGTTTGGTGAGCTCTAAAAGTCATTGTCACCATCTGTTCATGTTGTATCTATCACAGAGTGAGTTCTGTCTCCTTTTCTGATCATGACTTGGTCCTTCAGCCCTTTTCAGAACTTCATTAATGGGCTTTTTGAGTTGCTTCACAGAGTCACAGAGAACTAGAAATCTCTGGGATTTTCCATTTCCTTGGAGCAGCATGCAGCCCTGACTAACAGATGTGAGAACAGGAACCCCAGATGGTTTGCCTTGCTGCAAAACTGAGTCTAAGATGTAATTTATGCTCCAGAGCTTCCCTGTGGGATCCATCCAAGATTGGGACTATTTCTGAAAACTCGCCTTGCCTGACTTCCTTCTCTTGACTGCCCCCCTTTCTTCACTGTTTCTCCAGGAGTGTTTCCATAATCACATGGGATATGCTTCTGCATTTCTTGCTGGAGGGTCATCTTCCCTAGCAGTCTTAAGACCTCTCCAGACACCTATGCCAGACCTACTGGACTGCTTGAAATCATACTTGCTTTTCTGCTTTCTCCTTTGTCTCTTCTCCCAGCTTATACAGTGTTCCTGCACAAACTCATCCCACACTGTCGTATTTTGCATGTTCTGTAATTCCTTCTTCTCATCCTTTGAGAGTCATAATAAATATTTGGGATGCTAGAGACACTTGTGAAATTTCTTTTGTTCCCCAAGTCTTAAATGTGGCATTAATTGTAATAGTCCACAGCAAGTCCTCACAGAAGGAAACTTGGAAATGTGATAGATAGATAGATAGATAGATAGATAGATGGATAGATAGATAGATAGATAGATGGATAGATAGATAGATAGATAGATGATAGATAGATAGATAGATAGATAGATAGATAGATAGATAACAATTTGACAGGTGTGGGCTGAGCTTTGGGCACACCTATGAAGATTGCCTTTAAGCAAACCTGCAGGAGATTGCCTAATTGATGTGAAAGATGCAACCCATAGAGGTCTGTACCTTCCAGTAGCAGAGTAGATGAAAAGTGCAAGAAAGAAGAGCTCAACTCTCTCATTGTGTGTAGCAGGATCATTTCCCCCCTGCTATCATTCTTCCCTGACATCAGAGCCCATACTCTTCAACCTTCAACATGATTGAAGTTCAGAGACTCTCCTGGAATCCTGGAGATATTTAGCTCCTGAACTGAGCAGCTACAGACAGTCATTGCTAGAATATCTAGATATTATCTCATCAGCCAAACCCATAAATTATTTTTATAGTATCCACACTATTGGTTCTGTTACCCTAGAGAACCCTGACTAATACAGACAAGTTATTCAATTTCTGTGAGCTCCTATTTATGCACCATTAGGATAATAGGATCCTACTGTCTTCATAAAAGCATATAAGGTGCTTGGCAGAGTATTTAGAATGTATTATGTGCTAGCTAGTTAATATAGCAATAAGAGTTACTCTGTGGTTTCTCCAAAACCTTAACTAGATATAAATTGTAACTATGAAATCTTATATTTCTGGGTCCCACTTGTGTAGCACAATATCTTGAGCATAGTAAATACCCAATAAATAGTTGATGTATAAATAAATAATATCTATTCATACAGTGCTTAGACTATTTCCTAACGTTTGTGTTTCTGCTTTACAATATAGTTCATCTACAAACAAACCAAAAACCCAATTCTTGAAGTCTGTTACCAATTTCAAAGAACAGAAAGAAAAAGAAAACATCTGTATTTGCTACACTTTTTATTCCATCTGGTACCTACATCACTTTTACCCTGAAACCAGTGAAGTCTCCCTTTTTTATTCTATTTGAAAATATGTTAACACCAAAGGTCTGCTGTAAATTCATTAGGAAACCTGCTAATCTCTCTCTCTCTCTCACACACACACACACACACACACATTTCCACCTCTTTCTCTTCTCTCTCTCTCCTCCTCCTCCTTCCTTATCTCTAAAAGACACAGAAATGTGTCGTCGTGCCTGTATATATTTTCTGCCTTTCTTCCTTCTTGTTTTTAATGATGTTTGAAAAGTCATGACCTTAACCCATTGCCATTAGACTCTTCACTTTGAGAGATGTTTCTAATAAGAAATCATCATCAGATATCTCAGGGACTTTGCCCCTGGAGATTTTTGAGGGAGCTTTCCATTTAGTATGTCATTTTCTGAAATCCTTGGATGTTTCCTTGTAACGTACCTCTTGGATTTTCCGTCTTTGTGAAAAGTTTTCTGTGCTTGAAAGTACTAGAGCACCAACTTAGCATACGAGGTTAATTCTAGAAACACAGCCTAGTCTCCCTCTCCTATATCCAATATCCACAAGGATGTAATAATGATAATTTTAGGTACTTCCAAGAATCAGTGAAGCAAATCCTTTCCTTTCTTAAAAACTTTCCATGGCATTTTATGTGTCTTTCCTTTAACACCCATCCCTCTCCATCTGGGTTGGAAGGTCTATTTGTGCACTTGTTCTTTGCAGGGCATAAATTCTCACCTGACTGTAGCACTGACCTTAGATATGAGGAGAGCTTTAAAATGCTTGCTGAATGGATTTCAAAACATCTAGGAAGTAAGTGGCTGCAGGGAAGTACTCTGAACAATTTGTCCATCATGGCTACCAGCTGACATCAGATTCATCCAACTCACAGGAGAGTGATGACGAAGAATGAACACAGGGTTGCCTCCCTACTCCTGACAGATGCTTCTGCTAAAGAATTTAAACCTGCAACCGGTTTTCTCCATCTTCATTCTAGCTTCTCTATGAATTCATAAAATGAAAATAAGAGAGAACACAGATATTGTTACACACAACACATTTCATTCAGTCCATCTCCTTAGATCTCCCCTGACTGGAGTAACAAAGCCAACCTTGACTACGATACTCCAGGCAATGAGTTGAAACACCTTCCAGCCAGATCCTTAGGGGAAGCAGACTCATTTCCACTTCTTCTCCTCCCTAATTAGAATCTCTTAGCCAGGCATTCTGCTACCAGAATTCTGTGGTGACTTACTATTAGAAGTCTAGTTATGCTTCTCATATCTACATATTAATTTCCTTTGGGCACCTGGCTGAAATTACAGAGAACTTCTTCAGCTAGTTCATGCCCCTGTTGAGCCTGAAATCAATTTTATGGCAATCCCAAACCACTTTTCCATCTACAATTCTTTGATCTCTTCGTTGATGTAGCAGTAAAATTAATCTTAAGGAAAAGATATTTTACTTAGTTGGAGCATTCTATTTCTAGGCAGGATAAATGTTTTAGTGAAATGGAAACTCATAGAGCATTCTTAGTATGATGTGGGACTTGGCATATAGTGTCCAGTAGCTTTACTCAGTGGAACAGCCTTATTCCTCATGTAAATATCAGCCTTGTAAATTTTCTAACAAGAAAAAATAGATCTATATTTTATCAATTTGTTTAAAATTTGGTAACTATTCGGAGACACGGTTACAAACATTGATGAGCTTGACTGTAATAAAGCTTTCTCCATAGATCAAAAAATTAGCACACTGATGACTTTCTATTATGTCTAGAATCAGTTGCCCCAGACATGGAGAGCAAGGAAAAGTTTCTTGAAAGAGATTTCTCAAGAGAAAGCTCATGGAAAGCAGAATTAGGGCAGGCAAGAAGTCAAGGAATGATGAGAACTTAGCTTGAGCTTAGCCAGACCCCATGAAGAGGTCTGCAGTATGCACTGAAAAGTGGCATGAGTCAGCCAATCAGGGGGCAGTAACGATGGGCTTTTTTTTTCTTACTTACCACTAGTTATGATCCCAAGGGGAGTCATAAGGTCTTCCAGGTATTTCCTAATAAATTGCTAATATAAACAAAGAGAGATTCTTTGTCAAGAGGGTTAGGTAGTTAATGCTTTGTAGCAACTATTGGATAAATATGCTAGTCTTACAGCACATATCTGGGCTCAACATAAAAACTGTATCTTCTAATACTATCCTTCAGAGATAAACTATTCCTGGCATTATTTTACAAGTTAAGTTAATATAAATTCAGGGTAAGCTATTCAATGATGAAGTATTATTACCTTTTTGATAGAAGAGGAAGATTATTTAAAAATTTAAGTGTCTTAACATACCTTCAAGTTCACATTCCAGGGCAGGACTGGCCTTGAGGGTAATGAGTGGTACTGGAGATTATCTCTCTGCACTTTAGAATATTTTCATTTGCACCTAAACAGAATATTCAGTGTAAAACTTGAATATATTCTGGACAAATTCTTTAAAAGAAACAGTCTCACAAGGATAAAGTCATTCTATAGTACCTTTAAACTACCTTGGCATTGTGTTACCTACACTCTTTCTGTAAACTTAGTAGTTTAATTGTTGCTGCATACTACAATGTGGCTATCATGTTAACAAATGTCTGATCACGTAATAAAGGAGAGAAGAAAATAATAGAGTGTCATGGTTTGAAATGTGTCCCCCACAGTCTTATGTGTTTCACAAGGTCATGGTACCTTGAGAAGTGGAGCCTTGCTGGAAGAAGGCAGTCACAAGGGTGGGCTTTGAGGTGGATTAGTCCCACCCTACCTCCAGGAGAAGTCTGCCTTTGTAGCAAGCAGTCCGCTGCGCTCAGCTTCCAAGATGTCTGCAGTGATCTAGCCTCCTCCAGCTTTGGCCAGCCAGCCATGCCACCTCTACCATGAGAAACTGTCTTCCCTCTGGAACCGTAAGCTGAATAAATCTCCCTTTCTCCTTTAAGTTGATAGACTCTGAGTGTTCTCTCACAGCAATAGTAAAAAGTAACTGTTACATGCTGTGTCCCTATCCAACTAATCTAGTAGAATATGTCTCAGTTTGGAAAAGATGGATTCAAAGTAACATGTTTTGGGATAAAGACATGGCTTTATTTAAGAGAAATAAGGAAAAATATGGGAATTCTCAGGTCTTGGTGTTTCTTTCCAGCTCAGGCCTAAAGCCTGTTCCCTGAGGAAGGTCACAGTAACACCCAAGAACAGGGGCTGGACACTCTCTTCTAGATAATTCAGGTTTTGCCTCTGGCAGGAAGAATTCTTCTGGGAATTAGGAGTGCCCTTTACCTTGCTCCTAGAGTTTTTTTTGGAACTAGCTTCCTGTTCTCTGTTCTAGAGAAGTCTGCTTTTTAAGTTTCAGTCAAATACTAAATAGAATTTCATGTCTAGTCATTTACAATAAGTAGACGTGTTAGCCAGAATGTGTGCACTGATTTTAAGGAAATTAGAGAATAACTTCTAGAGTCTTAAAACATAGGTTGGGTAAGATTCCTACCTATGTACTAACTCAGAAATTCCAGAAGTAAAAGACTATGCTATCAGTCCATTAGAACCTTAAAAAAGAAACTGTGATACCCTCTTACCCTGGCTGAAGGCCAAGGAAGAGACCATCATGCCAGAAAGTCTAGATGCCAAGACTGCCCCTGGAGACGGTATTTGCAATCCAAACTGGGAGAATCCATGTCAGAAGCAAAGGGGGCCGTGTCTTTCCTATCCCAAACAGCACTCTTATGAGAAATTACAGAGATGGACCATCTGAGTGCACTCCCACCAATGATCTCCTCTGCCCCGAAAGAGACACCCTTGGCATATGGGGCCTGACTGGACCCCAGGTTTGGAGTATGCATGGTTCACAGATGGGTCAGCTAACTGATGGCAATTCACTTCTGGAACTCCTCAAAGGAAGACATAAGCAACCTTACTATTAAAGGAATAGAAGGATGCTATTATAGAAGTTATTCTTTTAATAATTAAATTGCTTAAGTGTTTTCTTCACCGCATACCTCAGTAGTGCTCCATCAACAGAACCAGCTATAGCTTATGGGCCTTGAGTATCCAAGTCAAGGCCCCCCTTAGAGATGTGGTTTAAGCTTGGATAGTAGAGAGACTACATGAGCTGCATATATCTTCCCAAGTTAGAACCTGCTGCCATGTCTGGTGCCTATGTCGACCTGCCTGACTGAGAGTATCAACCTGGAGAGGACAACAGCAAAAGCTCATGCTGGGACTTATGGGGTGTTGGGGACTCCTATAGTTAATTGTAAAATATGTTCCTTGCAAATCAAAAGGAGATCATTCTGCCTCTGTGTATTTTAAAAAAGCAGTTTCTGTTAAAATGTGGGCTCAGCCCCATAGCTATCTGGTGAAGCATTATAGATTAGATAAGAGAATAATTCTGTGCCCTTTACCTTCAGGCAATAAGTTAGGTTCTTGAAAAAAAGGGTCCACCCTGAAGGTGATTTTGCTGATTATTTATTGTATATGCAACATTCTTTACCCCAAAATTTTCTGTATAAAAGTTGTCACGAAAGTTTCAATAAACAAGTTCAGAATTCACTCGGACGAGAGGGAGCTGTGTGTGTTCTGTTCTCCACCTGGTCCTGGGGAGCCCTGGTCTCGAGGCCGTGACTCTGGTCTGCGGCAGTTACATGGAGTGAAGAACATCCTAAGTCTGGTTATGTTACCCATAAAGCAAAGACTTTCCCTGAATCTTCATGTGACATATGTAGTATTATGCATTGGAATAAAGGTACTACTACATTTATACCCATAAACCAAACACTGCCATTACAAATGAAGAAATGATGATATGTTTAGTCCACCAAGAAAGGTCATAATAGAGCTAGAGATATCTTTCAGTGGGAGAAGTACTTGCTGCACACATATAGGATGAGAGTTTAGATTCCCATGACATGTGTCTATAATCTTTGAAGGTCTAAGGGAAATGGAAGGCAGGGACATAAGAATCTCTAGAAGCTCAATCTGGCTTATGTAGCAATGGTAAAGACCTGATCTCAGCAACACAAAACTCAAACTACTCACGATGTGGTCTCTATTAACCCACCTAGAACTTACTCCAACCAATGGTACTTGCTAATGGAATTACATGCTAAGATGCTATTATTCAAATGCTTATCTTAGTGTTTGCTTTCTGGGAAGTTACTAGTTCAAGATACTTATATAGATCTCAAATTAATATAATACATATTTAACACTATTGCAGTTTAAATTTTTTAATTTCAAAATTTTATTTTGAAACCTAAAACTATGAATGGGCATGAAATGCTGACCTTCCTCTTATTGAAATTCCAGCTGCCCTGAGACTTCAATACCTATAACATAGAACAATAGGAAAAATACATATGCAAATTTTATGTACATAGAAGTTTTCTACAGAAAAAAAACCTAAAAAGAAGGTTGACTAAGTTACTAATACCCGAGACTGGAAAATAAATAAGTAAACTGGAAACAAGGTAGTCTCAGTATTCTTCCTATTTCATCTCCTCAGCTTTGAAGATAAGGATTTACCCTTTTTCTGGTATAGGGAGTAGGGTTCTCTCATGAACATTTATTCTGTTGCTCTTAAGAGACGAATGCAAGAGTCAAAATCATCTTTCAGTCATTAACGGCTAATTTTCAAGTGCCTTGAACTCAGCCATAAAGGCAAATTTTAACCATTGCACTTTTCTGCAGTCTAAAGACATTTTTTTAAAAAGGCCCCACACAGAAATAAAAGTTCTTCATATTTAATTTCAAGTAATGGTAATTTGAGGGTGAAATTACTTAAGTAGAGTTCAGGGAAGGTGCTGTGCCTGACAGCCCGAGTTTAATCCCTGATTTCCACAGCCCACGTGGCAGAAGAAGAGAACCTACTCCTGAAAATTTTCTTCTGACTTCTACACAAATGTACAACACACATATGTACTTCCATACAAGATGAACTGTACAAATTTAAAAAGAAGTTAACTCCCTCTCCTTAGTATCGTCTGAAGCCTGATTAGACATCTAAATACTGTGTGCATATGTACCTGCTGTCGATGTGGCAGTTATGACTTATCCACAGCTAGATTAATATTGAATGATATTAAAATTAATGTAATTTAATTGCACTTGCCACATTTTATGTGCTCATTAGTCACACAGGGTATGTGGCTTCCAGATTGGACATAAACATCTCTATCACTGCCAAAAACTCAGCTAGCTATTTTCATTTCAGACTCCTGAATGTGAACAAAAAGAAGCTCACTAGTTATCCCAGTCTTTTCCTTGAGCTTATTTTTAGTTCCGCAGTTCTCCTAAAAACCAAGTCCCAATTTCCACACAACTGGAAAAAATATGAATATTTGAATCAAGTTTTGATGTCAGTCAGGTGATTTAACTCCACCTTCAGCTTCTCTTAGACATAGGCTATCCAGAATATGTTGGTGAAATGCCAGCTGCATTTCACCAGTGAGATCATTTAAAGTCAATATTCATTATAAACAGATGAGCTGGTCTGGTTGTAGTAAGTACTTTCCTTCTGCCCCTGCAAAAAGCATAAAGTAATTTTTCTCTGATCTTCACTGTGAGAATGCCTGAAGATAAAATTCACGAATGTGTGCACTCCCTACTTATAGGACCAGATCCCCTGGTGGTTTTTATCTTGCAGGCTGGTTCACATTAAGTCTTCAGCAAGTTATCATTGATCACAGTATTTGGACGCCGGTTCAGGTTGCCATGGAGGCTTCTATCATCAGATTCCGGCTGAGGCTTACTGTGACTCTCTGTGTTCACCTGCCAATCTTTGGTTTGTAGGGCAGTGGCTCACCCTGCGACCTCAAGCTCCTTGCAGATCCAGGAATTATTGGTGTTCAGTCTTCAGCTTTTCACTCCTTGTTAGGATGGGAAAATTCTAAATTCCTTGCTTGGCATAGAGAAAATAAGGAGCATATATTAAAATTAAAATTAAAATTACTTTGATGTTTCCATTGAGAGATAAGTGGGCCGCCCTGTTTTGTTCCACAGATCTTTGCGGGTGTTTTTCTCTTGCCCTTCACTTTCCCAGTAGAAGTCTCTTCTACTGCTCTGATTACAAGTGGCTTCTTTTACTAATGTCTTCTTCCCTGTGGTTATTAACTTCCTCTACCCTGAGTGTATTGGGCCTAAAACTCATTATTACATTTCAAATACTCTCTTTACTCCACTTATAAAGAGCTTTGCCATACTGGCTTGGAATCGTTAGGAATTCTCTCTGCATATTGTGATAAACCATGACCTATCTCACAAGGCATATGTTGCAATCACAGGATATTAAAATAATAACAAAAACCATGAGCAGATTACCATGGCCATTTGAACCAAGATACCCAACATCTACATATTCCCAGATGGCCTGTCCCTCACAGCATAGCTTCTGTATTATAATTTTTAGGACTTTGAATGAAAAAGATGACTGGCTTGCCACCTAATGAGCTAGATATTCCATTTGGTTATTTTTCATAGCCTGGAGCAACGTCAATCTGTTTGTTCTCATCCTCCAAACCCCATCCTTCCCAGGTGAGGCTTCTGGATAAGCTCCAACAATTCCTTGGAGGAAGGAGTAAAATGCAAGTAGAAGTGGCATTGCAGAGAAATTCATCCACTCCTTGCACTCTGGACCTTCATGGTCTTGAACTGGCAACTGCTGAAGATAAGTCTCCCTTATTTTTGATGCTTTTTGTGTGTTTGTTTCAGTTTTCCATACACAAGTCTATTACATGAAGAGAGAAAATAATTTGCTTCCTGCTTCTTTCCAGATATATTTTCAGATATGCTGACATTGAGTGTTCACAGCCTTACTCCAGGAGACAAGGGAACAGACTCCAGTTAATCAGGCTGCCTGATTAACTAGAGACTCATGGATTTTCAAATAATTAGAACATACATCTGTGTAAAACAGAATCTAATCTTCCTTGATGATTCAAAGGACATTTTTACATCTTGTGCTATTAATTTTCATTGTTAGGAAAATCAATTGCCAGCTAAGCAAGATTTCCAATTGATATGTACAGATTAAACAGCTCTTAGAACTTATACACCAAACTATTTTTTCCTAAAGTTTCCTGTGTTTATGACTGTTTACAACAATAAACTTTTGTTACCACTACAAGTCTAACTTGGTGATGATCTCAGTTGACATGTGTATCCTTGGAAACCATACCTCACTTGTTCTGGTACATCTTCTCCTTTGTTTATTGAATAAACCTTTTCCTAGGCATGAACACTTTATCTTAGGACAGTGGGTAAATATGTGACCTGTGAATCTGTTCTTGTGATTTTTACCACAAGCCCAAGAACTATAAAAAAAGTAGACTGTAAGAAAACGCACACAGGCTATCTTTCTGTGAAGATGGCAGCTGAGTAGAGAAACAAAGCCTTGAGAAAACATGAACTTTGAGTATCTGAGAGAAGAATATGCTTGAGGCATTAGAGAGAAAGAGCAGGATTCTGCAGCGTGGCTGAGGATGCGCTAGAGACAGAAGTCATGTAAACTATTGTACAAACGCATGACCAGAGAGAAGCTGAGCATTGCAGTTAAACTGAATAGCTGTGGATAAATTCATGGCCAAATGGCTTAAAGAAAGAAAAGGTTTCATTCTTAGCTTATTATTGTCTGATTTTAGTTCTTATCCAGTTTCTCAGGAGTCCATACCAATACATGGGGCAGAAGGAACTAATCACAACATACCCACAAGAGTGCTGAGAGAGGGGCAAACTTCCCTTTACAAGACAGTATATCTGTCTAAGTACACTGAAGAACATTGAACTTTCTGGTAGGTTTACCTACCCAGAGGATGGTCTTACCCACCATAAATTAGACAATCTCCTTCAGGCTTGCTCAAGACTCAACTAAATTAATAATTATTTAAATATTTGCTAAGAGCTCTAGACTTCAATTGTCAAGTTGTCAGTAGCTATCTATCACACTGAGTTGGAGATACAGTTGAGTATAAAATCAGGCATTACCTAGTCATCACTCACATTGAGTTCTTTGACTAGTGACTAGGCAGAGTCAAAATTTATGTTTACCCTCATAGGTGATGAATTAGGCATGACTTGCTCCTGAGATTTTCTAGAAAGCAAATATAGAAACAATAAAGACCTTGTTTCCCAGTGGGCCAATATTGAGACCTTAGAAACAAGGAAACTGAACTCATCTTCCTCGAGATACTAAAATGTTACAGCTATGATATCAGCTATTATAATCAAATGTCATCAGTGGATCCAACAGTGCTATTAATGTAGCCAGATTGAAGAAGGTATCCATGTACAAATCAAAACTGCACAGTCAAAGGTTTCTAACCTTCTTGGCACAAATGGGACTTTGTTCTAGACAAGTCTACTCAAAGTTAGCTCTTAATTCCTATATCTAATCTATATAAATGCTGCTAAGGGACACACTAAATGTCAAGAAGCATTGTGGGGTTTCCAAAGCTAATGTTTTAGAGATAATGGGTATCACACTGCCAAATGAAAGGTATTTAATATATATGGGTTTGCTCCTGACATTCTCAGGAGCATATATTTATTCCAACCATAGAGTCTCTGTCAAGTTATTATAACTTTAAATATTTTTCACTATTACATAGTAAAAGACACTTGGTTTTCTCTTTGTTTCCAAGGGAGGAGGTAAGAGAAAAGGGTATTTGAGAGACTTATACCCCCCCCAAAAAAAAGAAAGAGAAAAAAAGACAGATAAGTTAAAGGAAGAACAGAGAAAAGGAAAAGGATGAGATTGTGTTCAGTCTTTGATATCCTGGATCTTTGTGAAAATTCTGCCAAACTGGGTAAATAAAAGAACTCCAAGTCAAGGAAGCTGTGCGGAAAAGTCTGGTTTTACTATTAAGGAGGAGTGTTGATTTCTGATTGGGGACTATTGTAGATCTCTGTCCTGATGTTCAGTATTTTATGTGAATTACACAGAGAAACTTACAATCCATAGCCAAATCTTGACATCAGTAAGAATAATTTAAGATTGATCAAAGTTTACTCCTATTAATTAAGTATCCAGTCATGGTTGCATTCTGTCAAATCTTCAGTGGGAAAGAAAAGAGAGCCCCCAAAATACTTTGCACTCCCCTGTGTGCATACAAGCATATGCCTTGAAAGTAAATTTCTCAGTTTGATGTGTTTCAAGGGAGAGGCTGGCAAACTGCTTCCAGTGGGCAATATCCATTCTGTTTTCAGTTCTCAACTAGCCTCCAAGCTAACAATGCTTCTTCATATTTTAAAATGTTACATAAAACAAACCAAACAAGAAAAAACAGTGTTATAAATAGAGACTGCACATAACCCCCAAAACTTAAAATATTTATTCTATTGAACTTTAAGGGAAAAAAATTATTGAGCATGGCTGCAGGCAGAAGAGAGGGGTTGTTAAAAAACTGATGGTTAGAGCACAAGCTTTATTATAAGCATTACTGCACTTCCCAGCCCTTCCAACAACCCACATCTCCAGTTGTGCTCTAGTTTCGTTCTTAGCACTTTTCCTTTCCTAATGTTTGAAATAAAATGGACTTACTTATCACAGTTCCTTCCTTCTGTTTCTTTCTCTTCTGACCCCTGGAAGACCAGATACTATCTGTTGCATAAATCAAATTCCTAGAACAATATGTGGCATGTAATTCAAATTCAATAACTACGTTGTAAAAAAAAAGGAATTGCTCAGTATGTTCATGAAATTTCTGAGGCATCTTTCCAGGCAGAGCAACTAGTTCTAACAAGAAGACTGTTGATTCTGCTTGTTTGATTCTGACTATACAGTCTGGATGTTCTTAGAAAGTATGTGTAACTCATTTTCATCAGATTGTTCAGAACAAAAACTTCAGAAATGAAAAGTACAACCAGTATAGTAATATACACCTGAGGGTCCCAGAGCTAGAGAAGTAGAGACAGGGAGGATCTTGAGTTTGAAATCAGTCTTCTTCTTCTTCCTCCTCTTCTTCTCCTCCTCTCCTCCTCCTCTTCCTCTTCATCTTCTCTTTCTTTCTCTTCTCTCTCTCTATATATATCTATACCTATATATATATATGTGTGTGTGTGTGTGTGTGTGTTTATTTTTCCTTTATAATGAAATTTTAACACAACTTATATAGTATTTAATATCAATATTTTGTCTCCTATCAGTTATCTTTTCTGCAAGATTGATACAATCACAGGCTTTCTTTGAGAAGTGAAATTGATGGTGCCACATCTCACAACTATATTCAAACAGCCCCCTCCACTTAGGAGCACAGCCTTTCCCATGAGGCTTGAAGTCCCATGGACAGAGAAACAGCTTTCTATTCTTTCATTCTTGCAACAGAATAACTTCTAAATATAAAGCTCCAGGCAAGGAGAGCAAAGGCATACATTCTCACTAAAGTGAAATCTTTCTGAGAACAAATGTGAGTAAAGATGAAGCTAAACAGATGTACAGAGATGTGAAGTGGAGAAAGAAGACCTAAAATCCCAGGAGCAAGGAGAGTACTAGCTCTGAAAATTTAGCTTTATCTGTTCAGTTAGGGGTGATTTAAAGAGTTGAAATTTTGCTCTTTAAATCATTAGCTTTATTTTCTATTAAACTTGCTTATAAAATGAAAGATGTCCTTTGCAGAGAAAGGAAAAAAAAACAAAAAACAAAAAGTAAAACCATTCCTTTTGTTTTGAAATTTACATTGGACTTTTGAGTAAAAGAGAAAAAGAAATGAAAAAAATTCCCTCATTTTCAGGAATCCATTGCATAGCAATCACAACTTTATAGCACTTTAAATTTCCCATCTGAGTTTGTCTTTTTCATTTTAGTTTATCAATTGGTTACAAATTACTTGCAGATATTCACAATATGATACAACTACAAATATACTTTTGGCTTTGATTAATCATATCATTTTGCTATATCTTCCCCATGTTTGCATCCACCCTACCAGAATTTCTATTTTCAATATGATAGGTACAACACCTCTGTTTTATCTGTTCATAATTGGAACCATATTATTCTTTGAGTGTCAACTAATAACAACTTACTTAATTACATACAAAAATTTTCCTCTTACATTAAATACTTATTCCCTATAACAGATGAGTGATAAATTAAGACACTGAATGCAAACATTTGAAATTTCATTGATGGATTTCTGAATTCAATTTATTTCTAAAAATATTTCATGAAACACAATCTACACATGAACAAGATGGAGAAGGCAACAGATATGAGTTTTTCTTTTCCTAAAGAGACACTGGATTAACAAGGGATTTGAATGCCTTTGACAACTGAAGAATTTAGACACGAAAACACAACATGTTTTGCAAAAACAAAATGGAATCCCAGGGAAAGAGGTATAAAATTTCACATTATTTGGCTTGTTCCCTTCTAGAATTTAATTTGTTTCTTTGAGTAGACCTATTTCCCTTTTCCTTTGTATGCCTCATAATTTGTTTTATGGGATTTGGACACTGGAAAGATCAGTCACTTTTACTAGTTATTGTGTATGGTCTCACACAGGGGAAAAACTTACTCATACACTCAATGAATGAAAAGGAGCACACAGAATAAGCAAAATCAGGAAGATAATGCACACAAAAGTGGGAGTGGGATAAAAAAATAAATGATATAAAAAGCAGTAAAAATCGACCTAATCAGACACAAGAGAGAATTAGGGTACTGAAGAGTTTATTTGAAATCATGGAGTCATTAGAGCAGGAAAGAAAATGAGTAAAAGTAAAGGATGCCTAAGAGAGTATAAAGTTCATTACTACTCCACCTGTTCTAGAAGAACTGTTAAAGTAAGTCCTTCAAATTAAAAGAACAATAGAAATAAAAAGTCATTGAAGGCAGAAGTTTCTTTGTTAGAGTGAAATACATGGACAAATATGATAGTCTATTTTATTTCAAGTTTAGAATGAATGGCATAAATGACAAGATAACATACAAAACTCTAAACCTAAATTAATGACAATGCAATATGCACACAGTTTGTGTGATAACAGTAATAAAAATTGGAGGTAAAGTCTAAAAGAGTAGAGTTTTTATATGCAATTGTTGTGGTTTGAAATGTGTCCCCCACAGTCTCATGTATTTTACCAAGATCATGGAACCTTGAGAGGTGGAGCCTTACTGGAGGAAGGCAGTAACCAAGGGTAGGCCTTGAGGTGGATTAGTCCCACCCTATGTCCAGAAGTCTGCCTTTGCAGCAAGCATTCTTGCAGCTCTCAGACTCCAAGATGTCTGTGGTGACATAGCCTCCTCCAGCTTTGGCCAACCAGCCATGCCACCTCCACTTTGAAAGACTTTTTCTCCCCTCTGGAACTGTAAGCTGAATAAATCTTCCTTTCTCCTTTAAGTTGCCTGACTTTGGGTGCTCTCTCATAGCAATAGTTAGGAGTAACCATTACATAAATGAAATTATTATCTAATTAAAATCAAATGATGCAACATGAAGGTATTTTATGCAGTTGCAATTTTAGCTACAAAAAAGTATTTACAGGATTATCATGGTTAGATACAGGCATCAACTTAACAATTGAGGGTTTGAGCTTTGGGCACATTTGTGGAGAATTAGTGGTTAGGTTAAACCCAGAGCCAGGAGATTGTCTAGCTGATAGGAAAGGCCCAGATGGGTGGGATTAGGTCCAGGAATAAAATTCAGAGAGCTGATTGAGAAAGTTGGCATCCTTATGTATACCTGGCCAAACATGCTGGTACGGCAAGTAAGGATCATCCATCTCTCAACTAGTACATAGAGATGGCATGGCCAGTTCCCTTGGCCCTGGTATTGGTGCATGCTCTCCCATCAAGCTGGACTAAGACCTGTAACCAGTAATAGTAAGAAAACAAACCCCTTGTTCCCCAAAGCCCTTTGTTTGATGGTCATCTATCACAACCATGAAGGTGAACTGTAACAGAATTTGGTACAAGAGAAGTGGGGTGTTGCTGATAAACCTGGCTATATGGCTTTTGTGGATTTCGAACATTTTTGTTGGAGAAATTTGGATTTTTGTGGATACAAAAACATTTGATCAGAGTTTAGTGTGCCATTTGGAAAATAATGATGCTGCGACAATCGGAGCTGTTTGGGCCCATCTTGTGATAAAGGGAACAAGGACTTTGGTAAAGACAATGGACTGGTTTGCTTGACAGAGGAGAGCTGTGTTGGTGGCCATGAAGCTCTGGATGTGGAAATGGCAAGCAGAAGAACAGCTGCTGCTATTGGAAAAATGAATATCACTGAAAAAAAAAAAAAAAAAACAAAACCTAGTGACTTGCCCTGGGACTAGGAAAGACAGTGAAAACCACCATAATTTCTTTGGTTCGAAAACCCAGATTCCTTCAGGGGCTGAAAGCCCAAGTTAAAGCCATTTCTTGCCCTGTGCAAGTTTGGCGGCCTAGAAAGAGGATTTTCCAGAGTCAGCACACCAAAGTTGGTACAGTTGTGGCTCAAGTGGACCAAGCTATGTTTCAAACTCACTTCAGAATCTGGCAGGGTGCTCCAGGTGATACTGGTTTTGATGTATGAT
Source organism: Typhlomys cinereus (assembly GCA_023101885.1). Lineage (NCBI taxonomy): Eukaryota > Metazoa > Chordata > Mammalia > Rodentia > Platacanthomyidae > Typhlomys > Typhlomys cinereus. Next base: position 3,946,438 of record JALPQD010000057.1, on the reverse strand, counting down.
TGTGCGGTTCATGGAGAACAGCAAAGGTTTGGCACCAAGTGGGAAGTGTAGAGTTTCTGCAAGAAAAGGTGAAGCTTACAGCTGCAGAGCAAACCTAGAATGTCGTTGGAAATGCCAGAACTGTGGGATATATGCCAAGGTCATCTGCGAATAGAGATTCAGCCGGTTCAGAGGAACTCTGTTTTTACAACTTTGAGCTGTAAATAGGGATTGGGAATGCTTACAATCTATGAGCCACCTTGACTATGTGATGAGCAACAAAAGATGTACACTGAAGTATAAGATGTGGTATTTGATTTGCTGGGCTTTGATCTTTTCAATGCTTTCTTATTGTTCAAGATTCGTCTGGTTGTTTTCCACCCAATCACACACCCTGGTCCTCTCCCTCGTTCCACCCCTCCCCAGTCTCCTTTTGCACTCTTCCCCCCTTTTCCACTTCCTTTCAGCCCCCTCCTTCCCCTTCTCCCACTGCTTCCCTCTTCCTCCCTCCAATTCCCTAGAGCATCCTTTTGTGTGTGAATGCCAAACCTCCCTTGAGTTCTCCACCCTAGTGAGGTGTAAGGACTCAGTAGCATAGCCAGGAGCCCTTTTTTGGGAATCACTACCTTACCTCTAAAGATCCCAATGCCTGTGATCCATGCTAGACTTTGGGGGGGGGGGTCATTGACATGTCAGTCATTGTACAGGTCATACAAGTCCAATTATGTCTACTGAAGCCCTAACAAGATTCTTCTGTCTTTTTTTCTTTTTAAGGGAGAAAGAGAGGTTTATTCAGCTTACAGTTCCAGAGGGAAAAACAGTCTCTCAAAGCAGAGGTGGCATGGCTGGCTGGCCAAAGCTTGAGGAGGCTAAGTCACCACAGACATCTTGGAAGCTGAGAGCTGCAGAATGCTTAAAGGCAGACTTCTCCTGGAGGTAGGGTGGGACTAATCTACTTCTAGGCCCACCCCTTGTGACTGCTTTCCCCTAGCAAGACTTCACCTCTCAAGGTGCCATGACCTTGCCAAACACATGAGACTGTGGGGGACACATTTCAAACCATGACACTCCACCCCTGGCCCCCAGAGGCTCATTGCCATCTCATTATGCAAACCATATTGAGTGCAACTTTAAAAGTCTTCATAGACTACATCAGTAGTCCCAACATAGTCCAAAAGTCCAAAGTCCAAAACTTCCTGTAAAATCAAAAGACAAGTTACATACTTCCAACATACAATGGCACAGAATAAACATTCCCATTCCAAAAGGAAGGAATGAGGGCATATCCAGGAAAGATTGGTCCATAACAAGACTGAAAACCAGCAGGACGAACTCCAAATCTTGTAGCTCCAAGTCCAACAAGTGAGCCTCTCCTTGAAATCATCTCAGTTCCAAAGGGCTTTGGTTCCACCCCTCCAATGCAGCTGCCCATAGAGTACGTTGGTCTTTTGAGCTGACT